>OZ014520.1:37000890-37670057 GCA_963966055.1 Lathyrus aphaca
CCTTAAGACTATGATACGGACGAGTATCATGTAGAAACAAACATTAGACGCAATGTTCTGAGATGATAGTACGGACGAGTACCAACTGGTTAACAAAGAACAAGGACTACTGTCGAATCTGCGGGGATATACATGGTGTATATAAGATACGGACGAGTATCTGAGTAGGTGTACCAATGAGTAGTGAGTATATAATGTATAGGTGAGTGTTTATCTGCTGGGGATATGACACGGACGGGTGTCAGGAAAGTGTATATACAAGTATAGGCGACCATGCTGGGGATATGACACGGACGGGTGTCAAGAAAGTGTATAGGTATACGTAAGTGCAAAGAGGGTGTCTTTGGCTTTCTGCTGGTGACACGACACGGACGAGTGTCAGGATGTATCTGCAATACTGGTGATCTTGGTTTGTAAAGTGTATTCAGGCAACCTGCTGGGAAATGATGATACGGACGGGTATCAAAAAGGAGATATGCACTGGTGTTTGTGATATGGGGCAACTGCTTTTGCTGGGGCTCTGATGGGGATGTATTCTGTATGCCGACAGATTGTCAATATTTACAAGTGTTCAAATCACAACATGACTTATGATTATGCTATGCATTTGATTTTTTGCCGTAATGCTCCGTATTAGACGGAATGCTACGCTCTGGGGGTGAATATGATGCGAATGCTATGATTATGCAAAGAGGCACCGATCCGGGATTCGGATCCCGTTGCTGCAAAGATCTCTGATCGATCTGCTTGAAGTGAACATCCCAGCCGGGGATGAGATCATTGATAGATCTGTAGTTATATCTGCTTGGGGATATACGTCATCGATTGACATATTCTTATAATACGGGACCCAGCTGGGGTTTGTAGAAGCTTTCTCTCTCTCTGTTGTGACTTCTTCGTGCGCTGCTCTTCTGAATAGAGGCCTGAAGCTCTGTGGGGAGATGATTCCTCGATTCTCGCATCCTGCTGAGGAATAATGGTTGGTATTACAGCTGGGAGATGCTGTTGGTAATTCAGCTGGGGCGAGCAATGGGAAGCAACTCGACTGGGGATAGAGCATTTCGGATGCCGATATCTTTTGTAGATTTGCCAGCTTGCTGAGACGTAACTTGTATGCCCCAAGTTGTGTTCTGGATACCTGCAATCCTGCAAAGATAAAGAAACGCACAAATGGTCCCGAGGTATCTTTTACTGAGATTCCGTCATAGGAAATAAGTACTTTCGAGAGTAAGTATATTCCCTGCAAGCATGTGTTTTATTTTTAGAGAGAGGCATCTGTACTTATGCAATTGTGTTTTTAGAGACATCAGACAACTCTTTGCAAAACATAAATGTAAAAAACGAGACATGACTGAAAATCTGATTATATTAATTCGTGTGCCCTGAATTGGCAAGATACAGTCAGAGAAACATATCTCCTGAAATGAGGAGATTGTTACAAATTGAGAAATAAAGTGTTGGCGGTGCTGGCGATGCTTTCAAGGAGCTTCCTCTTCTGCTATGACTCGTATGACAATGACGTTCTTCTCGTCTTGCTTTCTGGAGAGAGTTGATTCTGATTGCAGCTTGATCCCTTGGAGCTTACCAAGTTGTAGGTGATACAGACGAATTCAGAATGCAGTTGTTCGCTTATTCCCTTATTTTGCATGGATCGCCCTTTCGGGTTTTCAATCCATCGGGATACCCATTTTTGCCTGAGCTGTCCAATGCGGCTTTTCAACTCAGCGGGTGTACATTTTTATTTATTTCCCTTATTTTTGCCCGAGTCTTTTATTCTGTTTTTGACTCGCCGGGATGCCCTATTTTTGCCTGGACTTACATTCTGTTTTTATGTCCAGCGGGTCATTTTATGCGAAGTATTTTTTAACCGCATCTGAATTCACAGGGGATGGAAAATCTTCACCATCCATGGTGCTGAGCATCAGTGCTCCACCAGAGAAGACTTTCTTGACGACGAATGGTCCTTCGTAATTCGGAGTCCATTTGCCCCTGTGGTCTGTATGAGGAGGGAGGATTCTTTTCAGCACAAGATTTCCCACTTGGTACTCTCGGTGCCTGACTTTCTGATCGAAGGCTCTCTTCATTCTCTTCTGATATAACTGCCCATGACAGATTGCAGCCAATCTCTTCTCTTCGATCAGACTCAGTTGCTCGTATCGGGACCTAACCCATTCTGCTTCACTCAGTTTGACATCCATTAATACCCGTAGCGAGGGTAATTCAACTTCAACTGGTAGGACTGCTTCCATACCATACACAAGTTGATACGGTGTTGCCCCAGTGGATGTTCGGATTGATGTGCGGTACCCATGCAAGGCGAATGGTAACATTTCATGCCAGTCTCTGTAAGTGACTACCATCTTCTGCACAATCTTCTTGATATTCTTATTTGCCGCCTCAACAGCGCCGTTCATCTTTGGCCTGTAAGGAGAAGAATTGTGATGTTGGATCTTGAAGTCCCGGCATAATTCAGCCATCATTTTGTTGTTTAGATTTGAACCATTATCAGTAATGATTCGCTCGGGCACTCCATATCTACAGATGATATCTCTTTTCAGAAATCGCGCTACCACTTGCCTTGTGACATTTGCATATGAGGCTGCTTCAACCCACTTTGTAAAATAGTCGATGGCGACTAGGATGAATCTGTGGCCGTTCGAAGCAGTTGGCTCAATCTTGCCAATCATATCAATGCCCCACATGGCGAAGGGCCATGGTGAAGACATGATGTTCAAAGGGTTGGGAGGTACATGCACTTTATCTGCGTAGATCTGGCATTTGTGACATTTCCTGGCATAGGCACAACAGTCTGCATCCATTGTGATCCAGTAATAGCCTGATCTTAACAACTTTTTAGCCATGGCATGCCCTCCTGCATGGGTACCAAAGGATCCTTCGTGCACTTCATGCATCAACAAATCTGCTTCTGTCTTGTCAACACATCTGAGGAGTACCATATCAAAGTTCCTCTTGTATAAAGATCCATCAGTGTTCAGAAAGAAACTTCCAGCAAGCCTTCTTAAAGTCTTTTTATCATTGGAAGATGCCCCAGGTGGGTACGTTTGACCCCCCAAGAAGCACTTGATGTCATGGAACCAAGGCTTATCATCTTTAGCAATATCTGCTGCAAATACATATGCTGGTCTATCAAGTCTCGATACTGAAATCTGAGGTACAAAGTTAGCAGCTTGAACTTTGATCATGGATGAAATGGTAGCAAGAGCATCCGCAAACTGATTCTCGTCCCGAGGGATATACTCAAGCTTGACTGTTGTGAAGAAAGTCAATAACCTTCTTGTATAATCCCTGTAAGGTATCAGATGATCTTGGTGGGTGTACCATTTTCCGTTGGTCTGATTGACTACCAAAGCTGAATCTCCGAATACGGTCAATGTCTTGATCCTGAGGTCAATGGCCTCCATAATGCAAGCTTCGTATTCAGCTTCGTTGTTAGTGCAGTTGAAAGTGAGCTTTGCCGAGAAAGGCATGTGAACCCCTTTAGGTGTAATGAGTACTGCACCAACACCACGGCCATTCATGTTGACAGCCCCATCAAACATCATAGTCCATTCTTCTTCTGGGTCAGGCCCTTCAGTGTGAATAGGCTCTTCACGATCTTTTTCTTTAATGAACATGATGTCTTCATCGGGGAAGTCGAACCTCATAGGCTGGTAGTCATCAATGGGTTGCTCAGCAAGATATTCAGATAGTACACTGCCCTTGATGGCTTTCTGAGATGTGTACTGTATGTCGTATTCTGTGAGAATCATCTGCCATCTTGCAACCCGTCCGGTAAGAGCTGGCTTCTCGAAAATGTACTTAACTGGATCCATTTTTGAGATCAATAGAGTAGTATGGGTCAACATATACTGTCTTAGTCGGCGAGCAGCCCACGCTAAAGCACATCAAGTTTTCTCGAGCAGTGAATAACGCTGTTCACAGTCGGTAAACTTTTTGCTTAGGTAGTATATCGCATACTCTTTTCGACCAGACTCGTCATGCTGACCTAGTACACACCCCATCGATTCTTCTAATACTGTCAAGTACATAATCAGAGGTCTTCCTTCAACTGGAGGCATAAGGATTGGAGGTTCTTGCAAATACTCCTTGATCTTGTCAAAAGCCTTCTGGCAGTCTTCGTTCCACCTGACCGTTTGCTCTTTTCTTAACAGCTTGAATAAGGGTTCACAAGTTGCTGTAAGGTGAGATATGAACCGTGAAATGTAGTTCAATCGACCTAAGAACCCTCGAACTTCTTTCTCAGTTTTCGGTGCAGGCATTTCTTGAATAGCTTTGACTTTATCAGGGTCAACTTCAATCCCTTTCTCACTTACAATAAAGCCCAGCAGCTTACCGGATCGTACCCCGAATGTGCATTTGTTGGGGTTCAACTTTAGTTGGTATTTCCTCAGACGCTTGAATAACTTGAGCAGATTCACCAGGTGATCTTCCTCTGTAAGGGACTTGGCGATCATATCATCCACATAACATTCGATTTCCTTATGGATCATGTCATGAAACAATGTTACCATAGCCCGTTGATACGTTGCACCAGCATTCTTCAGTCCGAATGGCATCACTTTATAACAGAACGTGCCCCAAGGTGTGATGAATGTTGTCTTCTCCATGTCTTCAGGTGACATCTTGATCTGATTGTATCCCGAAAATCCATCCATGAAGGAAAATACCGAGAACTGAGCCGTGTTATCCACCAATACATCAATGTGAGGTAATGGGAAGTCATCTTTCGGGCTGGCTCTGTTCAGATCCCGGTAATCAACACACATTCTTACTTTTCCGTCCTTCTTAGGCACAGGTACTATGTTAGCAACCCACGGAGGATAGCTAGTCACAGCAAGGAACCCGGCGTCCCATTGCTTTTGTACCTCTTCCTTGATTTTCATAGCCATGTCTGGGCGAGTTCGGCGCAACTTCTGTTTGACTGGTGGGCATTCTTCCCTCAAAGGCAGCTTATGCACAACAATATCGGTATCCAACCCTGGCATATCTTGGTAGGACCAAGCAAACACATCAACATACTCTTGAAGCAGATCTATCAGCTGTCTCTTCACTGAGTCTTGCAGGCAGGCCCCGATTTTGACTTCTTTCACGTTTTCCTCCGTACCAAGATTAATCACTTCAATTTCCTCCTGATGAGGAGTAATAACTTTTTCCTCTTGTCTCAGCAACCTGGCTAGCTCTTCAGGAAGCTCATATTCTTCATCAACCCCTTCATCAGCTTGATTGATCGGATTGTCAAAGTCATACGATGTCATAGCTGTGCTGTTGTCGGTGCTGTCTGGAAGGCACTCTCTGCAAGGGTTAAGTCGGTTCATTTTAGTGATTGATTTTAATCTTGCTTTAGAAAAAAGTGAAATGAAGTTATCATTTTGAAAACACCGCCATTTATTTTTGTACAAAAAGAAAAATGGAAAAACAGTGAGCAGAAAAGAAAAAAGACTCGTTTGCAAAAAGATTGTCTGATATTTCATTAATTTAATCTTGTTTGCACAAAAGTACAGATGGCCCTGGTTACAAAATGAGTCTTGTCATCTTGGGCAAGATGCAAGACTTGGATGCATGCTAAAATACAGGAAATAATAATTACTCTGCTCGAGTAACACTTATAATTCCCTGGGAAGACCAGTTCGAGACACTGCTCCCCGGGACCTTTGGACGAATCCAATTCTCCAGGTTGCGTTCCTCTTCCAGCTCGTCTTCCAGACAGTTGATAGCATCGGGGGTAAGCATTCCCCCACTGACAAAACCAGGCTCTCCAGCAGCCTTTGCTTGACGTTGAGTTGGTTTGTAACCCAACCCAAATTTGTCTTTCTTCTCCTCCACAGCTAAAACCTTGCCCCAGCCTTGGGCAGTTCCTTCTTCAACAACCTTCCGGGCTTGTTGATAAGACGACATCGGGGTACCAGATACAGCAGATGCTTCAT
This sequence comes from Lathyrus aphaca, assembly GCA_963966055.1. Lineage (NCBI taxonomy): Eukaryota > Viridiplantae > Streptophyta > Magnoliopsida > Fabales > Fabaceae > Lathyrus > Lathyrus aphaca. Next base: position 37,006,836 of record OZ014520.1, read on the forward strand.
TCACATTCAACGCTTCAAACCCCTGGCTCATTGTTTCATGGATCTCTCCATCCATTTCAATGTACTTGTAAGTAGCCAGATGGCTAACAAATATATCCTCTTCTCCACAGATTGTGACAACTTGTCCCTCCCACTCAAATTTTAACTTTTGGTGAAGGGTAGACGTTATTGCGCCGGCGGCGTGAATCCAGGGTCTACCCAACAAACAGCTGTAGGCGGGCTGAATGTCCATCACATAAAAGATAGTTTTAAAGGTCTGCGGGCCAATTGTCACGGGCAGCTCAATCTCTCCCAGAACCGATCTCTTTGAGCCATCAAAAGCTCTAACCACCAGGTTGCTGGGTCTCAATGCCAATCCATCATATTCTAACTTCACCAGAGCCTTCTTTGGTAAGACATTCAGGGAAGAACCTGTGTCCACCAGCACATGAGAAAGGACAGCTCCTTTGCATTCCATAGTTATGTGCAAGGCTTTGTTGTGGTTACGACCATCCACTGTCAAATCAGAATTGGTAAACCCTAGCCCATTGCTAGCAGTAACATTCCCAACCACCGTTTCCAACTGGTTGACAGTAATCTCCTCTGGCACGTAAGCTGCGTGCAGGACTTTCAGTAGTGCATTCCGATGGGCTTCGGAGCACATGAGTAGTGAGAGGATGGAGATTTTGGATGGAGTTTGGTGAAGTTGATCCACAACTTTATAATCACTCTTCTTGATGATCCGCATAAACTCATCAACTTCCTGATCAAATAGAGTCTTCAGGGCTTCTTTGGCAGCTGGATCTTCCTGCACCGGGCTTTTTCCTTTTGCCTTGGCAGCAGCTTCTGCTTCGGCAGTAGGTCTTTGGACTTGTGAAGCAAAGAGACGTCCGCTTCGGGTGAAGCCTCCGCCTCCGCCCACATTATCAATTTGTGGTGCAGGTGTTGATGTTTCAAGAGTGATTCTCTTTCCCTCGCAATACAAGTCAGAGCCATAGTGCCAAGGGATGGCCCTATTGCTTTCATATGGTACAGGCCCAGGTACCGTGACGGTGACTGGACTGATTGCTGCTGCTGAGGGGACTGTTATTGTCTGCGGATCATAAAAGATTGTAACTGGTGCCCTAGTGGGAACAGCACCTTCTGAATGATAAGCGGAATTGTTTTCTGGATCGTAGAATATGGTAACAGTGGAGACATCTCCGTGATTGTTCGCTGGTGTTGTAGAAGGTTCTGTTGGAAGAACTGTTGTTGTTGTTGATGGGGAGTCGAAGTGGACTGAAGCTGAAGTTGTAGCAGGAGAAACTGTTGAAAACTGATCATTGGGTAGAACAGATGAAGTACTTGCTGATGTTGCTGATGAATTGTTGGGAACAATTGTTGCTGTATTTGTAGGAGGATCTGAAATCGTTGTTGATGAAGTTGCCGGATTGATCGGAAATGATGTAGTAATCTGTAAAAGGCCACTCTTAATAAGGCTGTCAATGCCATTCCTCAAGTCTTCACACCCATTCCAAGAAATATTGCAGTATGGGCACCCTAGTTCACACCCCGGAAATATATTGCTTTCACGGAGTTGAGCCTTGATTTCCACCAATGGTGTCCTGATCTGATCCACACTGGTTATCAAATAAGACGGTTGGTCTTCTTCGATAGCATTAATTCGAGGACCACCATGGTTTGGCATTGGGTTTTTGTTGACATTGGGCGGAGGTGCAAAATTCAGAGCCTTGGAGTCTACCAAGTCTTGTACCTTCATATGCAGAGCCCTGCATTTTTCTGTACTGTGACCAGGTGCGTTCGAATGAAAAGCACACCTAGCGTTGGAGTCATAGTTTCTTGGTAGACTGTTGGGGTCCGGTGGTGCCAACGTTCTTAGCTCAACCAGGTTGAGCTTCAGAAGTTGTGGCAGCAAGGCAGCATATGGCATGGGGATCGGGTCGATCACTCGGTTAGCTTGAGATGGCCTTTGTTGGAATGGCCTCTGTTGATTGTTGTTGGTGTTGTTGTTGTTGAAGTTCCTTGGAGGATACTGATTCTGCTGATACTGGGGTTGTTGTTGGAAGTTTTGTTGAGGAGGTTGATAGACTGGCAGAGGATGTGCTGGAGCAGGGATAGTGACTGCTGCTATGGACCTTTGAACATATTGGGGCCTACCCCTGTTGGTATGAACGGCATTGGTCTCGCCAGCTCTTCTAGGGCCTGCAAAAGGCTTCCTTGTACTGCTGGACGAACTGGCGCCATTATCGGAAATTTTACCCATTTTTAACAGGCTTTCAATTCTCTCCCCAGCTATAACAACATCTGCGAAGCTAGTGGATGAGAAAGCAGCCAACCTGTCAATATACGTTCCCTGGAGAGTGTTCATAAACATATCTGCCATTTCTCTCTCAGACATTGGTGGTTGAACAGCAGCAGCCAATTGCCTCCATCTCTGAGCATATTCTCTGAAGCTCTCTCTTGACGACTGCGACATTCCCATTAGGAGAGTCCTGTTGGGTGCCATGTCTAAGTTGTATTGATACTGTCGGATGAAGGCCTCTGCCAGGTCCTTCCAGCATCTTACAGTTGCCCTTGTCAAGTGGGAATACCATTCCCTTGATGCTCCAGTCAAACTGTCTTCGAAGTAAAACATCCAGAGCTTCTCATCCATTGTATAGGCCTTCAGCCTTCCCAGAAACGATTGCAAATGAGTCCGGGGGCATGAAGTCCCATTATATCTTTCGAAACAAGGAGGCTTGAACTTATGAGGGATCCTGACCCCCTCCACTAAACCCATGTCCATGACATCGAACCCCAAAGAATTTTGGGATTCCAAAGACCTCAACTTCTCGGCCAATTCATCCAATCTCCTATCATAGGTTTCCTCTCCAGCACCCATGACTGTAAACTGATCCTCCTGAGGATCCTCTTGAAGTACTCTGGCTGCAGTAGCTGTTCCCTGAACGTTTGCAGGAATATGAATCTCAGGATGTAGATGTGGACCAAACACAGGGGGGTTAACATGTGGTTGCACCCTTTCATTGTTACTGGTGCCAGCAGTTCCCACATGGGGGTCATCTTGAGTTCTCCCCTCTACCAGAACTCTAAGCCTCTCCTGGCTTTGAGCTAAATTATTCATCACTTCCATGAACTGAGTTATTTGGGTTCTCATCTCCACCCTTTCATTAGCCATCTGGGTTCTGGCCTCATTGAGGTCTTGCTGCAACTGGTCCATCTGAATGCCCGGAAGGTTGTTTCTTGTAGGGTACCTGTGTGGCCTGTTGAGAGGGAATAGCCTGCGGCGAGCAATAATTCCTGAATGTCACAACAGAGGTTAGAAACAATAAAACAAAACCTACAAAACAAACAAAAGGGTTAGTATGCAATGCAGTATGCTTATTTGCTATCAAGGTATCCGGCTTGGTCTTCAGTTTTGACCCGTCCAGACCCTTGAAGATGATGCTGTTGAAGTTGCTTTTGAAGTGAACCCAGATGGAAATAAACACAAATATATTACAAAGGTAAAATAATACAAATTGTTCATTTTTTACAACACTAGCCCTCTAAGGGGTCAAAAATACATCACCAAAAAGCAAAAGTACATGGAAAAGGAACAACAACAAGCAAATAATCAGACTCCAAGGCCAAACTCATCCTCGCGAACTTCCTTAAGAAGTGCTTCGGTCACAGGATCAGCCGGATGCTCCGTAAGATTCCTGATGAGAAGGTTTCTTGTTGCAACAGCTGTAGTCAACTTCTTGTTCTGGCTTTGGTCTTTGGATTTCTTCACTCCAGCTTTGATTTTTAACTCTGAAATTTCCTCCTGGGCTGCTGCCAGGGCTTTTTCCACCTGCTCCACCTTATCTTGAACTCTCTTGTCTTCTAGAGTACGGGCTTCAGTGATCCGGACCCACCTGGCCTGACTCTCTTTCAAGTACAAGTCTGTCCTTGCTCTTTGGAACTGGGCTTCTTTACAAGCATTTTTCAAAATCTGCTCACCAGCTTTAGACTTGTTGATATAGTCTCCGGACTTCTCAATCTTAGTCAAGTGTTCCACTCTCAGCTTCTCCAATCTTTCAATCTCCCTTACACCTTCACTCCTCTCCCTGAGGGTCTTCTGCAGGGCTTGGGATAGCTTCTCATTTCTTTCTTTCAAGCCTTCAAATTCTTCCAAACTGACAGTAGCAGGGGGTGGTGCTGATGATGACTCAGGCATGTCTTTGATGGTGAAGGGCAATCCTGAGATTTGGGCCCTAGCATAGGACCACTCATGATATTGGGCTGATGCCACATTATTGCACTTCCCCAGAATGGTGATTCCCTTGGTTTGAACATGATCCCAGGCCCAGGCAGCCTGCCTAACAACAGTCAAACTGATCTTGTTCTCACAGTAGAGGGTCTCAACCAGGTCTTGTTCCCTAGGAGCATGAACCAGTGCATAGCCTAATTGCCTCTTGAACAGCAGGGGGTTGTAGTTGATACTTCCCTTAACTCCTACCAAAGGTACATTGGGAAAGTGCCCACAGCTTGTGATCATATCTCTGCCCTTGGTGCCTTGGGTGCACCATCTGATGTCTGCTGCAGTGAGAGTAGTGAGCCTCTTAGCCCAGTTGCTTTGCTGATGAGGATTCAGGAATGCATCTGTCCTGGGTAGATGCTTGAGAAGCCAAGCATGGAATAGTGGAGCACAACACCTCACTAGCTTACCCCTCTGTTTCTCATTCCTCTGATGTATTGAGTAATAGAGGTCACCCAACAAGGTTGGCACTGGGTTCTTCAGGATGAACAGGTGGATGGCATTCTTGCTGATGAATCTGGGCTCATCTGCAAACAACACAATTCCATATACACTCAAGGCCAACAATGCACAAACAGCTCTCCAATCCCCCAGGGAGGCCTTCAAACTAGCTTGAGAAATCAGGAAGTCCAGATGGAAACCAGGGATCCCAGCTTTAGAGGTCATATGCTGCTCAATCAAAGCAGGTTCCAGGTGCAAAGCTCTTGCTATCTCTCCATTGCTGGGAAAGACCATTTCAGGGTTAAAAGGAATTTCTCTCTTGATAGGCAAACCAACCAAAGATGCATATTCTTCTAAGAGAGGCCCCAACTGAAAGTCTTGAAAGGTGAAACACCTCAATGGGGGGTCATAGAACTGGATGCAGGTATGGATCAGGCTCCTCTGAGATGGGTCCATGTCTATAACCAAGTCAAGTATATCCCCATAATGCTCCCTGAACAGAGGTATGTGATCTGGGGTCATCAGGGTTTGGACCCTCCTGATGTCTGACAAGTCTGGTTGGAAGAAATGATAGGTGATATTGCTTTTCTTTGGAGCCATGATGCTGAAGACTGGGTAGAGTGCTGATGACAATGCTGAAGTAGAGAAAACCACTGACTGGCTGGTGCTGAAGCAGACAGCTAAACTGAAGCAGATGCTGGTGAAGATGGGTCAAAGCTGCAGATGGGGTCAAAACCAAAACCTGATGAAAATGGATACCCTGAAAAACAAATAAGCACATGTTAATATGATGCAATGAGGATGTATGCAAATGATATGCAAGGGGTTTGTGACTGAGCTGGATCTGGATAAACTGCCTTGGTATAGATCCATGTGTGTTCAAGAATTCCGGATGGAGGTCTATAAATCCAGTAACCAAGGTGGGGGACTCAAATAAAGAGCCACATGTCCAGGGTTTTAGAATCACAAGAACTATCCAACATGGAGCATTCTTAACAAAGTCAAAGTAACAGGGTATTCTGAGGTCAAGGTACCTGCAAACCTGTAAACAGCCCAACCCCCTCACAGGTAGTGATCTAGAACAAGGATCCTCAGACTTGGATCAGTTATGAGAAGTGTAAACACTTCTAACCCGGAGGTACAGTGTTTACAATAACCATAACAATTCCTCCTCTAATTCACCTCAATTTCTGAAGGTCAATACTAAAAGGTCATCCAGACTTAGCAGGCTTCCCAGATCCCCCTAGCACTACAGGAAATCTGTAGCACAGAGTTCTCAAGAAGAAACCCATATCTGAACCGTGTTTCATATTCCCGCACCAGACCGAAATGGAATGGGAAAGAATATGATTCACTCTAGCCTAGGTGTCACTCAGGTCCCAGGTATAGGACCTTAACTCTCAATGGAACACCCACCCACCAAAGAAAAACCAGATCCAGCCAGCACAGTATGACAGTATGATATATAAAAGCAGTAAAGAAAGCAGTAAAGTAACTGTACATAAAAGCAATAAACAAAAATAAATACAAGCACAAACAAGCACATAACACCCCAGTAAACACAAATCAAACAAGCGCTAGGAGGAACCCACAAAAGGAACCAGAAGCCCTGGTTGCAGTATAAGGGTCCCCAGCAGAGTCGCCAAGCTGTCGCTCCCGACAAATGAAACGGATCAAATGAAGGTACAGACGCGAACGGTCGGCGAAGGGAACAGTGAGAACACACAGCCGTGAACTCACTGGAGGATGAATAGAGTCGCCAGCTAGGCATTTTTATCCCGGAGGAAAGGCAATGCTGCATAGGCCTAGGAAAAGATGGATAAGACGGTTTGCGAACCAGAGAGACTGAGAAAGGGGGTTGGTTACAACCTGGGAAGGTATTAGCACCCAGATTGTCCGTCGTACTCGACGGGATCCACGCTTGAAAGATTTGTGTTTTAAAGGGGTAGTGTCAGTGCTATTTGTGCATAAAAGAGCTGGAAAAGATGTACAAGTGTCAGTGTAAAGAAATGTGATGTGTATAAATGTACAGTGTCAGTGTGAGATCAGGAATGAAATGCTCAAGAATATGAGGCTAAAGAATGAAGCTGGAAGGAGGGGGAATGTACAGAGACTTTTGTTCGATAACTGTTAAGTTATGCCTACGTATCCTCTCGTGCAATGAGGAAGTCAGAACACCGTAGTTCGACCCAAAGAGACTGAAAGATGAATTGACTGATGAACTGCTTACTTGTCTATGCTCAAGTGTATGACCTATCTGGCTCAGGTGCTTACTGTCTTGCATTAGACGGAAGAAGCGAGTTCTCGTTTGTGAGTGAAGGTGATGAGAAAAGAATCCCGAAGGAGACGATTATTGTTTGTTTTTGTGTTTTCAGTCTTTTATTTCTTTTTGGAGTTTGTCATAAGATAATGAGCTTAAACCTAAATCAATGGATTTGGTAAACTCATCACATCATCCCTCTGATTAGGGGTAATGAGAATTACCTTAAGTGTGAAGTCAGATTCTCACACTTAATCACCTTTGATGTAGGGTTAAGATCATTAACCTACTTGTGATTAATTAGATGTTTTTGTGATTTTTGTTTAGTGTTAAGTAATGAGGTTAAGCCATAATCAGGGATTTAACAGGCTCATTACACTATCCTAAAAGAAGGATAATAGATGAGGGTGTTTAAGCTGAGGAAGGATCCTCAGCTTAATCCATGATTAGGGATTAAACCCATGACAGAACAAACCTTTGATTAAGTGGATTTTATTAATGATATGATGATGAAGTGTTTTTTATGATTTGTAAGACAACTTGAGGGGGACTTGTCCATTAACTTTGGGGTTAGTCCTTCTTAACCAATTAAGGAAGAATTAGAACCCTAATGCAAGGCCCAAGTTACAAGTGTAATGTCTTGATGATTATTAGATGGATTAACTAAGAGAGTTCAACACCTTAAGGGTCCAAGACTTAGGATTAAAGTTATACACTCCATCCTAAAAGAAGGATGCAGGCATGATCTTAATCACAAAGTCTTGAAGCCTTGAGGGTTTAGTCCCTGATTATGAGATGAGAAGAGATGACTCAAGGAGAGACACAAAGGCAAAAACTATGGGGGAGACTAATCAAAACCCTAATTCATTATCATGCTTGGTTGGTCCTAATGTTTGTGAGGTTTTCAAGAACAATCTTCAGATGAACCACCAGGAAGCAGATGAACAAGATCAAGAGAAGCAAAGTGACTTGCTTCATTCAAGAAGTCAAGTCACTTGAAGAAAGAAAGTGGGAGGAGGAAGAATGAGCAAGCTCAAGCTCAAACACAAGTAGAAATGCAGCAATGGATGCAAGAGAGATGAAAAGAAAAGTTATGAGAAGTGAAGGCAAATTCACCTCTCAAGTTTTACTTACCACCTGAAATGTTAGAAACAAATGCAATACAATGCTAAATGAGATGAAATGATATGATAAGCAAAAACCAGAAGCATGTTGATGATGATAATGATGCTATGGAGTGCTATGAACATGAGACAAGACAATGAGATGTTCATACAAGGTCATGGATGCAAATGATGCAAGCTAAGGAACATGAACAAACATGAAATGTTATGGAACATACAAGACAAATGACATGGCAAATATGCAATGCAATGATCAATGATGCTTTCTACATGTCTTAAGATGTCAAGTGAATCATAAGAATGCACAAAGTGAAATGACAAGTCAAGTTATGCAAGGAAATGCAAGAAGGATGCAAATGAAAGCCCAAATTAGGGTTCATGGATCAAACATCAAACACAAACCAAAAACAGAAGTAAACCCTAACATAAAAAATGGAAAATGGTACCCAAAGAAAACCTAGACCTATAATGAATCACTGCCCAAAGGGGAGCTCTCAACTCTCAACCAAACTCAAGTTATGAATTTTGCAAGTTATTAGGGTTTTTTAGGGTTTGTAACAAAAGAAATGCCAATCAATTGGAAAATGTAAGATCAAATCTTGGCCTTTTTATCTTTGAAAGTTCATGCTAAATGGAAAACAATGCAAAAAGAATCAATGTCTCAACCTTCACCAAAAGGCAGAAATGAATTTTTAAACATATGATCAAAATAATGCATCAAAAATGATTTAATTCAATGAAAAATTCTTAAAATGCATCAAGATCAAAAAAGAAATTTGGTTTGAAGGTTGGACAATGTTTCTAAATGTCTTAGAACATTTCATGAATTTTTTTTGTAATTTTTAAATACTTAAAAGTATTTTTAATTAATTAATTCTCATTAATCAATTAAAAATAATCTTTTAAATATTTAAAAATACTTTTTTAATGATAAAAAATAAAATAAAAATGTTTTTGTGTCATAAAATTTAATAAAACCTTAAAGAAAAAGTTTCATAATTTTTATGAATTTTTAACTATTTTAAATAAATTATGCAAATAAAATGAAAGAAAAATGAATTAAAATGAGTTAAAACTGAAGTATGCAGGATGGATGGCCAGGATGCGTCCAGGGTTCAAATGGGGTTGACTGCGCGCCAGAATGAGAGGCCCAGATTGCCTCAGATCAAATTGAATAAAACGTGGTTAATTAACCCTAACACGTGGATTAGGGCTAATTGCAATGATCTGGACCTTTCAATCTGGAGGGAAGTCAATGGGTCAACGCATATCCACGGCCAGCATTCAAACTTACACTAATTATGGGATTAAGCCCTAAATAATCTCAGGTGGCCGGAGAAGACTTCCGGTCGTCTTCTCCGGCCAGAAGCTTGCCTGAAAAAGTTCAAAACCTCTCAAAACGCAAAATAAATGAAAACTAAGCCATGGGAAATGATCCCCAACACCTCACGAATTAAAACCCTCTCTCAAAACAAATCTATCTAACCTAAACAAGTTGAATCGAAGAAAACAAAATCTAGGGTTCGTGAGCTTCAAACAGCAATTAAACTCTCAAAACGCAACCATTTTCAAAACCAATGGTACCAGAATGATCAGCAAGACATGTAGAGCAAGCTTGTAACAATCAAATTGATTTCTGGAAAAATTAATTTGGAGTTACCTGAGATTTGCAACCTTTGATTTTGGAACTTTCAGGCCTCCTCTCCTTGCTCAATCTGCTCCTCTTGGTCCCCCAAAGTTGCTTGAATGCTCAAATGGAGTTTATATTTGTTGGATGATGAGTTTCGAAGAGAGCTGCTTCAGTTCAGTCAACAATGGTAGATGAGTTCTTGGCACTTTCAGGCTGTGAAGAGGGGTTGTTTATGACTTATGAGGTGTGTTGAGAAGGTTTATGGTGTTGGTTGATGTGTTTGTGGCTTGTGGAGAGAGATTCGATAGAATCTGCAGAATGAAGGTGAGCAATGGCAGTGAGGGTTTCTGGCTGTTTTTGGCTTTGTTTCTTGATGCTTTGTGTTCTATAGATCAAGGTGAGATGAATGGAGGCAAAGGTTTGGGTGTTTGCAGGCTGTGTAATGAAATTCGATAGAACTTGCAAGTTGGGAGGTTTTTGTGTAAGTTATGAGTGAGTGTGTTTTTGCCTTGGTTTCTATGTGATATGGCTAGCAAAATGAATGAATAAACAATTCTGATTGGCCTCTTGATGTGACATGGCCTGCTATGATAGGTGAGTTGCTTTTTGCTCAAAGTCCACTTTTGTGTAAGATAGGGCATGGCATGATACTAGGCAAGGACAACTTGGGTTCTGGTGCAGCATGGTGAGTGTGAGAGGTTGGCTTGACCCAAGGCTCAATGCAGCAAGTTGGTTGAAAGCTCATGAGTGTTAATGCAAGTTGGCTAGCTTTATGGATTTTCATGAGAAAAGTCAAATTACATGAACCAAACCATGAGCAAACTTGGTCCATTTCTGATTTTTGTGACTTAGAGGATGTTCACATGCTGGTTTGTCATGAATTTGAGGCAGCAATCATGCATTGATTCAAGACTTAGCAAAATTTCCACTTGGTGCATAACTTGAAAAACAATGATTTTTGGCAACTTTGCATGGCCATAACTTTTGATCCATGAAGAGTTAGATCATGTTCTTGTACTTTTTGAAAAGGGAAAGATGAGATCTACAACTTTCATGACCAAAGTTTTTCCATTTGAAGCATTTTTGGATCAAGAATCAAGGCTTGAAAATTGACCTAAAATGATGCATTCTTGAAAAGTCAACAAAACCCAAAAAGTCAACTTTTGCAAAAACCCTAAATTCTTGATTTCCATGAACTTCAACCTTCTTCCATGATCAAATAAAGATCATATACACTCAAAATGATGAAGATCACCCATTGGTTGGGTCATTGGGGGCCTCAGATACCCTGATTTTGCACTGACTTGTCCAGAAAGTCAACTCTTGATCAGATGACTTCCCCATGGAATTTCTTCATGAAAATTGATATGCATACTCCCTATACCATATAGAGACCAATGGAAACAAGAATGACCAAAAAATTTGGAGTTATGGCCTCTGAAACCAAAACCCTAATTCTAGGTCAACTGTGCAGTCAAACTTGGCTCTGCATCCATACCAATCCCAGTTCTTGTGATCCCTCTGCAATTTTGACTTTGTGAGGATGTAACATGATATAAGAACACACATGGACCCCTTTGAGTTGATTAGTGGCCTTTGGAATGGCTCAAGATGCCCTGAGGTTGCTCAGATCACAAACCCTAGGTGCAGATGACCTAGAAACTATCCAGTGAAACCAAATGAGACATGAGATGATGTGATTGTGTTTATGCATATGAGATGATCACAAGTCATGTGTGAATGGGTGAGGGCAAATTTGGGGTGTTTACACACTCTCCACAAGCCTCAAACATCAGAACAAACTTCACAAACAATCTCAACTCACTTCATTGATCACAAACCAACCATTGTTTTGGCCTGAAACCTCCCACATCACAAATACGATTTTCACACTCCCTTGGCCTGAGCTTCTGCCAACTTTCTCTAGAGGCTACATAAACTCCAACTAAGGGCCAAAAGCTTCTAAAGAGGATCATTGGGACTTGTTTGAGCCAAAGAAGAAGCCAGAAAGCTCCTGAATCGAAAGCTCAATCTCAGGTAGCTTCATGAACTTTTTTTCCAGAACTCTAATTTCTTGTTAGAATATTGTTTTGTATGTTGCACTGATCATGGGGATCTATTTACTTTTGAAAATGAGCAAGAAATAAGCATGTTATGATGTTCTGAAAGTTTGACCTAAAAACTTCTTTGATTCGATTCGTGTTTGTGTTTGAAGTTAGACATGATTTTGTGCTGGATTCGTGTTTGGCGTGGGTAGGAGATGATTTCTGGAGAGTTAGAGCTTCTAAAATGGCCTGGAGAGGGAGATTGAATTTTTGGGTGATCGGAGAAGATGACCGGAACACTGTTCCGGTCACCTGAGAGTGATTAGGGCATGGATTAGGGCTTAATCTGTAATTAGTGGAGTTTGAATGTCAGTCGTAGGATATGGCGCCAAGTCTCTTCCCGCGTGCGTATGTTTGAATCTGGATCCTTGGATGTGCATACTTTTCTATTTTCAGTTTTATTTCATTTTCATTTTCCATTTAATTACATTATTTTTACCATTTTATTAAAAATAGTAAAATCATTTTAAAAATTCTGAAATTTTTTGTACAAACTTTTATTTAATTTCAGAAACCAAAAATATTTTTATTTTTATTTTTAGCATTAAAAAATATTTTTAAATCATTTAAAAGTTTATTTTTAATTAATTAATGAAAATTAATTAATTAAAAATACTTTTAGGTATTTAAAAATCACCAAAAAATTCATGAAACATTTAAAAACATTTAGAAACTTTGTACAACCCTCAAACCAAATTTCTTTTTTGATCTTGATGTCTTTTGAGAATTTTTCATGGAATTAAAATCATTTCAAGGCATTATTTTGATCCAAACTTCCAAAAATCATTTCTGCCTAACCATTGAGAGTTGGACCTTGATTCTTTTTGCATTGCATTGTGTTTAGCATGTAGTTTGTGAGATTAAATGGGAATGATTTGATCTTTCATTTTCCATTTGTTTGACATTTTTCTTGTTAAGGAACCCTAAAACCCTAGAAAACATAGAAAAATCATAACTTGAATTAGGTTAAGAGTTGGGACTCTTCCTTTGGGCAGTGAGTTAGTATAGGATTAGGGACCCTTTGAGTGCATTTTCAATTTTTTATATTGATGTTTGCTTCTGATTTTGGTTTTTTGTTTGATGCTTTGATCATAAACCCTAATTTGAGCTTCCATATGCATCCATCTTGCATTTGCATTCATACCTTGACTTGCCATAACATTTTAAGCATCCATTTGATTCATGTGATATCTTAAGACATATTGAAAGCATGTTTGATCATTGCATCTTGCATTTGCCATGTTGTATGCCATTTGCATTTCATAACTTTTCATGTATGTTCATGGTTCTTAACTTGTTTCATTTGCATCCATAAGCTTGTGTGATCATCCCCATGTGTTGTTTCATGTTTGTAGCATCTCATAGCATCATTAACATCATGTACATGCTTCTGGTTTTGGTTTGCATCATGCCATTTCATCTCATTTTGCATTGCATTGCATTTCCTTCACTAACTTTTCAGGTGGTAAGCAACTTTGAGAAGTGAATTTGCCTTCACTTCTCACAATTTCTTTTCATCTCTCTTATGCATCATTGCTGCATTTTACTTTGTGTTTGAGATTGGGCTTGCTCATTCTTCTTCTTCTTACCTTATTTCTTCAAGTGACTTGTCTTCTTAAGTGAAGCAAGTTACTTTGCTTCTATTTGCTCCTTTCATCTGTTTCCTGGTGGTTCCATTGAAGATTTCTCTTGTTAACCTCACAAACCTTAGGAACAACCAAGCATGACAATGATTAGGGTTTTGATTAGTCCCCCATTTAGTTTTTACCTTTGTGTCTCATTGAGTCTTCTCTTCTCACCTCATAATCAGGGACTAAACCCTAAAGGCTTTAAGGCTTTGTGATTAAGCTTATGCCTGCATCCTTCTATTAGGATGGAGTGTATAACTTTAATCCTAAGTGTTAAACCCTTAATGTGGTTAACTCCTTTAATCAATTCACTTAATAATCATCAAGACATCAAGCTTGTAACTTGGGCCTTGCATTAGGGTTCTAATTCTTCCTTAATTGGTTAAGAAGGACTAACCCTAGTGTTAATGGACAAGTCCCCCTCAAGTTGTCTTGCAAAACCCTAAAATTCACTTCATCATCTTATTATTAACTAAAATCCACTTAAGAAAGGCTTTGTTTTGTCATGAGTTTAATCCCTAATCATGGATTAAGTTGAGGAGCTTTCCTCAGCTTAAACATTCTCATCTATTATCCTTCTATTAGGATGGTGTAATGAGTCTGTTTAATCCCTGATTATGGCTTAATCTCATTACTCAACACTAAACAAAAATCACAAAAACATCTAAATAATCACAAGTAGGTTAATGATCTTAATCCTACACCAAAGGTGATTAAGTGTGAGAATCTGACTTCACACTTAAGGTATTATCATTACCCCTAATCAGAGGGAAGATGTGATTAGTTTACTAACCCATTGGTTTAGGCTTAAGCTCATTAACTTATGACAAACTTTCAAAAGCAATAAAAGACTGAAAACTCAAAAACAAATAATAATCGTCTCCTTCGGGATTCTTTTCTCATCATCTTCACTCATAAACGAGAACTTGCTTCTCCCGTCTAATGCAAGACAGTTTGCACCTGAGCCAGACAGGTCATACACTTGAGCATAGACAAGCAAGCAGTTCACAAGTCAATTTACCTTTTAGTCTCTTTGGGTCGAACTACGGTGTTCTGACTTCCTCATTGCACGAGAGGATACGTAGGCATAACTTAACAGTTATCGAACAAAAGTCTCTGTATATCCCCCCTCTTTCTAGCCTTATTCTTTAGCCTCATATTCTTGAGCATTTCATTCTTGTTCCTACACAGACACATCATTACACACTTCACACTTCTTTTGCACTGACACCTGTACATCCTTTTCCAGTTCTTTTATACACAAATTGCACTGACACTACCCCTTTAAAACACAAATATTTTAAGCGTGGATCCCGTCGAGTACGGCGGACAATCTGGGTGCTAATACCTTCTCAGGTTGTAACCAACCCCCTTTCTCAGTCTCTCTGGTTCGCAACCGTCTTATCCATCTTTTTCTAGGTCTATGCAGCATTACCTTTCCTCTGGGATAAAAATGCCTAGCTGGCGACTCTTTTCTTTTCTAGTGAGTTCACTGCTGTGTGTTCTCATTGTTCCCTTTCGCCGACCGTTCGCGTCTGTACCTTTATTTGGGCCATTTCCCACTTATCGGGAGCGACAAGGAGGAAATAACAAATGGCAACTCGACTGGGGAGAAAGCACCTCTGGTGCTAAAACTGAGTGGACAATGATTTGCCGGCTTGCTGGGATGAAGCTTTCATGCCCCATGTTGTGCTTTGAATACCTGCAATCCTGAAAAGTCAGAGAAACGCACAAGTAATCCCGAGGTATCCTTTACTGGATTCCGTCATAGGAGTTTAGACACTTCCGGGAGTAAGCATATTTCCTGCAAGCACGTATTTTCTAGAGAAGAAACATCTGTATTTATGCAATCAGTATCTTAGGGACATCGGACATTCTTGCAAATGAAAATAAAATGTACGAGACGAAACATGACTGAAAATCTGATTTTATTAATTTGTGTGCCCTGAATTGGCAAGGTATAGTCAAAGAAACAAATCTCCTAAAATGAGGAGATTGTTATAAATTGAGAAATAAAGGTGTTGGCAATGTTGATGACGCTTCGAGGAGTTTTCCTTTGCTATGACTCGTATGACATTTGACGCTCTTCTCGTCTTGCTTTTCTGAAGAAGGCTGATTCTGAAAGAAGCTTGATCCTTTTGGAGCTTACCAGGTTGTAAGTGATACAGACGAATTCAGAATACAGTTGTTCGCTTATTCCCTTATTTTGCGTGAATCGCCCTTTCAGGTTTTCAATCCACCGGGATACCCATTTTTGCCTGAGCTGTCCATTGTGGCTTTTCAACTCAGCGGGTGTACATTTTTTATTTATTTTCCCTTACTTTTGCCCGAGTCTTTTATTCTGTTTTTGACTCGCCGGGATGCCCTATTTTTGCCTGGACTTACATTCTGTTTTTATGTCCAGCGGGTCATTTTTATGCGAAGTATTTTTTAACTGCATCTGAATTCACAGGGGACGGGAAGTCTTCACCATCCATAGTGCTGAGCATTAGTGCTCCACCGGAGAAAACTTTCTTTACTACGAATGGTCCTTCATAATTCGGAGTCCACTTGCCCCTGTGGTCTGTATGAGGAGGGAGGAGTCTTTTTAGCACAAGATCTCCTACTTGGTACTCTCGGAGCTTGACTTTCTGATAGAAGGCTTTCTTCATTCTTTTCTGATACATCTGCCCATGACAGATTGCAGCCAACCTCTTCTCTTCAATCAGACTTAGTTGCTCGTATCAGGATCGGACCCATTCTGCTTCATTCAGTTTAACATCCATTAATACCTGTAAGGAGGGTAATTCGACTTCAACAGGTAGGACTGCCTCCATACCATACACAAGATGATACGGTGTTGCCCCAGTCGATGTTCGGATTGACGTGCGGTACCCATGCAAGGCAAACGGTAACATCTCATGCCAGTCTTTATAGGTAACCACCATCTTTTGCACAATCTTCTTGATATTCTTGTTAGCTGCCTCAACAGCGCCATTCATCTTTGGCCTGTAAGGAGAAGAATTGTGGTGTTGGATCTTGAAGTCCCGGCATAGCTCTGCCATCATTTTATTGTTCAAGTTGGAACCATTGTCAGTAATGATTCGCTCGAGTACTCCATACCGACAGATGATATCTCTCTTCAGAAATCGGGCTACCACTTGCCTCGTAGCATTTGCATAGGAAGCTGCTTCAACCCACTTGGTAAAATAATCAATGGCTACCAGGATGAATCTGTGGCCGTTTGAAGCAGTCGGTTCAATCTTGCCAATCATGTCAATGCCCCACATGGCAAAGGGCCAGGGTGAAGACATCACATTCAGAGGATTCGGAGGCACATGCACTTTATCCGCATAAATCTGGCATTTATGGCATTTTTTGGCATAGGCACAACAGTCGGCATCCATTGTGATCCAGTAATAGCCTGATCTTAACAACTTTTTAGCCATGGCATGCCCTCCTGCATGGGTACCAAAGGATCCTTCGTGCACTTCGTGCATCAACAGGTCTGCTTTTGTCTTGTCAACACATCTGAGGAGTACCATATCAAAGTTTCTCTTGTAGAGGGAACCATCAGTATTCAGGAAGAAACTACCAGCTAGCCTTCTCAACGTCTTCTTATCATTGGAAGATGCCCCAGGTGGGTATGTCTGATCCTTCAAGAAGCACTTAACGTCATGGAACCAAGGCTTATCATCTTTAACAACTTCTACCGAGAATACATATGCTGGTCTGTCAAGTCTGGACACTGAAATCCGAGGTACAAAGTTGGCAGTTTGAACTTTGATCATGGATGAAATGGTGGCAAGAGCATCTGCAAACTGATTCTCGTCCCGAGGGATATACTCAAGCTTGACCGTTGTAAAGAAAGTCAATAACCTCCTTGTATAATCCCTGTAAGGTATCAGATGATCCTGGTGAGTGTACCATTTGCCGTTGGTTTGATTAATTACCAGAGCTGAATCTCCGAACACAGTCAAAGTCTTGATCCTGAGGTCAATGGCTTCCTCAAGACCCATAATACAAGCTTCGTATTCAGCTTCGTTGTTAGTGCAGTTGAAAGTGAGTTTTGCCAAGAAAGGCACGTGGACTCCCTTAGGTGTAATGAGTACTGCACCAACACCGCGACCATTCATATTAACAGCCCCATCAAACATCATAGTCCATTCTTCTTCTGGGTCAGGCCCTTCAGTGTGAATAGGCTCTTCATGATCTTTTGCTTTTATGAACATGATGTCTTCATCAGGGAAGTCAAATCTCATAGGCTGGTAATCATCAATAGGTTGCTCAGCAAGATAATCAGACAATACACTGCCCTTGATGGCCTTTTGAGATGTGTACTGAATGTCATATTCTGTGAGGATCATTTGCCATCTTGCAACCCGTCTGGTAAGTGCTGGCTTCTCAAATATGTACTTAACTGGATCCATCTTTGAAATCAATAAGGTGGTGTGGGTTAACATATACTACCTTAGTCGGCGAGCAGCCCACGCTAAAGCACAACAAGTTTTCTCGAGCAGTGAATAACGTTGTTCACAGTCGGTAAACTTTTTGCTTAGGTAGTATATTGCATACTCTTTTCGACCAGACTCGTCATGCTGGCCCAGCACACACCCCATTGACTCTTCTAATACTGTTAGGTACATTATTAGAGGTCTTCCTTCCACTTGAGGCATAAGGATTGGAGGCTCCTGTAAGTATTCCTTGATTTTGTCAAAAGCCCTTTGGCAGTCTTCGTTCCACCTGACCGTTTGTTCTTTTCTTAACAGCTTGAACAAAGGTTCACAGGTTGCTGTAAGGTGAGATATGAACCTTGAAATGTAGTTCAATCTACCTAGGAACCCCCAAACTTCTTTTTCAGACTTTGGTGCAGGCATTTCTTGAATGGCTTTGACTTTATCAGGGTCAACTTTAATTCCTTTCTCACTTACAATAAATCCCAGCAGCGTACCAGATCTCACCCCGAATGTGCACTTGTTGGGGTTCAACTTCAATTGGTACTTCCTCAGACGCTTGAATAACTTCAACAGGTTCACCAGGTGGTCTTCTTCTGTGAGGGACTTGGCAATCATGTCATCCACATAACATTCAATTTCTTTATGGATCATGTCATGGAATAATGTTACCATAGCCCGTTGATAAGTGGCACCAGCATTCTTCAGTCCGAACGGCATTACCTTATAGCAGAACGTGCCCCAGGGTGTGATGAAAGTTGTCTTCTCCATGTCTTCAGGTGACATCTTGATCTGATTGTATCCTGAAAATCCGTCCATGAAGGAGAATACCGAGAACTGAGCCGTATTATCAACCAATACATCAATGTGAGGTAAAGGGAAGTCATCTTTTGGGCTGGCTCTGTTCAGATCCCAGTAATCCACACACATCCTTACCTTGCCATCTTTCTTAGGCACAGGTACAATATTAGCAACCCACGGCGGATAGCTAGTCACAGCAAGGAACCCGGTGTCCCACTGCTTTTGTACCTCTTCTTTGATCTTCATTGCCATATCTGGGCGAGTACGCCGCAGTTTTTGTTTCACTGGTGGGCAATCTTCTTTCAAAGGCAGCTTGTGCATAACAATATCGGTGTGCAACCCTGGCATATCCTAATAAGACCAAGCAAAGACATCCACATACTCCCGAAGCATGTCAATCAGTTGTTCCTTCACTGAGTCTTGTAGGCAGGCCCCGATCTTAACCTCTTTCACATCTTCTTCCGTACCCAGATTAACCGTTTCGACCTCCTCCTGATGAGGAGTGATAACCTTCTCCTCTTGCCTTAACAACCTGGCTAGCTCTTCAGGAAGCTCATCATCTTCTTCAACCCCTTCATCAGCTTGATTGATCGGGTTGTCAAAGTCATATAGAGTCATAGCTGTGTTGTTGTCGGTGCAGTCTGAAAGGCACTCTCTGCAAGGGTTTAGATTGTTCATTTTAGTGATTGATTTTAATCTTGTTTAGAAAAGTGAAATAAAGTTGTCATTTTGGAAAACATTGCCATTTTTTTTTGTACAAAAAGAAAAATGAAAAACAGTGAGCGGAAAAGAAAAGACTCATTTGCAAAAGATGTCCGATATTCATTGATTGATCCGTTTGCACAAAATTACAAGATGGCCCGATTACAAAATGAGTCTTGACATCTTGGGCAAGATGCAAGACTTGATGCATGCTTAAAATATACAGGAAATAATAATTACTCTGCAGGAGTAACCCTTATAATTTCCTGGGAAGACTAGTTCAAGATATGGCTCCCCGGGATCCTTGGACGTATCCAGCTCTCCAGGTTGCGCTCATCTTCCGACTCATCTTCCAAGTTGTTCACTGCATCCGGGGTGAGCATTCCCCCGCTGACAAAATTGGGCTTCTTAGCAGCCTCTGATTGATCTTGTTGAGTTGGTTTGTAAGCCAACCCAAATTTGTCCTCCTTCTTCTCCACGGGCAGCAGCTTGCCCCAGCCTTGGGCAGTACCCTCTTCAACAACCTTCCTGGCTTGCTGATAAGACGTCATGGAGGTTCCTGGTACAGCAGATGCTTCATTTACGTTCAGGGCCTCAAACCCCTGGCTCATAGTTTCATGGATCTCTCCATCCATTTCAATGTATTTGTACGTATCCAGATGGCTAACAAAGATGTCCTCTTCACCACAGATGGTGATGATCTGGCCTTCCCACTCGAATTTCAGCTTCTGGTGAAGGGTAGACGTAACTGCGCCAGCGGCATGGATCCAAGGTCTACCCAACAAACAGCTGTAGGCCGGCTGAATGTCCATCACATAGAAGGTAATCTTAAAAGTCTGCGGGCCAATCATCACAGGCAGATCAATCTCCCCAAGTACTGATCTTTTAGAGCCATCAAATGCTCTCACTACCAAATTACTTGGACGCAGTGCCAAGCCATCATACTCCAGCTTCACTAAGGCTTTCCTTGGTAGAACATTGAGTGAAGAGCCAGTGTCCACCAGTACATGAGATAGAACATTACCCTTGCATTCTAGAGTGATGTGTAAAGCCTTGTTGTGGTTACGTCCCTCAGTTGTTAAGTCAGTGTTGGTGAAGCCCAGTCCATGACTGGTGTTGACATTTGCCACCACAGTTTCTAGCTGATTAACAGTGATCTCTTCTGGCACGTATGCTGCGTGCAGGACTTTCAGTAATGCATTCCTGTGAGCTTCAGAACACATCAGTAGGGATAATATGGAGATCTTTGAGGGAGTTTGGTGAAGCTGTTCCACCACCTTGTAATCACTTTTCTTTATAATTCTCATGAACTCGTCTACATCTTGCTCGAAAGATGTCTTCTGAGTTTCTTTGACAGCCGGCTCTTCAAATACCACACTCTTTCCTTTTGCTTTGGCAGCAGCTTCTGCTTCGGCATTAGGCCTTTGAGTTTGTGAGGCAAAAAGGCGTCCGCTTCTAGTGAAGCCTCCGCCTCCCCCAACATTATCAATTTGTGGAGAAGAGGTTGAAGAGTCCAAAGTGATTTTCTCCCCGTTGCAGTAAAGATCAGAGCCATAATGCCAAGGGATGGCATTATTGCTTTCATATGGAACGGGTCCAGGAACCGTGATGGTAACTGGACTGACTGCAGCAGAGGAGGGTACTGAAATGGTGTGCGGATCGTAGTAAATGGTGACTGGTGACCTGGCAGAAGATGCCACTGCTTGTTGTTGAAAGTTGTTGTTTGGAGGAACAAATGACGGATCATAGTAGATGGTGACGGCTGAGATATCTTCATTATTTTCTATTGGCGTTGTAGAAGATCCTGCTGAATAAAAGGGTGTTGATGTTGTAGAAGAAATGGTTGTTGACATCTGATTTGTTGAAGTGATGGATGGAGCCATGTTTGATGATATCGATGAATTGGTCGGAATGATTGTTGTTGTAGTTGTAGAAGAGTCAGGAATTGTTGTCAAAGGGATTGCTGGATTTGTAGGCGCTGATGTGGTGATCTGGAGTATACCACTTTTGATAAGACTATCTATGCCGTTTCTCAAATTATCACACCCGTTGACCGAAATGTTGCAATAACCACAACCGAGCTCACACCCGGGGAACATCTGGCATTCTAGGAGCTGAGCTTTAATTTCGACCAGAGGTGTTCGAATCTATCCAACACTGGTGATTAAGAAAGGTGGCTTGTCTTCTTCAATGGCATTAATTCTTGGCCTTCCATGATTGGGCATGGGATTATTGGTGACACTTGGAGGGGGTGCAAAGTTGAGGGCTTTAGAATCCACCAAATCTTGCACTTTCATTTGTAAAGTCCTGCATTTCTCAGTATTGTGGCCAGGTGCATTGGAGTGGAAAGCACATCCGGCGTTGACGTCATAATTTCTTGGAAGAATGGAGGGATCTGGTGGTGCCAATGTCCTTAATTCAACCAAGTTGAGTTTCAGGAGTTGTGGCAATAAAGCGGCATAAGGCATAGGGATTGGATCAATCACCCTATTGGCCTGTGATGGTCTTTGCTGAAAGGGTCTTTGCTGTTGATTGTTGTTGTTGTTTTTGTAGGTTCTTTGTGGCGAATACTGAACTTGCTGTTGATAGTGTGGTTGTTGTTGTGGTTGATATGCTGGTTGCTGAGGAATTGGAGCTGGAATAGTGACAACTGCTACTGATCTGTGGACATGCTGAGGTCTGCCCCTGTTGGCATAAATGGCATTTGCCTCACCGGTTCTTCTTGGTCCCACAAAAGGCTTCTTGGGATTACTGGACGAACTCGCACCATTATCGGAAATCTTACCCATCTTCAGAAGGCTCTCAATTCTTTCCCCAGCTATAACTACGTCAGCGAAGCTAGTGGAAGAAAAGGCAGCTAGCCTATCAATATATGTTCCTTGCAGGGTATTCATAAACATGTCGGCCATTTCTCTTTCCGACATGGGTGGCTGGACAGCAGCAGCAAGCTGTCTCCACCTCTGGGCATATTCCCTGAAGCTTTCTCTGGAGGATTGAGACATTCCCATCAGAAGGGTTCTGTTAGGAGCCATGTCTAGATTGTATTGGTACTGCCTGATGAAAGCTTCAGCTAGGTCCTTCCAGCACCTGATAGTAGCCCTGGTCAAGTGAGAGTACCACTCCCTTGAAGCCCCAGTCAAACTGTCTTTAAAGTAAAACATCCACAATTTTTCATCCATGGTGTATGCCTTAAGTCTTCCCAGAAAAGACTGCAAGTGAGTTCGTGGACAGGAAGTTCCATTGTACTTCTCGAAGCACGGGGGTTTAAACTTATGGGGAATTCTTACCCCATCCACTAACCCCATATCCATGACATCAAAGCCCAGGGAGTTTTGAGACTCCAGAGATCTCAATTTCTCAGCAATTTCATCAAACCTCCTATCATAAACTTCATCCCCAGCTCCCATCACAGTGAACTGCTCTTCCTGGGGGTCTTCTTCTAAGATTCTTCCTCCAGTAGTATTTCCTTGCACATTACCCGGGATGTTGACTTCCGGATGTAGATGAGGCCCATATACTGGTGGGTTAACATGAGGCTGTCCCCTTTCATTGTTACTTGTTCCTCCAGTTCCTAGAGGAGGCTCTTCTGGGGTTTGCCTTTCTAACAATGCCCTCAATCTTTCTTGACTTTGAGCCAAGCCATTCATTACCTCCATGAACTGGGTCATTTGGTTTCTCATCTCCAGCCTTTCGTTAACCATCTGGGTTCTGACCTCTGTCAGCTCTTGCTGTACTTGATCCATCTGGATACCAGGAAGATTGTTGCGAGTAGGATATCTGTGCGGACGATTGAGAGGGAACACCCGACGGCGAGCAATAGTTCCTGAATCACAACAGAGTTAGAAATAAAGTAATGACAAAACCTACAAAACAAAACAAAAGTTAGTATGCAATGCAGTATGCTTATTTGCTTCCAAGGTATCCGGCTTGGCTCTTGGTTTTGACCTTTCCAGACCCTGAGGAAGATGCTTTGATGTTGCTTGGGAGAAAGAAAACTCAGTGAAACAAACTAACAAATATATTACAGATGTTGAATAATACATAGTCTGTTTTTACAACATATGCCCCTGGGGGGGTCAAAATACAACATAAAAGAAAAGTACATCAAATGGAAATAACAACAAGCAAAGTAGTCAAACATCTAAGCCAAACTCATCCTCCTTAACCTCCTTCAAAAGTGCTTCAGTTACAGGACCAGCCAGATGCTCTGTGATGTTTCTGATAAGAAGCTTTCTGGTGGCAATAGCAGTGGTCAGCTTCTTGTGCCTGTCCTGGTCTTTTGACCTCTTCACACCAGCCCTAAGCTTCAGTTCTGAAATCTCCTTCTGGGCTGCCAACAAAGCTTCCTGTTGCTTCTTTTCATTGGCCTCCAACTGCTCAATCCTGGCTTGAGTTCTCTTATCTTCCTGAGTGCGAGATTCAGTGATCCTGACCCACCTAGCTTGACTTTCCTCTAGATAGAGATCAGTCCTAGCCTTCTGAAACTGGGCCTCTTTACAGGCATTCTTCAATATTTGCTCTCCAGCTCTTGATTTCTTGATGTAGTCTTCTGCTTTCTCAATATTAGCCAGATGTTCCACTCTGAGCTTCTCCAACCTCTCAATATCTATACGACCATCACTCCTCTCCCAGAGGGTCTTCTTCAGAGCTAGAGACAGGTTCTCATTCCTTTCCTTCAGCTTCTCAAATTCTTCCAGGCTGACAGTGGCTGGAGGTGGCACTGTTGAAGGTCCAGGTGTATCCTCAATGGTGAAAGGCATCCCAGAAATCTGAGCCCTAGCATGAGACCACTCATAGTACTGAGCTGATGCCACATTGTTGCATCTCCCAAGAATAGCCATCCCTTTGGTCTGGATGTTGTCCCAAGCCCAGGATGCTTGTCTGACAACAGCTAGATTAGGTTTTATCTCACCATACAGGGTTTCAGCCAAGTCTGGCACTCTAGGAGGGTGAACCAAAGCATAGCCCAACTGTCTCTTAAACAGCAAAGGATTGTAGTTGATGCAACCCTTCACTCCCACTAGAGGTACATTGGGGTACTGTCCACAGCTTGTAATTATGTCCCTACCTTTGGTGCTCTGGGTGCACCATCTGATGTCATCTGAGGTCAAAGCAATAAGTCTCCTGGCCCAATTCTTCTGTTGGTGAGGGTTTAGGAAAGCATCAGTTTTGGGTAAGTGTTTAAGCAGCCAAGTGTGAAATAGAGGAGCACAGCATCTCACCAATCTCCCTCTCTGCTTCTCATTCCTCTGATGAACAGAATAATAGAAATCCCCCAGCAATGTGGGCACTGGGTTCCTCAGAAGGAAGAGATGAATGGCATTCTTGCTGATAAACTTGGGCTCATCTGCAAATAATATAACCCCATATATACTGAGGGCTAACAATGCACAAACTGCCTTCCATTCTCCCAAGGAGGCCTTCAGGATAGCCTGGGAAATCAGAAAGTCTAGGTGTAATCCATGGATCCCAGCCTTTGATGTCATGTTCTGCTCAATCAAAACAGGCTCTAAATACAGTGCTTTTGCCACTTCTCCATTGCTGGGAGAAGCCATCTCAGGGTTGAAGGGGACACCACCCCTGATAGGTACTCCAATCAAAGATGAGAACTCCTCCAGCAGAGGTCCCAACTGAAAGTTCTGGAAAGTGAAGCATCTCAAAGGAGGGTCATAAAACTGTAGGCAGGTGTGAATCAAACTCCTCTGAGAAGGGTCCAGGTATATAACCATATCAAGGATGCCTCCATAATGTTCTCTGAATAATGGGATGTGGTCTAGAGTGATAAGTGCCTGAACCTGCCTGATGCCAGCTAGCACAGGCTCAAAGAAATGGTATGAAATGTTGCTCTTCTTGGGTGCCATGACTGCTGATGAAGAGCTGAAAACAGATGCTGATGATGAAGACTGATACTGGAGATGAGCCACTGACAGGCTGAGACTGGTGATAAAGGCAGCTGAAGCAGGCAACTAATGAAGACAACTGAAGCAGATAGCTGATGAAGATAGCTGAAGCAGATAAAGGTCTATGCAGATGAAGGGGTCAAAACCAAGCCAGATGTAATATGGATACCCTGAAAAACAAATAAACAAATGTTAAATGATGCAATGATGATGTATGCAAATGATATGCAAGGGTTTGTGATCAAGCTGGATCTGATTACTGTCTTGATATAAAAGGCCCATATATGTTTAAGAAGTCCAGATGGAGGTTCAGAAGTCCAGTAATCAAGGTGGGGGACTTAAATAAAGAGTCACATGTCCAGGGTTAAATCACAAGAACTGTCCAAAGTGAAGCATTCTTAAACACAAAAGGTAACAGGGTATGATGTGGCCAAGGGTTCCTGCAAACCTGTAAACAACCCAACCCCCTCACAGGTGATGTTCTAGAACAAGGATCCTCGGACTTGGATCAGTTATGAGAAGTGTAAACACTTCTAACCCGGAGGTACAGTGTTTACAATAACCATAAAAGATCCTCCTCTAATTCACCTCAGTTTCTGAAAGTCATAATAAAGGTCATCCAGACTTAGCAGGCTTCCCAGATAGCCCTAGCACTACAGGAAATCTGTAGCACAGAGTTCTCAAGAAGAAACCCACATCTGAACCGTGTTTCATATTCCCGCACAAGACCGAAATGGAATGGGAAAGAACATGAACCACTCTAGCCTAGGTGTCACTCAGGTCCCAGGTATAGGACCTTAAACTCTCCATGAAACCCCTCCCACCAAGACAAAAACCAGATCCAGCCAGATAACAGTATGACAGTATGATGTATATAAAGCTGTAAAGAAAGCAATAAAACAACTGTACATAAAGCAATAAATAAGGCAAATATACAAACACAATTAGCACATAACACCCCAGTAAACACAAATCAAACAAGCGCTAGGAGGAACCCACAAAAAGAACCAGAAGCCCTGGTTACAGTATAAGGGTCCCCAGCAGAGTCGCCAAGCTGTCGCTCCCACCAAAATAACACCTCAGGTCAAGAGGGGTACAGACGCGAACGGTTGGCGAAAGAGGAAGAGAACACACAAGGGTGAACTCAAAAAGACAAGAGTCGCCAGCTAGGCATTTTTATCCCGGAGGAAAGGTAATGCTGCATAAACCTGAGAAAAGATATGGATAAGACGGTTGCGAACCAGAGAGACTGAGAAAGGGGGTTGGTTACAACCTGGGAAGGTATTAGCACCCAGATTGTCCGTCGTACTCGAAGGGATCCACGCTTAAAAGATTTGTGTTTTAAAGGGGTAGTGTCAGTGCTATATGTGTATCAAAGCTGGAAAGAATGCAAGTGTCAGTGTAAAAGAAAAGTGAAGTGTATAAATGAAGTGTCAGTGTAAAGAAAGAGTGAAATGCTCATGATAATGAGGCTTAAAGAATAAGGCTGGAAAGAGGGGGAATATACAAAGACTTTTGTTCGATAACTGTTAAGTTATGCCTACGTATCCTCTCGTGCAATGAGGAAGTCAGAACACCGTAGTTCAACCCAAAGAGACTGAAAGATAAAATGACTTGTGAACTGCTTACTTGTCTATGCTCAAGTGTATGACCTGTCTGGCTCAGGTGCAAACTGTCTTGCATTAGACGGAAGAAGCAAGTTCTCGTTTGTGAGTGAATGAGATGAGAAAAGAATCCCGGAGGAGACGATTATTGTTTGTTTTTTGTATTTTCAGTCTTTTATTGCTTTTGGAGATTTGTCATAAGTTAATGAGCTTAAGCCTAAACCAATGGGTTAGTAAACTCATCACATCTTCCCTTTGATTAGGGGTAATGAGAATACCTTAAGTGTGAAGTCAGCATCTCACACTTAATCACCATGATGTAGGATTAAGATCATTAACCTACTTGTGATTAATTAGATGTTTTTGGTGTTTTTGTTTAGTGTTAGGTAATTAGTTTAAGCCATAATCAGGGATTAAACAGACTCATTACACTATCCCAATAGAAGGATAATAGATGAGAATGTTTAAGCTGAGGAAGACTCCTCAACTTAATCCATGATTAGGGATTAACCTCATGACAAAACAAAACCTTTATTAAGTGGATTTTAATTAATGATAAGATGAAGAATTGAATTTTATGGTTTGTAAGACAACTTGAGGGGGACTTGTCCATTAACACTAGGGTTAGTCCTTCTTAACCAATTAAGGAAGAATTAGAACCCTAATGCAAGGCCCAAGTTACAAGTTTGATGTTGTAAACACCCCAAATTTTCCCTCACCCATTCACACCATGGCTTGTGATCTTTCCATATGCATAAACACAATCATAACATCTCATATCTCAAATTTGAGTCATTGCATTGTTTCTAAGTCATCTGCATCTAGGGTTTGTGATCTGAGCAATCCAAGGGCTTCCTGAGCCACCCCAAAGGCCACTAATCACTTCAAAGGGATCCATGCATGTTCTTATATCATATTACATCCTCTCAAAGTCAAAAATGCCAAAGAATCACAAGAACTGGGATTGGTAGGGATGCAGAGCCAAGTTTGACTGCACAGTTGACCTAAAATTAGGGTTTTGGTTTCAGAGGCCATAACTCCAATTTTTTTGGTCATTCTTGTTTCCATTGGTCTCTATATGGTATAGGGAGTATGCATATCAATTTTCATGAAGAAATTCCATGGGGAAGTCATTTGATCAAAAGTTGACTTTCTGGACAAGTCAGTGCAAAATCAGGGCATCTGAGGCCCCCAATGACCCAACCAAGGGGTGATCTTCATCATTTTGAGTGTATATGACCTTTATTTGATCATATGAGAAGGTTGAAGTTCACAAAATTCAAAATTACAAGTTTTTGCAAAGTTGACTTTTTAGGGCATGGTTGACTTTTTAAGAATATGTCATTTTATGCCACTTTTCAAGCCTTACTTTTGGATCCAAAAATGCTTCAAATGAAAAAACTTTGGTCATGAAAGCTGTAGATTAGATCTTTCCCTTTTCAAAAAGTACAAGAACATGATCTAATTCATTTTGGATCAAAAGTTATGGTGTGTTAAAGTTGGCAAAAATCACTAATTTTCAAGTTATGCACTAAAAGGAAAACTTGCAATTTCATGAACCAAGTATTCTAGTGACTTCAAATTGACTTCAAAGCTTCATCACATGATCATATATGACCCCAAAAACAGATTTGGCCCAAGGAATTTTGCATTGCTTGCCTTGATTTTCAAAGTTCCATAAAGCATTTTTCATAAGAGTGCAAAAAGGGGGTTCTTGGCAAAACCATCTTCTAGGAAGTTATGTGATCACTAATCACTTTCTATGCATTGCCATGACTAAATGTATCATTGTGCAACAAAATTCAGCAAAAGTTTTTCATGTACATAGCACAAATTCATGAGAAAACATCAAGTGGCCAAGTTACAAAAGCTAGCATAGCTTGTCATCCACATGTTGCAGTCAGCTACAAACAATCCAAGGGCCCTCCTCAAATCAAGCTGGAGCAAGACATGACTTGAACCTGCTGCTGCCATGGCCCATACTCTCAAGGACACAAACTTGACTTTTTTGCAAAAGGCTCCCATACTCTTGGCACAGTAAACAGCCACCCTACTAACCTGCCCCACAGGCTATCCACACAAGTTGGAGATGATATAGCAAAGCATTGAGCATTGAAGCTGGCCAGAACTCAGCATACCAAAAAAACTGTCACCAAGCTTTCCTTCTTCGAATCACCTTCCACAGCCACAAAACATCCAAACTTTTTTCACCAACAAATCAAACACATCAAAAGGAACCAGAATCAGCCATTAACAGAGCTTGAAACCACTCACACACAGAACTCATTTTCTGCTATATCAGATTGGAATCTCTCAAAATAGCTTGCTTAAGCTCATTCCAAGCCTACCATTAGCACCAGGGGAATCAGTGGAGTAAGCTTGCACCAAAGAATAGCTCTGAAAGCCCAGAAACAGGAGTCTCCATCTCAGGTATGGCCATGAAACTTTTCTCTCAGAGCTTGATTTTTAAGTTATAAATTGATTGTGTATGTCTTGCTGATCATGGGGATGGTTTTAGAATTAGAAATGAGTGAGAAATGAGGATTTACCAGGGCTCTGAAACTTTGCCCGTGAATCTTCATGGCTTCGATTCTCTTAGTTTAAGCATGAGAAATTTAGTTTGAGAGGTGTTTTGAGTGAGGTTTGAGTAGGGGAACATTTCCCTGGCTTTGATTTGAAGAATGGTGGCCTGAATCGTATTCTAGGGTTTTGATGCTGCCGGAGAAGATGACCGGAGCTTCCTCCGGTCACCTGAATGTCATTTGCCCTAATCCCATTCATTAACTTCCATTTGAATCTGGAGCGTAGGATTAGTTGACCCCATTGACTTGCCGCGTGAATGACTGGCCCAGATTCACTCAGTTAGCCCTAATCCCTTTAGTTAGTTTTAATTAATCATAATTAATTTAATTTAATCAGGACCAACCACAGCCCTTGGATAGCGCGCTAGTCAACCTTTTCAAACCCAGTTCAAATCTCCACCATCAGATTGAAATACTTTCCATTTTATTTTGTTTTTATTTCATTTTTTCTCATTTAACTTGTGTAATTTATTTAAAATAGTAAAAATTGTTTAAAAATTATGAAACTTTTTGTCAAGAGTTTCATTAATTTTTAAAACACAAAAATATTTTTATTTTCATTTTTAGCATTAAAAAAGTATTTTTAAATATTTAAAAGTTTATTTTTAATTGATTAATGAGAATTAATTTATTAAAAATACTTTTAGGTATTTAAAAATCCCCAAAAAATTCATGAAATGTTCTAAGACATTTAGAAACATTGTCCAACCCTCAAACCAAATTTATTTTTTGATCTTGATGCATTTTGAGAATTTTTTCATTGATTTAAAACCATTTTTATGCATTAATTTGATCCAAAGTTCCAAAAATCATTTCTGCCTATCCATGAGGAGTTGGACATTGATTCTTTTTGCATTGCATTGTGTTTAGCATGTAGTTTGTGAGATTAAATGGCCATGATTTGATCTTTCATTTTCAATTTGATTGATAATTTTCTTGTTTAGGAACCCTAAAACCCTAGAAAACTTAGAAAAATCATATCTTGAATTAGGTTAAGGGTTGAGACCTCTCCTTTGGGCAGTGAGTTAGTATAGGTTTAGGGGTCCTTTGAGTGGCATTTTCAATTTTTTATCTTAGGGTTTGCTTCTGATTTTGATTTTTGTTTGATGTATTGTTCATAAACCCTAATTTGGGCTCCCATATGCATCCATCTTGCATCTTCTTGCATAACATGACTTGCCATGACATTTCAAGCATCCATTTGATTCATTTGACATCATAAGACATATTGGAAGCATGCTTGATCATTGCATCATGTATTTGCCATGTTGTATGTCATGTGCACTTCATAACTTTTCATGTATGTTCATGGTCCCTAACTTGCTTCATTTGCATTCATGAACTTGTATGATCATTTCCATGTGCTGCCTCATGTTTGTAGCATCTCATAACATCATTAGCATCATGTAAATGCTTCTGGTTTTGTTTCTCATCATGTCATCTCATCCCATTTTGCATTGCATTGCATTTCTTTTCTAACCTTTCAGGTGGTAAGTAACTTTGAGAAGTGAATTTGCCTTCACTTCTCATAACTTTTCTTTTCATCTCTCTTGCATCCATGCTGCATTTTTATATGTGTTTGGGTTTGAGCTTGCTCATTCTTCTTCTTCTTACTTTCTTTCTTCAAGTGACTTGACTTCTTGAATGAAGCAAGTTGCTTTGCTTCTTTTGATCCTTTCATCTGCTTCCTGGTGGTTCCATTGAAGACTTCTCTTGAAAACCTCACAAACCTTAGGAACAACCAAGCATGACAATGATTAGGGTTTTGATTAGTTTCCCCTCTTAGTTTTACCTTTGTGTCTCTTTGAGTCTTCTCTTCTCACCTCATAATCAGGGACTAAACCCTAAAGGCTTTAAGGCTTTGTGATTAAGCTTATGCCTGCATCCTTCTCTTAGGATGGAGTGTATAATTTTAATCCTAAGTGTTAAACCCTTAATGTGTTTAACTCCTTTAATCAATCCATCTAATAATCATCAAGACATCACACTTGTAACTTGGGCCTTGCATTAGGGTTCTAATTCTTCCTTAATTGGTTAAGAAGGACTAACCCTAGTGTTAATGGACAAGTCCCCCTCAAGTTGTCTTACAAACCCTAAAATTCACTTCATCATCATACCATTAAATAAAATCCACTTAATAAAAGGCTTGTTTTGTCATGAGTCTAATCCCTAATCATGGATTAAGTTGAGGAGCTTTCCTCAGCTTAAACATTCTCATCTATTATCCTTCTATTAGGATGGTGTAATGAGTCTGTTCAATCCCTGATTATGGCTTAATCTCATTACTCAACACTAAATAAAAACAGCAAAAACATCTAAATAATCACAAGTAGGTTAATGATCTTAATCCTGCACCAAAGGTGATTAAGTGTGAGAATCTGACTTCGCACTTAAGGTACTCTCATTACCCCTAATCAGAGGGAAGATGTGATGAGTTTACTAAATCCATTGGTTTAGGCTTAAGCTCATTAACTTATGACAAACTGTCAAAAGCAATAAAAGACTGAAAACTCAAAAACAAACAATAATCGTCTCCTCCGGGATTCTTTTCTCATCTCATTCACTCACAAACGAGAACTTGCTTCTTCCGTCTAATGCAAGACAGTTTGCATCTGTGCCAGACAGATCATACACTTGAGCATAGGCAAGTAAGCAGTTCACAAGTCAATTTATCTTTCAGTCTCTTTGGGTCGAACTACGGTGTTCTAACTTCCTCATTGCACGAGAGGATACGTAGGTATAACTTAACAGTTATCGAACAAAAGTCTCTGTATATTCCCCCTCCTTTCAGTTTCATTCTTTAGCCTCATGATCATGAGCATTTCATTCTTATTCCTTACACTGACACTGTATATATCACACCTCACTTTCCTTTACACTGACACCTGTACATTCCTTTCCAGCTCTTTACACACAAATTGCACTGACACTACCCCTTTAAAACACCAATCTTTTAAGCGTGGATCCCGTCGAGTACGGCGGACAATCTGGGTGCTAATACCTTCCCAGGTTGTAACCAACCCCCTTTCTCAGTCTCTCTGGTTCGCAACCGTCTTATCCATCTTTTTCTAGGTCTATGCAGCATTACCTTTCCTCCGGGGATAAAATTGCCTAGCTGGCGACTCTTTTCATCTCCAGTGAGTTCACGGCTGTGTGTTCTCATTGTCCCTCTCGCCGACCGTTCGCGTCTGTACCTTTATTTGGGCCGGTCCCATCTATCGGGAGCGACAACTTGGCGACTCTGCTGGGGACCCTTATACTGCAACCAGGGCTTCTGGTTCTTTTTGTGGGTTCTTCCTAGCACTATTTTGATTTGTGTTTATTGGGGTGTTATGTGTTTATTTGTGTTTGTATATTTGTATTTGTTGTTGCTTTATGTACAGTTGCTTTACTGCCTTCTTTATTGTTTTACATATATCATACTGTCATGCTGTCTGGCTGGATCTGGTTTGTTTGCTTTGGTGGGTGGGGTTCTATTGAGAGTTAAGGTCCTATACCTGGGACCTGAGTGACACCTAGGCTAGAGTGGTTCATATTCTTTCCCATTCCATCTCGGTCTGGTGCGGGAATAAGAAACACGGTTCAGATATGGGTTTCTTCTTGAGAACTCTGTGTTGCAGATTTCCTGCAATTCTAGGGCTATCTGGGAAGCCTGCTAAGTCTGGATGACCTTTAGTTTTGACCTTCAGAAACTGAGGAGAATTAGAGGAGGAGCTTTTATGGTTATTGTAAACACTGTACCTCCGGGTTAGAAGTGTTTACAATTCTCATAACTGATCCAAGTCTGAGGATCTTTGTTCTAGAACACCACCTGTGAGGGGGATGGGCTGTTTACAGGTTTGCAGGTACCTTGGCCTCAGAATACCCTATTACTTTGTTTGTTTAAGAGTGCTTCATTTTGGGACAGTTCTTGTGATTCTAAAACCCTGGACATGTGGCTCTTTATTTGAGCCCCCCACCTTGGTTACTGGATTTATAGACCTTCATCTGGAATTCTTGAACATACTTGGACCTATACCAGGGCATTTGATCAGATCCAGCTCAGTCACAAACCCTCGCATATCATTTGCATACATACTCATTGCATCATATTGACATTTGCTTATTTGTGTTTCAGGGTATCCACTTTCATCTTCGGTTTTGGTTTTGACCCCATCTTCAGTATTGACCCATCTTCATCAGCATCTGCTTCAGCTATCAATCATCTACTTCAGTCACCTGCACCAGCCAATCAGTGGCCCATTTCTTCAGTGTTATCATCAGCACCTGTCTCTACTCAGTCCCAGCATCATGGCACCTAAAAAGAGTAACATCACCTACCATTTCTTCCAGCCAGAGCTAGCTGACATCAGGAGGATTCAGACCCTGATCACTCCAGACCATATACCATTGTTCAGGGAACACTATGGAGATATACTTGATATGGTTATGGATCTGGACCCTTTGCAGAGAAGCCTGATCCACACTTGCATTCAGTTTTATGATCCCCCACTGAGGTGTTTCACTTTCCAAGACTTTCAGTTGGGCCCTTTATTGGAAGAATACTCATCATTGGTTGGTATGCCTATCAGGGGTGGAATCCCTTTCAACCCTGAGATGGTCTTTCCTGGTAATGGAGAAGTGGCAAAGGCTTTGCATCTGGAACCTGTTCTGGTTGAGCAGCATATGACTTCTAAAGCTGGAATCCCTGACTTTCATCTGGATTTCTTGATCTCTCAAGCTACCCTGAAAGCTTCTTTAGGAGAGTGGAAAGCTGTCTGTGCTTTATTGGCCCTGAGCATATATGGAATTGTATTGTTTGCAGATGAGCCTCGATTCATTAGCAAGAATGCAATCCATCTTTTCATCTTGAGAAACCCAGTACCCACCTTATTGGGGGATCTCTATTACTCAGTGCATCAGAGGAATGAAAAGCAGAGGGGAAGATTAGTGAGGTGTTGTGCTCCATTGTTCCATACTTGGCTTCTCAGGCATCTACCCAGGACAGATGCATTTTTGAATCCTCATCAGCAGAGAAACTGGGCTAAGAGACTCACTGCACTAACTTCAGCTGATATCAGGTGGTGCACCCAAAGCACCAAGGGCAGAGATATCATCACCAGCTGTGGGCATTTTCCCAATGTGCCCCTAATAGGAGTTAAGGGTAGTATCAATTACAACCCTCTGCTGTTCAAAAGACAACTGGGCTATGCACTGGTCCACGCTCCTAAGACACAGGACTTGGTTGAGACTCTTTATTGTGAGAACAAGCCTAATCTGGCTACTGTTAGGCAGGCAGCCTGGGCCTGGGATAATGTTCAAACCAAGGGAGTAACCATTCTGGGGAAGTGCAACAATGTGGCATCAGCACAATATTATGAGTGGTCCCATGCCAGGGCTCAATTCTCTGGAATGCCCTTTACCATAGAAGATATGCCTGAATCATCCTCAGCACCACCCCCTGCCACTGTCAGTTTGGAGGAGTTTGAGAGCTTGAAGGAAAGAAATGAGAAGTTAACCCAGGCTTTGCAGAAGACTCTCCGGGAGAGGAGTGATGGTAGGATGGAGATTGAGAGGTTAGAGAAGTTGAGAGTGGAGCATCTGGCTAAGATTGAGAAGTCTGGGGATTATATCAAAAAGTCTAAGGCTGGAGAACAAATTCTGAAGAATGCTTGCAAGGAAGCCCAGTTCCAGAGAGCAAGGACAGACTTGTATCTGAAGGAGAGTCAGGCTAGGTGGGTCAGGATCACCGAAGCTCGTACTCTGGAGGACAAGAGAGTCCAAGACAGGATAGAGCAACTGGAAGCTAGTGCAAAAGAGCAGCAAGAAGCCCTGGCAGCAGCCCAGAGGGAGATATCAGAGCTGAAGATCAAAGCTGGAGTGAAGAGGTCAAAGGACCAAAGTCAGCACAAGAAGCTAACAGCAGCTGTTTCTACCCGGAACCTCCTCATCAGGAATCTCACGGAGCGTCCAGCTGATCCTGTGACCGAAGCACTTCTTAAGGAAGTTCGTGAGGATGAGTTTGGTCTTGGTGTTTGACCATTTGTTTGTTGTTGCTTTCATTCCATGTACTTTTACTTTCTTGTAATGAATTTTGACCCCTCCGAGGGCTTGTATTTGTAAAACAAAATATGTACCATTTGCCTTTTGTAATATATGTGCTAGTTTGTTCCATCCAAGTTTCACTTCAAAAGCAACATCAACAACATCTTCAAGGGTCTGGAAGGGTCAAAACTGAATGCCAAGCCGGATACCTTGAAAACAAATAAGCATACTGCATTGCATGCTAACCTTTTGTTTTGTTTTGCAGGCTTTTGTTTTGTTGTTGCTAACTCTGTTGTGATGTTCAGGAACTATTGCTCGACGCCGGGTATTTCCCCTCAACCGTCCGCACCGTTATCCAACCCGTAACAACCTTCCGGGCATACAAATGGATCAGGTACAGCAGGACCTTGCAGAGGTCAGAAATCAAATGACAAACGAAAGATTGGAAATGAGAACGCAGATGACTCAGTTTATGGAAGTGATGAACAACATGGCTCAGAGCCAAGAAAGATTGAGGGCCATGGTGGAAAGGCAGAATCAAGAGGATCCACATATAGGAACTGCTGGCACGAGCAACAACGAAAGGGTCCAACCTCACGTCAATCCCCCAGTCTTTGGACCACACCTCCATCCTGAGGTCAACATCCCTGCAAATGTTCAAGGGACTGCCACTGCAGCCAGGGTACTGCAAGAAGACCCCCAAGGGGATCAATTCACAGTAATGGGTGCTGGGGAGGAAGCTTATGATAGAAGGCTGGATGAGATAGCTGAGAAATTGAGGTCCTTAGAGTCTCAAAACTCTTTAGGTTTCGATGTTATGGACATGGGCTTGGTAGACGGGGTCAGGATTCCCCATAAGTTCAAGCCTCCTTGTTTTGAAAAATACAACGGGACTTCATGCCCCCGGACTCACTTACAATCATTTCTGGGGAGGCTGAAGGCCTATACTATGGATGAGAAGCTCTGGATGTTCTATTTCGAGGATAGCTTGACAGGAGCTTCAAGAGAATGGTACTCTCATCTGACAAGAGCAACTATCAGGTGTTGGAAGGACCTGGCAGAGGCCTTTATCAGACAGTATCAGTACAACTTAGATATGGCACCCAACAGGACTCTCCTAATGGGAATGTCACAGTCGTCAAGGGAAAGTTTCCGAGAATACGCCCAGAGATGGAGGCAATTGGCTGCTGCTGTTCAGCCACCTATGTCTGAGAGGGAAATGGCAGATATGTTTATGAACACCCTTCAGGGAACCTACATTGACAGGCTGGCTGCTTTCTCTTCCACTAGCTTTGCAGATGTTGTCATAGCTGGGGAGAGAATTGAGAGCCTGTTAAAGATGGGCAAGATTTCTGACAATGGTGCCAGCTCGTCCAGCAATGCAAGGAAGCCTTTCGCGGGCCCAAGAAGAACTGGCGAGACCAATGCCATCCACACCAGCAGGGGCAGACCTCCATATGTTCATAAGTCAGTGGCAGCAGTCACCATTCCCGCTCCAGCTCATCCTCAACCAGTTTATCAACCTCCGCAGCAAAAATATCAGCAACAACCTCAGTACCATCAACAAGCTCAATATCCTCCAAGGAATTACAACAACACCAACAACAACAACCAGCAAAGGCCGTTCCAACAGAGGCCATCTCAAGCTAATAGGGTGATCGATCCGATCCCTATGCCATATGCTACATTGCTGCCACAACTCCTGAAACTCAACTTAGTTGAGCTAAGGACGCTGGCACCTCCAGATCCCAACAGTCTACCCAGGAATTATGACTCCAACGCCAGATGTGCCTTTCATTCAAATGCACCTGGCCACAGTACAGAAAAGTGCAGAGCCTTGCACATGAAGGTACAAGACCTGGTAGACTCAAAAGCTCTGAATTTCGCACCACCACCTAATGTCAACAAAAATCCTATGCCAAACCACGGTGGTCCCAGAATTAACGCTATTGAAGAAGACAAGCCGTCTTATTTAATAACCAGTGTGGGCCAGATCCGGACACCGTTGGTGGAAATTAAGGCTCAACTCCTCGAATGTCAAATGTTCCCGGGGTGTGAGTTGGGGTGTGCTTACTGCAATATCTCAGTAAATGGGTGCGATAACCTGAGGAATGGCATAGATGGTCTCATTCAGAGTGGCCAACTTCAAATCACCACATCATTTCCAACAAATCCAGCAATCTCACCAGCAACAGTTCCAGCAACTCCCACAACTGCAACAACCATTGTTCCCGACAATTCTTCGGCTTCATCAACAAGTACTTCATCTGTCATCTCAACTGACCAGATATCAACAAGTGTTCCTTCTACAACTCCAACACCACTCCATTTTGAAACTCCTACAACAACAACACCCATCCTTCCCACAATGTCTCCTACAACATCAGCAACAAGTCATGAAGATGTCTCAACCGTTACCATCTATTACGATCCAGAAAATGACTCTGTTTACAACTCACAAAGTGCTGCTCCCACCAGAGCACCAGTCACGATATTCTACGATCCACAGACTATCACAATTCCTTCCGCAGCTGCAATCAGTCCAGTCACTATCACGGTGCCTGGGCCAGTACCTTATGAAAGCAATAACGCCATCCCCTGGCATTACGGCTCTGACCTGTACTGCGAAGGACAAAAAATCACTTTTGAATCATCAACCCCTGCACCACAAATAGACAATGTGGGAGGAGGCGGAGGCTTCACTCGAAGCGGACGTCTTTTTGCTCCACAAATTCAGAGACCCACTGCCGAAGCAGAAGCTACTGCCAAGGCAAAAGGGAAAAGCTTGGTGCAGGAAGACCAAGCTGTTAAAGAAGCTTTGAAAACACCATTCGATCAAGAGGTTGATGAGTTCATGCGAATCATCAAGAAGAGTGATTATAAAGTAGTGGATCAGCTTCATCAAACGCCTTCCAAGATCTCAATCCTATCATTGCTTATGTGCTCCGAAGCCCATCAGAACGCACTACTCAAAGTCTTGCACGCAGCTTACGTGCCTGAAGAGATCACTGTCAATCAGCTGGAAGCTGTAGTCGGAAATGTTAATGCTAGTCATGGACTAGGGTTCACCAACACTGACTTGACTACGGAAGGCCGCAACCATAACAAGGCCTTGCACATAACCATGGAATGTAAAGGTGCTGTCCTTTCCCATGTGCTGGTAGACACGGGGTCATCCCTCAATGTCTTACCTAAAAAGGCCCTGGTGAAGCTAGAATATGACGGATTGACGTTAAGACCCAGCAACCTGGTGGTGAGAGCCTTTGATGGTTCAAAGAGATCGGTTCTGGGAGAGATCGAGTTGCCCATAACGATTGGCCCGCAGACCTTCAAAACGACCTTCTACGTGATGGATATACAGCCTGCCTACAGCTGTCTATTGGGTAGGCCATGGATTCACGCCGCTGGCGCCGTGACCTCTACCCTTCACCAGAAGTTAAAATACGAGTGGGAAGGTCAAATCGTTACAATCTGTGGAGAGGAGGATATTTTTGTCAGCCACCTGGCTACCTATAAGTATATTGAGATGGATGGGGAGATCCATGAAACAATGAGCCAAGGTTTTGAAGCCTTAAATGTCAATGAAACATCTGTTGTGCCTGGTACTTCAATGACATCATACCAACAAGCCCGGAAGGTTGTTGAGGAAGGAACTGCCCAAGGTTGGGGCAAATTGTTACCGGTGGAGAAGAAAGAGGATAGATTTGGGTTGGGTTACAAACCAACTCAACAAGATCAAGCAGAGGCTGCAAAGGAGCCCAACTTTGTGAGTGGGGGGATGCTCACCACTGATGCTATCAACAACTTGGAAGACGAGCTGGAAGAAGAACGCAACCTGGAAAGCTGGATTCGTCCAAAGATCCCGGGGAGCAGTATCTCAAACTGGTCTTCCCAGGAAATTATAAGAGTTACTCATGCAGAGTAATTATTATTTCCTGTATTTTTATAGCATGCATCAAAGTCTTGCATCTTGCCCAAGATGGCAAGACTCATTTTGTAATCGGGCCATCTGTACTTTTTGTGCAACGAGATTAATCAATGAAATATCAGACATCTTTTTGCAAATGAGTCTTTTTCTTTTCCGTTCACTGTTTTTCCATTTTTCTTTTTGTACAAAAAAAATAAATGGAAGTGTTTTCAAAATGACAACTTTATTTCACTTTTCTAAAACAAGATTAAAATCAAATCACTAAAATGAACGAACTGAACCCTTGCAGAGAGTGCCTTCCAGACAGCACCGACAAAAGCACGGCTATGACTTCGTATGACTTTGACAATCCAATCAATCAAGCTGATGAAGGGGTTGAAGAAGAATATGAGCTTCCTGAAGAGTTAGCCAGGTTGTTAAGGCAAGAGGAAAAAGTTATTACTCCTCATCAGGAGGAGGTTGAAACGATCAATCTTGGTACAGATGAAGATGTGAAAGAAGTTAAAATCGGGGCCTGCCTACAAGACTCAGTGAAGAGACAACTGATTGACCTGCTTCAAGAGTATGTGGACGTGTTCGCTTGGTCTTATCAAGATATGCCAGGGTTGGATACCGACATTGTTGTGCACAAGATGCCTTTGAGAGAAGAATGCCCGCCGGTTAAACAAAAACTGCGCCGTACTCGTCCAGACATGGCAATGAAAATCAAGGAAGAGGTACAAAAGCAATGGGACGCCGGGTTCCTTGCCGTAACTAGCTACCCACCGTGGGTTGCTAACATAGTACCTGTCCCCAAGAAAGACGGCAAAGTAAGAATGTGTGTTGACTACCGGGATCTGAACAGAGCCAGCCCGAAAGATGATTTCCCTTTACCTCACATTGATGTATTGGTGGATAATACGGCTCAGTTCTCGGTATTCTCCTTCATGGATGGATTTTCAGGATACAATCAAATTAAAATGTCACCTGAAGACATGGAGAAGACGACCTTCATCACACCCTGGGGCACGTTCTGTTACAAGGTAATGCCATTTGGACTCAAGAATGCCGGTGCAACGTATCAACGGGCTATGGTGACATTATTCCACGACATGATCCATAAAGAAATAGAATGTTATGTGGATGACATGATCGCCAAGTCCCTTACTGAAGAAGATCACCTGGTAAATCTGCTAAAGTTGTTCAAGCGTCTGAGGAAGTACCAACTGAAGTTGAACCCCAACAAATGCACATTCGGGGTGAGATCTGGTAAGCTGCTGGGATTTATTGTAAGTGAGAAAGGGATTGAAGTTGACCCTGATAAAGTCAAAGCCATCCAAGAGATGCCTGCACC
The DNA here is from genome assembly GCA_963966055.1 of Lathyrus aphaca. Taxonomy (NCBI): domain Eukaryota; kingdom Viridiplantae; phylum Streptophyta; class Magnoliopsida; order Fabales; family Fabaceae; genus Lathyrus; species Lathyrus aphaca. The sequence goes on from OZ014520.1 coordinate 37,047,589, forward strand.
AAAGACAGAGAAAGAAGTTCGAGGGTTCTTAGGTCGATTGAACTATATCTCGAGGTTCATCTCTCACCTTACGGCTACCTGTGAACCCTTGTTCAAGTTGTTAAGAAAAGAACAGACGGTCAGGTGGAATGAAGACTGCCAAAGGGCTTTTGACAAGATCAAAGAATACTTACAAGAACCTCCAATCCTTATGCCTCCAGTTGAAGGAAGACCTCTGATCATGTACTTGACAGTATTAGAAGAGTCAATGGGGTGTGTGCTGGGCCAGCATGACGAGTCTGGTCGAAAAGAGTATGCAATATACTACCTAAGCAAAAAGTTTACCGACTGTGAACAGCGTTATTCACTGCTCGAGAAAACTTGATGTGCTTTAGCGTGGGCTGCTCGCCGACTGAGGCAGTATATGTTGACCCACACTACTTTGTTGATCTCAAAGATGGACCCAGTCAAGTACATATTTGAGAAGCCAGCACTTACCAGACGGGTTGCAAGATGGCAGATGATTCTCACAGAATATGACATCCAGTACACATCTCAAAAAGCCATCAAGGGCAGTGTATTGTCTGAATATCTTGCTGAGCAACCTATTGATGATTACCAGCCTATGAGATTTGACTTCCCTGATGAAGACATCATGTTCATAAAAGCAAAAGATTACGAAGAGCCTGTTCACACTGAAGGGCCCGACCCGGGAGAAGAATGGACTATGATGTTTGACGGGGCTGTTAATATGAATGGTCGTGGTGTTGGTTGTAGACACCCCAAATTGCCCTCTGGCTTTTCTGTCTTTGTCAGCTTTTCGTTTTGCATTCATACGCATTTTGCATACCATTTGCATAAGTTCCTAAGGCATGGGATCGAGATTTCCTGGTGATTAGGGTTTCACATCTTTATCTACGGATTATTAGAGAGTTCAAGGTTTCAGCTATGCAACCATTAGTGGCATCATCCTCTCTTTGTTCCTGTCACTAAATTAGGGTTTATTTCCTTGATTTAGCGGTATTCAGAGATTTCACGTCTGAAAGGACTATTTGCTATACATCTGGGCTGTCATCAATTCAGTGGTTGATTTATCGAACAGTGCATGCTCAAGTCAAGTTGTGTTGTGTACTGGATTTATCAAATTATCAAGTTGTGATTCATGAGAAGTTTGGTTCAGGAAATTAGACTATATGTGTTGTTGTTATTGGACCAAGCCTCCCTAAGCCCCTGCGAATTTGAGCTTTGCACCTGTGTATTTGGTTTCAAACTCCCAACTGCTTCAAAAGCTAGGCCAATGGGCCTTTGGATACTCGACCCAGCATGTTGCTGATCAGCACCTGAATCCAGCGACCACCCCTCTCCTCCATTGTTTCTATTTTTTTTATATTATTGTGTTTTCTTTCTTAATTATTCTATTATCTTCTTTATAATTTTGTTGATTAGTTTTTTTTATTATTATTATTAACATTTGTTAGAAGTTTTAGTTTAAAACTTTACTAGATTTTGACATAATTTTGTAAATTTTGTTAATCAATTTTAGTATAACTTTATCTAGTTTCGATTAATTTTGTTTAGTATTTAATCTCGATTTAGCTTTGACTTTAATTTCTCATTGATTTAGTTTAATTTAGTGAAGAGTTTTAGTTTATAATTTGTTAATTTTTGATTTAGAATTTTAAATTAGTTAATTAATCGTTAATTTGATTATTGTTCTTAGTGTAGAATTTTCTTAGAAATTTTATTTGTTTTAAACTTAGAATATTTTTTTAATTAGTTATTATTCATTTAAATTTATTTATTTTTTATTTAAGTATGATTTTAATTTTGTTTTAAATTTTCATTAGTCAGTTTAAATTTAATTTAAATTCATAATTTTATTAGTTAGTTTTGTTACTCTTTTATATATTTATTCAAATTTAAGGTATTAATTACTGTTTCTATTTTTTTAGTATTTAATTGGTTTAGTCCAAACCCAACTTGTTTAATTCATTTGGAACCAAGTCAAGGTTAGTGCAGTAGCAAGATACAAACAGACAAAAAATGCTAGCAGCAGAGGGGACAGAATTGAAAAGTTTCATAAAGTTGGCAAAAAGAGCTTTTGGTGCAGAAAGAGTATAGCAGGGTAGCCGCAAATTTTGTCTCAACTCCACCAGACAGCATACAACACTCATCATACAACACAGCACCCTGCATAGACATTTTGAAAACCTTTTGCAACCCTTCTTCAAACATCAACAACACAGACAATGTTTTTTTACACACTCTTCCATTTTCTCATCAACCTGTAAACACAAAAACCATCTCCATTTTCCATTGAACTCCACGACACACATCCCACAAACCTTCCATCTTCAACAATAGCACTTTCTCCTCTTCACAAACCCAGCAAAGCCAACTTCCATCTCCTACCACCTTTACCTCCTTCATCCATCACAAATTCAACCTGCAAAGAAAAACAACAACAGCAATACGAAACCAACAATAACAAATCTGAACCACATCAACACATCCAACGACATCGGCTACAACAACTGAACATCTTTCACAACCATTCTTCCCTCAACGAACATCACCACCTTTCCTTCCGTAACCCCAACCAACCTTCATTTCACTCACCTCACACCATCATCGAACCTCATATCACCCTCTTCAATACAACTGACAACCTTGAAACCACTCTCATCCACTCCATTTACCGCATCATCAAGAAACCACAACTTCGTCCTCCTCTTCACAACATCACCGCCACCCCTATTTCATAAACAACAACCGAATCAACAACCGTAACCCTCAACAACAAACAGATTTCAAAATCAAAACAGAAAAATAGAAGAAGAGAGATGAAGAGAAAGTGGATCGGAAGCTGAGAAACAGAGAAATCCAAATGGAGGGTTTGAGAACGAAACTGAGAAATCCAAACCGAATCGAAACTCACCGGAGCTAAGAAGCTTTGAGACGGTGTGAAGGTGCTGACGAACTCCGATACCGACGACATTTTAAGGGAGGCTCGCGACATAGTATTAGGGTTTCCGACGCGAAATTGGTGGTGACGGCGTAAGCTTCGCCGTGGTGTTCTCCGGTGACAGAACGTGAAGAAGAAAGGCGAATGATGAGGGAAGCCGCGTTGCTTGCTGCGGCGCGATCTGTTGCCTTGATTGTTTTGCCTTTCGAAAAAGAAGAAGAACTCGAGCGATGGCGAGTGAGAGAAGTGGATGGTGGTGACGCAACTTATCACAGGGGATGACGGTGAGAAGTGGCGTCGGATTCGCAACATTGATGGTCCGATTCCGCCGCGGATAAGCTTCAAAAGGAGAAGGAAAAGGACGCCGCTCGGATTTTGCATTGAGGAAGAAGACCCTGTTTCTTTGACTTGATGCTGATAAACCCTTTTTGTTTTTCATTTTGCTTTAATCCCATTCACCGTTTCTATTTTTCTTTTATTATTTTTCTTTATTGTTTTTTAATTTGACTCTTCTTTATCTTGACTTATTTGGTTGACATGGGCTAAGCCCGATAACTTCTTTCTGCTACTCCCATCACCCCCAGACTTAGGCGCCACACCCCCTGACTGTTTTCCTCTTGTTTATTTTTGTTTTTTTTATTAATATTTAGTTTGTTCTTGTTATTTGTTAATCATACTTTAATTAATGTTAAAATAGTTTAGAATTTTGTTAATTGTTATTTTTGAGTTAAGATTTTATTATTTTGTTAGAATTAATAGTTAATTAGTTAAGTAATCCATATTAGGTTTAGTTTAGAATTCTATTAGGATTTAACTTTGACTACTTTTTTTGTTGGTTTATCATAATTGAACTTGGTTTTATTAGAAATTGGATACCATTATTAATATTAACATAATTTTAGTATAAGTTTATTCAATTTATTTGAGTTTAGGTAAATAGAATCGTGTCTAATTTTGGTTTTAGTTTATGTTTAAAGTTTTGCAGATTTCATTGCTCGATATCGATGGTGGAGATTGTAGCTTGATGATGGCTTGGTGATTAATTATTCTCATAATCCAGACGCATTTTGCACGCAGCCTTTGATTTTGCGCAGACTGATTCTTGGTTTTAATTCTGAATGCTGGAAGCTTATATCTAACCTTTATCTGATATTCTGATAATTGACATTTGAGTTTGACTTGTAAATCCACTTTGGACTTGACATTATTTCTTGAGTTTTTGTGCGCGCATTAAAGAGGCAACGGACCTTCTCCTTTAGGTAACACTGAGGCCCGATTATCCTTATTGCATGCTGTTGCATTTGGAAGTCCTACTGGTGTAGGCTCTGTTTGTGCATTATTCATCTTATCTCCATATTGCATTCTCATCTCTTTATCTTATTTCTCATCTCCATATCGCATTCTCATATCTTTATCTTATTTCTATTTCATCCAATTCTTCTTTTTTTCATTTCATCTTATCCCTCATCTTCTGTTATTCATTTTTCTACTTGAGGTGCGCTTAGGCCACCATGGAGGTTCTCCTTTCATCTTCTTCTATTCTTCTCCTTCATTAGGATAGTGAGCCTTACTAACCCTTAGGACATCCGAGCATGTGAATATTAGGATTAGACTAGTCCCCCACTTAGTTTTACCTTTGTGTCTCTTTTGAGTCTTCTCTTCTCACCTCATAATCAGGGACTAAACCCTAAAGGCTTTAAGGCTTTGTGATTAAGCTTATGCCTGCATCCTTCTATTAGGATGGAGTGTATAACTTTAATCCTAAGTGTTAAACCCTTAATGTGTTTAAATCCCTTAATCAATTCACTTAATAATCATCAAGACATCACACTTGTAACTTGGGCCTTGCATTAGGGTTCTAATTCTTCCTTAAATGGTTAAGAAGGACTAACCCTAGTGTTAATGGACAAGTCCCCCTCAAGTTGTCTTACAAACCCTAAAAATCACTTCATCATCATGCCATTAAATAAAATCCACTTAATCAAAGGCTTGTTTTGTCATGAGTTTAATCCCTAATCATGGATTAAGTTGAGGAGCTTTCCTCAGCTTAAACATTCTCATCTATTATCCTTCTATTAGGATGGTGTAATGGGTCTGTTTAATCCTTGATTATGGCTTAACCTCATTACTTAACACTAAACAAAAACCACCAAAAACATTTAAATAATCACAAGTAGGTTAATGATCTTAACCCTATACCAAAGGTGATTAAGTGTGAGAATCTGACTTCACACTTAAGGTACTCTCATTACCCCCAAACAGAGGGAAGATGTGATGAGTTTACTAAATCCATTGGTTTAGGCTTAAGCTCATTATCCTATGACAAACTCTCAAAAGCAATAAAAGACTGAAAACTCAAAAACAAACAATAATCGTCTCCTTCGGGATTCTTTTCTCATCTCATTCACTCACAAACGAGAACTTGCTTCTTCCGTCTAATGCAAGACAGTTTGCACCTGAGCCAGACAGGTCATACACTTGAGCATAGGCAAGTAAGCAGTTCACAAGTCAATTCATCTTTCAGTCTCTTTGGGTCGAACTACGGTGTTCTGACTTCCTCATTGCACGAGAGGATACGTAGGCATAACTTAACAGTTATCGAACAAAAGTCTCTGTATATCCCCCCCTTCCAGTTTCATTCTTTTAAGCCTCATGATCTTGAGCATCTCATTCTTTTTCCTTAACCTGACACTGTACATTTATACGCCTCATTTCTCTACACTGACACCTGTACATCCTTTTCCAGCTATTTTATACACAGATTGCACTGACACTACCCCTTTAAAACACAAATCTTTTAAGCGTGGATCCCGTCGAGTACGGCGGACAATCTGGGTGCTAATACCTTCCCAGGTTGTAACCAACCCCCTTTCTCAGTCTCTCTGGTTCGCAACCGTCTTATCCATCTCTTTCTAGGTCTATGCAGCATTGCCTTTCCTCCGGGATAAAAATGCCTAGCTGGCGACTCTATTCATCTCCAATGAGTTCACGGCTGTGTGTTCTCATTGTTCCCTTTGCCGACCATTCGCGCTTGTACCGGGATGCAAATCTTTGGGAGCGACATTGGTGCAATACTCATTACACCTAAAGGAGTTCACATGCCTTTCTCGGCAAAACTCACTTTCAACTGCACTAACAACGAAGCTGAGTACGAAGCCTGCATTATGGGTCTTGAGGAAGCCATTGACCTCAGGATCAAGACGTTGACTGTATTCGGAGATTTAGCTTTGGTAGTCAATCAAACCAACGGCAAATGGTACACCCACCAGGATCATCTGATACCTTATAGGGATTATACAAGGAGGTTACTGACTTTCTTCACAACAGTCAAGCTTGAGTATATCCCTCGGGACGAGAATCAGTTTGCAGATGCTCTTGCTACCATTTCATCCATGATCAAAGTTCAGGCTGACAACTTTGTACCTCAAATTTCAGTGTCCAGACTTGACAGACCAGCATATGTGTTCGCAGCAGATGTTGTTAAAGATGATAAGCCTTGGTTCCATGACATTAAGTGCTTCTTGGAGGACCAAACATACCCACCTGGGGCATCTTCCAATGATAAGAAGACTTTGAGAAGGCTTGCTGGTGGTTTCTTCTTGAACACTGATGGTTCCCTATACAAGAGAAACTTTGATATGGTGCTCCTCAGATGTGTTGATAGAACAGAAGCAGATTTATTAATGCATGAAGTGCACGAAGGATCCTTTGGCACCCATGCTGGAGGGCATGCCATGGCCAAAAAGTTGCTGAGATCAGGCTATTACTGGATCACAATGGATGCAGACTGTTGTGCTTATGCCAGAAGGTGCCATAAATGCCAGATTTATGCAGATAAGGTGCATGTGCCTCCAAATCCTTTGAACATAATGTCTTCGCCATGGCCCTTTGCTATATGGGGCATTGATATGATCGGCAAGATTGAGCCAACTGCTTCAAATGGCCACAGATTCATCTTGGTCGCCATTGATTACTTCGCCAAGTGGGTCGAAGCAGCCTCATATGCAAATGTTACAAGACAAGTGGTAGCCAGATTTCTGAAGAGAGATATCATCTATCGATACGGAGTTCCCGAGCGAATCATTACTGACAATGGTTCCAATCTAAACCACAAAATGATGGCAGAACTGTGCCGGGACTTCAAGATCCAACATCACAATTCTTCTCCTTACAGGCCAAAGATGAATGGCGCTGTTGAGGCAGCTAATAAGAATATCAAGAAGATTGTGCAGAAGATGGTAGTCACCTACAAAGACTGGCATGAAATGCTACTGTTTGCCTTGCATGGGTACCGCACGTCAATCAGAACATCCACTGGGGCAACACCGTATCAACTTGTGTATGGTATGGAAGCAGTCCTACCGGTTGAAGTTGAATTACCCTCTCTACGGGTACTAACGGATGTTAAACTGAGTGAAGCAGAATGGGTCCGATCCCGATACGAGCAACTGAGTCTGATTGAAGAGAAGAGGTTGGCTGCGATCTGTCATGGGCAGTTGTATCAGAAAAGAATGAAGAAAGCCTTCGATCAGAAAGTCAGGCACCGAGAGTACCAAGTGGGAGATCTTGTGCTGAAGAGAATCCTCCCTCCTCATACAGACCACAGGGGCAAATGGACTCCAAATTATGAAGGACCATTCGTAGTAAAGAAAGTTTTCTCTGGTTGAGCACTGATGCTCAGCACCATGGATGGTGAAGATTTCCCGTCCCCTGTGAATTCAGACGCAGTTAAAAAGTACTTCGCGTAAAAATGACCCGCTGGACATAAAAACAGAATGTAAGTCCAGGCAAAAACAGGGCATCCCGGCGATTCAAAAACAGAATAAAAGACTCGGGAAAAAATAAGGGAAAATAAACAAAAAATGTACACCCGCTGAGTTGAAAAGCCGCGTTGGACAGCTCAGGCAAAAATGGGTATCCCGATGGCTCGAAAACCCGAAAGGGCGATCCATGCAAAATAAGGGAATAAGCGAACAACTACATTCTAAATTCGTCTGTATCGCCTACAACTTGGTAAGCTTCAAAAGGATCAAGCTCCAATCAGAATCGACATTCTTCAGAAATCCAGATGAGAAGAACGTCAAAAGTCATACGAGTCATAGTAAAGGGGAAGCTCCTTAAAGCGTCATCAACATTGCCAGCACTTTGTTTCTCAATTTGTAGCAATCTCCTCATTCCAGGGGATTTGTTTCTTTGACTGTATCTCGCCAATTCAGGGCATATGAATTAATAAAATCAGATTTTCAGTCATGTCTCGTTTTGTACATTTTCATTTATTTGCAAAAATGTCTGATGTCTAAAAAGAAACTGATTGCATAAAATACAGATGTTCATCTCTAAATGAAGTCACATGCTTGCAGAAAATGTAATTACTCTCAGAAGTGCCTAACTCCTATGACGGAATCCAGTAAGGGATACCTCGGGATTATCTTGTGCGTTTCTCTGTCTTTTCAGGTTTACGGGAATCCAGAGCGCAACTTGGGGCATGTAAGCTTCATCCCAGCAAGCTGGCAAACCAACACTCAGTTTTAGCACCCAAAGTGCTCTCTCCCCAGCTGAGTTGCCTTTCATGACTCCTCCCAGCTGAGTTTGCCACTTATTACTCCTCCCCATCAGAGTTGCCAGGCATTACAGAAGGCACCCATATCCCCGGCTGAGTCAAGAATCTACCTCAGCAGAATCCCTAGGGAGATCTCAATGATTTCTTTTTCTCCCCAGCCGAGTTGTCATCCTCAGCCGAGCACAAAAGTCAGGGAATCATCTCCCCACAGAGCTCTAGCCTCTATCCAGAAGAGCAACGCATGAAGAATCACAACAGAGTGAAGAAAGCTTCTACAAACCCCAGCTGGGTCCCTCATTTATTGGAATAGGTCTCTCAGTGACCCGAATCCCCAAGCAGATACATCTCATCAGATCTACCAATGATCTCATCCCCAGCTGGGATGTCTACTACAAACGGATCGATCGAAGATCTTCGTAGCAGCGGGGCCCGGACCCCTGGGTTTGGTATCTTTGCACAATCATAGCATTCACATCCTGTTCACCCACAAAGCGTAGCATTCCATTTTAACACGGAGCATTACGGCAAAAATCCAACACATAGCATAATCATAAGCCATGTTTTAAACCAACACTTGTGAATAATGACAGTTCATCAACGTACAGAAAAATCCCCACCAGAGTCCCTAGCAAAAGCAGTTGCCTCACAATCCACAAACACCAGTATATACTCGTTTTGACACCCGTCCGTGCCACCTTTCCCCAGTAAAGTCGCCTGAACACTCTTTGCAAACAACACCACCCATATTACAGATACTTCCTGACACCCATCCGAGTCATACTCCCGGCAGAAAGCCAAAGACATCCTCTTTGCACTCACATGTACTTACATACACAATCCTTTGGCACCCGTCCGTGTCATATCCCCAGCACAGTCACCTACACTTTGTATATCAGATATTTGTTCATATTATACTTTTCTCTCTTGACACTCGTCCGTGTCACTCTCCCCAGCAGATAAACACTCATCTATGCAATACTCATACTCACTACTCATGTTACACTCATACAGATACTCGTCTGTATCTTGTATATACCACTTATATCCCCGCAGATTCAACACTAGTCCTTGTTCTTTGTTAACTCGTTGGTACTCGTCCGTACCATCATCTCAGAGCATGCGTCAAGCGTTTGTTTCTACCTGATACTCGTCTGTATCATAGTCTTAAGGATGCTCGTCCGCATCTTTAATCCATACACTGTGTCCAACACTCATGTCTTTTTAAATATAGACACTCGTCTGTGTCTACCATTCCCCAGAAGAGTCCCTTCAGATTCAACACTCGTCCGTGTTCTCTGTTAACCAGTTGATACTCGTCCGTATCATCCTCTCTGAACACGCGTCAGTATTTGTTTCTATCCGATACTCGTCCGTATCGTAGTCTTAAGGATGCTCGTCCGCATCTTTAATCTATACACAAATACCAAACACTTATACCTTTTGTTTCTTGGATATGAGCACTCGTCCGTGTTTACTATTCCCCAGTAGGTTACCAACAAACAAATTTTCTCTTTATCTGACACTCGTCCTGTGTCATGATAAACCCTGAGAGCAGCCGTACCCTGCTAGGTGGTCGTCCTCCACCTCTTGATGGTCGTCCTCCATCATGCTCATCCGATGGCCGTCCCCATCGTTTATTTTTAGCAGCCGTCCCCTGCTAGGTGGTCGTTCTCCACCTCTTGATGATCGTCTTTCATCATTTTATCCAATGGCCGTCCCCATTGTTGATTTTGGGTTATCTGGCATTCATCCTATGTCATGATAAACCCTGAGAGCAGCCGTCCCCTGCTAGGTGGTCGTCCTCCACCTCTTGATGGTCGTCCTCCATCATGCTCATCCGGTGGCCGTCCCCATCGTTGACCTTTTATCCGGCATTCGTCCTATGTCGCGACATTTTCGGCAGCCGTACCCTGCCCGGTGGTCGTCCTCCACCTTAGATGACCGTCCCTCATCTCAACTCCAACAGAGCAGCCGTCCCCTGCTAGGTGATCGTCCTTCACCTTTGATGACCGTACCTCATCATCTGTTTATTTTATTTATTCTTTTACCCGATGGCCGTCCCCGTCGTGGTCCCTTTTCTTTTTAGCCCGATGGCCGTCCCCATCGTTGGTTACTTTGCTTTATGAACTTGATGGTCGTCCCCGTCATGTTTCATTAATTCCCAGAGAATCTTACAACTTTATCTTGATGGCCGTCCCCATCATAATCTTATTTTTCCCAGCTAGTCGGCCGTCCCCGTCTTGGCTTTACCTTTTATCCCCAGCATGTCGGTCGTCCCCGTCATTGCTATTTACCCAGCAGTCGTCCTCTGCTCGACGGTCGTCCTCCGTCGCCCGCACTTTACAATATACTTTATTTTCCTTTTACAATCTATATCCCTTTTCTTCTTCATTCTGTGAGTGCAAATTTTGGACTGTCTTTGGTATTCAACCACAAGTTATCTTGTTTGCCTGATAAGCCGTCGCTTACAACCTGCACAGTTAACTCATGTTTGAATAGGGGCAGCTGTAAACACCCCAAATTTGCCCTCACCCATTCACACCATGGCTTGTGATCTTTCCATATGCATAAACACAATCATAACATCTCATATCTCAAATTTGAGTCATTGCATTGTTTCTAAGTCATCTGCATCTAGGGTTTGTGATCTGAGCAATCCAAGGGCTTCCTGAGCCACCCCAAAGGCCACTAATCACTTCAAAGGGATCCATGCATGTTCTTATATCATATTACACCCTCTCAAAGTCAAAAATGCCAAAGAATCACAAGAACTGGAATTGGTAGGGATGCAGAGCCAAGTTTGACTGCACAGTTGACCTAAAATTAGGGTTTTGGTTTCAGAGGCCATAACTCCAAATTTTTTGGTCATTCTTGTTTCCATTGGTCTCTATATGGTATAGGGAGTATGCATATCAATTTTCATGAAGAAATTCCATGGGGAAGTCATCTGATCAAAAGTTGACTTTCTGGACAAGTCAGTGCAAAATCAGGGCATCTGAGGCCCCCAATGACCCAACCAAGGGGTGATCTTCATCATTTTGAGTGTATATGACCTTTATTTGATCATATGAGAAGGTTGAAGTTCACAAAATTCAAAATTACAAGTTTTTGCAAAGTTGACTTTTTAGGGCATGGTTGACTTTTTAAGAATATGTCATTTTATGCCACTTTTCAAGCCTTACTTTTGGATCCAAAAATGCTTCAAATGAAAAAACTTTGGTCATGAAAGCTGTAGATTAGATCTTTACCTTTTCAAAAAGTACAAGAACATGATCTAATTCATTTTGGATCAAAAGTTATGGTGTGTTAAAGTTGGCAAAAATCACTAATTTTCAAGTTATGCACTAAAAGGAAAACTTGCAATTTCATGAACCAAGTATTCTAGTGACTTCAAATTGACTTCAAAGCTTCATCACATGATCATATATGACCCCAAAAACAGATTTGGCCCAAGGAATTTTGCATTGCTTGCCTTGATTTTCAAAGTTCCATAAAGCATTTTTCATAAGAGTGCAAAAAGGGGGTTCTTGGCAAAACCATCTTCTAGGAAGTTATGTGATCACTAATCACTTTCTATGCATTGCCATGACTAAATGTATCATTGTGCAACAAAATTCAGCAAAAGTTTTTCATGTACATAGCACAAATTCATGAGAAAACATCAAGTGGCCAAGTTACAAAAGCTAGCATAGCTTGTCATCCACATGTTGCAGTCAGCTACAAACAATCCAAGGGCCCTCCTCAAATCAAGCTGGAGCAAGACATGACTTGAACCTGCTGCTGCCATGGCCCATACTCTCAAGGACACAAACTTGACTTTTTTGCAAAAGGCTCCCATACTCTTGGCACAGTAAACAGCCACCATACTAACCTGCCCCACAGGCTATCCACACAAGTTGGAGATGATATAGCAAAGCATTGAGCATTGAAGCTGGCCAAAACTCAGCATACCAAAAAAACTGTCACCAAGCTTTCCTTCTTCGAATCACCTTCCACAGCCACAAAACATCCAAACTTTTTTCACCAACAAATCAAACACATCAAAAGGAACCAGAATCAGCCATTAACAGAGCTTGAAACCACTCACACACAGAACTCATTTTCTGCTATATCAGATTGGAATCTCTCAAAATAGCTTGCTTAAGCTCATTCCAAGCCTACCATTAGCACCAGGGGAATCAGTGGAGCAAGCTTGCACCAAAGAATAGCTCTGAAAGCCCAGAAACAGGAGTCTCCATCTCAGGTATGGCCATGAAACTTTTCTCTCAGAGCTTGATTTTTAAGTTATAAATTGATTGTGTATGTCTTGCTGATCATGGGGATGGTTTTAGAATTAGAAATGAGTGAGAAATGAGGATTTACCAGGGCTCTGAAACTTTGCCCGTGAATCTTCATGGCTTCGATTCTCTTAGTTTAAGCATGAGAAATTTAGTTTGAGAGGTGTTTTGAGTGAGGTTTGAGTAGGGGAACATTTCCCTGGCTTTGATTTGAAGAATGGTGGCCTGAATCGTATTCTAGGGTTTTGATGCTGCCGGAGAAGATGACCGGAGCTTCCCTCCGGTCACCTGAATGTCATTTGCCCTAATCCCAGTCATTAACTTCCATTTGAATCTGGAGCGTAGGATTAGTTGACCCCATTGACTTGCCGCGTGAATGACTGGCCCAGATTCACTCAGTTAGCCCTAATCCCTTTAGTTAGTTTTAATTAATCATAATTAATTTAATTTAATCAGGACCAACCACAGCCCTTGGATAGCGCGCTAGTCAACCTTTTCAAACCCAGTTCAAATCTCCACCATCAGATTGAAATACTTTCCATTTTATTTTGTTTTTATTTCATTTTTTCTCATTTAACTTGTGTAATTTATTTAAAATAGTAAAAATTGTTTAAAAATTATGAAACTTTTTGTCAAGAGTTTCATTAATTTTTAAAACACAAAAATATTTTTATTTTCATTTTTAGCATTAAAAAAGTATTTTTAAATATTTAAAAGTTTATTTTTAATTGATTAATGAGAATTAATTTATTAAAAATACTTTTAGGTATTTAAAAATCCCCAAAAAATTCATGAAATGTTCTAAGACATTTAGAAACATTGTCCAACCCTCAAACCAAATTTATTTTTTGATCTTGATGCATTTTGAGAATTTTTTCATTGATTTAAAACCATTTTTATGCATTAATTTGATCCAAAGTTCCAAAAATCATTTCTGCCTATCCATGAGGAGTTGGACATTGATTCTTTTTGCATTGCATTGTGTTTAGAATGTAGTTTGTGAGATTAAATGGCCATGATTTGATCTTTCATTTTCAATTTTATTGATAATTTTCTTGTTTAGGAACCCTAAAACCCTAGAAAACTTAGAAAAATCATATCTTGAATTAGGTTAAGGGTTGAGACCTCTCCTTTGGGCAGTGAGTTAGTATAGGTTTAGGGGTCCTTTGAGTGGCATTTTCAATTTTTTATCTTAGGGTTTGCTTCTGATTTTGATTTTTGTTTGATGTATTGTTCATAAACCCTAATTTGGGCTCCCATATGCATCCATCTTGCATCTTCTTGCATAACATGACTTGCCATGACATTTCAAGCATCCATTTGATTCATTTGACATCATAAGACATATTGGAAGCATGCTTGATCATTGCATCATGTATTTGCCATGTTGTATGTCATGTGCACTTCATAACTTTTCATGTATGTTCATGGTCCCTAACTTGCTTCATTTGCATTCATGAACTTGTATGATCATTTCCATGTGCTGCCTCATGTTTGTAGCATCTCATAACATCATTAGCATCATGTAAATGCTTCTGGTTTTGTTTCTCATCATGTCATCTCATCCCATTTTGCATTGCATTTCATTTCTTTTCTAACCTTTCAGGTGGTAAGTAACTTTGAGAAGTGATTTTTCCTTCACTTCTCATAACTTTTCTTTTCATCTCTCTTGCATCCATGCTGCATTTTTATATGTGTTTGGGTTTGAGCTTGCTCATTCTTCTTCTTCTTACTTTCTTTCTTCAAGTGACTTGACTTCTTGAATGAAGCAAGTTGCTTTGCTTCTATTGATCCTTTCATCTGCTTCCTGGTGGTTCCATTGAAGACTTCTCTTGAAAACCTCACAAACCTTAGGAACAACCAAGCATGACAATGATTAGGGTTTTGATTAGTTTCCCCTCTTAGTTTTACCTTTGTGTCTCTTTGAGTCTTCTCTTCTCACCTCATAATCAGGGACTAAACCCTAAAGGCTTTAAGGCTTTGTGATTAAGCTTATGCCTGCATCCTTCTCTTAGGATGGAGTGTATAATTTTAATCCTAAGTGTTAAACCCTTAATGTGTTTAACTCCTTTAATCAATCCATCTAATAATCATCAAGACATCACACTTGTAACTTGGGCCTTGCATTAGGGTTCTAATTCTTCCTTAAGTGGTTAAGAAGGACTAACCCTAGTGTTAATGGACAAGTCCCCCTCAAGTTGTCTTACAAACCCTAAAATTCACTTCATCATCATACCATTAAATAAAATCCACTTAATAAAAGGCTTGTTTTGTCATGAGTCTAATCCCTAATCATGGATTAAGTTGAGGAGCTTTCCTCAGCTTAAACATTCTCATCTATTATCCTTCTATTAGGATGGTGTAATGAGTCTGTTCAATCCCTGATTTTGGCTTAATCTCATTACTCAACACTAAACAAAAACAGCAAAAACATCTAAATAATCACAAGTAGGTTAATGATCTTAATCCTGCACCAAAGGTGATTAAGTGTGAGAATCTGACTTCGCACTTAAGGTACTCTCATTACCCCTAATCAGAGGGAAGATGTGATGAGTTTACTAAATCCATTGGTTTAGGCTTAAGCTCATTAACTTATGACAAACTGTCAAAAGCAATAAAAGACTGAAAACTCAAAAACAAACAATAATCGTCTCCTCCGGGATTCTTTTCTCATCTCATTCACTCACAAACGAGAACTTGCTTCTTCCATCTAATGCAAGACAGTTTGCATCTGTGCCAGACAGATCATACACTTGAGCATAGGCAAGTAAGCAGTTCACAAGTCAATTTATCTTTCAGTCTCTTTGGGTCGAACTACGGTGTTCTGACTTCCTCATTGCACGAGAGGATACGTAGGCATAACTTAACAGTTATCGAACAAAAGTCTCTGTATATTCCCCCTCCTTTCAGTTTCATTCTTTAGCCTCATGATCATGAGCATTTCATTCTTATTCCTTACACTGACACTGTATATATCACACCTCACTTTCCTTTACACTGACACCTGTACATTCCTTTCCAGCTCTTTACACACAAATTGCACTGACACTACCCCTTTAAAACACCAATCTTTTAAGCATGGATCCCGTCGAGTACGGCGGACAATCTGGGTGCTAATACCTTCCCAGGTTGTAACCAACCCCCTTTCTCAGTCTCTCTGGTTCGCAACCGTCTTATCCATCTTTTTCTAGGTCTATGCAGCATTACCTTTCCTCCGGGGATAAAAATGCCTAGCTGGCGACTCTTTTCATCTCCAGTGAGTTCACGGCTGTGTGTTCTCATTGTCCCTCTCGCCGACCGTTCGCGTCTGTACCTTTATTTGGGCCGGTCCCATCTATCGGGAGCGACAGATGTCTTGATGATTATTAAGTGAATTGATTAAAGGATTTAAACACATTAAGGGTTTAACACTTAGGATTAAGGTTATACACTCCATCCTAATAGAAAGATGCAGGCATAAGCTTAATCACAAAGCCCTAAAACCTTTAAGGTTTAGTCCCTGATTATGAGATGAGAAGAGAAGACTCAAAGAGACACAAAGGTAAAAGCTAAGCGGGGGATTAATCAACCCTAATTGTTATCATGCTTGGAGATCCTAGGGTTTGTGAGGCTTAAGAGAGAAAGAAATCTTCAAGGGCCACCAAGGAGGAATCAGATGAAAGGATCCAGAAGCAAAGAGAAGCAAAACAACTTGCTTCACTTAAGAAGTCAAGTTGCTTGAAGAAAGAAGGTAAGATGAACAAGAGTGAGCAAGCTCACTCCAAAGCATAAGATAAAATGCAGCAATGATGCATAAGAGAGATGAAAAGAGATTGTGAGAAGTGAAGGCAAATTCACTTCTCAATGCAACTTACCACCTGAAAAGTTAGTAAAGAAATGAAATGCAATGCAAAATGAGATGAAATGTGATGATGCAAACCAAAACCAGAGGCATGAGTATGATGTTAATGATGCTAAGAGATGATGCAAACATGAGGCAAGGCATTAGAATGATCATACAAACATATGGATGCAAGAGAAACATGTTTTGAACCATGGATGCACATGAAAAGTTATGGAATGCAAAAGGCATATAACATGGCAAATGAAAGATGAAATGATCAAACATGATTCTAATATGTCCTAAGATGTGTTATGAATCAAATGGATGCACAAAATGTCATGGCAAGTCATGGTATGCAAGCAAATGGAAGATGGATGCAAAGGAAGGCATAAATTAGGGTTTATGATCAAAACTCAAAGCAAAATTCAAAACCAGAAGCATATGACATGATAAAAATTTGAAAATGCAATAAAAGGAACCTTAGACCTATACAAACTCACTGCCCAAAGGAGGGGATCCAACTCTTAACCTAGTGAGAGTTATGAATTTTCTAAGATTGCAAGGGTTTTAAGGTACCTTGTCAAGAAAAATGCAAAACAAAATGAAAATGCAAGATCAATTCAAGCCAATTTTATCCTATGAACTACATGCCATACAAGATGCAATGCAAAAAGAATCGTGATCCAACTCTCAAAGGTTAGACAGAAATGAATTTTTGAAGTTTGAAACAAAATAATGCCTTGAAATGAAATTAAATCCAAAGAAAATTATCAAAAGGCATCAAGATCAAAAAGGAAATTTGGTTTGAGAGTTGGACAATGTTTCTAAATGTCCCTAAATGCAACATGAATTTTTTTGTGATTTTTAAATACCTAAAAGTATTTTTAATTAATTAATTTTCATTAATTAATTAAAAATAAACTTTTAAATGATTTAAAAATAATTTTTAATGCAAAAAATAAAAATAAAAATATTTTTGTGTTCTGAAAATTAATTGAACCTTTGACAAAAAAATTTCAGAATTTTTAAACATTTTTTGCTATTTTAAATTAAATGTACAAAATAAATCAAATAAAATGAAAAATAAAAAGAAATTAAATGGAAGTATGCAGGATGGACGAACCAGATTGATTCTGGGCAGGGAAAGGTTGACTTGGCGCCACATCCAATGGCCCAAGTTCAAACCTGGCTAAACCTGGTTTTAAAATTAATTAAACTGAATTAATTAAGTTAATGAGGATTAGGGTTTCTAATGATGCATCCTGGCCATCCAAACACGCGCGGGTCAACCCTGGTCAGCCCATCCTACGCTCCACATTCAAACTACAATTAATGACATAATTAGGGTTTAATGACTTTCAGGTTGCCGGAGAAGACTTCCGGTCGTCTTCTCCGGCGAACCCAAACCCTAGATTTCGCTACAGGTCACTAAACATGCAATTTCTTCCACCAAAATGATCTTCTCCTCAATCTAAACCTAACCTCTCTCCCAAAATTCATTTATTTTCATTAACAAGCCTGAATCGAAGACAAATAAGAAACACGAGCAAACTTTCAGAGTGACATGAAATGGTCATCTCTTACTTATTTTCAAATCTAAATACATCCAGATGATCAGTGCAAAATGTAGATTCAGTTTGTAACAAGAAAATGAAGTTCTGAGAAAAAAGTTCTTGAGCTATACCTGAGATGGAGACCTTCAAAGATGAGCTTTCTGAGCCTTTCCTTTGTGCAAACCAACTCCAATGGTCCCCCTTGTGTTAATGGCAAGCTTGAATGGAGTTTAAATTGGCTATTTTGAGAGGTTCAGTTCTGGTGTATCAGAAAATGTGGTTCTTGTGTGTGCTGTTTCAGATCATTGTGAGGGGTGGGATCTGTTCTATGGATGATTTCTGGTTGATTGGTGAAGGAATTATTGAAGTTTGATGGCTGTGTTGTGTGATTCGAAGAGGGAAAGGTTTTGACAGTTTTTGGAGTGTGCTGCAATGTGTGTCTTTCAGGCTTGTGTATGTTGTGTTTTATGATCCTTAGGTGATCCATAAACTATCCCAACAAATCTGGAGAGCAGGTGTGCACTGTGGGATTGGTATGGGATGATTAGCCAAAAAGTCAAATTTTGTGTACTTGCAGCATGGGCTATGGCAGAGGCAGTCTAGAGGCTTGTCCTGCCTCAGCTTGAGTCAAGGATGGCCCTTGGATGGCTCATGAAAGACTGTTGCATTTGGATCATGAGTTGGGAGGGTTTTTGCAACTTGACAACTTGTCACATTTCATGGTTTTTGGCTATGCATATGTGAGGAACCTTGCTGAATTTTTGGTGTAGCATGCTTCATTAGGTCATGGCAAAGTTTTGAAACCAGCTAGAGGTCAAACAATCCCTTTGAGAATGATTTTGCAAAAAATCCCTCTTTGCACTTTCATGAAGAATGGCTTATGGTTATGTGAAAATCAAGGCAAATCAATGAGAAATCCCTTGGGCCAATTCTGATTTTAGGTCATGCATTGCATTGGTATGATGATTAGAGGTCACATTGAAGTCACATAAAGGCTTGCCATGAGAAATTGCAAGTTTTCCATTTTGTGCAAAAGTGAAATTTCAATGATTTTGTCCAACTTTGCAAGGCCATAACGTTTGATCCAAAATGAATTGGGACAAGTTCTTGTACTTTTTGAAAAGGGAATGATCCATTCTACAACTTTCATGACCAAAGTTTTCCCATTTGAAGCATTTTTGAATCAAAAAGCAAGGGTGAAAAAGTTTCCCAAAATGGCAATTTTCCATTATAAGTCATTTTCCCAAAAAGTCAACTTTGCAAATGGCTTGAAATTATTCAATTTTGTGAACTTCCAACATCTTCTATGATCAAATAAAGATCATACACAATCAAAATGATGAAGAACACCCTTTGGTTGGGTCATTGAGAGCCTCAGATGCCCTGATTTTGCACTGACTTGCTTAAAAAGTCAACTCTTGGTTAGATGCCTTCCCCATGGAATTTCTTCATGAAAATTGATATGCATGATCCTTATACCATATAGAGACCAATAGAAACAAGAATGACCAAAAAATTTGGAGTTATGGCCTCTGAAACCAAAACCCTAATTCTAGGTCATCTGTGTAGTCAAACCTGGCTCTGCTTCCATGCCCATCTCAGTTCTTGTGATTTTTGACATTCTTGACTTTGAGAGGATATAATATGATGCTTGAAAAATCATGGACCCCTTTGAAATGATTGAAGACCTTTGGAGTGGCTCAAATGGCTCAGGGATTGCTCAGATCACAAACCCTAGATGTAGATGACTTAGAACCAGTGCAATGAATCAAAAATGCAATATGAGATGCTATGATTGAACTTATGCATATGAAAAGACCATAAGCCATGGTGTGAATGGGTGAGGGAAAATTTGGGGTGTTTACAGCTGCATAATTGTCATTTGGTGGCATTTTGTTGCATACTTGATCTCATCATCCATATCAATTTAATTCTGAATTTTGTATTAAGTTTGACATTATTTTTGAGCTATCATGTTGTATGTTTATAATCAATAATCACCATGTTCATATGCCATGTTCATATGCATGTTCATGTGTTACATTTTTGCATTTACTTGTTGCATAATCCATATGATGCATTCTTGCATAATCATTCAATAATGTTCATGTTCTTGCATTTGTATATGTTGATGTTTAAATGCATGTTCATGATCAAATTAGTGCATGTTTCATTGAGTTTGTGCATTAAAAAATGAAAATAATCAATTCTGGATTTTGCATTTCATAGCTGTTTTTTGCATAAGTGCTGTAAAATGTGTGCTGTTTGTTGTGTGTACATGTTGTTTGTAACCTTTTACACCTACTTTTTCATGCTGCATGCTGGCTGTAAAAAGCTGAGTTGTATTATGCATTGTTTTCATAGCTGTTTGGGTATTAGGGGGCTGTAATAGGTGCTGTATTTTGGTTTTAGCATTTTTCTAGTTCCTTTAGGATTAAAATAGAGTCTAGTTTAGGTCCAAGGTGCCTTAGAATTAGAATTAGGATGTAATTGGTGTGTGTTTACCTTATTCTTTTTTAATAAAAATGAACATTAATCAATTGTTTTGTAGTGGGGAAGATTGAGGTAAGTTTACTTCACCCTATCCTTTTATTTTTTATGCATTTCTTTTATGCATTTTAATTCATCTTTTCCTTCCATATTTGTGATTGGTAGGATTCCCCTTTGTTAGGACCAACTTACCTTCCTTAGGAAGTAAGTTGCATCCTTTTCCCTTCTTTCTTTTCCTTTTTGATCCTTAGGATTAGAAAATCTCACAAACCATTAGGATCTCCCTTTTGTGAATAATAAATAACTTAGTGTTGGTCTTAATCCCCTTAGTTTTTGTCCTTTTTCCGACTTGAGTCATTCATTCTCACCTCATGAAGAAACTAATAAAACACCTAATAAAGGTTGAATGTTTTCATACGCCATGAGACTTTGTTGCGGAGTGCTTATACGCGTCCTGTTTCGGGGCGAGGTGTAGGTACTTCCCGCGATCGATAGGTCTTATTACGAGAATGTTCACAAACAAATTCAAAACACTTCTCATAAAAGACAAAAACAAATAACAAGCGACTATCCTGCGGGAACTTCTTTTCTCATCTCATTCACTCATAACGCGAACTTGTGACGACTTGTCTCGCATGCAAGACGGTAAACGCACTCGTACCAGACGAGCCTGCAACACCTGAGCATAGACATACGCAGTTCCAGCCATAAAAAACACAAACCAATAGTTCCCGCCTTAGTTAGGCGAACTACGTCGACTCTAATCCTCATTTATCCCATGTGGTACGTAGGCAGCGGGGTAGGGCCCGTTCGAGCACATTTTTTATTTTCCCTACATTTTCCCCTTTCTTTCTTTTTGTTCTCTTTTCCAGTTCCTTTCTCATTCTCATTTCCAGTCAGCAGTTTTTTTCAGGAGCCGTTATATTTTCTCACCCTTTGAAACAAACAAGCAAGCGTGGATCCCGTCGGGTACGGTAGACGATCTGGGGTGCTAATACATTCCCAGGTCGTAACCGACTCCCGAACCCAGATCTTTGGTTCGCAGGACCTTGTCCTTTCCTTCTTCCTCAGGTTTGTGCAGCATTACCTTTCCCATTCATTCGGGATAAAAATGCATGGCTGGCGACTCTACCTTTTCCGCGCCACTTTCGCGTTTGTACTAGGATGAAAATCCCGGGAGCGACAAGGCGGAGGCTTCACCCGAAGCGGACGTCTCTTCGCATCACAAGTCCCTAGAACCAACACTGAGGCAGAGGCTATTGCCAAAGCCAAAGGGAAGAGTGTGATACTGGAAGAATCTGCGCAGAAAGAAACTCATAAATCATCCTTCGATCAAGACGTGGATGAATTTATGAGGACTATTAAACAAAGTGACTATAAAGTTGTGGACCATCTCCACCAAACTCCTTCAAAAATATCAATCTTATCTCTGCTGTTGTGTTCCGAAGCCCATCGGGATGCACTACTCAAAGTTCTGCACGCTTCCTACGTGCCAGAAGAGATCATAGTAAATCAGCTGGAAATAGTAGTGTCAAATGACAACACCAGCCATGGGCTTGGGTTCACTGATGCTGATTTAACTACAGTAGGACGTCTCCACAACAAAGCTATGCAGATAACCCTGGAGTGCAAGAGAGTTGTACTATCTCATGTTCTCGTAGACACTGGGTCCTCACTCAATGTCTTACCCAAGAAAGCTCTTGTCAAGCTCGAATATGATGGGATAGCTCTCCGGCCAAGTAACCTTATGGTCAGGGCTTTTGATGGCTCCAAAAGATCTGTTCTTGGAGAGGTGGAGCTGCCAGTGATAATCGGTCCACAAATCTTTAAGACCATTTTCTATGTGATGGACATACAACTTGCTTACAGCTATTTGCTAGGCCGACCATGGATTCACGCCGCAGGCGCAGTAACGTCGACCCTTCACCAGAAACTGAAGTATGAATGGGAAGGACAGATTATCACCATCTGTGGTGAGGAGGACATATTTGTTAGCCATCTGGCTACATACAAATATATTGAGATGGATGGTGAAATCCATGAGACAATGAGCCAAGGGTTCGAGGCCCTAAATGTCAATGAGGCTACTGAAGTATTTACTGCATCCTAGGAAGACAAGATGGGTACTTCAATTGTCTCTTATCAGCAAGCCCGGAAGGTTGTTGAAGATGGTAATGCTCAAGGCTGGGGCAAGTTGCTGCCAGTGGAAAAGAAGGAAGATAGATTCGGTTTGGGTTACAGACCATTCCGACAAGATCAATCAGAGGCTGCCAAAGAGCCCAAGTTCATCAGTGGGGGAATGCTCACCCCAGATGCTGTTATAAACCTGGAAGACGAAGCGGAAAGCGACCGCAACCTGGAGAGCTGGATACGTCCAAGGATCCCGGGGAACCAAGTCCTTAACTGGTCTTCCCAGGAAATTATAAGGGTTACTCCTGCAGAGTAATTATTATATCCTGTCTCTTTTAGCATGCATCAAGTCTTGCATCTTGCCCAAGGTGTCAGGACTCATTTTGTAATAGGGCCATATTGTAATTTTGTGCAAATGATTAATCAATGAATATCAGACATCTTCTCCAAACAAGTCTCTTTTTTTCGTTCACTGTCTTTTCATTTTTCACTTTTGTACAAAACAATAAAATGGCAATGTTTTCAAAATAAATAACTTCATTTTCACTTTTTCTAAACAAGATTAAAACTGATCACTAAAACGAACCAATCTCAACCCTTGCAGAGATTATCCGCCAGATTGCACCGACAACAACACTGCTATGACCTTGTAAGACTTCGAAAATCCAATTAATCAAGCTGATGAAGGGGTTGAAGAAGACTATGAGTTACCAGAAGAGTTAGCAAGGTTGTTGAGACAAGAAGAGAAAGTGATTACTCCTCATCAGGAGGAGGTTGAAACAATTAATCTTGGTACCGAAGAAGACTTGAAGGAAGTGAAGATTGTAAACACCCCAAATTTGCCCTCACTAAGTTCACACCATGGCTTGTGATCTTTCATATTTACATAAGTTTAATCATACCATTTCATGTTGCATTTTTGCTTCACTGCATTGGTTCAAGTTCATCTGCATCTAGGGTTTGTGATCTGAGCAATCCAAGATCCATATGAGCCACTCCAAAGGTCTCTAATCATCTCAAGAGGGTCCATGTATGTTCAATCATCATATTTTATCCTCCAAAGATCAAGGAAGCCAAAGAATCACAAGAACTGGCAAGGCATGGAAGCAGAGCTAGGGTTTAACTACATAGATGACCTAAAATTAGGGTTTTGGTTTCAGAGGCCATAACTCCAAATTTTTTGGTCATTCTTGTTTCTATTGGTCTCAATATGATATAAGGATCATGCATACCAAGTTTGATGAAGAAATTCATTGTGGAAGCCATCTGATCACTGGGTAACTTCTTGAGCAAGTCAGAGCAAAATCAGGGCATCTGAGACCCCCCAATATGGAACCAAAGTGGATTTTTCATCAAATTGAAGTTATATGGTCTTTATTTGATCATTGAAGTGTTTATATGTTCACAAATATGAATAAAAGTGAGCTAAACCAAAAGTTGCCAAAAATGGAAATGACTTATAATGTAAACATTCCATTTTGGGAAAGTTTTTCAACCTCCTCTTTCTCAACCAAAAATGCTTCAAATGGAAAATTATTGGTCATGAAAGTTGTAGATTGGATCATTCCCTTTTCAAAAAGTACAAGAACAAGATCTAATTCATTATGGAACTCAAGTTATTACTTTCCAAAGTTGGCAAAAATCACATAATTTCAAGTTTCATGCCAAAGGGGGATTTTTGAAAATTCACTTATCAAGCTTCTAAGTGACCTCTAATTGACTTATAAACATCATAACAACATCACATGACTCATTTTGCTGAAAATTGCCCAAGGAATCACAACATTTCATTCCTTGCCCATGAAGAAATCTCAAAAGGGCCAAACTTTGTCAAATTTGCAAAACACCCCATAACTTATTTCCCACATGCTGAATTGCATCAAAGTGAATTCCATGGCCATCCTTGATCCTTGCTGCACCAGACACCCCATTGTACCAAGCCTGAACCAGCCCATACCTCAAAGTACAACCAACCTTGACTTTTTGCAAATCACCCCATACCAATCAGCATAGCCCACACCAACTCCACAGACCTATCACAACTTGATTTGTGGACTTTATGCAATCCATAACACACAAGAACACAGCCTAAGACCTCAGCATTCTCTAGTTCACCAAAAATCATCCCTCTAGCATTTTCTTTCGAAACTCTCAGCACACTTAACAAAACCTCAAAATTCTTTCACCATTCAACTCAACATCAATCATAGGACAAAACCCAACCATTAAAATAGCCTGAAACACACCATACACCAAATACGATTTTCCACCCCCCTAAACTGAACTGCAAAAAGAGGTCACATACACTCCAGCAAAGCATCAAAGAAGCTTAAGGGTGATCAAAGGAGAGTGTTTGCATCAAGGAGAAGGCCCAAGCAGCTCCATTGGCAAAGCTTCATCTCAGGTATCTTCTTGAAACATTTTTCCAGAAATCATTTCTTTAGTTATGAGATGATAGAGTTTGCTCTCCTGATCACAATGAACATTTATTTTTGAAGAATGATTGAGAATTGACTGTGTATGCGTGTTCTGAAATTTTCTCCAATTTTTATGTTTTTGTTCGAATCTTGATCATGATGCAAAATAAATGAATTATGTTGCTGGAGGTTTGGGGAGTTTATCATGGCCTAGGGAGTGATTTGGAAATTTTCAGGTGAGGAGCTGGCCGGAGAAGATGACCGGAGGTCTTCTCCGGCCACCTGAGAGTGATTAATGACTAATTAGGGTTAGGGTTTCTGTTTGAATGTGGACCCTTTGACCTGTTCTCCCGCGCGTGATTGAAGGGCTAGGATTAGGTCATTAGCTATTAATCTGATTTATTTAATTAATTAATTAAGATTAGTGAAATTTGAATTTGGGCCATTGGATGTGGTGCATGGTCAACAGATACAAACCCAGTTTCAATCCTGTCCCTCCATCATGCATACTTCTCATTTAAATTGTTTTTAATTCATTTTTTCTATTTTATTTTGCACAAATTATTTAAAATACATAGAAAATCCAAAAAAATATTTTCTCTCAGCATTTTCATTCCAAATAATTTTCCCAACCCAAAAATATTTTTACTTTTATTTTTTGCATTAAAAAATCATTTTTTAGACATTTAATTGTTTATTTTAATTAATTAATGAAAATTAATTAATTAAAATATCATTTAGGTTTCTAAAAAATCCCAAAAAATTCATATTGCATCTTTAAACATTTAGAGACATTGTCATACCATCCACACAAATTTCTTTATGGTTTTGAATCATTTTGACATTTTTCTTTGAATTTAGGGTTCATAAAATCCCATTTTTGAACCCTAACTTCAAGATTTATTTTCTGCCTAACCAAGAATGGTATGACCATGGTTCTTTTTGCATTGATCTTCATTTGAAATGTAGTTTCTAATATATTTTTTCCATAAATTTCTTCTTCCTTTTTGAATTGATTGGCATTTGTTTCCTTTAGGTACCTTAAAACCCTAGAAAACTTAGAAAAATCATAAGTCCCTTAGGTTTAAGAGTTAGGTCTCCTCCTTTGGGGTGTGATATCATACAGGGTTAGGGTTCCTTTGAGTGCATTTTCAATTTTTTATCTTTTCATTTGCTTCTGTTTTTGAGTTTTGCATCTCATCCTTTCATAAAACCCTAATTTCTCATCTTCATTTGCATACCTCTTGCATATGCTTGCATTCATGAACTTGCCATGACATCTCTTGCATCCACATGACTTCTAAGACATCTTAGGACACATTAGACTCATGTTTGATCATTGCATCATCCATTTTCCATGTTATGCATTCATTTCATTTCATGTGCATTCATGAACTTTCATGCTCCTTTCATGTTTCATTTGCATCCTCATTACTTGTATGATCATTCACATCTCTTGACATACATTTGCATCATCTCTTAGCATCATTTGCATCATGAATGTGCTTCTGGTTTTGGTTTGCATCCTTGCATTCATTTAATTTTCATTTCATTTCATTTCCTTTCACTAACTTTTCAGGTGGTAAGTTACTTTGAGAAGTGAATTTGCCTTCACTTCTAACAATTTTCTCTCATCTCTATTATGCATTCATTGCTGAATTTTGTATTTGTATTAGAGTAAGCTTGCTCATTCACGTTCCCTCCTTCACTTTCTTTCTTCAAGCAACTTATCTTCTTAAGTGAAGTAAGTTGACTTGTTTCTTCCGCTTCTCCTCCTTTCATCTGCTTCTTCCTTGGTGGCTCTTCTTGAAGATCTCTTGCAAGCCTCATAAACCCTAGGAATAACCAAGCATGAAAAAAATTAGGGTTTGATTAGTCCCCCATTAGTTTTACCTTTGTGTCATCTTTTGTGTCCCTCCTCTCATCTCATAATCAGGGACTAAACTTCAAGGCTTTAAGGCTTTGTGATTAAGATTATGCCTGCATCCTTCTCTTAGGATGGAGTGTATAACTTTAATCCTAAGTGTTAAACCCTTAATATGTTTAAGTCCCTTAATCAATTCACCTAATAATCACTAAGACATCAAGCTTGTAACTTGGGCCTTGCATTAGGGTTCTAATTCTTCCTTAATTGGTTAAGAAGGACTAACCCTAGTGTTAATGGACAAGTCCCCCTCAAGTTGTCTTACAAACCATAAAATTCACTTCTGAATCTTATCATTAACTAAAATCCACTTTAATAAAGGTCTTGTTTTGTCATCAGGTTAATCCCTAATCATGGATTAAGTTGAGGTATCTTCCTCAACTTAAATGCTCTCATCTATTATCCTTCTATTAGGATGGTGTAATGAGTCCATTAAATCCTTGATTATGGCTTAAACTCATTACTTAACACTAAACAAAAACTCAAAAAAACATCTAAATAATTACAAGTAGTTTAATGATCTTAATCCTACATCATGGTGATTAAGTGTGAGGTGCTTACTTAACACTTAAGGTATTCTCATTACCCCTAATCAGAGGGAGGATGTGATGGGTTTACTAACCCTTGGTTTAGGCTTAAGCTCATTTTCCTATGACAAACACAAAAAGCAATAAAAGATTAAAAACACCAAAAACAAACAATAATCGTCTCCTCCGGGATTCTTTTCTCATCTCATTCACTCATAATCGAGAACTTGCTTCTTCCGTCTGATGCAAGACAGTTTGCACATGAGCCAGACAGGGCATACACTTGAGCATAGACAAGCAAGCAATTCACAAGTCAATTCATCTTTCAGTCCCTTTGAGTCGAACTACGGTATTCTGACTTACTCATTGCACTAGAGGATACGTAGGCATAACTTAACTGTTATCGAACAAAAGTCTCTTTGTATTCCCCCTCTTCCAGCATTATTCTTTTAAGCCTTATTGTCTTGAGCATTGCACTCTTTTCTTGCACTGACACTCCTTTTCTTCACTTCACATTTCTTTTGCATTGACACTTGCATTCTTTTCCAGCTTTGGCACACAAAATAGCACTGACATTACCCCTTTAAACACATACTTTTAAGCGTGGATCCCGTCGAGTACGATGGAAAATCTGGGTGCTAATACCTTCCCAGGTTGTAACCAACCCCATTTCTCAGTTTCTCAAGTTCGCAACCGTCTTATCCATCTTTTCTTAGGTTTATGCAGCATTACCTTTCCTTCGGGATAAAAATGCCTAGCTGGCGACTCTTTTCAGTTCATCTTCATGTTCTCTCCTTTCGCCGACCATTCGCGTCTGTACCCCTCTTGGCCCTGTGTCATGGTGGGAGGGACAGCTTGGCGACTTCACTGGGGACCCTTATACTGCAACCAGGGCTTCTGGTTCTTTTTGTGGGTTCCTCCTAGCGCTTGTTTGATTTTTGTTTACTGGGGTGTTATGTGCTATTTGTGTTTATTTATTTTGCTTTATTTATTGCTTTATGTACAACTTTATTTATTGCTTTCCTTTTACAGTCTTATGCATATTTCACATTGTTATTATCACTGTGTTGGATCTGGTTTCTGTTTTGGTGGGTGGGGTTCCACTGAGTGATTAAGGTGCTATACCTGGGACCTGAGTGACACCTAGGCTATAGTGGTTCATGTTCTTTCCCATTCCATTTCGGTCTGGTGCGGGAATATGAAACACGGTTCAGATGTGGGTTTCTTCTTGAGAACTCTGTGCTACATATTTCCTGTAGTGCTAGGGCTATCTGGGAAGCCTGCTAAGTCTGGATGACCTTTATTTTGACCTTCAGAATCTGGGGTGAATTAGAGGAGGATCTTTTATGGTTATTATAAACACTATACCTCCAGGTTAGAAGTGTTTACACTTCTCATAACTGATCCAAGTCTGTGGATCCTTGTTCTAGAACATTACATGTGAGGGGGGTTGGGTTGTTTACAGGTTTGCAGGAACCCTTGGCCACATCATACCCTGTTACTGTATTGTTTAAGAATACTTCACTTTGGACAGTTCTTGTGATTAACCCTGGACAAGTGACTCTTTATCTGAGCCTCCATCCGGACCTTTGAACATACATGGACCTTATGTCAAGACAGATAACCAGATCCAACTCTTGATCACAAACCCTTGCATATCATTTGCATATATCATCATTGCATCATTTAACATTTTTTTATTTGTTTTTCAGGGTATCCACCTCATTATATCTTGGTTTGGTTTTGACCCCTTCTACTACTTAGACCTCTGCTTCAACTATCTCCTTCAGCACCTCTTTCAGTCTGTCAGAGACTCACATGCATCAGTCTACCAGATACTCATCTTCAGCTTTTCAGTCTGTGATCTTCATCAGCATTTGTCTTCAGCTTCTTCACCAGCACTCATGGATGTTCCAAGAAAAAGCAACATATCTTATCACTTCTTTGAGCCCATATTGACTGGTATCAGGCAGGTCCAGTCACTCATCACACTTGACCGCATCCCACTGTTCAGAGAGCACTATGGGGGTATTTTGGACATGGTCATGGATCTTGATTCATCTCAGAGGAGAATGATCCACACATGCTTATAGTTTTACGACCCTCCACTCAGATGCTTCACCTTTCCTGATTTCCAGATGGGGCCTCTTTTGGAAGAGTTTTCCTTGTTGATTGGAGTGCCTATCAGAGGAGGGATCCCCTTTAACCCAGAGATGACTACTCCCAGAAGTGAAGAGATAGCTAGGGCATTGCATTTGGAGCCTACCCTTATTGAGCAAAACATGACAACAAAAGCTGGGATTCCTGGTTTGCATTTGGACTTCTTGATTTCTCAGGCCATCCTGAAGGCTGCTTTGGGAGAATGGAGGGCAGTCTGTGCACTTTTAGCCCTCAGCATATATGGGGCTATATTGTTTGCAGATGAGCCTAAATTTGTGAGTAAGAATGCCATCCACTTGTTTCTACTAAGGAACCCAGTGCCTACATTGCTAGGGGATTTTTACTACTCCATCCATCAGAGAAATGAAAAACAAAGGGGGAAGTTGGTTAGATGCTGTGCTCCTTTGTTCTACTCTTGGCTACTCAGACACCTACCTAAATCAGATGCCTTCTTGAACCCACATCAGCAGAAGAATTGGGCCAAGAGGTTCATTGCCTTAACATCAGATGATATCAGATGGTGCACCCAGAGCACCAAAGGCAAGTATATTATTACCAGCTGTGGACAATACTCTAACGTGCCTCTAATAGGAGTAAAAGGTTGCATCAATTACAACCCTTTACTGTTTAAGAGACAATTGGGATATGCCTTAGTTCACCCTCCCAGAGGACAGGATTTAGCTGAGACCCTATACTGTGAAGTGCAACCTAATTCGGCTGTTGTCAGGCAAGCTGCCTGGGCTTGGGACAACATCCAGACCAAAGGGACAACCATTCTTGGAAGATGTAACAATGTTGCTTCAGCTCAGTACTCTGACTGGTCCCGTACTTGAGCTCAGATCACCAGAATGCCTTTCACCTTGGAAGACACACCTGGACCTTCCACAGTACAGCCTACAACAACTGTTAGCCTGGAGGAATTTGAAAAGCTGAAAGAGAGGAATAATCAGCTATCTGAGGCCCCGAAGAAGACTCTTTGGGAAAGAAATGACGGTCGTCTGGACATTGAAAGATTGGAAAGACTCAAGACTGAGCATCTGACCAAGATTGAGAGGACAGATGATTACATAAGGAAAGCAAGAGCCGGGGAACAGATATTGAAGAATGCCTGCAAGGAGGCCAAGATTCAAAAATCTAGGGCTGAGCATTACCTGGAGGAGAGCCAGGCTAGGTGGATTAGTGTCGCTCCCAAAGATTTGCATCCCGGTACAAGCGCGAACGGTCGGCGAAAGGATGAATGTGAGAACACACAGGAATGAAATCACAGGAAAAGAAAAGAGTCGCCAGCTAGGCATTTTTATCCCGGAGGAAAGGTAATGCTGCATAGACCTGGAAAGATATGGACAAGACGGTTGCGAACCAGAGAGACTGAGAAAGGGGGTTGGTTACAACCTGGGAAGGTATTAGCACCCAGATTGTCTGTCGTACTCGACGGGATCCACGCTTAAAAGATTTGTGTTTCAAAGGGGTAGTGTTAGTGCAATCTGTGTATCAAAGCTGGAAAGAATGCAAGTGTCAGTGTAAAAGAAAAGTGAAGTGTATAAATGAAGTGCCAGTGTAAAAGAGAAAGAAGTGAAATGCTCATGATAATGAGGCTTAAAGAATGAGGCTGGAAGAGGGGGGATATACAGAGACTTTTGTTCGATAACTGTTAAGTTATGCCTACGTATCCTCTCGTGCAATGAGGAAGTCAGAACACCGTAGTTCGACCCAAAGAGACTAAAAGATGAATTGACTTGTGAACTGCTTACTTATCTATGCTCAAGTGTATGACCTGTCTGGCTCAGGTGCTAACTGTCTTGCATTAGACGGAAGAAGCAAGTTCTCGTTTGTGAGTGAATGAGATGAGAAGAGAATCCCGGAGGAGACGATTATTGTTTGTTTTTGAATTTTCAGTCTTTTATTGCTTTTGGAAGTTTTCCATAAGTTAATGAGCTTAAGCCTAAACCAATGAGTTAGTAAACTCATCACATCCTCCCTCTGATTAGGGGTAATGAGAATACCTTAAGTGTGAAGTCAACTTCTCACACTTAAACACCTTTGATGTAGGATTAAGATCATTAACCTACTTGTGATTATTTAGATGTTTTTGGTGTTTTTGTTTAGTGTTGAGTAATGAGGTTAAGCCATAATCAAGGATTAAACAGACTCATTACACCATCCTAATAGAAGGATAATAGATGAGAATGTTTAAGCTGAGGAAAGCTCCTCAACTTAATCCATGATTAGGGATTAAACTCATGACAAAACAAAACCTTTATTAAGTGGATTTTAGTTAATGATAAGATGATGAAGTGAATTTTAGGGTTTGTAAGACAGCTTGAGGGGGACTTGTCCATTAACACTAGGGTTAGTCCTTCTTAACCACTTAAGGAAGAATTAGAACCCTAATGCAAGGCCCAAGTTACAAGCTTGATGTCTTGATGGTTATTAGATGAATTGATTAAAGGATTTAAACACATTGAGGGTTTAACACTTAGGATTAAAGTTATACACTCCATCCTAATAGAAGGATGCAGGCATAAGCTTAATCACAAAGCCTTAAAGCATTTATGGTTTAGTCCCTGATTATGAGGTGAGAAGAGAAGACTCAATGAGACACAAAGGTAAAAACTAAGTGGGGGGACTAATCAAAACCCTAATTATTGTCATGCTTGGTTGTTCCTAAGGTTTGTGAGGTTTACAAGAAAGATCTTCAGAGGAACCACCAGGAAGCAGATGAAAGGAGCAAAGAGAAGCAAAGTAACTTGCTTCATTTAAGAAGACAAGTCACTTGAAGAAAGAAAGTAAGAAGAGCAAGAATGAGCAAGCCCAATCTCAAACCCAAAACAAAATGCAGCAATGATGCATAAGAGAGATGAAAAGAAATTGTGAGAAGTGAAGGCAAATTCACTTCTCAAAGTAACTTACCACCTGAAAAGTTAGTGAAAGAAATGCAATGCAATGCAAAATGAGATAAAATGGCATGATGCAAAACAAAACCAGAAGCATGAGTATGATGTTAATGATGCTATGAGGTGGTGCAAACATGAGACAAGGCATGAGGATGATCATACAAACATGTGGATGCAAGAGAAGCATGCTTAGAACCATGAACATACATGAAAAGTTAAGGAATGCAAATGACATACAACATGGCAAATGGATGATGCAATGATCAAACATGATCCTAATATGTCTTAAGATGTGTTATGAATCAAATGGATGCATAAAATGTCATAGCAAGTCATGGTATGCAAGCAAATGCCAGATGAATGCAAAAGGAAGCCCAAATTAGGGTTTATGATCAATGCACAAAACAAAAATCAAAACCAGAAGCAAACATCATGATAAAAAATTGAAAATTCATTCAAGGTAACCCTAAACCTATACAAACTCACTGCCCAAAGGAGGGGATCCAACTCTTAACCTAGTGTAAGTTATGGATTTCCTAAGATTGCTAGGGTTTTAAGGTACCTTGTCAAGAAAAATGCCAAACAAATTGAAAATGCAAGATCAAATCATGCCAATTTAATCCTATAAACTACATGATATGCAAGATGCAATGCAAAAAGAATCATTGTCCAACTCTTAAAGACTAGGCAGAAATGAATTTTTGAAGATTGGATCAAAATAATGCCTTGAAATGAAATTAATTCCATGGAAAATTGTCAAAAGACATCAAGATCAAAAAATAAATTTAGTTTGAAGGTTGGACAATGTTTCTAAATGATTTTAAAGGTTTCATGAATTTTTTTGTGATTTTTAAATACCTAAAAGTATTTTTAATTAATTAATTCTCATTAATTAATTAAAAATAAACTTTTAAATGATTTAAAAATATTTTTTATGCAAAAAATAAAAATAAAAATGTTTTTGGTTTCTGAAAATTAATAAAAGGTTGTATAAAAATTTTCAGAATTTTTAAAGATGTTTTACTATTTTTAATAAATTGAAGAAAACAAATGAAATTAAATGAAAATAAAATTGAATTTAAACTGAAAATGAGAAAGTATGCACATCCAAGGGCCAGAATTCAAATTCAGGGACGCAGGAGTGGACTTGGCGCGCATTTGGACGGCCAGCATTCAAACTTGGCTAACCCTAATTAATTAGCCCTAATTACTTTCAGATGACCGGAACAGTGTTCCGGTCATTTTCTCCGGTGAGACCAAATCTCCAATTCTCTCTACAAGCCACCCCACCCCAAACTAATTACCCAGAAATGATCCCCTACTCAAAACGAAATCAAACCATCATCCAAACATGATTTACAACAAGCATACATGGAGAATCGAAGGAAAAAAAGAAAACTAGACAAAGTTTCAGAGAGTCATAACATGTTCATTTCTCAACTATTTTCGAAAATAAAAAGAGCAGCATGACCAGTGAAGCAAGGAGAACAACTCTATAACAAAAAATGCAAGTTCTGGAAAAAATGTTCTTGGTGATACCTGAGATTAAGCTTTCGAAATAGGGACTTCCTGCTTGCCTCTTTGCCTCAAAATGATCCCAATGGTCCCCCTGATGAAGTTATGAAGCTTGGTTGGAGTTTATAATGGTTGGTTTGAGAGATGGCAGAAGTTCTGTTCAAGGGAGGGTGGTGATCGTATTTTTGATTCAGTGGCTTTCAGGCTGTTTTAAGGGTTGGTTTGTGATCAGTGAAGCATGGTGAGATTGTTTGTGAAGTTGGTTTGTGTGTTTTCAGCTTGTGGAGAGTGTTTCGAAAGCTTTTGCAAAATTGGGTTAAAATGAGAGAGCTGTGTTCTTGGTGCTTTCAGGCTTGTGTGTTCTGTGCTTTGGCTTGCTTTTGGTTTGTATAAACAAATGGGATTGGTCAGATGAGTTGATGTGTGCTTTTGTGATTGGTATGGCTCAAGTTGCCAAAATGTCAAAGTTGTGTAAGAGAGGCATGGGCTACTAGCTAGCCAAGGACAGATGGGGTGTCCTACGCAGCAAGATGTGTGGAGAGCCATTGGATTGGTTGTGAAGTCAGCAAGCAAGTGGATTCACACTTGAGTGAGTTTTTGCAACTTGCTTCACTTTTGTTTCCCTTGAGAATTCTTGCTCCATAAGTCATGAAGATGAGTGATCCCTTGGCCCATTCTGAATTTTAGATGTCACATGATCATGTTGTGAAGAAATGATACACATTTGAGGCCTTTAGAACACTTGATCAAACCATTTTGCAAAATGTCTCTTTGGTAGAAAACTTCAAATTTTGTGATTTTAGCCAACTTTGACAAGCCATAACTTTTGATCCAAAATGAATTAGGTCATGTTCTTATACTTTTTGAAAAGGGAATGATCCATTCTACAACTTTCATGACCAAAGTTTTTCCATTTGAAGCATTTTTGAATAAAAAAGCAAGGGTTGAAAAAGTTTCCCAAAATGGCAATTTTCATTAAAAGTCAAACTTTCCCAAAAAGTCAACTTTGCAAATGACTTTAAATTCCTCAATTTTGTAAACTTCTAACATCTTCCATGATCAGATAAAGATCATACATAATCAAAATGATGAAGAACACCCTTTGGTTGGGTCATTGGGGGCCTCAGATGCCCTGATTTTGCACTGACTTGCTTAGAAAGTCAACCCTTGATCAGATGACTTCCCCATGGACTTTCTTCATGAAAATTGATATGCATGATCCTTATACCATATAGAGACCAATAGAAACAAGAATGACCAAAAAAATTGGAGTTATGGCCTTTGAAACCAAAACCCTAATTCTAGGTCATCTGTGCAGTTAAGCCTGGCTCTGCTTCCATGCCATTCTCAGTTCTTGTGATTCTTTGACATTCTTGACTTTGAGGGAATATAATTTGATGTTTGAACATACATGGACCCCTTTGAAGTGATTGATGACCTTTGGAGTGGCTCAAGAAGCTCTTGGATTGCTCAGATCACAAACCCTAGATGCAGATGACTTTGAACCAATGCAATGAATCAAAAATGTGATATGAGATGCTATGATTGAGTTTATGCATATGAAATGATCACAAGCCATGGTGTGAATGGGTGAGGGCAAATTTGGGGTGTTTACAATTAGGATCACCGAAGCCCGTGCACAAGAAGACCAGAGGACTCAGGCCAAGATTGAGCAGCTGCAGGCCAATGAGAAGAAGCAGCAGGAAGCTTTGTTGCCAGCTCAGAAGGAGATACCATAATTGAAACTCCGGGCGGGGTTAAAGCGATCAAAGAATCAGGACATGCATAAGAAGCTGACTAATGCCATTGCTACCAGGAACCTCTTCATTAGGACCATTACAGAGCACCCAGCTGGTCCGGTGACTGAGGCACTCCTGAAGGAAGTCAGGGAAGATGACTATGGACTGGATGTCTGATTCCTTTTGCTTGTACTTCCTTTGTTTTGATGTACTTTTCCTTTTTGTTGTATTTTTAACCCACCATGTGCTTGTATTGTAAACAGACTATTTATTTTCATTTTTTGTAATATATCGGTTTGTTCCATTGGCCTTCTTTTCTCAACATCATCAAGCATCTCCTCGAGGTCTGGAAAGGTCAAAACCAAGAACCAAACCGGATACCATGGAAAACAAATAAGCATACTGCACTGCATACTAACATTTTCTTTGTTTTGTAGGTTTTTGTTTATTCTTTGTTTCTCACTTTGTTGTGCTTTCAGGAAACATTGCTCGTCGCCGAGTGTTCCCTGTCAACCGCACACACCGGTACCCAACACGTAACAACCTTCCAGGCATTCAGATGGAGCAGGTACAGCAGGACCTGAATGAAGTGAGAAATCAGATGGTAAATGAAAGGGTCGAAATGAGAAACCAAATGTCTCAGTTTATGGCTGTGATGACTGGCTTAGCCCAGAGCCAAGAGAAGATGAGAGAGCTAGTAGAAAGGAAGACACCTGAAGAGCCCCACCTTGGAACAGGAGGAACCAGCAATAATCAACAGCGCCTTTCATCTTTGGCCTGTAAGGAGAAGAATTGTGGTGTTGGATCTTGAAGTCCCGGCATAGCTCTGCCATCATTTTATTGTTCAAGTTGGAACCATTGTCAGTAATGATTCGCTCGGGGACTCCGTATCGACAGATGATATCTCTCTTCAGAAATCTGGCTACCACTTGCCTTGTAACGTTTGCATATGAAGCTGCTTCGACCCACTTGGTGAAATAGTCAATGGCAACCAGGATGAATCTGTGGCCGTTTGAAGCAGTCGGTTCAATCTTGCCAATCATGTCAATGCCCCACATAGCAAAGGGCCAGGGTGAAGACATCACTTTCAAAGGATTGGGAGGCACATGCACCTTATCCGCATAAATCTGGCATTTATGGCATTTTCTAGCGTAGGCACAACAGTCGGCATCCATTGTGATCCAGTAATAACCTGATCTTAGCAACTTCTTGGCCATAGCATGTCCTCCAGCATGGGTACCAAAGGATCCTTCGTGCACTTCATGCATCAAAAAGTCTACTTCTGTTCTATCAACACATCTGAGGAGCACCATATCAAAGTTTCTCTTGTACAGGGAACCATCAGTATTCAGGAAGAAACTACCAGCAAGCCTTCTTAAAGTCTTCTTATCATTGGAAGATGCCCTAGGTGGGTATGTTTGATCCCCCAAGAAGCACTTAATGTCATGGAACCAAGGCTTATCGTCTTTGACAACATCTGCTGCGAACACATATGTTGGTCTGTCAAGTCTAGACACTGAGATTTGAGGTACGAAGTTGGCAGCTTGAACTTTGATCATGGATGAAATGGTAGCCAGAGCATCTGCAAACTGATTCTCGTCCCGAGGGATATACTCAAGCTTGACTGTTGTAAAGAAAGTCAATAACCTCCTTGTATAATCTCTGTAAGGTATCAGATGATCCTGATGTGTGTACCATTTGCCGTTGGTTTGATTAACTACCAGAGCTGAATCTCCGAACACAGTCAATGTCTTGATCCTGAGGTCAATGGCTTCCTCAAGACCCATGATGCAAGCTTCGTATTCAGCTTCGTTGTTAGTGCAGTTGAAAGTGAGTTTTGCCGAGAAAGGCATGTGAACTCCTTTAGGTGTAATGAGTATTGCACCAACACCACGACCATTCATATTAACAGCCCCGTCAAACATCATAGTCCATTCTTCTCCCGGGTCAGGCCCTTCGGTGTGAACAGGCTCTTCATGATCTTTTGCTTTTATGAACATGATGTCTTCATCAGGGAAGTCAAATCTCATAGGCTGGTAATCATCAATAGGTTGCTCAGCAAGATATTCAGACAATACACTGCCTTTGATGGCTTTCTGAGATGTGTACTGAATGTCATATTCTGTGAGGATCATTTGCCATCTTGCAACCCGTCCGGTAAGTGCTGGCTTCTCAAAAATATACTTGACTGGGTCCATCTTTGAGATTAATAAGGTGGTGTGGGTTAACATATACTGTCTCAGTCGGCGAGCAGCCCACGCTAAAGCACAACAAGTTTTCTCGAGCAGTGAATAACCTTGTTCACAGTCGGTAAACTTTTTGCTTAGGTAGTAAATTGCATACTCTTTTCGACCAGACTCGTCATGCTGGCCTAGAACACACCCCATTGACTCTTCTAATACTGTCAAGTACATTATCAGAGGTCTTCCTTCAACTGGAGGCATAAGGATTGGAGGTTCTTGTAAGTACTCCTTGATCTTGTCAAAAGCCCTCTGGCAATCTTCGTTCCACCTGACCGTCTGTTCTTTTCTCAATAGCTTGAACAAAGGTTCGCAAGTTGCTGTAAGGTGAGATATGAACCTTGAAATGTAGTTCAAACGACCTAAGAACCCTCGAATCTCTTTTTTTGACTTCGGTGCAGGCATTTCTTGAATGGCTTTGACTTTATCAGGGTCAACTTCAATCCCTTTCTCGCTCACAATAAAGCCCAGCAACTTACCAGATCGCACCCCGAATGTGCACTTGTTGGGGTTCAATTTCAGTTGGTACTTCCTCAGACGCTTGAATAACTTCAACAGATTTACCAGGTGGTCTTCTTCTGTGAGGGACTTGGCAATCATGTCATCCACATAACATTCAATTTCTTTATGGATCATGTCATGGAATAATGTTACCATAGCCCGTTGGTAAGTCGCACCAGCATTCTTCAGTCCGAATGGCATCACCTTGTAACAGAACGTGCCCCAGGGTGTGATGAAAGTTGTCTTCTCCATGTCTTCAGGTGACATTTTGATCTGATTGTATCCTGAAAATCCGTCCATGAAGGAGAATACCGAGAACTGAGCCGTATTATCAACCAATACATCAATGTGAGGTAAAGGGAAATCATCTTTCGGGCTGGCTCTGTTCAGATCCCGGTAGTCAACACACATCCTTACTTTGCCGTCTTTCTTAGGCACAGGTACTATATTAGCAACCCACGGTGGATAGCTAGTCACAGCAAGGAACCCGGCGTCCCACTGCTTTTGTACCTCTTCTTTGATTTTCATTGCCATGTCTGGGCGAGTACGGCGCAGTTTCTGTTTAACCGGTGGGCAATCTTCTCTTAAAGGCAGCT
Organism: Lathyrus aphaca; assembly: GCA_963966055.1. Lineage (NCBI taxonomy): Eukaryota > Viridiplantae > Streptophyta > Magnoliopsida > Fabales > Fabaceae > Lathyrus > Lathyrus aphaca. Next base: position 37,086,879 of record OZ014520.1, read on the forward strand.
TGTGCATAACAATGTCGGTGTCCAACCCTGGCATATCCTTATAAGACCAAGCAAACACATCCACATATTCACGAAGCAAGTCGATCAGTTGTTTCTTTACTGAGTCTTGTAAGCAGGCCCCGATTTTAACTTCTTTCATATCTTCATCTGTACCAAGATTAATCGTTTCGACCTCCTCCTGGTGAGGAGTAATAACCTTTTCCTCTTGTCTCAACAACCTGGCTAGCTCTTCAGGAAGCTCATACTCTTCTTCAACCCCTTCATTAGCTTGATTGATTGGATTGTCAAAGTCATACGAAGTCATAGCCGTGCTGTTGTCGGTGCGGTCTGAAAGGCACTCTCTGCAAGGGTTCAGTTTGTTCATTTTAGTGATTGATTTTAATCTTGTTTAGAAAAGTGAAATAAAGTTGTCATTTTGAAAACATTGCCATTTATCTTTTTGTACAAAAAGAAAAATGGAAAAAACAGTGAGCGGAAAAGAAAAAGACTCATTTGCAAAAGACGTCCGATTATCATTGATTGATCTATTTGCACAAAATTACAGATGGCCCAATTACAAAATGAGTCTTGTCATCTTGGGCAAGATGCAAGACTTGATGCATGCTTAAAAATACAGGAAATAATAATTACTATGCAGGAGTAACCCTTATAATTTCCTGGGAAGACCAGTTTGAGATACTGCTCCCCGGGATCCTTGGACGTATCCAGCTCTCTAGGTTGCGGTCGCTTTCATCCTCGTTTTCCAAGTTGTTCACGGCATCTGGGGTGAGCATCCCCCCACTGACAAAATTGGGCTTCTTAGCAGCCTCTGCTTGATCTTGTTGAGTTGGTTTGTAACCCAACCCAAATCTGTCCTCCTTCTTTTCTACGGGCAGCAACTTGCCCCAGCCTTGGGCAGTCCCCTCTTCAACAACCTTCTGGGCTTGCTGATAAGATGTCATTGAGGTTCCAGGTACAGCGGACGCTTCATTTATGTTCAAGGCCTCAAACCCTTGACTCATAGTTTCATGGATCTCCCCATCCATCTCAATGTATTTGTATGTAGCCAGATGGCTAACAAATATATTTTCCTCTCCACAAATGGTAACGACTTGGCCCTCCCACTCGAATTTTAACTTCTGGTGAAGGGTTGGCGTCACGGTGCCAGCGGTGTGTATCCATAGTCTACCCAATAGACAGCTGTAGGCAGGCTGTATATCCATCACGAAGAAGGTCGTTTTGAAAGTCTGTGGGCCAATCATAATAGGCAACTCAATTTCTCCCAGAACTGATCTCTTAGAGCCGTCAAAGGCTCTCACTACTAAGTTGCTGGGGCGTAATGCCAATCCTTCATACTCCAGCTTCACAAGGGCTTTCTTGGGTAGGAAAATTAGGGATGACCCTGTGTCCACCAATACATGGGAAAGAACTGCACCCTTACACTCCAAGGTAATGTGCAAAGCCTTGTTGTGATTGCGACCTTCCGTCGTCAAATCAGTGTTGGTAAATCCTAGTTCATGACTAGCGTTGACATTTCCAACCACTGCCTCTAACTGATGGACGGTAATCTCCTCCGGCACATAAGCTGCGTGCAAGACTTTTAATAGTGTGTGTTCCGATGAGCCTCGGAGCACATTAGCAATGATAAAATGGAGATTTTGGAAGGTGTCTGGTGAAGCTGGTCCACTATCTTGTAATCACTTTTCTTGATGATTCTCATGAATTCATCAACCTCTTGATCAAAAGGGGTTTTTAAAGCTTCTTTAGCAACTTGTTCTTCTTGCACCATGCTCTTCCCTTTTGCCTTGGCAGCAGCTTCTGCTTCAGCAATGGGTCTTGGAATCTGCGGGGCAAAGAGACGTCCGCTCCGAGTGAAGCCTCCGCCTCCCCCCACATTGTCTATTTGTGGTGAAGAAGTTGATGATTCTAAAGTGATTTTTTGTCCTTCGCAGTATAGATCGGAACCGTAATGCCAAGGGATGGTATTATTGCTTTCGTAAGGAACTGGCCCAGGCACTGTGATAGTGTGTGGATCATAGTATATTGTGACTGGTGCTCTGATAGGAGTGGCATTTTGTGAGTTGTAGGCAGAATCATTTGCAGGATCATAATATATTGTAACCGTTGAGACACTTTCATTAGTTGCTGTTGATGTTGTAGGAGGCATTGTTGACTGGATGGGTGTTGAAGTTGTAGAAGAGATGGTTGTTGATATTCGGTCCGTTGAAGTGACAGACGAAGCATTTGTTGATGAGATTGAAGAGTTGTTTGGAACAATTGTTGTTGCAGTTGTAGAAGACTCGGGAATTGTTGTTAAGGAGATTGCTGGATTTGGAGGTGTTGATGTTGTGATTTGAAGTAAGCCACTCTGGATGAGACCATCTATGCCCCTTCTCAAGTTATCACACCCATTTACCGAAATGTTGCAATAACCGCACCCGAGCTCACACCCGGGGAACATCTGGCATTCAAGGAGTTGAGCTTTAATCTCTACCAGGGGTGTTCGGATCTGCCCCACATCGGTTTTCAAGAAAGACGGCTTATCTCCCTCAATAGCATTAATTCTGGGTCCTCCGTGGTTGGGCATTGGGTTCTTACTGACATTTGGCGGGGGTGCAAAGTTTAGAGCTTTGGAATCCACTAGATCCTGTACTTTCATGTGCAAAGCTCTGCACTTCTCTGTACTGTGGCCAGGTGCGTTAGAGTGGAAAGCACATCTGGCGCTGGCGTCATAATTTCTGGGCAGACTAGCAGGATCTAGAGGTGCCAATGTCCTTAGCTCAACTAGGTTGAGTTTCAAGAGTTGTGGCAATAATGCGGCATAAGGCATAGGGATCGGATCAATCACCCTATTGGCCTGAGATGGTCTCTGTTGAAAAGGTCTTTGCTGATTGTTGTTGTTGGCGTTGTTGTTGTTATAATTTCTCTGAGGTGGGTATTGAACTTGTTGCTGGTAGTGGGGCTGTTGTTGTGGCTGGTATGCTGGTTGTTGATGAATTGGAGCGGGAATGGTGACAGCTGCCACTGACCTATGAACATACTGGGGTCTGCCCCTGCCGGTATGGATATCATTAGTCTCACCAGTTCTTCTTGGGCCCACAAAAGGCTTTCTGGGGTTGTTGGACGAGCTTGCTCCATTGTCGGAAATTTTCCCCATCTTTAGTAGGCTCTCAATTCTTTCTCCAGCTATAACTACATCAGCGAAGCTGGTGGAAGAAAAGGCAGTTAGCCTGTCAATGTATGTCCCTTGAAGGGTGTTCATAAACATGTCGGCCATCTCCCTTTCCGACATGGGTGGCTGGACAGCAGCAGCAAGCTGTCTCCACCTCTGGGCGTACTCCCGGAAGCTTTCTCTGGATGACTGGGACATTCCCATCAGGAGGGGCCTGTTAGGAGCCATATCCAAATTGTACTGGTATTGTCTAATGAAGGCCTCAGCCAGGTCTTTCCAGCACCTGATGGTTGCTCTGGTCAAATGAGAGTACCATTCCCTTGAAGCTCCTGTTAAACTGTCTTCGAAATAAAACATCCACAGTTTTTCATCCATGGTGTACGCCTTCAACCTCCCCAGAAAGGATTGTAAGTGGGTTCGCGGACAGGAAGTTCCGTTGTACTTCTCAAAGCATGGAGGTTTAAACTTGTGGGGAATCCTGACCCCGTCCACTAAGCCCATGTCCATGACATCAAAACCCAAGGAGTTTTGAGACTCCAAGGATCTTAATTTCTCAGCAATTTCATCTAGCCTTCTGTCATAGGCTTCATCCCCAGCTCCCATCATAGTGAACTGATCTTCTTGGGGGTCTTCTTGTAGTACTCTGCCTGTAGTAGCATTCCCTTGTACATTAGCAGGGATGTTGATCTCTGGATGAAGGTGGGGCCCAAATACTGGTGGATTATTATGAGGCTGAACCCTCTCATTGTTGCTTGTTCCACCAGTCCCCAGATGGGGGTCTTCCTGGGTCTGCCTTTCTACTAAGGCCCTTAATCTTTCTTGGCTCTGAGCCAAACCATTCATCACTTCCATGAACTGAGTCATCTGGTTTCTCATTTCCAACCTCTCATTGGCCATTTGAGTCCTGACCTCTGTAAGATCCTGTTGTACCTGGTCCATCTGTATACCCGGAAGATTGTTACGAGTAGGATATCTGTGCGGACGGTTGAGTGGGAACACCCGACGGAGAGCAATAGTTCCTGAATCACAACAGAGTTAGTAACAAACAAAACAAAACCTACAAAACAAAACAAAAGTTAGTATGCAATGTAGTATGCTTATTTGTTTCCAAGGTATCCGGCTTGGCACTTGGTTTTGACCTTTTCAGACCCCGAGGAAGATGCTTTGATGTTGCTTAGGAGAAAGAGGTTCAAATGAAACAAACTAATGAATACATTACAAAAAGTGAATGATACATAGTTTTTTTTTACAATACATGCCCCTGAGGGGTCAAAAATACAACATAAGAAAAGAAAAGTACATGAAATGAAAACAACAACAAGCAAAAGTCAGACACTAAGACCAAACTCATCCTCCCTGACTTCCTTTAGAAGTGCTTCAGTCACAGGGTCAGCTGGATGTTCTGTGAGGTTCCTGATGAGGAGATTCCTGGTGGTGATAGCAGTAGTTGGCTTCTTGTGTCTGCCCTGGTCCTTTGACCTCTTCACACCAGCCCTAATCTTCAACTCTGAGATCTCTTTCTGGGCTGCTAGCAGGGCTTCCTGTTGCTCCTTTGCATTAGCCTCCAGCTGCTCAATCTTGTCCTGAGTCCTCTTATCTTCCTGAGTACGGGCTTCAGTGATCCGGACCCACCTAGCTTGACTCTCCTTCAGATATAAATCAGTCCTGGCCTTCTGAAACTGAGCCTCCTTACAGGCATTCTTCAAAATCTGTTCTCCAGCCCTTGACTTCTTGATGTAATCCTCTGACTTCTCAATCCTGGCTAGATGCTCCACCCTAAGCTTTTCCAACCTTTCAATGTCCAGACGACCATCACTCCTCTCCCAGAGGGTCTTCTATAGAGCCTGAGTCAGATTCTCATTCCTCTCTTTCAGTTTCTCAAACTCTTCCAGGCTGACAGTGGCTGGAGGTGGTGCTGTGGATGGTCCAGGTGCATCCTCAATGGTGAAGGGCATCCCAGAAATTTGAGCCCTGGCATGGGACCATTCATGATACTGTGCTGAGGCCACATTGTTGCATCTCCCAAGAATGGCCATCCCCTTGGTCTGGACATTGTCCCAAGCCCAGGATGCTTGCCTGACAATAGCCATGTTAGGCTTAATCTCACAATAAAGGGTTTCAGCCAAGTCTCGTGTTCTGGGAGGGTGGACCAATGCATAGCCCAATTGTCTTTTGAATAACAGAGGGTTGTAGTTGATGCAACCCTTCACTCCTATCAGGGGTACATTGGGGAACTGCCCACAACTAGTGATGATGTCCCTGCCCTTGGTGCTCTGAGTGCACCCCCTGATGTCATCTGAGGTCAAAGCAATAAGTCTTCTAGCCCTATTCTTTTGTTGGTGAGGATTCAAGAATGCATCAGTCTTGGGCATGTGTTTGAGCAGCCAGGTATGGAACAGGGGAGCACAGCATCTCACCAATCTTCCTCTTTGCTTTTCATTCCTTTGATGAATGGAGTAGTAGAAATCTCCTAGTAAGGTGGGTACTGGGTTCCTCAGAATGAAAAGGTGAATGGCATTCTTGCTAATAAACTTAGGCTCATCTGCAAAAAGTATAACCCCATATATGCTGAGGGCTAACAATGCACAGACTGCCTTCCATTCTCCCAAAGAGGCCTTCAGGATAGCCTGGGAAGTCAAGAAATCCAAGTGTAGTCCAGAGATTCCAGCTTTTGTAGTCATGTTCTGCTCAATCAGAAAAGGTTCCAGATACAGTGCCTTTGCCACTTCTTCATTACTGGGAAAAGCCATCTCAGGGTTGAAGGGAACACCACCTCTGACAGGTACACCAATCAGTGATGAATACTCTTCCAACAAGGGTCCCAACTGAAAATTCTGGAAGGTGAAGCACCTCAGGGGAGGATCATAGAACTGTAGACAAGTGTGAATCAAGCTCCTCTGAGAAGGGTCCAAATCCATAACCACATCAAGGATGCCTCCAAAATGTTCTCTGAATAGTGGTATATGGTCTGGAGTAATAAGGGCCTGGATCTTCCTGATGCCAGTCAGTTCAGGCTCAAAGAAATGATATGAGATGTTGCTTTTCTTGGGTGCCATGTTGCTGAAGAAGAGTTGAAACAGATGCTGATGATGATGACTGATACTAGTGACTGAAGCAGGTAGCTGATGAACAGGGGTCTATGCTGATGAAGGGGTCAAAACCAAGCCAAAATATGATATGGATACCCTGAAAAACAAATAAACACATGTTAAATGATGCAATGATGATGTATGCAAATGATATTCAAGGGTTTGTGATCAAGCTGGATCTGAATAACTGCCTTGATATAAGTCCATGTATGTTCAAGAAATCCAGATGGAGGTTCATAAATCCAGTAACCAAGGCGGGGGACTCAAATAAAGAGTCACATGTCCAGGGTTAAAATCACAAGAACTGTCCCAAAATGGAGTACTCTTAATCAAAACAAAGTAACAAGGTATGTTGAGGTCAAGGGTACCTGCAAACCTGTAAACAGCCCAACCCCCTCACAGGTGGTGTTCTAAAACAAGGATCCTCAGACTTGGATCAGTTATGAGAAGTGTAAACACTTCTAACCCGGAGGTACAGTGTTTACAATAACCATAAAAGATCCTCCTCTAATTCACCTCAGTTTCTGAAGGTCATAATAAAGGTCATCCAGACTTAGCAGGCTTCCCAGATAGCCCTAGCACTACAGGAAATCTGTAGCACAGAGTTCTCAAGAAGAAACCCATATCTGAACCGTGTTTCATATTCCCGCACCAGACCGAAATGGAATGGGAAAGAACATGAACCACTCTAGCCTAGGTGTCACTCAGGTCCCAGGTATAGGACCTTAACTCTCAATAGAAACCCACCCACCAAAGCAACAAAACCAGATCCAGCCAGAACAATATGACAATATGATATATGTAAAGCTGCAAAGAAAGCAATAAACAAAACTGTACATAAAGCAGTAAATAAAACAAGTACACAAACACAAATAGCACATAACACCCCAGTAAACACAAATCAAACAAGCTCTAGGAGGAACCCACAAAAAGAACCAGAAGCCCTGGTTGCAGTATAAGGTTCACCAGCAGAATCGCCAAGCTGTCGCTCCCAAAGATTTGCATCCCGGTACAAGCGCGAACGGTCGGCGAAAGGATGAATGTGAGAACACACAATAATGAACTCACATGAAAAGAAAAGAGTCGCCAGCTAGGCATTTTTATCCCGGAGGAAAGGTAATGCTGCATAGACCTGGAAATATATGGACAAGACGGTTGCGAACCAGAGAGACTGAGAAAGGGGGTTGGTTACAACCTGGGAAGGTATTAGCACCCAGATTGTCCGTCGTACTCGACGGGATCCACGCTTAAAAGATTTGTGTTTCAAAGGGGTAGTGTCAGTGCAATCTGTGTATCAATGCTGGAAAGAATGCAAGTGTCAGTGTAAAAGAAAAGTGAAGTGTATAAATGAAGTGCCAGTGTAAAAGAGAAAGAAGTGAAATGCTCATGATAATGAGTCTTAAAGAATGAGGCTGGAAGAGGGGGGATATACAGAGACTTTTATTCGATAACTGTTAAGTTATGCCTACGTATCCTCTCGTGCAATGAGGAAGTCAGAACACCGTAGTTCGACCCAAAGAGACTGAAAGATGAATTGACTTGTGAACTGCTTACTTATCTATGCTCAAGTGTATGACCTGTCTGGCTCAGGTGCTAACTGTCTTGCATTAGACGGAAGAAGCAAGTTCTCGTTTGTGAGTGAATGAGATGAGAAGAGAATCCCGGAGGAGACGATTATTGTTTGTTTTTGAATTTTCAGTCTTTTATTGCTTTTGGAAGTTTTCCATAAGTTAATGAGCTTAAGCCTAAACCAATGAGTTAGTAAACTCATCACATCCTCCCTCTGATTAGGGGTAATGAGAATACCTTAAGTGTGAAGTAAGCTTCTCACACATAAACACCTTTGATGTAGGATTAAGATCATTAACCTACTTGTGATTATTTAGATGTTTTTGGTGTTTTTGTTTAGTGTTGAGTAATGACGTTAAGCCATAATCAGGGATTAAACAGACTCATTACACCATCCTAATAGAAGGATAATAGATGAGAATGTTTAAGATGAGGAAAGCTCCTCAACTTAATCCATGATTAGGGATTAAACTCATGACAAAACAAAACCTTTATTAAGTGGATTTTAGTTAATGATAAGATGATGAAGTGAATTTTAGGGTTTGTAAGACAGCTTGAGGGGGACTTGTCCATTAACACTAGGGTTAGTCCTTCTTAACCACTTAAGGAAGAATTAGAACCCTAATGCAAGGCCCAAGTTACAAGCTTGATGTCTTGATGGTTATTAGATGAATTGATTAAAGGATTTAAACACATTGAGGGTTTAACACTTAGGATTAAAGTTATACACTCCATCCTAATAGAAGGATGCAGGCATAAGCTTAATCACAAAGCCTTAAAGCCTTTATGGTTTAGTCCCTGATTATGAGGTGAGAAGAGAAGACTCAATGAGACACAAAGGTAAAAACTAAGTGGGGGGGACTAATCAAAACCCTAATTATTGTCATGCTTGGTTGTTCCTAAGGTTTGTGAGGTTTACAAGAAAGATCTTCAGAGGAAACACCAGGAAGCAGATGAAAGGAGCAAAGAGAAGCAAAGTAACTTGCTTCATTTAAGAAGACAAGTCACTTGAATAAAGAAAGTAAGAAGAGCAAGAATGAGCAAGCCCAATCTCAAACACAAAACAAAATGCAGCAATGATGCATAAGAGAGATGAAAAGAAATTGTGAGAAGTGAAGGCAAATTCACTTCTCAAAGTAACTTACCACCTGAAAAGTTAGTGAAAGAAATGCAATGCAATGCAAAATGAGATAAAATGGCATGATTCAAAACAAAACCAGAAGCATGAGTATGATGTTAATGATGCTATGAGGTGGTGTAAACATGATACAAGGCATGAGGATGATCATACAAACATGTGGATGCAAGAGAAGCATGCTTAGAACCATGAACATACATGAAAAGTTAAGGAATGCAAATGACATACAACATGGAAAATGGATGATGCAATGATCAAACATGATCCTAATATGTCTTAAGATGTGTTATGAATCAAATGGATGCATAAAATGTCATGGCAAGTCATGGTATGCAAGCAAATGCAAGATGAATGCAAAAGGAAGCCCAAATTAGGGTTTATGATCAATGCACAAAACAAAAATCAAAACCAGAAGCAAACATCATGATAAAAAATTGAAAATGCATTCAAGGTAACCCTAAACCTATACAAACTCACTGCCCAAAGGAGGGGATCCAACTCTTAAGCTAGTGCAAGTTATGGATTTCCTAAGATTGCTAGGGTTTTAAGGTACCTTGTCAAGAAAAATGCCAAACAAATTGAAAATGCAAGATCAAATCATGCCAATTTAATCCTATAAACTACATGATATGCAAGATGCAATGCAAAAATAATTATTGTCCAACTCTTAAAGACTAGGCAGAAATGAATTTTTGAAGATTGGATCAAAATAATGCCTTGAAATGAAATTAATTCCATGGAAAATTGTCAAAAGACATCAAGATCAAAAAAGAAATTTGGTTTGAAGGTTGGACAATGTTTCTAAATGATTTTAAAGGTTTCATGAATTTTTTTGTGAAGTTGCACATCCAAGGGCCAGAATTCAAATTCAGGGACGCGGGAGTGGACTTGGCGCGCGTTTGGACGGCCAACATTCAAACTTGGCTAACCCTAATTAATTAGCCCTAATTACTTTCAGATGACCGGAACAATGTTCCGGTCATCTTCTCCGGTGAGACCAAATCTCCGATTCTCTCTACAAGCCACCCCACCCCAAACTAATTACCCAGAAATGATCCCCTACTCAAAACGAAATCAAACCATCATCCAAACATGATTTACAACAAGCATACATGGAGAATCGAAGGAAAAAAAGAAAACTAGACAAAGTTTCAGAGAGTCATAACATGTTCATTTCTCAACTATTTTCGAAAATAAAAAGAGCAGCATGACCAGTGAAGCAAGGAGAACAACTCTATAACAAAAAATGCAAGTTCTGGAAAAAATGTTCTTGGTGATACCTGAGATTGAGCTTTCGAAATAGGGACTTTCTGCTTGCCTCTTTGCCTCAAAATGATCCCAATGTTCCCCCTGATGAAGTTATGAAGCTTGGTTGGAGTTTATAATGGTTGGTTTGAGAGATGGCAGAAGTTCTGTTCAAGGGAGGGTGGTGATCGTATTTTTGATTCAGTGGCTTTCAGGCTGTTTTAAGGGTTGGTTTGTGATCAGTGAAGCATGGTGAGATTGTTTGTGAAGTTGGTTTGTGTGTTTTCAGCTTGTGGAAAGTGTTTCGAAAGCTTTTACAAAATGGGGTCAAAATGAGAGAGCTGTGTTCTTGGTGCTTTCAGGCTTGTGTGTTATGTGCTTTGGCTTGCTTTTGGTTTGTATAAACAAATGGGATTGGTCAGATGAGTTGATGTGTGCTTTTGTGATTAGTATGGCTCAAGTTGCCAAAATGTCAAAGTTGTGTAAGAGAGGCATGGGATACTAGCTAGCCAAGGACAGATGGGGTGTCCTGCGCAACAAGATGTGTGGAGAGCCATTGGATTGGTTGTGAAGTCAGCAAGCAAGTGGATTCACACTTGAGTGAGTTTTTGCAACTTGCTTCACTTTTGTTTCCTTTGAGAATTCTTGCTCCATAAGTCATGAAGATGAGTGATCCCTTGGCCCATTCTGAATTTTAGATGTCACATGATCATGTTGTGAAGAAATGATACACATTTGAGGCCTTTAGAACACTTGATCAAACCATTTTGCAAAATGTCTTTTTGGTAGAAAACTTCAAATTTTGTGATTTTAGCCAACTTTGACAAGCCATAACTTTTGATCCAAAATGAATTAGGTCATGTTCTTGTACTTTTTGAAAAGGGAATGATCCATTATACAACTTTCATGACCAAAGTTTTTCCATTTGAAGCATTTTTGAATAAAAAAGCAAGGGTTGAAAAAGTTTCCCAAAATGGCAATTTTCATTAAAAGTCAAACTTTCCCAAAAAGTCAACTTTACAAATGACTTGAAATTCTTCAATTTTGTAAACTTCTAACATCTTCCATGATCAAATAAAGATCATACATAATCAAAATGATGAAGAACACCCTTTGGTTGGGTCATTGGGGGCCTCAGATGCCCTGATTTTGCACTGACTTGCTTAGAAAGTCAACCCTTGATCAGATGACTTCCCCAAGGACTTTCTTCATGAAAATTGATATGCATGATCCCTATACCATATAGATACCAATAGAAACAAGAATGACCAAAAAAATTGGAGTTATGGCCTTTGAAACCAAAACCCTAATTCTAGGTCATCTGTGCAATTAAGCTTGGCTCTGCTTCCATGCCATTCTCAGTTCTTGTGATTCTTTGACATTCTTGACTTTGAGGGAATATAATATGATGTTTGAACATACATGGACCCCTTTGAAGTGATTGATGACCTTTGGAGTGGCTCAAGAAGCTCTTGGATTGCTCAGATCACAAACCCTAGATGCAGATGACTTTGAACCAATGCAATGAATCAAAAATGTGATATGAGATGCTATGATTGAGTTTATGCATATGAAATGATCACAAGCCATGGTGTGAATGGGTGAGGGAAAATTTGGGGTGTTTACAATAAGGATCACCGAAGCCCGTGCACAAGAAGACCAGAGGACTCAGGCCAAGATTGAGCAGCTGCAGGCCAATGAGAAGAAGCAGCAGGAAGCTTTGTTGGAAGCTCAGAAGGAGATATCATAATTGAAACTCCGGGCGGGGTTAAAGAGATCAAAGAATCAGGACATGCATAAGAAGCTGACTAATGCCATTGCTACCAGGAACCTCTTCATTAGGACCATTACAGAGCACCCAGCTGGTCCGGTGTGTGAGGCACTCCTGAAGGAAGTCAGGGAAGATGACTATGGACTGGATGTTTGATTCCTTTTGCTTGTACTTCCTTTCTTTTGATGTACTTTTCCTTTTTGTTGTATTTTTAACCCACCATGGGCTTGTATTGTAAACATACTATTTATTTTCATTTTTTGTAATATATCAGTTTGTTCCATTGGCCTTCTTTTCTCAACATCATCAAGCATCTCCTCGAGGTCTGGAAAGGTCAAAACCAAGAACCAAACCGGATACCATGGAAAACAAATAAGCATACTGCACTGCATACTAACATTTTCTTTGTTTTGTAGGTTTTTGTTTATTCTTTGTTTCTCACTTTGTTGTGCTTTCAGGAAACATTGCTCGTCGCCGAGTGTTCCCTGTCAACCGCACACACCGGTACCCAACACGTAACAACCTTCCAGGCATTCAGATGGAGCAGGTATAGCAGGACCTGAATGAAGTGAGAAATCAGATGGTAAATGAAAGGGTCGAAATGAGAAACCAAATGTCTTAGTTTATGGCTGTGATGACTGGCTTAGCCCAGAGCCAAGAGAGGCTGAGAGAGCTAGTAGAAAGGCAGACACCTGAAGAGCCCCACCTTGGAACAGGAGGAACCAGCAATAATGAACGAGGACAACCCCGTATCGACCCACCAGAGTATGGGCCCCATTTGAATCCAAATGTTAATGTCATAAGGAATGTTCAAGGTAATACAGCTGGGGGCAGAATCCTGCAAGAGGATCCCCAAGAAGAACAATTCACTGTTATTGGAGCTGGGGATGAGGTGTATGACAGAAGACTGGATGAGATTGCTGAAAAGTTGAGGTCTTTGGAATCCCAAAATTCTTTAGGCTTTTATGTAATGGATATGGGGCTGGTAGATGGGGTGAGAATTCCCCACAAATTCAAACCCCCTTGCTTTGAGAAATATAATGGTACCTCATGCCCGCGTACTCATCTGCAATCCTTCCTAGGAAGACTCAAGGCTTATACCATGGACGCAAAGTTATGGATGTTCTATTTTGAGGACAGCCTGACTGGAGCATCAAGAGAATGGTATTCGCATCTGACAAGGGCCACTATAAGATGTTGGAAAGACTTGGCCGAAGCCTTCATCCGTCAGTACCAATACAACCTAGACATGGCTCCCAATGGAGCTCTTTTAATGGGCATGTCTCAGTCTTCAAGGGAGAGCTTTCGGGATTATGCTCAGAGGTGGAGACAGCTTGCTGCTGCTGTCCAGCCACCCATGTGTGAAAGAGAAATGGCCGACATGTTTATGAACACCTTGCAGGGAACTTATATTGATAGACTTGCTGCTTTCTCTTGCACCAGTTTTTCCGATGTAGTTATAGCTGGTGAGAGAATTGAGAGTCTTCTGAAGATGGGAAAATCTCTGACAATGGTGCAAGCTCCTCTAACAACCCCAGAAAACCTTTTTCAGGGCCCCGAAGGGCAGGTGAAATAAATGCTATCCATGCAAGCAGGGGCAGACCCTAATATTCTCATAGATCAATAGCAGTTGTTACCATTCCGGCTCTAGTTCCACAACAACCACTTTATCCTCAACAACAACAACAACAACAACATTATCAATAACAATCTCATTTGCTGCAACAAAGAACGTACAGCGATAACAATAACAACCAACAGCAACGCCCCTTTCAACAGAGGCCATCTCAAGCAAATAGGGTGATTGACCCCATCCCTATGCCTTATGTCACTTTACTGCCACAACTCCTGAAGCTTAACCTGGTTGAGTTAAGGACGTTGTCTCCACCAGATCCTCTCAATCTCCCGAAGAATTATGATGCTAATGCCAGGTGTGCCTTTCATTCCAACGCGCCTGGTCACAGTACTGAGAAGTGTAGAGGCTTGCAAATGAAGGTTCAAGATATGGTCGATTCCAAAGCTCTCAATTTCGCACCTCCTCCGAATGTTAATAGAAATCCTATGCCTAATCACGGTGGGCCCAGGATTAATGCCATAGAAGAGGACCAACCATCTGCACTAATTGACAATGTTGCACAAATTCAAACACCATTGGAAGAAGTCAAGACTCAACTCTTAAAATGCCAAGTGTTCCCGGGCTGTGGGGCCTGCTGCGAATCGTGTAAGATTGCTATTAATGGTTGTGAAAGGCTAAGGTTTGGCATAGATGGCCTTATCAGAGATGGATTTTTGCAGATTACTACAACATCTCCTTCAACAACTCTTTCTTCAGCAACAATGGATTCTCCTACAACATCAACAATCCTTTCTTCAGCAACAATAGATCCTCCTACAACAGCAACAACTATCATTCCCACTGATTCATCCACAACTCTAGAAATCACTCCATCCATTATTTCAACAGATCAGAGTTCAGCAACATATACTTCTACAACATCAGCACCCATCTTATCAACGGAAACGCCTACAACACCAGCAAACACTAATGAAGATGTCTCAACGGTCACGATCTATTATGACCCGACAAATGTTCATCCCAACAATAATTTCCAACAATAAACTACAACACCTCCTGTTAGATCTCTAGTCACAATCTACTACGACCCGCATACCATCACAGTTCCTTCCGCTGCAGCAATCAGTCCGGTCACCATTACGGTGCCTGGACCTATTCCTTATGAAAGCAGTAATGCCATACCTTGGCACTACGACTCTAATCTCTACTGCGACGGAAAGAAGATCACTCTAGATTCATCAACCTCTTCACCACAAGTTGACAATGTTGGGGGAGGCGGAGGCTTCACCAGAAGTGAACGCCTTTTTGCCTCACAAACATCAAGATCCAATGCTGTAGCAGAAGCTGCTTCTAAGGCAAAAGGGAAGAATGTGGTACTGGAAGAGCCAATTGCTAAAGAAACTCCGAAGACGTCTTTTGAACAAGAGGTGGACGAGTTCATGAGAATAATCAAAAGGAGTGATTACAAAGTGGTGGACCAGCTTCATTAGACACCCTCCAAAATCTCTATATTATCATTGTTGATGTGTTCCGAAGCCCATAAGAATGCATTGTTGAAGGTCCTGCACGCAACATATGTGCTGGAAGAGATTACGCTGGAAACTGTGGTTGCAAATGTTAACACCAGTCATGGACTGGGCTTCACAAATGCTGATTTAACTATGGAGGGACGCAACCATAACAAGGCTTTACACATCACCTTAGATTGCAAAGGTGTTGTTCTTTCTCATGTGCTGGTGGACACTGGGTCTTCACTCAATGTCCTCCCAAAGAAAGCCTTGGTGAAGCTAGAGTATGATGGTTTGGCATTACGTCCAAGTAACTTGGTGGTGAGAGCATTTGATGGCTCTAAGAGATCAGTGCTTGGAGAGATTGATCTACTTGTGTTGATTGGCCCACAGACCTTTAAAACTACCTTCTTCGTGATGGACATACAGCCGACCTACAGCTGTCTGTTGGGTAGACCTAGGATTCACGCTGTTGGCGCTGTTACATCTACCATTCACCAGAAGTTAAAATTTGAGAGGGAAGGCCAGATCATCACAATCTGCGGGGAGGAAGACATTTTTGTTAGCCAGCTGGCTACTTATAAGTATATAGAGATGGATGGAGAGATCCATGAGACTATGAGTCAGGGATTTGAGGCCCTTAACATCGATGAAGCAACTGCTGTGTCTGGAACTTCCATCACTTCGTATCAACAGACCCGGAAGGTTGTTGAGGAGGGTACCGCTCAAGGCTGGGGCAAGCTGCTGCCAGTAGAAAAGAAAGAAGACAGATTCGGGTTGGGTTACAGACCAACTCGACAAGATCAACCGGAGGCTGCAACAGAGCCCAAATTTGTCAGTGGGGGAATGCTTACCCCAGATGCTGTGAACAGTTTGGAAGACGAGGAAGAAGACGAACACAACCTGGAAAAATGGATACGTCCAAGGATCCCGGGGAACCAAGTCTCAAAAACTGGTCTTCCCAGGAAATTATAAGAGTTACTCCTGCAGAGTAATTATTATTTCCTGTCTTTAAGCATGCATCAAGTCCTGCATCTTGCCCAAGATGTCAGGGCTCATTTTGTAATCGGGCCATCTTGTATTTTGTGCAAACGATCAATTAATGAATATCAGGACATCTTTTGCAAATGGGTCTCTTCTTTTTTTTCTTTCACTGTTTTTCATTTTTCATTTTTTGTACAAAAATATAATGGCAATGTTTTTCAAAATAATAACTTCATTTTCACTTTTTCTAAGCAAGATAAAATTGATCACTAAAATGAACAAATCTAAACCCTTGCAGAGAGTGCCCTCCAGACTGCACCGACAACAACACTGCTATGACTTCGTATGACTTCGACAATCCGATTAATCAAGCCGATGAAGGGGTTGAAGAAGATTATGAGCTACCTGAGCAGCTAGCCAGGTTGTGAAGACAAGAGGAGAAGGTTATCACTCCTCATCAGGAGGAAGTTGAGACAATTAATCTTGGTACCGAAGAAGACTTGAAAGAAGTGAAAATCGGGGCCCGTCTGCAAGATTCAGTGAAGGAGAAACTTATTGACATGCTTCGGGAGTATGTGGATGTTTTTGATTGGTCTTATTATGCACAAGCTGTATCTAAAGGAAGACTGTCCTCCAGTAAAGCAGAAGCTACGCTGTACTCGTCCAGATATGGCAATGAAGATAAAAGAAGAGGTACAAAAACAGTGGGACGCCGTTTTCCTTGCTGTAACTAGTTACCCACCGTGGGTTGCTAACATTGTACATGTGCCTAAGAAGGATGGCAAAGTACGGATGTGTGTGGATTACTGGGATCTGAATAGAGCTAGCCCGAAAGATGACTTCCCATTACATCACATTGATGTATTGGTCGACAACACGACTCAGTTCTCGGTATTCTCCTTCTTGGATTGATTTTTAGGATATAATCAAATCAAGATGTCACCTGAAGACATTGAGAAGACAACTTTCATCACACCCTGGGGCACATTCTATTATAAGGTAATGCCATTTGGACTAAAGAATGCTGGTGCCACTTATCAACGGGCTATGGTAACATTATTCCATGACATGATCCACAAAGAAATTGAATGTTATGTGGATGACATGATTGCCAAGTCCCTCAGTGAAGAAGACCACCTGGTAAATCTATTGAAGCTGTTCAAACGTATGAGGAAGTACCAGCTGAAGCTAAACCCCAACAAATGCATATTCGGGGTACGATCCAATAAGCTGCTGGGTTTTATCGTAAGTGAAAAGGGAATTGAAGTTGACCCTGACAAAGTTAAAGCCATTCAAGAGATGCCTGCACCAAAGACTGAAAAAGAAGTTCGGGGGTTTCTAGGTAGATTGAACTACATTTCAAGGTTCATATCTCATCTTACAGTAACCTGTGAGCCCTTGTTCAAGTTGTTAAGGAGAGAACAAACGGTCAGGTGGAATGAAGACTGCCAGAAGGCTTTTGACAAAATCAAGGAGTACTTACAAGAGCCTCCAATCCTTATGCCTCCAGTTGAAGGAAGACCTCTAATAATGTACCTGACAGTATTAGAAGAGTCAATGGGGTGTGTGCTGGGCCAACATGACGAGTCTGGTCGAAAAGAGTATGCAATATACTACCTAAGCAAAAAGTTTACCGACTGTGAACAACGTTATTCACTGCTCGAGAAAACTTGTTGTGCTTTAGCGTGGGCTGCTCGCCGACTAAGGCAGTATATGTTGACTCACACGACCTTGTTGATCTCAAAGATGGACCCAGTCAAGTACATATTTGAGAAGCCAGCACTTACCGGAAGGGTTGCAAGATGGCAAATGATTCTCACAGAATATGACATTCAGTACACATCTCAAAAGGCCATCAAGGGCATTGTATTGTCTGACTATCTGGCTGAGCAACCCATTGATGATTACCAGCCTATGAGATTTGACTTCCCTGATGAAGACATCATGTTCCTAAAAGCAAAAGATCATGAAGAGCCTGTTCACACTGAAGGGCCTGACCCAGAAGAAGAATGGACAATGATGTTTGATGGGGCTGTTAATATGAATGATCGTGGAGTTGGTGCAGTGCTCATCACACCTAAAGGAGTTCACCTGCCTTTCTCGGCAAAACTCACCTTTGCATGCACTATAAACGAAGCTGAATACGACGCCTGTATCATGGGTCTTGAGGAAGCCATTGACCTCAGGATTAAGACTTTAACTGTGTTCAGAGATTCAACTCTAGTAATCAATCAGACCGACGGTAAATGGTACACTGACCAGGAGCATCTGATTCCATACCGGGATTATACGAGGAGATTACTGACTTTCTTCACAATAGTCAAGCTTGAGTATATCCCTCGAGATGAAAATCAGTTTGCAGATGCTCTGGCTACCATTTCCTCCATGATTAAAGTTTAAGCTACCAACTTTGTACCTCGGATTTCAGTATCCAGACTTGACAGACCAGCATACTTATTCTCAGTAGACATTGCTAAAGATGATAAGCCTTGGTTCTATGACATCAAATGCTTCTTAGAGGATCAAACATACCCACCCGGGGCATCATCCAATGATAAGAAGACATTAAGAAGGCTAGCTGGTAGTTTCTTCCTGAATGCCGATGGTTCCTTGTACAAGAGAAACTTTGATATGGTACTTCTCAGATGTGTTGATAAGGCAGAGGCAGACTTGTTGATGCACGAGGTGCACGAAGGATCTTTTGGTACCCATGCTGGAGGGCATGCAATGGCTAAGAAATTGCTAAGATCAGGTTACTACTAGATCACAATGGATGCAGACTGTTGTGCCTACACCAGAAAGTTCCATAAATGCCAGATCTATGCAGACAAAGTGCATGTGCCTCCGAATCCTTTGAATGTGATGTCTTTGCCTTGGCCCTTCGCCATGTGGGGCATTGATATGATCGGAAAGATCGAACCGACTGCTTAAAATGGCCACAGATTCATCCTGGTAGCCATTGACTATTTTACCAAGTGGGTTGAAGCAGCTTCGTATGCAAATGTCACCAGGCTGGTGGTAGCCCGATTCCTAAAGAGAGACACCATCTCTCGATATGGAGTTCCCGAGCGAATCATTACTGATGATGGTTCCAACTTGAACAATAAAATGATTGTCGCTCCCGGGATTTTCATCCTAGTACAAACGCGAAAGTGGCGCGGAAAGGTAGAGTCGCCAGCCAGACATTTTTATCCCAAAGGAGTGGGAAAGGTAATGTTGCACAAACCTAAGGAAGAAGGAAAGGACAAGGTCCTGCGAACCAAAGATCTGGATACGGGAGTCGGTTACGAACTGGGAAGGTATTAGCACCCCAGATCGTCCGTCGTACCCGACGGGATCCACGCTTGCTTGCTTGTTTCAAAGGGTGAGAAAAATATAACTGTTGCTGAACAAAACCGCTAACTGGAATGAGAATGAAATGAGAAAGGAATAAGAGAAGAAAATGAAAAGAAAGGGGGACATGTAGGGAAAATAAAGAATGTGCTCGAACGGGCCCTACCCTGCTGCCTACGTACCTCATCGGGGAAATGAGGATCAGAGTCGACGTAGTTCGCCTAACCTAGGCGGGAACTATTTGTTTGTGTTTTTTATGCTGGAACTGCGTATGTCTATGCTCAGGTGTTGCAGGCTCGTCTGGTACGAGTGCGTTTACCGTCTTGCATGCGAGACAAGTCGTCGCGAGTTCGCGTTGTGAATGAATGAGATGAGAAGAGAAGTTCCCGCAGGATAGTCGCTTATTGTTTGTTTTTGGTCTTTTAAGAGAAGTATTTTGAATTTGTTTGTGAACATTCTCATACTAAGACCTATCCATCGCGGTGAGTATTTACACCTCGCCCCGAAACAGGACGCGTATAAACACTCCGCAACAAAGTCTCGTGTCGTACAAGATTGTTCGGTTTTTATTAAGTATTTTATTGCTTTTCTTTTGAGATGAGAAAGAGAATGACTCAAGTTGATAAAAGGAAAAATCTAAGGGACTAAGACTCAATCCTAATTTTGTTATGTATTTACAAAGTGATCCTAGTGGTTAGTGAGGTTTTCTATTCCTAATGGAAACTTAAAACTATTAGAATTCAACTTACTTCTTAATGAAGTTAAGTTGATTCTAAGAACCAATGGGGATCCTATACAAGTTGCAACAATAAAAACAAGGCAAAACAATAAAATCAACTATGAGAAATAATATGCTAAAAATGCCTTAAAGGCATGAATAATAAATAGTCTTATTTATTTATTCTATTTCTATATGAAAATGAATTTTATACTAAGTTCTAAATCTAAGTCAAACTCAATATTCATCCTAAAACAAATTAAACTAAACCTAAGTCTAATGTTAGATTCTATGACTAAAATTAATCTAGACTATTGTTATTATTTTTATTGTATTGAACTATATTTTTCTTAATGGCCTAAATCTAATGGAATTTATGCCTAACTAAGCTTAAAACTAATATTCTAAAAAAATACTAAATCTTCTAGAAAAATTATGAAAATTAAACTATGGGATCCTAACACTATCTAAAATAGTATACTAAGAGGGATTCTAAAAATACTTATTTTTCCTTTGCCTAAACATTATTTAATTTCAGCTAAGATTAACCATTATTTCCTAAGGATTTTATTACCAAAACCTAAGATAAAAAATTCCTAAAAATCCACTAAAAATATCCTAAGAACTATCATGGGTCTTTTAATTATAGAAAAAAGAATGGCTCAAAAAAGTGGTTAGAAGCTATTTAAATAAAATAAACAAAATTCAGCACAATTAAGAAAAAATTCAATAAAGCTAAATAAAAGAATAATTCAGAATTAATTCAAAAATGACCAAATTCCAGAAAATAAAAATATCATAAATTTCTAAATTGAACATATTAAGCTACTTTAATTTTTGGGGAATTTTCTCATGCTTTTTCCTATTTTTTTTATAGATTTGTTTCTAACCTATACTAAAAAATCTAAAAAGAAAAATGGTGCCTTAAAAGTGGCGTAACGAGACTACTTACTTGAATGACGTGCCGATTCTTCATAAAAGAAATCCGAAAAAAAAACCTTAAGCAAGGCCTTTTAGTCTCCTATGAGCAAAATAAATGCCCATCTTCCATAATTATTTTGTGATGCTCCACCATAATCGGAATCGATTCAATAACGATCAAAGAAACACTTATGAACACTTATCCAAAGATGATTCACAACAAATAATTAAAATTATCACGAAAATCTTAATTAAAATGAACAAGAAACGAATCAATATCATAACCCGCGAAAATCGATTAACCAAGGAATTAATCACAATTTTTTTAATAAGAACAATAACTAAAAAATGCTATATAAAAAAAAAATGAACACTAGGGAGGGAGCATTAAGAATTCAGTAGTAACAAATAGCAAGGAATTGGCCCAAGCCCAATCTCTATCCATGTGAACACAGAGGGGGTGTGAATATGGGAAACAGGCGTGAAATAGCAATACTGTGGGCTCAAGGTGAAGCCCAATCTGCCTTATAATTTAGAAGCACATATGATACAAGCTTCTCCCAATTTTAACCTAAATCAAAGACCAGCCATCATCTTCCTAGGCAAGACCTCTCGCCGCCGACACTCAAACCCACCCTTCGCACAATGATCCACCGTCAAATCAACGAACAAGACTTGCCCGAACAAACTTACTTGCCGTCGACCTCTCATCTTGTTCCGCGAAACACCTTCTTCTCCGGCGACGATCCACAACGACGGTTGTCTCCATCTTCTTCTAAATCGCAACTTCCTTCATTCTTAGAATCAAAATCCGACGACGGCTCACCGCATCAGTTCCGGCGTCGACACCAACGTAACGGTGATGATACGAACATTGTCGTTGTCAGTTTCCAGCGTTAGGTCACGACGAACCCTCACTTTACCGTCAGTTCGATGTTCAATACGAGAAAACACCATTGCGAACACGATGTCTCCTTCGCAGCGATATCTCCATTTTCAGAGCTCAATCATCTTCGAGAATTCCACTCGTTTACTCCGTTCTTGGTTCGTTTTCTTTCAATCTCTCTTCTTTGTTGTAATGTCTCAAATTCAATCAAATTATTTTTCCTCTTCTTCTTCTTGATCAGATTGTTGTTGATGATGTGTTTACGTGTTGGTAGTTGGAACAGGTTGATGATGATAATTGAAATTGATGATTGAGAGCTCGTTGAAGGCTGAATCCGTAGGAGTTCGCAATTCGAAAATACCAGGGACATGGAGGTAGAATTGAATCTCTTTCATTGCTCCGAATCTGTTATCATTGTTGTAGACTCATCCTTCATGTTGTGCTCTTTCTTTGTGTCGTCTCCGTTATCATCTCAACACCACTAATCGTGATCCAAGATTAGAAACGAGAAGCTCGCCTGTGCCATGATGAAGCTAATGACGATGGTGATGCACCTTGAAACAACGAGACACAATACTCCCCTCTGTCATGGCTGCATAATGAATATGGAGGAGAGAACACGATGCTCCCAGTAAGATTCATCTCATTATTTTCTCGACTTCTTGCTTCAATTTCTTTTTCGATATCGACGTGTTTTTGCTTTGTTTTTCTGTATTGTTGTTATTGTGTGATGTTGAACCATTGTGGTATGCAGGTCTTGATGATAATGAAGCTTGATGAAGATGAATTCAGGAGAAGTTTCCTTGGTGATTGAAGGTGAATGGTGATTGATGCTTGATGATGATTTTTATGCAGAGAGTTCGGTTGCTGAGAGATTGGAGAAGTTTGTGGGACTGAATTGGGATTATGGTGTGAGAAAGATTGAAGAAGAGGGTCGGAGGAGAATGGAGAAGGAATTGTGTAGAAGAAGTTGGAATCGTGAAAAAAATTCAGAGGAGTAATGCTCCTGATTTATAGGAGCCGATTATCCAGATCCTTCCGGAAGATTCTCAGGGAAACATTCTGGAAGCTTCAGGTAAAATCAATTTCAGTTCTGTTACTTTTCTGTTAAATTAGGTTAAAAGTTAGTTTGCTAGTTCCTGATTTCTTTTTTTTTATAACCAAGGATATTAACTCTGCATTCACATGAAACAGGTCCAGAACAAACTGCAGCAAACTTGCTTCATGGCACTTAGCTTATAGTAAGTACCAAAGAATCCCTCCGCTTTTGGCTTATCCCGTCTCCAACGTATCATGAACTGTTAATGTCTCTTTGTCTAGGAACAAAACGAAGTCGTGAATTTGAGGAATTGTAGCTTCCAATCCAGCAGGTATCTGCATATACTGAGTAGGTTATTGGGATGAACTGAGGTCTTTTCTGCGACTGAACCGGCATCTCCAAAATTATCCTTTTTCGTCACATGGCATATCAGAAAATGGGGCCTCGAAGAGAACGACAGCCGCGGACTCACTTGAATTGCCGGTGGATTCAAATCGTTGTTTTTTCTTTAGACTCAGATGAATCAACTCCGCTAGAACCAGCTTTGGATACCTCATTGGCCATGATTTCATGTTCGAAGAAACAAAGCTTGGGAAAGTTCCATTTTTGTGATAGTTGAAGAAGATTGGAGGCTTTTTCTTTGATCCTGAGTTCAGCCCCATTTCCTTTTTTCCTAAAAATGTCTTCATCTAATTCTGTTTCATAATAGTTAGGACTTCTTGTATCAATTTTGTCGAAGTTTACTGGTGTGAATCCCCTCCTTGTAACCAAATTTTGGTTTAGACTTGTAATTGACTTTTAGAATTAAACTCTGAATTTTGTTGAACATTTTGGATGTAATTGACTTTTCCAATTTTGGTGTAATAGAACTTTCTCCTAGTAGCCGTTTTCTCTCCCTTTTTGTTTGTATATTTCTTCTAGCTTTTGGTAACTGAATTTTGCTCTTAACACATATATTATTTGTTACAATACATAAACTCCTAACTAGACAATATCATATTGTATCAATGAGCATTAAATGGGCCAACACAAAACAAACTTTAAAAGTATGCTTAAAAATTGGTCATGGGATTGGCAAAACATGGAATTAAAAAGAATGTTAACCAGAAATAAAAGATGTTATAAAATGGATTTTATTAGACACGGATTTGGATTTAGCATGACTAAATGGAAATTAACTTAATGACTTGGATACTAAGATGAAAACAAAAGGAAATGACTTCCTATTATTTTGATAGAAATTTGTGATGGTTATAAAGTGAAATTCACTAATAAATTTAAATGGTGCAAAAATGAACAAGGAGAGTACATGAGTTTGACATGGGTTATGAAAATTGAGAGATGGTTCAAAACAAATCACGAGAAAAAGGATAAATGGAAAACTGAAAATGAATTGATGGAAACGTAAAAGAAAATGGAAATTGAAGAATGAAAGAGGACTAGAATAATCGGGAATGGCTTATGACAATGAGAACGAATGGATATGGTATCTCAATTTTGGCCCAAAGCTTATTTTGAATTCTTTCCAACAACGTACCCACTTCCAAGCCACTGAATAATTTTCCAGGTTAGTCACACCTCTTTGAATCGTCTGAACCACGCCATGACCGTTCTAATCCAGATGAAATCACCGATAAAACTGAAAGTTCAAACCAGACCGCACACGAAACACTGTTTGATAAACGGATGAATCTCGACACACGACAACATGATCTCCGAATATGCACTGTTTAATAGATGGTCCAGTAGTCCAAAATAATCTTGCCGCTGTAGTGATCTTTTGATAGTTTGACCAAGATCAGGTCAAACTCCCATCCGAATCGAAACTCAATTGAATAACCGCACTTGAAGTAAAATCAACATCAGTAAATTCTCCACCATTTCAAACTCTGACAGATACTGATGAGGTACTAAACCTTAATTCAGTACCACCTTAATCACATGCCCAATAAAACAATGAAGTGCACTAGTATGCCATTAATGGATTGATGAGAAATGCTGGTGAATGCAAAATGATGAGCCAGTAGAGGGAATAAATATGAGGGCAAATTTTGAGGTATTACAGCTGCCCCTATTCAATCATCTGCAAGCCTGAACGAATAATTGCAACAGCTTTTAGACGTTCAAGGTATGGAGTGATTGAATACTCGAATAAACCTGAAAATTTGCACACTGAGGGTAATGGAAATGCCATCTGCCCATTTATTTATTTATATTTTTTGATTTTGACCTCTGAATAGGTAGCGAAAATAGAACCAAGTGGAAATATGCTGGGAAGAATGACATCCTCGAATGACAACTCAAAAGAAAATAGGACGGGATGAAACGGGGTCATTGTACTTAAATGATAACCCGAAACGTGACCGTTGTACTGAAACGGAGACACGAGGAAATGAGATTGTTGTACGGAAACAATACTCAAAGACGAGACCATTGTACTTAAATGGAGACTCGAATGAAATGGGATCGTTGTACTTAAACGAGAGCCCGAGCAAACAGGATCATTGTACTTAAATGATAACCTGAGACGCGACCGTTGTACTGAAACGGAGACGCGAAAGAATGAGACTGTTGTACTGAAACAAGACTCAAATACGAGACCATTGTACTTAAATGGAGACTCGAATGAAATGGGATCGTTGTACTTAAACGAGAGCCCGAGCAAACAGGATCATTGTACTTAAATGATAACCTGAGACGCGACCGTTGTACTGAAACGGAGACGCGAAAGGAAATGAGACTGTTGTACTGAAACAAGACTCAAATACGAGACCATTGTACTTAAATGGAGACTCGAAATAAACGGGATCGTTGTACTTAAACGAGAGCCCGAGCAAACAGGATCATTGTACTTAAATGATAACCTGAGACGCGACCGTTGTACTGAAACGGAGACGCGAAAGGAAATGAGACTGTTGTACTGAAACAAGACTCAAATACGAGACCATTGTACTTAAATGGAGACTCGAATGAAATGGGATCGTTGTACTTAAACGAGAGCCCAAAATACGACCGTTGTACTGAAACGGAGGCGTGAGAATATGAGATTGTTGTACTGAAACAATACTCAATTGGGGATAACAACAAAACTTGGTAGAAGCATCCATCCTGGGAAATGAAGTTGCATTCTATGGGGAACATATCAATCTGACGGGAGATATAACAGGTCTTATACCTCAAAACGGGCCCATGCTGGCATGCATATGTTTGAATTTTATGGCGTAATGCTCCATGACGATGGAAATGCTACGCTTTGGAGGATGCAAATGTAATGATGATTATGCGAATGACAATGCAAAAAATATCTCCTGATAAGGAGACTGCCGGTATTTCCAGATAATTCGGCTGGGAAGAAACGATGATCACTGCATTGATCTAGTTCATCCTGGTGAGGAGGAAGCAACTCTGCGGGGAAAGCTGTTAATAATTCACCGACTTTGAACAACCGCCACTGCCAAAAATAAATTGGACTTTGAGATTGGAGAACCAAGACCCTGCTGGAGATGGACTCATCTTGAACTCTGGTGGGGAAGTGAGGACCTCCTGACTTGGCTGAGAACCCAAGGTATGATACTGCTGAGGAAGCAACTGCTGGGGAGGCAAGACACTCCTTATACGGCTGAGAGTTTCCCCTGTCTGAAGGGAAACTTCCGCTTGGGGACGACACCCACTCTCTGCTACCTTGCTGGGTGAAATTTCAACTTCCACATGGCCGGGGATGACGGGTGATATCAATGATAAAGCTTCCTGTTGAAGATAAAAGCTCAAGCTGCCACTTGCTGGGGATAAGAGATAAATCCTCTCATGTTGGGAATGAGAGATGTAAGGCGTCTCATGCTGGTGATGAGAGACGATGATACCCTTCTGATCAAGAAGTAACTTTCGCTTTGCCGCACTACTGGAGAAAGGAATTGTCTAATGAGACTTGCTAAGGAATTTTGATCAATGAAGCTTGCTGATGAAATAACTCTTGAAGTACTGTGATGACAACGGCTTTGCCCCTAGCCCTGGGTTGATAGGTTGTCGACTAATCATGAGTGAACAATGGTTCCTTGCAATTTTCAACTCGCCTTCTACTATGATCTATCAAAAGATAATGTCTCAAGAGGATTTTACAGAAAACATGACATACAAAATGCCTCAGTGTCTTCAAACTCTTGGAGAGATTCGTTGGATCTCGAAATAACTGCCCCAGACTGCATGGTCTGTGCAAGAATTTTCCTCGCGAGGATTCATGAAAAACCTCATATCACTGTGAGATAGTGTGTCATAGTATTTTGAACCTCGGGTAGGTGCTTCTGATTAACCGTCTTCAGGAGAAAGTAACTTCCAGTGCTCTTGGGGTGGCCTGCCCCAGTACAAGTCTTGAAGTGATCACCTCTGCATGACTGCTTTGAAGAAAACACCCAGATCAACTATTCTTCGAGAGATTGGATCTCGAAGTGATTGCCCCAGTTTGGCTGAAATTGGAATAATGCCTCCGCCTGATGGCTCTTTGAGAGATTTGAATCTCGAAGTGATTGCCCCAGCTTGGCTGAACTTTGAAGAGACTGCTCGACATGATTGCCCCGGATTAGTTGGCTCTTGCCAGGAATGTTGGGAAAGTCCCTACTCGATGGAGTTTTCTTAAAAAGTGCACCTCGACAGATTGTCCTTCAGAAGTTTCAGACTTCTCAACTTGGCAAGATTAGGCTTCTGGACTGAAGTTTCGTATGTGAATTTTTATGATGCCCAACAAATATATGCAAGCAGAAAATGTTTATTCTAAGAATGAAAATTCTAATGCAACACACACGTTAATCTTGAAGTTTTACTAAAAAGATGTCGCAAACCTTTGTGAGCGAATCACTGGTTAAGATACGACATTAATTTTTTTGAATAATAGAAAGCATGCACATGCAACACCAACAAAGATCTTTCAACACCACTCATAGGAGTCAGGAACGCGGTCTCGTGGTAGCACGCTCTCAAGATAACCCTGCTTCAGTTAGGACTTTTGAGGGTTGTATCGTGGTCTGGTTCGCGGTTATAGAAACAAAGGATATAGGCTCGAAATTTATTTGTGCCCACCCATCTTCGTGATGTTCTCCATTCCTATTTTCAGCTAGCTTTCACAAGCGTTCACTTCTCAAAAAGGGTTTTGTGATGGTTGAGGAACCAATTACACTAACGGTTTAAGCACCAATCAGATTGTTGTTGGGAGTCAGTCACCCCTTTGTCTTTCATGTCTGTGCCACACGACTTTGTTCTTGTTTGAGGATCTTTCTTGTGTAATCCTTTTTGTTTTTCACTTTTGCATTCTTTTTCTTATCCCTAACTTTTGCCTGGACTGATTCTTGTGAATCTTTGATTGTGAAGTCCAGCGGGATGCCCTAATTTTTGCCTAAGTTGCTTGTTTTCAAATTTCGACTTAGCGGGCTTTTTATTCATCTTTTTTTTCAATTCTCTTTTTTTGAACAAATCGTGTGACACTGATTGTCTTGAATGCTTTGCGAGGGTCGTGACTGTCTCACTCCTTTGTTGTTGAGGAATAACCATTGTGGTCTCCGATCTTTGGACCTCTCGATTGGGATAACCATTGTAGTTTCTGGTCATTGGACCTCTTGATTTGGTAAAACGAAAGGTAATGAATCCTCAGATTTGCACTCCTTTTCGAAATTTGAACGATCGGTCCAGCTAGCTGACACCTACCCTGCCCCTGGGTTAAATGCAAGGGTTTTTTCATGCGAAAAGAAACTCCTACTTCAAGGCTCAAATGGGTTGGCGAGGGTCTATCTCCCTTATATCTCCGGTGTTTAGGATTTGAAACAATGCCTGTACATCATCAACATGGTCTTTCTCAAAAGCACACAATTAGAGATTTTTGCGTTTTCATTTCGTCATCCTCCCTGGTAGAGTTTAAGCACAACAGTTGGTATTGCAATGCACATACACAAAATCATGAGTGAATACGAATGGATTACTTCAAGAAAAACATGTGCATTATATGATTAACATTCAAAAACAAATAAGTTTCATGCGTGCATACAAATGTTTAAACAAACAATATAAACTATAAATGAAAATGCAGTAAAGAAGCTGAACATTGCCGTCATTGAGGAGACTTGACTCCGTCTGGACTTATTGCTTCTGAAGATGCCTTTGCAAATTGGGAGTCCCATTTGATGAGGAGACTTCAATATGTGAGCATACTTTCTGGCATGATGACCTTTGAGTCGATCAAATTCGGGACCTCGTCTTCACTTTTGCCTCTAAAAGACTTGCAATCTTCAATTAAAAGGCCAGGTGCCCCAGAATGGTAATTATACTTGGAATTGAAACCCCAAAGGAAGCTTTGTCGGAGATGATCCTGATGCAATTAGCTCAACCACTCCGAATTTGCATAAATGAGGAAACTTGTTACACATACGTCATCAGAATATGATCAAACTTCTTCTCGGGTTGTTCTGGCCTTTACCCATATGCTTCTCCCCAAGGATTCTCTTGGAAGCTGAGGTTGGATCCTGACAAACGACATCTGAAGGGAAGAGGTTGATAAATGAAGTTAATAAATAAGGTTGCTCGGAAAGATATCATGCGATCTCCTGCCTACGTATCTCCATTGACCAATGGAGAATCAGAGCAGCGTAGTTCCCCTCAACAGGGATGAAAATAACTTCGTTCACAATTTCCATAACCAATCTCATCTGAGTCTTCATCTGGTTGACTTCCTCTTTCAGCAGTTTTTGACTTTGAAATAAAGCTTGTACCTTTTCCTGAATTGCCCCAGCTGGGTTTTCATTCGGTTACCTCCGCCCGGGGTTGCTTCAAATATATATACACTGATGAATGTGATTCAAGTTGTCCATTCTGATGAGAAATCAAGTCAGGATAATAATCTGTCTCTGAACACCTGTCAAGAATGCAAGGATGTATGCAAATGCCATGTTCAGTTATTTCTGAGGAATCTATCTGCTTTGATTCAAGCTTTGACATAGAAAAAGTCCAATGGCATGATTCAGATATGTGATCCCCAGAAATAACTGAACATGTGTGCAGAAATGCTATGATGTCATGTATGCAACAGGCATGTGATCAATAGTCTGATGTTGGTGCCGGTGTTGAATAATGAGTCAAGTGTCCGAATAGAACCATAATAGTAGCACCATCTCTGTATAGAACCCCATAACTGAGAACCCAATAACTGTAAAACTGGACCACATAATAACATAATCACTGATGGTGTTGAAGCTGAACAACGAGCCAAGTGTCTGTGGAGAGTCATAATAACAGTCACAATATCAGGGCCACCATGGTAATCACAGTAACAATTTCTCTGAATAGAAATCCCGAATCTCAGAATCAGAGAACCATAGAACACTGAACAATACTGACAAAGTGGGTATGTTGAAGTTTTAGGGTTCCTGCAAACCTGTAAACCCCTCCCAATCTCACGGGTGTGCTACTCGGGTCAACATCACGGACTCTCAAAGCCGAATAGCAATAATACGTTCACCATTTCCGAGAAATGGCTCATGACCAAATCAGGGAATCGGTTTGGCATTATGTACTACTCAGGGAGGCCTCAGTTGAGTCCAAGGAAACAAGCATCCCTCATAAGTCCTCAGCTTCAAGCACTGAATCGAGAAACAATAGTACATTCATCCCGAAGGGTACAATACTACCGTCATACGAACAGTTTGCCTTGACTGGATTCCTATGAGAGAACCAGGCCATCCTATGCGAGTTCCCAATGGACCCTCGGATGCGAGTGGGTTTGCCAACAAATGTGGTCTGCCACTGTCATCACTGGAGAGGGGTGTTCCCATTAAGGTCCTCGAAGATCGGTCACCAGATGCACATAACTATCAAGGTCGTACCCTGAAGTGAGGTAATCCCCACACAGAATAGTTCCAAGACGGTCGCAATCTGGGTGTGGAACACATCGCCACCCATCATGGTGAGATACCATAAGAGTACAATGTCTGTCCACGCTAATCCTATGGTGCACTCAAGCCGGGTATTTGGCTTATCTCACAGTAACTCCCATCCCACAGAAAAAATGAAAACCAGCACAGCCAGACAGTCCAGTATAATATGATGCATGGAAAATAAAATACTGAAAGCGGTAAATAAATGCGATAAAGTAAAGCTGTAAATAAAACTGTAAATGAAAGCAATAAAGCTAAACTAAAGCACACAACAACAAACAGATAAACACCCAAAGAAACAAAACCAACCAGGCGCTAGGATTGACTCTACAAGGGAAACCGGAAGAATCAGGTTAGTCCCCAGCAGAGTCGCCAGCTGTCGCTCCCGGGATTTTCATCCTAGTACAAACGCGAAAGTGGCGCGGAAAGGTAGAGTCGCCAGCCAGACATTTTTATCCCAAAGGAGTGGGAAAGGTAATGTTGCACAAACCTAAGGAAGAAGGAAAGGACAAGGTCCTGCGAACCAAAGATCTGGATACGGGAGTCGGTTACGAACTGGGAAGGTATTAGCACCCCAGATCGTCCGTCGTACCCGACGGGATCCACGCTTGCTTGCTTGTTTCAAAGGGTGAGAAAAATATAACTGCTGCTGAACAAAACCGCTAACTGGAATGAGAATGAAATGAGAAAGGAATAAGAGAAGAAAATGAAAAGAAAGGGGGAAATGTAGGGAAAATAAAGAATGTGCTCGAACGGGCCCTACCCCGCTGCCTACGTACCTCATCGGGGAAATGAGGATCAGAGTCGACGTAGTTCGCCTAACCTAGGCGGGAACTATTTGTTTGTGTTTTTTATGCTGGAACTGCGTATGTCTATGCTCAGGTGTTGCAGGCTCGTCTGGTACGAGTGCGTTTACCGTCTTGCATGTGAGACAAGTCGTCGCGAGTTCGCGTTGTGAATGAATGAGATGAGAAGAGAAGTTCCCGCAGGATAGTCGCTTATTGTTTGTTTTTGGTCTTTTAAGAGAAGTATTTTGAATTTGTTTGTGAACATTCTCATACTAAGACCTATCCATCGCGGTGAGTATTTACACCTCGCCCCGAAACAGGACGCGTATAAACACTCCGCAACAAAGTCTCGTGTCGTACAAGATTGTTCGGTTTTTATTAAGTATTTTATTGCTTTTCTTTTGAGATGAGAAAGAGAATGACTCAAGTTGATAAAAGGAAAAATCTAAGGGACTAAGACTCAATCCTAATTTTGTTATGTATTTACAAAGTGATCCTAGTGGTTAGTGAGGTTTTCTATTCCTAATGGAAACTTAAAACTATTAGAATTCAACTTACTTCTTAATGAAGTTAAGTTGATTCTAAGAACCAATGGGGATCCTATACAAGTTGCAAAAATAAAAACAAGGCAAAACAATAAAATCAACTATGAGAAATAATATGCTAAAAATGCCTTAAAGGCATGAATAATAAATAGTCTTATTTATTTATTCTATTTCTATATGAAAATGAATTTTATACTAAGTTCTAAATCTAAGTCAAACTCAATATTCATCCTAAAACAAATTAAACTAAACCTAAGTCTAATGTTAGATTCTATGACTAAAATTAATCTAGACTATTGTTATTATTTTTATTGTATTGAACTATATTTTTCTTAATGGCCTAAATCTAATGGAATTTATGCCTAACTAAGCTTAAAACTAATATTCTAAAAAAATACTAAATCTTCTAGAAAAATTATGAAAATTAAACTATGGGATCCTAACACTATCTAAAATAGTATACTAAGAGGGATTCTAAAAATACTTATTTTTCCTATGCCTAAACATTATTTAATTTCAGCTAAGATTAACCATTATTTCCTAAGGATTTTATTACCAAAACCTAAGATAAAAAATTCCTAAAAATCCACTAAAAATATCCTAAGAACTATCATGGGTCTTTTAATTATAGAAAAAAGAATGGCTCAAAAAAGTGGTTAGAAGCTATTTAAATAAAATAAACAAAATTCAGCACAATTAAGAAAAAATTCAATAAAGCTAAATAAAAGAATAATTCAGAATTAATTCAAAAATGACCAAATTCCAGAAAATAAAAATATCATAAATTTCTAAATTGAACATATTAAGCTACTTTAATTTTTGGGGAATTTTCTCATGCTTTTTCCTATTTTTTTATAGATTTGTTTCTAACCTATACTAAAAAATCTAAAAAGAAAAATGGTTCCTTAAAAGTGGCGTAACGAGACTACTTACTTGAATGACGTGCCGATTCTTCATAAAAGAAATCCGAAAAAAAAACCTTAAGCAAGGCCTTTTAGTCTCCTATGAGCAAAATAAATGCCCATCTTCCATAATTATTTTGTGATGCTCCACCATAATCGGAATCGATTCAATAACGATCAAAGAAACACTTATGAACACTTATCCAAAGATGATTCACAACAAATAATTAAAATTATCACGAAAATCTTAATTAAAATGAACAAGAAACGAATCAATATCATAACCCGCGAAAATCGATTAACCAAGGAATTAATCACAATTTTTTTAATAAGAACAATAACTAAAAAATGCTATATAAAAAAAAATGAACACTAGGGAGGGAGCATTAAGAATTCAGTAGTAACAAATAGCAAGGAATTGGCCCAAGCCCAATCTCTATCCATGTGAACACAGAGGGGGTGTGAATATGGGAAACAGGCGTGAAATAGCAATACTGTGGGCTCAAGGTGAAGCCCAATCTGCCTTATAATTTAGAAGCACATATGATACAAGCTTCTCCCAATTTTAACCTAAATCAAAGACCAGCCATCATCTTCCTCGGCAAGACCTCTCGCCGCCGACACTCAAACCCACCCTTCGCACAATGATCCACCGTCAAATCAACGAACAAGACTTGCCCGAACAAACTTACTTGCCGTCGACCTCTCATCTTGTTCCGCGAAACACCTTCTTCTCCGGCGACGATCCACAACGACGGTTGTCTCCATCTTCTTCTAAATCGCAACTTCCTTCATTCTTAGAATCAAAATCCGACGACGGCTCACCGCATCAGTTCCGGCGTCGACACCAACGTAACGGTGATGATACGAACATTGTCGTTGTCAGTTTCCAGCGTTAGGTCACGACGAACCCTCACTTTACCGTCAGTTCGATGTTCAATACGAGAAAACACCATTGCGAACACGATGTCTCCTTCGCAGCGATATCTCCATTTTCAGAGCTCAATCATCTTCGAGAATTCCACTCGTTTACTCCGTTCTTGGTTCGTTTTCTTTCAATCTCTCTTCTTTGTTGTAATGTCTCAAATTCAATCAAATTATTTTTCCTCTTCTTCTTCTTGATCAGATTGTTGTTGATGATGTGTTTACGTGTTGGTAGTTGGAACAGGTTGATGATGATAATTGAAATTGATGATTGAGAGCTCGTTGAAGGCTGAATCCGTAGGAGTTCGCAATTCGAAAATACCAGGGACATGGAGGTAGAATCGAATCTCTTTCATTGCTCCGAATCTGTTATCATTGTTGTAGACTCATCCTTCATGTTGTGCTCTTTCTTTGTGTCGTCTCCGTTATCATCTCAACACCACTAATCGTGATCCAAGATTAGAAACGAGAAGCTCGCCTGTGCCATGATGAAGCTAATGACGATGGTGATGCACCTTGAAACAACGAGACACAATACTCCCCTCTGTCATGGCTGCATAATGAATATGGAGGAGAGAACACGATGCTCCCAGTAAGATTCATCTCATTATTTTCTCGACTTCTTGCTTCAATTTCTTTTTCGATATCGACGTGTTTTTGCTTTGTTTTTCTGTATTGTTGTTATTGTGTGATGTTGAACCATTGTGGTATGCAGGTCTTGATGATAATGAAGCTTGATGAAGATGAATTCAGGAGAAGTTTCCTTGGTTATTGAAGGTGAATGGTGATTGATGCTTGATGATGATTTTTATGCAGAGAGTTCGGTTGCTGAGAGATTGGAGAAGTTTGTGGGACTGAATTGGGATTATGGTGTGAGAAAGATTGAAGAAGAGGGTCGGAGGAGAATGGAGAAGGAATTGTGTAGAAGAAGTTGGAATCGTGAAAAAAATTCAGAGGAGTAATGCTCCTGATTTATAGGAGCCGATTATCCAGATCCTTCCGGAAGATTCTCAGGGAAACATTCTGGAAGCTTCAGGTAAAATCAATTTCAGTTCTGTTACTTTTCTGTTAAATTAGGTTAAAAGTTAGTTTGCTAGTTCCTGATTTCTTTTTTTTTATAACCAAGGATATTAACTCTGCATTCACATGAAACAGGTCCAGAACAAACTGCAGCAAACTTGCTTCATGGCACTTAGCTTATAGTAAGTACCAAAGAATCCCTCCGCTTTTGGCTTATCCCGTCTCCAACGTATCATGAACTGTTAATGTCTCTTTGTCTAGGAACAAAACGAAGTCGTGAATTTGAGGAATTGTAGCTTCCAATCCAGCAGGTATCTGCATATACTGAGTAAGTTATTGGGATGAACTGAGGTCTTTTCTGCGACTGAACCGGCATCTCCAAAATTATCCTTTTTCGTCACATGGCATATCAGAAAATGGGGCCTCGAAGAGAACGACAGCCGCGGACTCACTTGAATTGCCGGTGGATTCAAATCGTTGTTTTTTCTTTAGACTCAGATGAATCAACTCCGCTGGAACCAGCTTTGGATACCTCATTGGCCATGATTTCATGTTCGAAGAAACAAAGCTTGGGAAAGTTCCATTTTTGTGATAGTTGAAGAAGATTGGAGGCTTTTTCTTTGATCCTGAGTTCAGCCCCATTTCCTTTTTTCCTAAAAATGTCTTCATCTAATTCTGTTTCATAATAGTTAGGACTTCTTGTATCAATTTTGTCGAAGTTTACTGGTGTGAATCCCCTCCTTGTAACCAAATTTTGGTTTAGACTTGTAATTGACTTTTAGAATTAAACTCTGAATTTTGTTGAACATTTTGGATGTAATTGACTTTTCCAATTTTGGTGTAATAGAACTTTCTCCTAGTAGCCGTTTTCTCTCCCTTTTTGTTTGTATATTTCTTCTAGCTTTTGGTAACTGAATTTTGCTCTTAACACATATATTATTTGTTACAATACATAAACTCCTAACTAGACAATATCATATTGTATCAATGAGCATTAAATGGGCCAACACAAAACAAACTTTAAAAGTATGCTTAAAAATTGGTCATGGGATTGGCAAAACATGGAATTAAAAAGAATGTTAACCAGAAATAAAAGATGTTATAAAATGGATTTTATTAGACACGGATTTGGATTTAGCATGACTAAATGGAAATTAACTTAATGACTTGGATACTAAGATGAAAACAAAAGGAAATGACTTCCTATTATTTTGATAGAAATTTGTGATGGTTATAAAGTGAAATTCACTAATAAATTTAAATGGTGCAAAAATGAACAAGGAGAGTACATGAGTTTGACATGGGTTATGAAAATTGAGAGATGGTTCAAAACAAATCACGAGAAAAAGGATAAATGGAAAACTGAAAATGAATTGATGGAAACGTAAAAGAAAATGGAAATTGAAGAATGAAAGAGGACTAGAATAATCGGGAATGGCTTATGACAATGAGAACGAATGGATATGGTATCTCAATTTTGGCCCAAAGCTTATTTTGAATTCTTTCCAACAACGTACCCACTTCCAAGCCACTGAATAATTTTCCAGGTTAGTCACACCTCTTTGAATCGTCTGAACCACGCCATGACCGTTCTAATCCAGATGAAATCACCGATAAAACTGAAAGTTCAAACCAGACCGCACACGAAACACTGTTTGATAAACGGATGAATCTCGACACACGACAACATGATCTCCGAATATGCACTGTTTAATAGATGGTCCAGTAGTCCAAAATAATCTTGCCGCTGTAGTGATCTTTTGATAGTTTGACCAAGATCAGGTCAAACTCCCATCCGAATCGAAACTCAATTGAATAACCGCACTTGAAGTAAAATCAACATCAGTAAATTCTCCACCATTTCAAACTCTGACAGATACTGATGAGGTACTAAACCTTAATTCAGTACCACCTTAATCACATGCCCAATAAAACAATGAAGTGCACTAGTATGCCATTAATGGATTGATGAGAAATGCTGGTGAATGCAAAATGATGAGCCAGTAGAGGGAATAAATATGAGGGCAAATTTTGAGGTATTACAATGATGGCAGAACTGTGCCGGGACTTCAAGATTCAACACCACAATTCTTCTCCTTACAGGCCAAAGATGAATGGCGCTGTTGAGGCAGCTAAGAAGAACATTAAGAAGATTGTGCAAAAGATGGTGGTCACCTACAAAGACTGGCATGAAATGCTACCATTTGCCTTGCATGGGTACCGTACCTCAATCAGAACATCCACCGGGGCAACACCGTATCAGCTTGTGTATGGTATGGAGGAATTCCTACCTGTTGAAGTTGAATTACCCTCGTTACGGGTACTGATGGATGTCAAGTTGAATGAAGCAGAATGGGTCCGTTCTCGGTATGATCAACTGAATTTGATCGAAGAAAAGAGATTAGATGCAATCTGTCATGGGCAGTTATATCAGAAAAGAATGAAGAAAGCCTTCGACCAGAAAGTCAGGCTTCGGGAATACCAAGTAGGAGATCTTGTGCTGAAAAGACTCCTCCCTCCTCATACAGACCACAGGGGCAAGTGGACTCCGAATTATGATTGTCCGTTCATAGTAAAGAAAGTTTTCTCCGGTGGAGCACTGATGCTCACTACTATGAATGGTGAAGATTTCTTATCCCCTGTGAATTCAGATGTAGTTAAAAAATACTTCGCATAAAATGACCCGCTGGACATAAAAACAGAATGTAAGTCCAGGCAAAAATAGGGCATCCCGGCGAGTCAAAAACAGAATAAAAGACTCGGGCAAAAATAAGGGAAAATAAAAGAAAAATGTACACCCGCTGAGTTGAAAAGCCGCATTGGACAACTCAGGAAAAAATGGGTATCCCGGTGGATTGAAAACCCGAAAGGGCGATCCACGCAAAATAAGGGAATAAGCGAATAACTGCATTCTGAATTCGTCTGTATCACTTACGACTTGGAAAGCTTCGGAAGGGTAAAGCATCGGTCAGAATCAGCCTTCTTCAGAAAGAAAGATTAGAAGAACGTCAAGGTCATACGGGTCATAGCAAAAGGGAAGCACTGAAGCGTCTTCAACATTGCTAGCACCTTTTTGTTTCTTAATTTTGTAACAATCTCCTCATTTCAAGAGATTTGTTTCTATTGACTGTATTTGCCAAATCAGGGCACACAAATTAATAAAATCAGATTTTCAGTCACACTCTGTCTTGTACATTTTAATTCACTTACAAAAATGTCTGATATCCTCGATATAACGTTCGCATAAAAACAGATGTGCCTTTCTAATCACATGCTTGCAGAAAAATATATTACTTACTCCTGGGAGTATCTATATTCCTATGATGGAATCCAGTAAGGGATGCCTCGGGGTACTTGTGCGTTTCTTTGTCATAACAGGATTGCAGGTATTCAGTGCGCAACTTGGGGCATGAAAGGTTTTCCCCAGCCAAGTTGCCAAATCATTATTTCCTCAGCACATCTCTCAAAACAGCACCGGAAGTGCTTTCTCCCCATCAGAATTACTAGACATCACTTCTCCAGCACATCTTTCAGAGCAGCATCAGAAGGTGCTCATTTCCCCAACTGAGTTATCAAGTATCCTCATCCTCAACAGGATCCCCACAGAAATCTCTAGGAAGACCGTTCAATGGTCTTTCCTCCCCCAACAGAGTGCTAGACAGGGAACCATCTCCCCACAGAGCTCCAGCCTCTCCCAGATGAGGAATGTCTGAAGTTCTCCCACAACAAAGTAACGGAAGCGTCCACATTCCCAGCTGGGCTCCTCATTACAAAGATAGGTCTATCAGTGACATATTTCCCCAAGCAGAGTCATACATCTTATCAGGTCTACCAATGATCTCATCCCCAGCTGGGATTCTCCTTCAAGAAGATCAATTGGAGATCTTCACGGCAACGAGATCCGAATCCCGAATCGGTATCTTTTGCATAATCATAGCATTTACATCATATTCCCCCTCAGAGCGTAGCATTCCGTCTAATACGGAGCATTACGGCAAAAATCAAACATATTGAATGATCACAAGTCAGGTTCAAACCAGTCACCTATAAATACCAACAAAACTTCATCAGCAATATACCACATACCTCTCAATTTCCCCGACAGAAAGCCAAAGTGTCCTCTTTGCACTCTCAAACATAAATACATGTTTATATATACTCATTCGACACTCGTCCGTGTCATATCCCCCCTGCAAATATAAGCCACAAATATCCTTGTTGAATACATGTTTATACATACTCTTTTGGACACCCGTCCGTGTCACCAATCCCTAGCATGGTTGCCTAAAGTCACTTATTGTAAACCAAACACTTCTTCATATTACACTCTTGTCGACACCCGTCCGTGTCATCTTATCCCCACAGATCAGATTACCTTTTACAGTTATATGTTTCCTCTTTTGACACCCGTCCATGTCATACACTCCCCAGCAAGTTGAACACTCGTCTGTGTCTCACTCATGTTTATTTTCTTTACTCATACAGATACTCGTCCGTATCTTGTATACACACTTATTTTCCCTCAGATTTGACTCTCGTCCGTGTTCTTTGTTAACCAGTTGGTACTCGTCCGTATCATCATCTCTGAACATGCGTCAGTGTTTGTTTCTACCGATACTCGTCAGTATCATGGTCTTAAGGATGCTCGTCCGCATCTTTAATCTATACACAGTGTCAAACACTTATACCTTTTATTTCTTGGATGTAAACACTCTTCCGTGTTTACTATTCCCCAGTAAGTCCCCAGCAAAACTTCTTTTCTATCTGACATTCGTCCTATGTCATGATACTTTCGGCAGCCGTACCCTGCCAGGTGATCGTCCTTCACCTTTTGATGATTGTCCCTCATCATTCCCCCAGTAGAGTCTCCATTATTGGAACCCTTTTCTATCCGACATTCATCCTATGTCATGATATTTTAGCAGTCGTCCCCTGCTAGATGATTGTCCTTCACTTTTTTGATGATCGTCCTTCATCATTTTATCCGATGGCCATCCCCATCATTATTCTTGTTATCTGACATTCGTCCTATGTCACGATAAACCCCGAGAGAAGTCGTACCCTGCTAGGTGATCGTCCTTCACCTTTTGATGATCGTCCTTCATCATTTTATCCGATGGCCGTCCCCATCGTCGACCTTTTCTATCCGACATTCGTCCTATGTCGTGATACTTTCGGTAGCCGTACCCTGCCAAGTGATCATACTTCACCTTGGATGACCGTCCCTAATCCTTATCCCCAACAGAGCAGCCATCCCCTGCTAGGTGATCGTCCTTCACCTTTTGATGACCGTCCCTCATCATTTATTTCTTTACAAACCTGATGGTCGTCCCCATCATTGACTTTACCTCTAATCCCCAGAGAATCTTGTTTCCTTTACTTGATGGCCGTCCCCATCATGATCCCTTTATTTCCCCAGCATGTTGGTCGTCCCTGACATTGTTTTATCCCCAGCAGTCGTCCTCTGCTCGATGGTCGTCCTCTATCGCCCACTTTATAATCATATTATACTTCCTTTTACAATCTATATCCCTTTTCTTCTTCTCCCCAATGAGTGCAAATTTTGGACTGTCTTTGGTATTCAAACACAAGTTATCTTGTTTGCCTGTTAAGCCAGGCACTCACATCCTGCACAGCTAACTTATGTTTGAATAGGGGCAGCTATAAACACCCCAAATTTTCCCTCACTAAGTTAACACCATGGCTTGTGATCTTTCATATTTACATAAGTTTAATCATACCATTTCATGTTGCATTTTTGCTTCACTGCATTGGTTCAAGTTCATCTGCATCTAGGGTTTGTGATCTGAGCAATCCAAGATCCATCTGAGCCACTCCAAAGGTCTCCAATCATCTCAAGAGGGTCCATGTATGTTCAATCATCATATTTTATCCTCCAAAGATCAAGGAAGCCAAAGAATCACAAGAACTGGCAAGGCATGGAAGCAGAGCTAGGGTTTAACTACACAGATGACCTAAAATTAGGGTTTTGGTTTCAGAGGCCATAACTCCAAATTTTTTGGTCATTCTTGTTTCTATTGGTCTCAATATGATATAAGGATCATGCATACCAAGTTTGATGAAGAAATTCATTGTGGAAGCCATCTGATCACTGGGTAACTTCTTGAGCAAGTCAGAGCAAAATCAGGGCATCTGAGACCCCCCAATATGGAACCAAAGTGGATTTTTCATCAAATTGAAGTTATATGGTCTTTTTTTGATCATTGAAGTGGTTATAAGTTCACAAATTTGAAGAAAAGTTAGCTAAACCAAAAGTTGCCAAAAATGGAAATGACTTGTAATGTAAACTTTCTATTTTGGGAAAGTTTTTCAACCTCCTCTTTCTCAACAAAAAATGCTTCAAATGGAAAATTATTGGTCATTAAAGTTGTAGATTGGATCATTCCCTTTTTAAAAAGTACAAGAACAAGATCTAATTCATTATGGAACTCAAGTTATGGCTTTCCAAAGTTGGCAAAAATCACATAATTTCAAGTTTAATGCCAAAGGGGGATTTTTGCAAATTCACTTACCAAGCTTCTAAGTGACCTCTAATTGACTTCTAAACATCATAACAACATCACATGACTCATTTTGCTAAAAATTGCCCAAGGAATCACAACATTTCATGCCTTGCCCATGAAGAAATCTCAAAAGGGCCAAACTTTGTCAAATTTGCAAAACACCCCATACTTATTTCCCACATGCTGAATTGCATCAAAGTGAATTCCATGGCCATCCTTGATCCTTGCTGCACCAGACACCCCATTGTACCAAGCCTGAACCAGCACATACCTCAAAGTACAACCAACCTTGACTTTTTACAAATCACTCCATACCAATCAGCATAGCCCACACCAACTCCACAGACCTATCACAACTTGATATGTGGACTTTATGAAAGCCATAACACACAAGAACACAGCCTAAGACCTCATCATTCTCTAGTTCACCAAAAATCATTCGTCTTGTATTTTCTTTCGAAACTCTCAACACACTTAACAAAACCTCAAAAATCGTTCACCATTCAACTCAGCATCAATCATAGAACAAAACCCAACCATTAAAATGGCCTGAAACACACCATACACCAAATACGATTTTCCACCCCCCTAAACTGAACTACAAAAAGAGGTCACATACACTCCAGCAAAGCATCAAAGAAGCTCAAGGGTGATCAAAGGAGAGTGTTTGCATCAAGGAGAAGGCCCAAGCAACTCCATTGGCAAAGCTTCATCTCAGGTATATTCTTGAAACATTTTTTCAGAAATCATTTCTTTAGTTATGAGATGATAGAGTTTGCTCTCCTGATCACAATGAACATTTATTTTTGAAGAATGGTTGAGAATTGACTGTGTATGCGTGTTCTGAAATTTTGTCCATTTTTATGTTTTTGTTCGAATCTTGATCATGATGCAAAATAAATGAATTATGTTGCTGGATTCTTGTTCCATGAGGTTTGGGGATCATTTCTGGAGGTTTGGGGAGTTTTTCATGGCCTAGGGAGTGAGTTGGAAATTTTCAGGTGAGGAGCTGACCGAAGAAGATGACCGGAGGTCTTCTCCGGCCACCTGAGAGTGATTAATGACTAATTAGGGTTAGGGTTTCTGTTTGAATGTGGACCCTTTGATCTGTTCTCCCGCGCGTGATTGAAGGGCTAGGATTAGTTCATTAGCTATTAATCTGATTTATTTAATTAATTAATTAAGATTAGTGAAATTTGAATTTGGGCCATTGGATGTGGCGCGTGGTCAA
Source organism: Lathyrus aphaca (assembly GCA_963966055.1). Lineage (NCBI taxonomy): Eukaryota > Viridiplantae > Streptophyta > Magnoliopsida > Fabales > Fabaceae > Lathyrus > Lathyrus aphaca. Next base: position 37,129,651 of record OZ014520.1, read on the forward strand.
GAGATACAAACCCAGTTTCAATCCTGTCCCTCCATCTTACATACTTCTCATTTAAATTGTTTTTAATTCATTTTTTCTATTTTATTTTGCACGAATTATTTAAAATACATAGAAAATCCAAAAAAATATTTTCTCTCAGCATTTTCATTCCAAATAATTTTCCCAACCCAAAAATATTTTTACTTTTATTTTTTGCATTAAAAAATCACTTTTTAGACATTTAATTGTTTATTTTAATTAATTAAAATATCATTTAGGTTTCTAAAAAATCCCAAAAAATTCATATTGCATATTTAAACATTTAGAGACATTGTCATACCATCCACATAAATTTATTTTTTGTTTTGAATCATTTTGACATTTTTCTTTGAATTTAGGGTTCATAAAATCCCATTTTTGAACCCTAACTTCAAGATTTATTTTCTGCCTAACCAAGAATTGTATGACCATGGTTATTTTTTCATTGATCTTAATTTGAAATGTAGTTTCTAAAATATTTTTGCCATAAATTTCTTCTTCCTTTTTGAATTGATTGGCATTTTCTTCCTTTAGGTACCTTAAAACCCTAGAAAACTTAGAAAAATCATAAGTCCCTTAATTTTAAGAGTTAGGTCTCCTCCTTTGGGGTGTTATATCATATGGGGTTAGGGTTCCTTTAAGTGCATTTTCAATTTTTTATCTTGTCATTTGCTTCTGTTTTTGAGTTTTGCATCTCATCCTTTCATAAAACCCTAATTTCTCATCTTCATTTGCATACCTCTTGCATATGCTTGCATTCATGAACTTGCCATGACATCTCTTGCATCCACATGACTTCTAAGACATCTTAGGACACATTAGACTCATGTTTGATCATTGCATCATCCATTTTCCATGTTATACATTCATTTCATTTCATGTGCATTCATGAACTTTCATGCTCCTTTCATGTTTCATTTGCATCCTCATTACTTGTATGATCATTCACATCTCTTGACATACATTTGCATCATCTCTTAGCATCATTTTCATCATGAATGTTCTTCTGGTTTTGGTTTGAATCCTTGCATTCATTTCATTTTCATTTCATTTCATTTCCTTTCACTAACTTTTCAGGTGGTAAGTTACTTTGAGAAGTGAATTTGCCTTCACTTCTCACAATTTCCTCTCATCTCTCTTATGCATTCATTGCTGAATTTTGTATTTGTATTAGAGTGAGCTTGCTCATTCATGTTCCCTCCTTCACTTTCTTTCTTCAAGCAACTTATCTTCTTAAGTGAAGTAAGTTGACTTGTTTCTTCTGCTTCTCCTCCTTTCATCTGCTTCTTCCTTGGTGGCTCTTCTTGAAGATCTCTTGCAAGCCTCATAAACCTTAGGAATAACCAAGCATGAAAACAATTAGGGTTTGATTAGTCCCCCATTAGTTTTACCTTTGTGTCATCTTTTGTGTCCCTCCTCTCATCTCATAATCAGGGACTAAACCTTCAAGGCTTTAAGGCTTTGTGATTAAGATTATGCCTGCATCCTTCTCTTAGGATGGAGTGTATAACTTTAATCCTAAGTGTTAAACCCTTAATGTGTTTAAATCCCTTAATCAATTCACCTAATAATCACTAAGACATCAAGCTTGTAACTTGGGCCTTGCATTAGGGTTCTAATTCTTCCTTAATTGGTTAAGAAGGACTAACCCTATTGTTAATGGACAAGTCCCACTCAAGTTGTCTTACAAACCATAAAATTCACTTCTTAATCTTATCATTAACTAAAATCCACTTTAATAAAGGTCTTGTTTTGTCATGAGGTTAATCCCTAATCATGGATTAAGTTGAGGTATCTTCCTCAGCTTAAATGCTCTCATCTATTATCCTTCTATTAGGATGGTGTAATGAGTCCATTAAATCCTTGATTATGTCTTAAACTCATTACTTAACACTAAACAAAAACTCAAAAAAAACATCTAAATAATTATAAGTAGGTTAATGATCTTAATCCTACATCATGGTGATTAAGTGTGAGGTGCTTACTTCACACTTAAGGTATTCTCATTACCCCTAATCAAAGGGAGGATGTGATGAGTTTACTAACCCTTGGTTTAGGCTTAAGCTCATTTTCCTATGACAAACACAAAAAGCAATAAAAGATTGAAAACACCAAAAACAAACAATAATTGTCTCCTCCGGGATTCTTTTCTCATCTCATTCACTCATAATCGAGGACTTGCTTCTTCTGTCTGATGCAAGACAGTTTTCACCTGAGTCATACAGGTCATACACTTGAGCATAGACAAGCAAGCAGTTCACAAGTCAATTCATCTTTCAGTCCCTTTGAGTCAAACTACGGTGTTCTGACTTCCTCATTGCACGAGAGGATACGTAGGCATAACTTAACTGTTATCGAACAAAAGTCTCTGTGTATTCCCCCACTTCCAGCATTATTCTTTTAAGCCTCATTGTCTTGAGCATTGCACTCTTTTCTTGCACTGAGACTCCTTTTCTTCACTTCACATTTCTTTTGCACTGACACTTGCATTCTTTTCCAGCTTTGGCACACAGAATAGCACTGACACTACCCCTTTAAACACAAACTTTTAAGCGTGGATCCCATCGAGTACGACGGACAATCTGGGTGCTAATACCTTCCCAGGTTGTAACCAACCCCCTTTCTCAGTTTCTCTGGTTCGCAACCGTCTTATCCATCTTTTCTTAGGTTTATGCAGCATTACCTTTCCTTCGGGATAAAAATGCCTAGCTGGCGACTCTTTTCAGTTCATCTTCATGTTCTCTCCTTTCGCCGACCGTTCGCGTCTGTACCCCTCTTGGCCCTCTGTCATCAGGTGGGAGCGACAAAGATTGGGGCCAGACTGCAAGATTCAGTGAAAGCACAGCTCATCGATATGCTTCGAGAATACGTTGACATCTTTGCTTGGTCCTACCAAGACATGCCAGGTCTTGACACTGATATTGTTATGCACAAGCTTCCTTTGAAAGAAGATTGTCCTCCAGTAAAGCAGAAGCTACGCCGTACTCGTCCAGATATGGCTATGAAGATCAAATAAGAGGTACAAAACCAATGAGACGCGCGGTTTCCTTGCTGTAACTAGTTACCCGCCGTGGGTTGCTAATATTGTACCAGTGCGTAAGAAAGATGGAAAAGTACAGATGTGTGTGGATTACCGGGATCTGAACAGAGCTAGCCCGAAGGATGATTTACCATTACCTCACATTGATGTATTGGTCGACAACACAACTCAGTTCTTGGTATTTTCCTACATGGATGGATTTTCAGGGTATAATCAGATCAAAATAACACCCGAAGACATGGAAAAGACTACCTTCATCACACCTTGGGGCACATTTTGTTACATGGTAATGCCTTTTGGACTGAAGAATGCCGGTGCGACTTATCAATGGGCTATGGTAACATTATTCCACGATATGATCCACAAAGAAATTGAATGTTACGTGGATGACATGATTGCCAAGTCCCTTACTGAAGAAGACCATCTGGTAAATCTGCTGAAGTTGTTCAAGCGTCTAAGAAAGTATCAGCTGAAGCTAAACCCTAACAAATGCACATTCGGGGTACGTTCCGGTAAACTGCTGGGATTCATTGTAAGTGAAAAAGGAATTGAAGTTGATCCTGATAAAGTCAAAGCCATTCAAGAGATGCCTGCACCTAGGACTGAAAAAGAAGTTCGGGGGTTCTTAAGTAGATTGAACTACATATCAAGATTCATATCTCACCTTACTGCAACCTGTGAGCCCTTGTTCAAGTTGTTAAGAAAAGAGCAAACAGTCAGGTGGAATGAAGAATGTCAGAAGGCTTTTGACAAAATCAAGGAGTACCTACAAGAACCTCCAATTCTTATGCCTCCAGTTGAAGGAAGACCTCTAATAATGTACCTGACAGTATTAGAAGGATTAATGAGGTGTGTGTTGGGCCAGCATGACGAGTCTGGTCGAAAAGAGTATGCAATATACTACCTAAGCAAAAAGTTTACCGACTGTGAACAACGTTATTCACTGCTTTAGAAAACTTGATGTGCTTTAGTGTGGACTGCTCGACGACTAAGACTGTATATGTTGACTCACACTACCTTGTTGATTTAAAAAATGGATCCAATCAAGTACATATATGAGAAGCCAGCACTTACCGGAAGGGTTGCAAATGGCAAATGATTCTGACGGAGTATGACATTCAGTACACATCTCAAAAAACCATCAAGGGCAGTGTGCAGTCTGACTATCTAGATGAGCATCCTATTGATGATTACCAACCAATGAGATTTGACTTCCCTGATGAAGACATCATGTTCTTAAAACAAAAGATCATGAAGAGCTTGTTCACACTGAAGGGCCTGACCCAGAAGAAGAATGGACAATGATGTTTGATGGGGCTGTCAATATGAACGGTCGTGGAGTTGGTGCAGTCCTCATTACACCTAAAGGAGTTCATATGCCTTTCTCGGTAAAACTCACTTTTGCCTGCACTAATAATGAAGCTGAGTACGAAGCCTGTATCATGGGTCTTGAGGAAGCCATTGACCTCAGGATCAAGACTTTAACCGTATTCGGGGATTCAACTTTGGTAATTAATCAGACCAACGACAAATGGTACACTCACCAAGAGCATCTGATACCATACTGTAACTTCACGAGGAGATTATTAACTTTCTTCACAGCAGTCAAACTTGAGTACATCCCTCGAGACAAAAATCAGTTCGCAGATGCTCTGGCTACCATTTCCTCCATGATCAAGGTTCAGACTGCCAATTTTGTGCCTCGGATTTCAGTATCCAGACTTAACCGACCAGCATACGTATTCTCCGTGGACATTGCTAAAGATGACAAGCCTTGGTTCCATGACATCAAATGCTTCTTAGAGGATCAGACATACCCACCTGGGGCATCATCCAATGATAAGAAAACATTGAGAAGGCTGGCTGGTAGTTTCTTCCTGAATGCTGATGGTTCATTATACAAGAGAAACTTTGACATGGTGCTTCTCAAATGTGTTGATAAGAAAGAAGCAGACTTGCTGATGCACAAGGTGCATGAAGGATATTTCGGACCCACGCTGGAGGACATGCAATGGCTAAGAAATTACTAAGATCAGGTTACTACTGGATCACAATGGATGCAGACTGTTGTGCCTATGCCATAAAGTGCCACAAATGCCAGATCTATGCAGACAAAGTGCATGTGCCTCCAAATCCTTTGAATATGATGTCTTCAACTTGGTCTTTTGCCATGTGGGGCATTGACATGATTGAAAATATCGAACCGACTGCTTAATATGGCCACAGATTCATCCTGGTAGCCATTGATTACTTCACCAAGTGGGTTGAAGCAGCTTCCTATGCAAACGTCACCAGACAAGTGGTAGCCAGATTTCTAAAAAGAGACATCATCTATCGATATGGAGTTCCCGAGCGAATCATTACTGACTATGGTTCCAATTTGAACAACAAAATGATGGCAGAACTGTGTCGGGACTTCAAAATCCAACATCACAACTCTTCTCCTTACAGGCCAAAGATGAACGGTGCTGTTGAGGCAACTAACAAAAACATCAAGAAGATTGTGCAAAAGATGGTGGTTACTTACAAAGACAGACACAAAATGCTACCATTTTCCTTGCATGGGTATCGAACCTCAATCAGAACGTCCACTGGGGCAACACCGTATCAGCTTGTGTACGGTATGGAAGTTGTCCTGCCTGTTGAAGTTGAATTACCTTCCTTAAGGGTACTGATGGATGTAAAGTTGAATGAAGCATAATGGGTCCGTTCTCGGTACAATCAACTGAATCTGATCGAAGAAAAGAGATTAGCTGCAATTTTTCATGGGCAGTTATATCATAAAAGAATGAAGAAAGCCTTCGATCAGAAAGTCAGACTTCGGGAATACCAAGTAGGAGATCTTGTGCTGAAAAGACTTCTTCCTCCTCATACAGACCACAGGGGCAAGTGGACTCCAAACTACGATGGTCCTTTCATAGTAAAGAAGGTTTTCTATGGTGGAGCACTGTGCCCACTACTATGGATGGTGAAGGTTTCTTGTCCCCTGTGAATTCAGATGCAGTTAAAAAATACTTCGCATAAATGACCCGCTGGACATAAAAACAGAATGTAAGTCCAGGAAAAAATAGGGCATCCCTGCGAGTCAAAAACAGATAAAGGACTCGGGCAAAAATAAGGGAAAATTAAGAAAAAAAATGTGCACCCACTGAGTTGAAAAGCCGCATTGGACAGCTCAGGCAAAAATGGGTATCCCGGTGGATTGAAAAACTCGAAAGTGCGATCCACGCAAAATCAGGGAATAAGCGAACAACTGCATTATGAATTCGTCTGTATCACTTGCAACGTGGCAAGCCGCGAAAGGATAAAGCATCGGTCAGAATCAACCTTCTTCAGAAAGCAAGATAAGAAGAACGTCAAGGTCATATAGGTCATAGCAAAGGAAGCTCACTGGAGCATCGTCAACATTGCCAACACTTTTACTTTTCTCAATTTGTAACAATCTCCTCATTCCAGGGGATCTGTTTCTTTGACTGTATTTGCCAATTCAGGGCATCCATATTAATAAAATCAGATTTTTAGTCACACCTTGTCTTGTACATTTTCATTCCGTTTGCAAAATGTCCAATATCCATGATATAATATTTGCGTAAAACAAATGAGCCATTCTTAACAAATGTTTGCAGGAAATAATCTTACTTTTAGGAATATCTAACTCCTATGACGGAATCCGGTAAAGGATACCTCAGGATACTCGTGCGTTTCTTTGTCTTAACAGGTTGCAGGTATTCAATACACAGCATGGGGCATGCCAGGCACTTCCCCAGCGCATCTTCTCCAAGCAGCCTCTGAAATGCTTTTCCCAGCAGAGTTGTCAAAGCCTCCTCATCCCCAGCCGGGATCCCCACAGATATCACTAGGAAGATCATTCAGTGATTTTTCCTCCCCCAAACAAGGTGCCAAGTCTCTCAAAGACAAAAGAACCACCTCCCCGCAGAGTTCCAGCCTCTACCCAGAAGAGAAATGCCTGAATTTCTCACGCAACAAAGTAACAGAAGTTTTTTCCTCCCCAGCTGGGCTTCTCCTTACAGGATAGGTCTACCAATGATCTCTTCCCCCAAGCAAAGCCATATCTCTTATCAGATCTACCAATGATTTCCCCCAGTTGGGATACTCCTCCAAGCAGATCAGCCAGAGATCTTCACGGCAGCGGGATCCGAATCCCAGACCGGTTTCTTTTTTGCATAATCATAGCTTTTGCATCATTTTCCCCATAAAGCGTAGCATTCTGTCTAATACAGAGCATTATGACAAAAATAAAACATTTGCATGATCACAAGCCAGGTTCGAGCCAGTCACCTGTAAATACCATCAGTATTTCATCAGCAATGTATATAAAAGCCAAAGCGTCCCCTCTGCACTCTCCCACAGGTACATGTTCATATATACCTTTCTGAAACTCGTCCGTGTCATTTTATTCCCCTGCAGATGTAAGCCACAAACATCCTCTGTGATTATAGATACCTATACTTTCTCTTGACACCCTTCCGTGTCACCACTCCCCAGCACGATTGCCAAAACACTTGTTGCAAACCAAACACTTGTTTATAATACACTCTCATTGACACCCGTCTGTGTCATCCTATCCCCACAAGTCGCCAGAACACCTTTTACACTCTCACATGCAAATGTAAGTTCATAACTTATACACTTTGTCTTCTGACACCCGTCCGTGTCATACTCTTCCCCAGCAAGTTGAACACTCGCCCGTGTCTTGCTCATACTTCACAATACTTGTTCATACTTATACAAATACTCATCCGTATCTTCTATATACACTTATTTCCCACAGATTCGACACTCGTCCGTGTTCTTTGTTAACCAGTTGGTACTCGTCCGTACCATCATCTTTGAACATGCATCAACGTTTGTTTCTATCGATACTCATCCATATCATGGTCTTAAGGATGCTCGTCCGCATCTTTAATCTATACACAGTGTCAAAACACTTATACCTTTTATTTCTTAGGCGTAAGCACTAGTCCGTGTTTACTATTCCCCAGTAAGTCGCCAGCAAAACAACTTTTCTTCTATCCGGCATTCGTCCTATGTCGTGATACTTTTGGCAGCCATACCCTGCCAAGTGATCATCCTTCACCTTTGGATGACCGTCCCTCATCCTTTCCCCAGCGGAGTCTCCATTATTGGAACCTTTTTTATCTGACATTCGTCCTATGTCGTGATATTTAGCAGCCGTCCCCTGCTAGGTGATCGTCCTTCACCATTTGATGATCGTCCTTCATCATTTTATCTGATGGCCGTCCCCATCGTTGATCTTGTTATCCGACATTCGTCCTATGTCATGATAAACCCCGAGAGCAGCCGTCCCCTGCTAGGTGATCGTCTTTCACCTCTTGATGATCGTCCTTCATCATGCTTATCCGATGGCCGTCCCCATCATCGACTTTTTTCTATCCGACATTCGTCCTATGACGTGGTAAAGAGCAGCCGTCCCATGCTAGGTGATCGTCCTTCACCTTTGATGACCGTCCCTCATCATTATTTCATTTATTCTTTAACCCAATGGTCTTCCCCATCGTTGTTCACTTTTACTTTCCAAGCCTGATGGTCATCCCCATCATTGCCTTTGTTTTAATCCCCAGAGAGTCTTGTTTCCTTACCTGATGGTCGTCCCCGTCATGGTCTCTTTATTTCCCCAGCATGTCGGTCGTCCCCGTCATTGCTTAACTTGCTATCTTTTCCCCAGTAGCCGTCCTCTGCTCGATGGTCGTCCTCCATCGCCTTCATTCAATAATCATAATATACTTTCTTTTCACAATTTATATCCCTTTTCTTCTTCTTCCCAGTGATTGCAAATTTTGGACTGTCTTTGGTATTCAACCACAAGTTATCTTGTTTGTCTGTTAAGCAAGGCACTTACATCCTGCACAGCTAACTCAAGTTTGAATAGGGGCAGCTGTAAACACCCCAAATTTCCCTCAATAAGTTCACACCATGGCTTGTGATCTTTCATGTTTGCATAAGCATAAGCATACCACCACATATTGCATATTTGTTTCACTACATTAGTTCAAGTTCATCTGCATCTAGGGTTTGTGATCTGAGCAATCCAAGGACCTATCTGAGCCACTCCAAAGGTCTCCAATCATTCCAAGAGGGTCCATGTATGTTCTATCATCATATCATATCCCTCAAAGATCAAGGAAATCAAGAAATCACAAGAACTTGGAAAGCATGGAAGCAGAGCTAGGGTTTCACTGCACAGATGACCTGAAATTAGGGTTTTGGTTTTAGAGGCCATAACTCCAAATTTTTTGGTCATTCTTGTTTCTAATAGTCTCAATATGTTATAAGGATCATGTGTACCAAGTTTGATGAAGAAATTCATTGTGGAAGTCATATGTTCACTGGGTAACTTCCTGAGTAAGTCAGAGCAAAATCAGGGCATCTGAGGCCCCCAACAATGGAACCAAAGTGGATTTTTCATCAAATTGAAGTTATATGATCTTTATTTGATCATTTAAGTTCTTGGAAGTTCACAAAATTGAAGAAATTTGAGCTAAACCAAAAGTTGCCAAAAATGGAAATGACTTGTAATGGAAACTTTCCATTTTGGGAAAGTATTTCAACCTCCTCTTTCTCATCCAAAAATGCTTCAAATGAAAATTTGTTGGTCATGAAAGTTATAGATTGGATCATTCCCTTTTCAAAAAGTACAAGAACAAGTCCTAATTCATTATGGAACTCAAGTTATGGCTTTGCAAAGTTGGCAAAAATCCTATAATTTTCACTTTCACACCAAAGAGGATTTTTTGCATTTTTACATACCAAGTCATTTTGTAACCTCTAATCACTCTCTAAGCATCATACAAACATACTACAATGCATTGTGACCAAAATTTCCCAAAGAATCATTCCATTTCATGGCTTGAACTTCAAGTAATTCAAAAGGGGCCAAAATTCTTCAAAATTGCAAAAGGGGATGAATCTTCTCATACACTTGCTGCATCACCCCAAAACATTTTCCATGGTTATCCTTGATCTATGCTAAGCCAGGACATGCCAAAGAACAGCTGCAATATGAGCCCATACCTCAAGTACACTTTTTGTTGACTTTTTGCAAGAGAGCCCATACCAATCAGCTGCAGTCACAACAACTCTCTGGCCAATAGAGACATGTTATGTGGACCAAAAGCAAGCCAATACATAACACACACAAGCCTGAAACCTCAGATTCACCAAGCTTCAAAAAAATCACCTTCAATCAAAAACCTTCGAAACTTTCTGTCCAGCCACTAAAACTCAAAACAAACTTCATCATTCAACTCACCATCACCATTAGAGCATTTCCCAACCATCAAACCAACCTGAAACCCCACAAACACAAAACACGATTTCTAGCCAGTTGAGTTGCAAGCCTTCATTCCAGCCATTCTAAGCTCCTTCCAAGCATTGCAACTTCATCAGAGGGTCAAGTAAAGAGGATTTGCACAAAAGAAGAGGTCCAAGAGCTTCAGAGGTGAAAGATCCAGCTCAGGTATCAATCTTCAAACTTTTTTCCAGAAGCATGATTGTAAGTTTCTAAATTGTTCTACATGTTATGCTGATCACCATGATGTAATTTGTTTTGAAAATGAGTTGAAAATAAGCTTGTATTTGACTTCTGAAATTTTGCCCATGAAACATGTTCTTGTTTGATTCTCATGATTGATGCAAAATAAATTAGTTTTGAGGGTGGATTCGTGTTTAGGGTGAGGTAGGGAGTTGATCTTGAGCTTTAGAGCTCCTGAAATGACCTAGGGAGAGAGTTTGAGAAACTACCCTGCCGGAGAAGACGACCGGAGCACTGTTCCGGCCGTCTGAAGGTAATTAGGGCTAATCTCAGGTGATTAGCCAAGTTTGAATCTGGAGCGTAGGATGTGAGTTTCACGCGTGTGTGGAGGGCTGAGATCATTTCACTTAACCCTAATCTTTTTAATTTATTTAATTAATTAAAATTAGGCCAAATTGAATCTGGACCCTTAGATTGCGCGCTGGTCAAAGCAATCCCCCCCAGTTTGAATATGATCCCTTGGATTGTCCTACTTTTATTTAAATTCATTTTATTTTCATTTTTATCCATTTATTTTGTGCATTTTATTTAAAATACTTAGAAAAGTCCAAAAAATATTTTCTTCTGCATTTTAGTTTCAAATATTTTTCTTTACCCAAAAACATTTTTATTTTTAATTTTTGCATTAAAAAACCATTTTAAAAATATTTAAATGTTTATTTTAATTAATGGAAATTAATTAATTAAAATACCATTTAGGTTTCTAAAAATTCCAAAAAAATTCATATTGCATCTTAGGACATTTAGAAACATTGTCAAACCATTCATACAAATTTATTTTTGGTTTTGATTCAATCTTGACATTTTTCTTGAATTTAGTGTTCATAAAAATCCCTTTTTGGAACTCTAACTTTGAAAATTCTTTTCTGCCTAACCATGAAGGGTTTGACAATGATTCTTTTTGTATTGTTTTCTATATAGCATGTAGTTTCTAGGATATTTTTGTCATAAATTTATCTTACATTTTCCATTTGATTTGCATTTTCCCTCTTAAGGTACCAAAAAATCCAAGTTAACTTAGAAAATTCACAACTTTCTTTAGGTTAAGAGTTAGACCTCCTCCTTTGGGGTGTGATATCATATTGGGTTAGGGTTCGTTTGAGTTCATTTGCAATTTTTTATCATGTGATTTTCTTCTGTTTTTGACATTTGCATCTCATCCTTTCATGTAACCCTAATCTTGCATCCATACTTGCATCTTACATTGCATTGCATGAACATGTGAACTTGCCATGACATTCTAAGCACTTGTATGCCATCTTAGACATCTTAAGACATTTCTTGAACATTTCTTGATCATTTCTTCATACATTTGTTATGCTTTGCATCCATTTCATTTCATAAACATACATGTGTTTTCATACTTCAAAGCATGCTCCACTTGCATCCAATCTCTTGTATGACCATTCATAACACTTGGTATGCCTTTGCATCATCTCATAGCATCATTTTCATCATGTGTTTGCCTCTGGTTTTGGTTTTTACCTTTGCATATGTTTCATTTTCATTTCATTTCTTTCCTTATGCTAACATTTTCAAGTGGTAAGTAACTTGAGAAGTGAATTTGCCTTCACTTCTCATTTCTCTTCATCTTCTTCATATGCATCCTTGCTGCATTTTCATTTGCTTTAGAGTGAGCTTTCTCATTCATGTTCATCATTCATTTTCTTTCTCCAAGTTACTTATCTTCTTCAGTGAAGTAAGTAACTTGTTTCTTCTTCTCCTCCTCTCATCTGCTTCTTCCATTGGTGGCTTCTCTGAAGATCTCTTTTAAGCCTTACAAACCATAGGAACATCCAAGCTTGATAGTAATTAGGATTGTGATTAGTCCCCCTTTAGCTTTTCCTTTGTGTCTTCTTTGTGTCTCTCTTCTCACCTCATCATTAGAGACTAAACCTTTAAGGCAATAAGACTTTGTGATTAGGGTTATGCCTGCATCCTTCTCTTAGGATGGAGTGTATAACTTTAATCCTAAGTGTTAAACCCTTAATTTGTTTAAAACTCTTAATTAATCCATCTTAATAATCACTAAGACAATAGCTTGTAACTTGGGCCTTCCATTAGGGTTCTAATTCTTCCTTTAGTGGTTAAGAAGGACTAACCCTACTGTTAATGGACAAGTCCCCCTCAAGTTGTCTTACAAACCATAAAACTCACTTCTTAATCTCACCTCTTATTTAAAATCCATTTAATAAAGGTTTGTTTTGTCATGAGGTTAATCCCTAATCATGGATTAAGTCGAGGTATCTTCCTCAGCTTAAGTGTGCTCATCTATTATCCTTCTATTAGGATGGTGTAATGGGTCCACTAATCCTTGATTATGGCTTAAACTCATTACTTAACACTAAACAAAAACTCAAAAATAACATCTAAATAATCACAAGTAGGTTAATGATCTTAATCCTACATCATCATGGTAATTAAGTTGAGGTGTGTATCTCATACTTAAGGTATTCTCATTATCCCTAATCAAAGGGAGGATATGATGAGTTTACTAACCCTTGGTTCAGGCTTAAGCTCATTAACTTATGACAAACACCAAAAACAATAAAATGATTGAAAACACAAAAACAAACAATAATCGTCTCCTTAGGGATTCTTTTCTCATCACCTTCACTCATAAACGAGAACCTGCTTCTTCCGTCTAATGCAAGACAGTTAACACTCGAGCCATACGAGTCATACACTTGAGTATAGACAAGTAAGCAGTTCACAAGTCAATTTATCTTTCAGTCTCTTTGAGTCGAACTACGGTGTTCTGACTTCCTCATTGCACGAGAGGGTATGTAGGCATAACTTAACTGTTATCGAACAAAAGTCTCTGTGTCTTCCCCCTCTTTCAGCACTCTCCTTTAAGCTCATTCCTGAGCACCTCACTTCACTTTCTTTCACTAACACTTGTACATTCTTTTCTAGATTTTGCACACAGATAGCACAGACACTACCCCTTTAAACACAAATCTTTTAAGCGTGGATCTCGTCAAGTACGACGGATAATCTGGGTGCTAATACCTTCCCAGGTTGTAACCAACCCCCTTTCTCAGTTTCTCTGGTTCGCAACCGTCTTATCCATCTTTTCCTAGGTTTATGCAGCATTACCTTTCCTTCGGGATAAAAATGCCTAGCTGGAGACTCTATTCAGTTCACCTTCATTCTCTCCTTTCGCCGACCATTCGCGCTTGTACCGGGATGCAAATCTTTGGGAGCGACAACTTCCAACCACTTCTAAGATCAAATAAAGATCATAGAACCTCAATTTGATGAAAATGATCCTTTGGTTCCATTGTTGGGGGCCTCAGATGCCCTGATTTTGACTTAACTTGCTCAAGAAGTTACCCAATGATCAGATGACTTCCACAATGAATTTCTTCATCAAACTTGGTACACATGATCCTTATAACATATTAAGTACATTAGAAACAAGAATGACCAAAATATTTGGAGTTAAGGCCTCTGAAACCTGTCGCTCCCACTAAATGAAGCTAAGTCAGATAGGGTACAGACGCGAACGGTCGGCGAGAGGGACAATGATAACACACAGCCGTGAACTCACTGGAGATGAATAGAGTCGCCAGCTAGGCATTTTTATCCCGGAGGAAAGGTAATGCTGCATAAACCTAGAAAGAGATGGATAAGACGGTTGCGAACCAGAGAGACTGAGAAAGGGGGTTGGTTACAACCTGGGAAGGTATTAGCACCCAGATTGTCCGCCGTACTCGACGGGATCCACGCTTAAAAGATTTGTGTTTTAAAGGGGTAGTGTCAGTGCAATTTGTGTGTAAAAGAACTGGAAAGGTGTACAGGTGTCAGTGCAAAAGAAGTGAAGTGTAAAAACGTATAGTGTCAGTGTAAGGATAAGAGTGAAATGCTCAAGATCATGAGGCTAAAGAATGAAGGTAGAAAGAGGGGGAATATACAGAGACTTTTGTTCGATAACTTGTTAAGTTATGCCTACGTATCCTCTCGTGCAATGAGGAAGTCAGAACACCGTAGTTCGACCCAAAGAGACTGAAAGGTGAATTGACTTGTGAACTGCTTATTTGTCTATGCTCAAGTGTATGACTTGTCTGGCTCAGGTGCAAACTGTATTGCATTAGACGGAAGAAGCGAGCTCTCGTTTGTGAGTGAATGAGATGAGAAAAGAATCCCGGAGGAGACGATTATTGTTTGTTTTTGAGTTTTCAGTCTTTTATTGCTTTTGAGAGTTTGTCATAAGTTAATGAGCTTATGCCTAAACCAATGGGTTAGTAAACTCATCACATCTTCCCTCTGATTAGGGGTAATGAGAGTACCTTAAGTGTGAAGTCAAATTCTCACACTTAATCACCTTTGGTGTAGGATTAAGATCATTAACCTACTTGTGATTATTTAGATGTTTTTGGTGTTTTTGTTTAGTGTTGAGTAATGAGGTTAAGCCATAATCAGGGATTTAACAGACTCATTACACCATCCTAATAGAAGGATAATAGATGAGAATGTTTAAGCTGAGGAAAACTCCTCAACTTAATCCATGATTAGGGATTAAACTCATGACAAAACAAGCCTTTGATTAAGTGGATTTTATTCAATGGTATGATGATGAAGTGTTTTTTAGGGTTTGTAAGACAACTTGAGGGGGACTTGTCCATTAACACTAGGGTTAGTCCTTCTTAACCAATTAAGGAAGAATTAGAACCCTAATGCAAGGCCCAAGTTACAAGTGTGATGTCTTGATGATTATTAAGTGAATTGATTAAGAGATTTAAACACATTAAGGGTTTAACACTTAGGATTAAATTTATACACTCCATCCTAAGAGAAGGATGCAAGCATAAGCTTAATCACAAAGCCTTAAAGCCTTTAGGGTTTAGTCCCTGATTATGAGATGAGAAGAGATGACTCAAAAGAGACACAAAGGTAAAACTAAGAGGGGAGAATAATCAAACCCCTAATCATTGTCATGCTTGGTTGTTCCTAAGGTTTGTGAAGTTTTCAAGAGAAGTCTTCAATGGAACCACCAGGAAGCAGATGAAAGGATCAGGAGAAGCAAGGTAACTTGCTTCATTCAAGAAGTCAAGTCACTTGAAGAAAGAAAATGAGAAGAAGAAGAATGAGCAAGCTCAAACTCAAACACATATCAAAATGCAGCAAGGGATGCAAGAAAGAGATGAGAAGAAAGTATGAGAAGTGAAGGCAAATTCACTTCTCAAAATCACTTACCACCTGAAAGGTTAGAAAAGAAATGCAATGCAATGCAAAATGGGATGGAATGACATGATGCAAACCAAAACCAGAAGCATGTATGTGATGTTAATGATGCTATGGGATGCTACAAACCAGAAACAAAACATGTGGATGATCATACAAGTTTATGAATGCAAATGAAGCAAGTTAAGAACCAAGAACATACATGAAAAGTTATGAGATGCATATGGCATACAACATGGCAAATGCAAGATGAAATGCTCAAACATGCTTTCAATATGTCTTATGATGTTCAATGAATCAAATGGAAGCATGGAATGTCATGGCAAGTCATGTCATGCAAGAAAATGCAAGATGGATGCATATGGAAGCCCAAATTAGGGTTTATGAACAATGCAACAAACAAAAACCAAAACCAGAAGCAAAAAACATTATGAAAAATTGAAAATGCATTCAAAGGATCCCTAATCCTATACTAACTCACTGCCCAAAGGAGAGGTCTCAACTCCTAACCAATTTCAAGTTATGATTTTTACAAGATTTCTAGGGTTTTAGGGTTCCTAAACAAGAAAATTATCAAACAAATTGAAAATGAAAGATCAAATCATGGCCATTTAACCTCACAAACTACATGCTAAACACAATGCAATGCAAAAAGAATCAAGGTCCAATTCCTCATGGTTAGGCAGAAATGATTTTTGGAAGTTTGGATCAAAATAATGCATCAAAAAGATTTTAATTCAATGAAAAATTCTCAAAATGCATCAAGATCAAAAAATAAATTTTGTTTGAAGGTTGGACAATGTTTCTAAATGTCTTAAAACATTTCATGAATTTTTTTGGTGATTTTTAAATACCTAAAAGTATTTTTAATAAATTAATTTTCATTAATCAATTAAAAATAAACTTTTAAATATTTAAAAATACTTTTTTAATGCTAAAAATGAAAATAAAAATATTTTTGTGTTTTAAAAATTAATGAAACTCTTGACAAAAAGTTTCATAATTTTTAAAACATTTTTTGCTATTTTAAATAAATTGTATAAAACAAATGAAATAAATATGAAAATAAAATGAAATTAAATGGAAAAGGAAAAAGTCAGCCAATCTAATGGCTGAGATTCAAACCCCGGGACGCGGGAGCTGACCACGCGCGCAAATGAACGATCTACATTCAAACTGGCCTAATTAATGCTTATGCCCTAATCCTGCCGTTAATCACTTTCAGACGACCGAAACAGTGTTCCGGTCGTCTTCTCCGATCACGTCAAAATCCAATCTCACTCTAAACGTTTCTAAAATGAAATCTACAAGCACAGGAATGACCCCCACTCACTCACGAACCAAAACCCCCAATCAAAACACATTTATCATTCCTGAAATGACTGAATCGAAGCAAACAAAATCTAGGGCAAAAAGTTTCAGAGACTGATTAAACTCTCATCTCTCCACCATTTTCAAAACTAAAGACATATTTATGATCAGGGAAGCATGAATAACAACTTAAGAACTTAAAAAATGATTTCTGGAAAAAATGTTCTTGAGCTACCTGAGTTTCGAAGCTTTCAATCCTGCAACTTTCTGCCCTCTTCCTTTGATGCAAACCACCCCCTTTGGTCCCTTGATGATGTTTGGATGCTCAGCAAGAGTTTATGTTGGCTGGTTTGGGAGTTTGAACAGCTTCTGCCCAAGCTCAGGTGAGAATGGTGATTGTGATTCAGGCAGTTTCAGGCAAAGGTGAGTGGTTCTTTGTAGTCAGGATGATGTTTTGAGAAGGTTTGTGGAGTTTGTTCAAGTGTTTGTGGCCTGTGGAATGAGTTTCGAAAGCTTTGGTTTTGAGAGTGAAAAATGGAAGAGTAATGTTCTTGCTGGTTTCAGGCTTAGGTCTTGCTGGTTTTGGCTTAGTGAAGCAAGGTGAGCTGATTAGTGGAATTGGTTTGGGTGTTCTTGGCTTGTGGAATCAGATTCGAAGGAAAATGCAAGTTGGAGAGAGTTTGTGAATGTGTTGCTAGAGCTTGTTTCAGGCTGGCTTGTTATGTGAAATGGCTGGCATTTTGCTTGCATAAAATAATCCCATTGGTCAGATGATGTGACTTGGCCTTTATTGATTGGCATGCTAGCTTTTGCAAAAAGTCCACTCTTGTGTAAGAGAAGCATGGGTTGTGTTCTAGGCTAGTACAAGTGTGTGGGCTGGCGCAGCATGGTGAGGGGAAAGGCTATGGTTGGTTCAGCATCCAAGGCAACAAGTGGATGGAAGTGTTATGATGATTTTTCAACTTGGTTCCCTTTTGGTTCACATGAAACTTTCTTGCTATACAAACCATGAAACATGAGAAATTCTTGATCCATTCTGAACTTTAGGTCACATGTGATGTTTGTGTGATGGTTAGACATGAATTAGAAGTTACAAATGCCTTGGTACAAAGTTTTTGCAAGTTTTCCATTTGGTGCATATTTTGAAAATTAGTGATTTTAGCCAACTTTGACACACCATAACTTTTGATCAAAAATGATTTAGGTCATGTTCTTGTACTTTTTGAAAAGGGAAAGATCTAATCTACAACTTTCATGACCAAAGTTTTTCCATTTGAAGCATTTTTGAATCAAAAAGTAAGGGTTGAAAAAGTTGCATAAAATGACATTTCATTAAAAGTCAACCATGCCCTAAAAAGTCAACTTTGCAAAAACTTCAAATTCTTGAATTTTGTGAACTTCAACCTTCTTCCATGATCAAATAAAGATCAAATACACTCAAAATGATGAAGATCACCCCTTGGTTGGGTCATTGGGGGCCTCAGATGCCCTGATTTTGCACTGACTTGTCCAGAAAGTCAACTCTTGATCAGATGACTTCCCCATGGAATTTCTTCATGAAAATTGATATGCACACTCCCTATACCATATAGAGACCAATAGAAACAAGAATTACCAAAAAATTTGGAGTTATGGCCTCTGAAACCAAAACCCTAATTTTAGGTCAACTGTGCAGTCAAGCCTGGCTCTGCCTCCACACCAATCCCAGTTCTTGTGATTCTTTGGCATTCTTGACTTTGAGAGGATGTAATATGATGCTTGAACACACATGGACCCCTTTGAAGTGATTGTTGACCTTTGGAGTGGCTCAAGAAGCTCTTGGATTGCTCAGATCACAAACCCTAGATGCAGATGACTTAGAACCAATGCAGTGAATCAAAAATGTGATATGAGATGTTATGATTGTGTCTATGCATATGAAAGGAAAAGGGACCACGACGGGGACGGCCATCGGGTCAAAGAATAAATGAAATAAACAGATGATGAGGTACGGTCATCAAAGGTGAAGGACGATCACCTAGCAGGGGACGGCTGCTCTGTTGGGTATAAGATGAGGGACGGTCATCTAAGGTGGAGGACGACCACCTGGCAGGGTACGGCTGCCGAAAATATCGCGACATAGGACGAATGCCGGATAAAAGGTCAACGATGGGGACGGCCATCGGATGAGCATGATGGAGGACGACCATCAAGAGGTGGAGGACGACCACCTTGCAGGGGACGGCTGCTCTCAAGGTTTATCATGACATAGGATGAATGCCAGATAACCAAAATCAACAATGGGGACGGCCATTGGATAAAATGATGAAGGACGATCATCAAAAGGTGGAGGACGACCACCTAGCAGGGGACGGCTGCTAAAATCAACGATGGGGGACGGCCATCGGATGAGCATGATGGAGGACGACCATCAAGAGGTGGAGGACGACCACCTAGCAGGGGACGGCTGCTCTCAGGGTTTAACATGACACCGGACGAGTGTCAGATAAAAGAGAAAATGCTTTGTTAGCGATCTACTGGGGGGTAGTAAACACGGACGAGTGTTCACATCCAAGAAACAAAAGGTATAAGTGTTTGGTATTGTGTATAGATTAAAGATGCGGACGAGCATCCCTAAGACTACGATACGGACGAGTATCGGGTAGAAACAAATACTGACGCGTGTTCAAAGATGATGATACGGACGAGTATCAACTGGTTAACAGAGAACACGGACGAGTGTTGAATCTGAAGGGACTCTTCTGGGGAATGGTAGACACAGACGAGTGTCTATATTTAAAAAGACAAAAGTGTTTGACACAGTGTATGGATTAAAGATGCGGACGAGCATCCTTAAAACTATGATACAGACGAGTATCATGTAGAAACAAACTCTCGACGCATGTTCTGAGATGATGGTACAGACGAGTACCAATTGGTTAACAAAGAACAGGGACTAGCATTGAATCTGCGGGGATATATAAGTGGTATATACAAGATACAGACGAGTATCTGTGTAAGAGTGATTGGTATATAGATGAGTATTTGACTGCTGGGGAGAGCGACACGGACGAGTTCCAAAAAAGAGAAGAGTGTAATATAAACAAGTATCTGATATACAAAGTGTAGATGACTGTGCTGGGGATATGACACAGACGGGTGTCAAAGGATTGTATATGTAAGTATATGTGATTGCAAAGAGGACGTCTTTGGCTTTCTGCCGGGGTTATGACATAGATGGGTGCCAAAGAGAGTATATACTGGTGTTTGTGAATGTGAGGCAACTGCTTTTGCTGAGGAATCTCCGCTGGGGATACGGGGGAAGTATTCTGTATATTGATGGATTGTCATTATTCACAAGTGTTGGTTCGAAACATGGCTTATGATTATGCTATATGTTTGACTTTTGTCGTAATGCTCCGTGTTAAACGGAATGCTACGCTTTGTGGGTGATTATGATGTGAATGCTATGATTATGCAAAGATACCAAACCGGGATCCGGGTCCCGCTGCTGCGAAGATCTTCGATCGATCTGTTGAAATGGACATCCCAGCTGGGATGAGATCATTGGTAGATCTGATGAGATGATATCTGCTTGGGGATTCAGGTTACTGATAAACCTATCTCAGTAATGCGGGACCCAGTTGGGGTTTGTAGAAGCTTTCTTCACTTTGTTGTGATCCTTCATGCGTTGCTCTTCTGGATAGAGGCTGGAACTCTGTGGGGAGATAGCTCCTTGACTTTTGTACTCGACTGAGGATGGGATGGCAACTGGGCTGGGGAGAAAGAGAGATCACTGAAAGACCTCCCTAGGGATTCTGTTGAAGAGGATCCTTGACTCAGCCGGGGATATGGGCGCCTTCTGGCATTGCCCTTGCAATTCTGATGGGGGGAAGTAATAAGTGGCAACTCAGCTGGGGAGAACACACTTTTGGTACTAAGTGTCGATTTGTCAGCTTGCCGGAGTGAAGCTTTCATGCCCCCAGTTGCGCTCTGGATACCTGCAATCCTGCAAAGATATAGAAACGCACAAAATAATCCCAAGGTATCCCTTACTGGATTCCGTCATAGGAGTTTAGATACTTCTGAGAGTATGCATATTTCCTGCAAGCACGTTTTTATTTGAAGATACACATCTGTATTTTATGCAATCAGTTTTTCTTTTAGACATCAGACATTTTTTGCAAATAAAATGTACAAGACGAGACATGACTGAAAATCTGATTTTATTAATTCATATGCCCTGAATTGGCGAGATACAGTCAAAGGAACAAATCCCCTGAAATGAGGAGATTGTTACAAATTGAGAAACAAAATGCTGGCAATGTTGATGACGCTTTAAGGAGCTTCCTCTTTACTATGACTCGTATGACTTTTGACGCTCTTCTCATCTTGCTTTCTGAAGAATGTTGATTCTGACTGAAGCTTGATCCTTTCGAAGCTTACCAAGTTGTAAACGATACAGACGAATTCAGAATGCAGTTGTTCGCTTATTCCCTTATTTTGCATGGATCGCCCTTTCGGGTTTTCAATCCATCGGGATACCCATTTTTTCCTGAGTTGTCCAATGCGGCTTTTCAACTCAGCGGGTGTACATTTTTTGTCTATTTTCCCTTATTTTTTCCCGAGTCTTTTATTCTGTTTTTGACTCGCCGGGATGCCCTATTTTTGCCTGGACTTACATTCTGTTTTTGTGTCCAGCGGGTCATTTTTATGCGAAGTATTTTTTAACTGCATCTGAATTCACAGGGGACGGGAAGTCTTCACCATCCATGGTGTTGAGCATCAGTGCTCCACCGGAAAAAACTTTCTTTACTACAAATGGTCCTTCGTAGTTCGGAGTCCACTTGCCCCTGTGGTCTGTATGAGGAGGGAGGATTCTTTTCAGCACAAGATCTCCTACTTGGTACTCTCGGTGCCTGACTTTCTGATCGAAGGCTTTCTTCATTCTTTTCTGATACAACTGCCCATGACAGATTGCAGCCAATCTTTTCTCTTCAATCAGACTCAGTTGTTCGTATCGGGCCCGAACCCATTCTGCTTCACTCAGTTTAACATCCATTAGTACCCGCAGAGAGGGTAATTCAACTTCAACAGGTAGGACTGCTTCCATACCATACACAAGTTGATACGGTGTTGCCCCAGTGGATGTTCTGATTGACGTGCGGTACCCATGCAAGGCAAACGGTAGCATTTCATGCCAGTCTTTGTAGGTGACTACCATCTTCTGCACAATCTTCTTGATATTCTTATTAGCTGCCTCAACTGCGCCATTCATCTTTGGCCTGTAAGGAGAAGAATTGTGGTGTTGGATCTTGAAGTCTCGGCACAGCTCTGCCATCATTTTGTTGTTTAAATTGGAACCATTATCAGTAATGATTCGCCCGGGCACTCCATATCGACAAATGATATCTCTTTTCAGAAATCTGGCTACCACTTGTCTTGTAACATTTGCATAGGAGGCTGCTTCAACCCACTTTGTGAAATAGTCAATGGCAACCAGGATGAATCTGTGGCCATTCGAAGCAGTTGGCTCAATCTTACCAATCATGTCAATGCCCCACATAGCAAAGGGCCAGGGTGAAGACATTACATTCAAAGGATTGGGAGGCACATGCACCTTATCTGCATAAATCTGGCATTTATGGCATTTTCTGGCATAGGCACAACAGTCTGCATCCATTGTGATCCAGTAATACCCTGACCTCAACAACTTCTTGGCCATGGCATGCCCTCCCGCATGGGTACCAAAAGATCCTTCGTGCACTTCATGCATCAACAGGTCTGCTTCCGTCTTGTCAACACATCTGAGGAGCACCATATCAAAGTTCCTCTTGTACAGGGAACCATCAGTGTTCAAGAAGAAACTACCAGCAAGCCTTCTCAAAGTCTTCTTATCATTGGAAGATGCCCCAGGTGGGTATGTTTGATCCTCCAAGAAGCACTTAATGTCATGGAACCAAGGCTTATCATCTTTGACAACATCTGCTGCGAACACATATGCTGGCCTTTCCAGTCTGGACACTGAGATTTGAGGTACAAAGTTGGCAGCTTGAACTTTGATCATAGATGAAATGGTGGCAAGAGCATCTGCAAACTGATTCTCGTCCCGAGGGATATACTCAAGCTTGACTGTTGTGAAGAAAGTCAATAACCTCCTTGTATAATCCCTGTAAGGTATCAGATGATCTTGGTGGGTGTACCATTTGCCGTTGGTTTGATTGATTACCAAAGCTGAATCTCCGAATACGGTCAATGTCTTGATCCTGAGGTCAATGGCTTCCTCAAGACCCATAATGCAAGCTTCGTATTCAGCTTCGTTGTTAGTGCAGTTGAAAGTGAGTTTTGCTGAGAAAGGCATGTGAACTCCTTTGGGTGTAATGAGTACTGCACCAACACCATGACCATTCATGTTAACAGCCCCATCAAACATCATAGTCCATTCTTCTCCCGGGTCGGGCCCTTCAGTGTGAACAGGCTCTTCATGATCTTTTGCTTTTATGAACATGATGTCTTCATCAGGGAAGTCAAATATCATAGGCTGGTAATCATCGATAGGTTGCTCAGCAAGATATTCAGACAATACACTGCCCTTGATGGCTTTCTGAGATGTGTATTGGATGTCATACTCTGTAAGGATCATTTGCCATCTTGCAACCCGTCCGGTAAGTGTTGGCTTCTCAAATATGTACTTAACTGGGTCCATCTTTGAGATCAACAAAGTAGTGTGGGTCAGCATATACTGTCTCAGTCGGCGAGCAGCCCACGCTAAAGCACAGCAAGTTTTCTCGAGCAGTGAATAATGTTGTTCACAGTCGGTAAACTTTTTGCTTAGGTAGTATATTGCATACTCTTTTCAACCAGACTCGTCATGTTGGCCCAGCACACACCCCATTGACTCTTCTAATGCTGTCAAGTACATTATCAGAGGTCTTCCTTCAACTGGAGGCATAAGGATTGGAGGTTCTTGTAAGTATTCCTTGATCTTGTCAAAAGCCTTCTGACAGTCTTCATTCCACCTGACCGTTTGTTCTTTTCTCAACAACTTGAACAAGGGTTCACAGGTTGCCGTAAGGTGAGATATGAATCTTGATATGTAGTTCAATCGACCTAAGAACCCTCGAACTTCCTTTTCTGTCTTTGGTGCAGGCATCTCTTGGATGGCTTTGACTTTATCAGGGTCAACTTCAATCCCTTTCTCGCTTACAATAAAACCCAGCAGCTTACCAGATCTCACCCCGAATGTGCATTTGTTGGGGTTCAATTTCAGTTGATACTTCCTCAGACGCTTGAACAACTTTAGTAGATTTACCAGGTGATCTTCTTCAGTAAGGGACTTGGCAATCATGTCATCCACGTAACACTAAATTTCTTTATGGATCATATCGTGGAATAATGTCACCATAGCCCGTTGATATGTTGCACCAGCATTCTTGAGCCCAAATGGCATTACCTTGTAGCAGAACGTGCCCCAGGGTGTGATGAAGGTTGTCTTCTCCATGTCTTCAGGTGACATTTTAATCTGATTGTACCCTGAAAATCCGTCCATGAAGGAGAATACCGAGAACTGAGCCGTATTATCCACCAATACATCGATGTGAGGTAATGGGAAATCATCTTTCGGGCTGGCTCTGTTCAGATCCCGGTAGTCGACACACATCCTTACTTTGCCGTCTTTCTTTGGCACAGGTACTATATTAGCAACCCACGGCGGATAGCTAGTTACAGCAAGGAACCCGGCGTCCCATTGCTTTTGTACCTCTTCCTTGATTTTCATTGCCATGTCTGGGCAAGTACGGCGCAGTTTCTGTTTAACCGGCGGGCATTCTTCTCTCAAAGGAAACTTGTGCACAACAATGTCGGTATCCAACCCTGGCATATCTTGATAAGACCAAGCAAACACGTCCACATACTCTCGAAGCAGGTCAATCAGTTGTCTCTTCACTGAGTCTTGTAAGCAGGCCCCGATTTTAACTTCTTTCACGTCTTCATCTGTACCAAGATTGATCACTTCAACCTCCTCCTGGTGAGGAGTAATAACCTTTTCCTCTTGTCTCAACAACCTGGCTAGCTCTTCAGGAAGCTCATACTCTTCTTCAACCCCTTCATCAGCTTGATTGATTGGATTGTCAAAGTCATACGAAGTCATAGCCGTGCTGTTGTCGGTGCTGTCTGGAAGGCAAACTCTGCAAGGGTTCAGTTTGTTCATTTTAGTGATTTGATTTTAATCTTGTTTAGAAAAGTGAAATAAAGTGGTCATTTTGAAAACACTGCCATTTATTTTTTTGTACAAAAAGAAAAATGGAAAAACAGTGAGCGGGAAAGAAAAGACTTGTTTGCAAAAAGATGTCTGATATTTCATTGATTAATCTTGTTGCACAAAAAGTACAGATGGCCCGATTACAAAATGAGTCTTGTCATCTTGGGCAAGATGCAAGACTTTGATGCATGCTATAAAAATACAGGAAATAATAATTACTCTGCATGAGTAACTCTTATAATTTCCTGGGAAGACCAGTTCGAGATACTGCTCCCCGGGATCTTTGGACGAATCCAGCTTTCCAGGTTGCATTCTTCTTCCAGCTCGTCTTCCAAACTGTTGACAGCATCAGGGGTGAGCATCCCCCCACTAACAAAGTTGGGCTCTTTCGCAGCCTCTGTTTGATCTTGTTGAGTTGGTTTGTAACCCAACCCAAATCTGTCCTCTTTCTTCTCCACCGGTAACAGCTTGCCCCAGCCTTGGGCAGTTCCTTCCTCAACCACCTTCCGGGCTTGTTGGTATGATGTCATTGAAGTTCCAGGTACAGCAGAAGTTTCATTCACGTTCAAGGCCTCGAACCCCTGACTCATTGTTTCATGGATCTCCCCATCCATCTCAATGAATTTATAGGTTGCCAGGTGGCTGACAAAAATGTCCTCCTCTCCACAGATTGTAACGACTTGACCCTCCCACTCGAATTTTAACTTCTGGTGAAGGGTTGAGGTCACGGCGCCAGCGGCGTGAATCCATGGCCTACCCAATAGACAGCTGTAGGCAGGCTGTATATCCATCACGTAGAAGGTCGTTTTGAAAGTTTGCGGGCCAATCGTTATGGGCAACTCAATCTCACCCAGAACCGATCTCTTAGAACCATCAAAGGCTCTCACCACCAGGTTGCTGGGTCTTAACGCCAATCCGTCATACTCTAGCTTCACAAGGGCCTTCTTAGGTAAGACATTGAGGGATGACCCTGTGTCTACCAGCACATGGGAAAGGACTGCACCTTTACATTCCATGGTTATGTGCAAAGCCTTGTTATGGTTGCGGCCTTCCGTCGTCAAATCAGTGTTGGTGAACCCTAGTCCATGACTAGCATTAACGTTTCCAACCACAACTTCCAACTGATTAACGGTGATCTCTTCAGGCACATAAGCTGCGTGCAAGACTTTGAGTAGTGCATTCCGATGGGCTTCGGAGCACATGAGCAATGATAGGATTGAGATCTTGGAAGGCGTCTGATGAAGCTGATCCACTATTTTGTAATCACTTTTCTTGATGATTCGCATGAACTCATCAACCTCTTGATCGAAGGGTGTTTTCAAAGCTTCTTTAACAATCTGCTCTTCCTGCACCAAGCTTTTCCCTTTTGCCTTGGCAGCAGCTTCTGCTTCGGCAGTGGGTCTCTGAATTTGTGGAGCAAAGAGACGTCCGCTTCGAGTGAAGCCTCCGCCTCCTCCCACATTATCTATTTGTGGTGCAGGGGTTGATGATTCAAAAGTGATTTTTTGTCCCTCGCAGTACAGGTCAGAGCCGTAATGCCACGGGATGGCGTTACTGCTTTCATAAGGTACTGGTCCAGGCACCGTGATAGTGACTGGACTGATTGCAGCTACGGAAGGAATTGTGATAGTCTGTGGATCGTAATATATCGTGACTGGTGCTCTGGTGGGAGCAGCACTTTGTGAATTGTAGGCAGAGTTATTTTCTGGATCGTAACAAATCGTAACTGTTGAGACATCTTCATGATTTATTGCTGATGTTGTAGGAGACATTGTTGGAAGGATGGGTGTTGTTGTTGTAGGAGTTTCAAAATGGAGTGGTGCTGGAGTTGTAGAAGGAACATTTGTTGATATATGGTCAGTTGAAATGACAGATGAAGTACTTGTTGATGAAGCCGAAGAATTGTCGGGAACAATGGTTGTTGCAGTTGCAGGAGATACTGGGATTGTTGCTGATGAGATTGCTGGATTTGTTGGAAATGATGTGGTGATTTGAAGTTGGCCATTCTGAATGAGACCATCTATGTCATTCCTCAAGTTATCGCACCCATTTATCGAAATATTGCAGTAAGCACACCCTAACTCACACCCCGAGAACATTTGGCATTCGAGGAGTTGAGCCTTGATCTCTACCAACGGTGTCCGGATCTGACGCACACTGGTTATTAAATAAGACGGCTTGTCTTCTTCAATAGCATTTATTCTGGGACCCCCGTGGTGCGGCATAGGGTTCTTATTGACATTGGGTGGTGGTGCAAAATTCAGGGCCTTAGAGTCTACCAGGTCTTGTACCTTCATGTGCAAGGCTCTGCACTTTTCTGTACTGTGGCCAGGTGCATTCGAGTGAAAAGCACATCTGGCGTTGGAGTCATAGTTCCTGGGTAGACTATTAGGGTCTGGAGGTGCCAACGTCCTTAGCTCAACTAGGTTGAGTTTCAGGAGTTGTGGCAGCAATGTAGCATATGGCATAGGGATCGGATCGATCACCCTATTGGCTTGAGATGGCCTCTGCTGAAATGGCCTTTGCTGGTTGTTGTTGTTGGTGTTGTTGTAGTTTCTTGGAGGATACTGAGCTTGTTGATGGTACTGAGGTTGTTGCTGATAGTTTTGTTGCGGAGGTTGATAAGCTGGTTGTGGGTGAGCTGGAGCGGGAATGGTGACTGCTGCTACAGACCTGTGAACATACTGGGGTCTGCCCCTGTTGGTGTGGATGGCATTGGTCTCGCCAGTTCTTCTTGGGCCTGCAAAAGGCTTCCTTGTATTGCTGGACGAGCTGGCACCATTGTCAGAAATCTTGCCCATCTTCAACAGGCTCTCAATTCTCTCTCCAGCTATGACAACATCTGCAAAGCTAGTGGAAGAGAAAGCAGCTAGCCTGTCAATGTATGTGCCCTGGAGGGTGTTCATGAACATATCTGCCATTTCCCTTTCAGACATAGGTGGCTGAACAGCAGCAGCCAATTGCCTCCATCTCTGGGCATATTCTCGGAAACTTTCCCTTGACGACTGTGACATTCCCATCAGGAGGGTCCTGTTGGGTGCCATATTTAAGTTGTACTGATACTGTCTGATAAAGGCCTCTGCCAGGTCCTTCCAACACCTGATAGTTGCTCTTGTCAGATGAGAGTACCATTCTCTTGAAGCTCCCGTCAAGCTATCCTCGAAATAGAACATCCAGAGCTTCTCGTCCATGGTGTAGGCCTTCAACCTCCCCAGAAATGATTGTAAATGGGTCCGGGGGCACGAAGTCCCGTTGTATTTCTCAAAACAAGGAGGCTTAAACTTATGGGGAATCCTGACCCCGTCTACCAAGCCCATGTCCGTAACATCGAAACCTAAAGAGTTTTGAGACTCTAAGGATCTTAATTTCTCAGTTATCTCATCCAGCCTTCTATCATAAGCTTCCTCCCCAGCACCCATTACCGTGAACTGATCCTCCTGGGGGTCTTCTTGCAGTACCCTTCCTGCAGTGGCAGTCCCTTGAACATTTGCAGGAATATTGACCTCTGGATGAAGATGGGGGCCAAATGCAGGGGGGTTAACATGAGGTTGGACTCTCTCGTTGTTGTTGGTGCCAGCAGTCCCTACATGTGGATCCTCTTGATTTTGCCTTTCCACCATGGCTCTCAATCTTTCTTGGCTCTGAGCCATGTTGTTCATCACTTCCATAAACTGGGTCATCTGTGTTCTCATTTCCAATCTTTCGTTTGCCATTTGATTTCTAACCTCTGCAAGGTCCTGCTGTACCTGATCCATTTGTATGCCCGGAAGGTTGTTACGGGTTGGATAACGGTGCGGACGGTTGAGGGGAAATACCCGGCGTCGAGCAATAATTCCTGGATATCACAACAGAGTTAGCAACAATAAAACAAAAACCTACAAAACAAACAAAGGGTTAGCATGCAATGCAGTATGCTTATTTGTTTTCAAGGTATCCGGCTTGGCATTCAGTTTTGACCCTTCCAGACCCTTGAAGATGCTGTTGATGTTGCTTTCGAAGTAAACTCGGATGGAACAAACTGGTACATATATTACAAAAGACAAATGGTACATAGTTTGATTACAAATACAAACCCTCTGAGGGGCCAAAATACATTACAAGAAAAATAAAAGTACATGGAATGAAAGCAACAACAAGCAAATGGTCAAACACCAAGACCAAACTCATCCTCCCGAACTTCCTTGAGAAGTGCTTCGGTCACAGGATCAGCCGGACGCTCTGTGAGATTCCTGATAAGGAGGTTCCGGGTAGTAACAGCTGCAGTTAGCTTCTTGTGCTGACCTTGGTCCTTTGACCTCTTCACTCCAGCTCTGATATCTCCCTCTGGGCTGCTGCCAGGGCTTCCTGCTGCTCTTTGGCACTAGCTTCTAGTTGCTCTATCTTGTCTTGGACCCTCTTATCCTCCAGAGTACGAGCCTCGGTGATCCTGACCCACCTGGCCTGACTCTCCTTCAGATACAAGTCTGTCCTGGCTCTCTGGAACTGGGCTTCCTTGCAAGCATTCTTCAGAATTTGTTCCCCAGCCCTAGACTTCTTAATGTAATCCTCAGACTTCTCAATTTTAGCCAGATGCTCTACTTTCAGCTTCTCCAACCTCTCAATGTCCATCCTACCATCACTCCTCTCCCGAAGGGTCTTCTGCAAAGCCTGAGTCAACTTCTCATTTCTTTCTTTCAAGCTCTCAAACTCCTCCAAACTGACAGTGGCAGGGGGTGGTGCTGAGGATGTTCCAGGCATATCCTCCATGGTAAAGGGCATTCCAGAAAATTGAGCCCTGGCATGGGACCACTCATAATATTGTGCTGATGTCACATTGTTGCACTTCCCCAGAATGGTTACTCCCTTGGTTTGAACATTATCCCAGGCCTAGGCTGCCTGCCTAACAGTAGCCAGGTTAGGCTTGTTCTCACAATAAAGAGTCTCAACCAAGTCCTGTGCCTTAGGAGTGTGGACCAGTGCATAACCCAGTTGTCTTTTGAACAGTAGAGGGTTGTAATTAATACTACCCTTAACTCTTATTAGGGGCACATTGGGAAAATGCCCACAGCTGGTGATGATATCCCTGCCTTTGGTGCTTTGAGTGCACCACCTGATATCAGCTGAAGTTAGAGCAGTGAGTCTTCTAGCCCAGTTTCTCTGCTGATGAGGATTCAAAAATGCATCTGTCCTGGGAAAATGCTTGAGAAGCCAAGTATGGAACAAAGGAGCACAGCACCTCACTAATCTTCCCCTCTGCTTTTCATTCCTCTGATGCACTGAGTAATAGAGATCCCCCAATAAAGTTGGCACTGGGTTCTTCAGGATGAAAAGATGGATTGCATTCTTGCTAATGAATCGAGGCTCATCTGCAAATAATATGATCCCATATATGCTCAAGGCCAATAAAGCACAGACTGTTTTCCACTCTCCCAAAGAAGCTTTCAGGGTAGCTTGAGAGATCAAGAAATCCAGATGCAGGCCAGGGATTCCAGCCTTAGAAGTCATATGCTGCCCTATTAGAACTGATTCCAGATGCAAGGCCTTTGCTACCTCCTCATTACCAGGAAAGACCATCTCAGGGTTGAAAGGGATTCCACCCCTGATAGGTATACCAATCAATGATGAGTATTCTTCCAATAAAGGGCCCAACTGAAAGTCCTGAAAAGTGAAACACCTTAGTGGGGGATCATAAAATTGCAGGCAAGTGTGAATCAGGCTTCGTTGTGAAGGGTCCAGATCCATAACCACATCAAGTATATCTCCATAGTGTTCCCTGAACAGTGGTATGTGATCTGGAATGATCAGGGTCTGAATCCTCCTGATGTCAGCTAGCTCTGGCTGGAAGAAGTGGTAGGTGATGTTGCTCTTTTTAGGTGCCATGATGTTGAAGATGACTAGAGACAGGTGCTGATGATAACACTGAAGAATGGGCCACTGACTGGATGATGTAGGTGACTGAAGTAGATAGCTGATAGCTGAAGCAGATGCTGATGAAGATAGGTCAATACTGATGATGGGGTCAAAACCAAAACCAAATGATGATGGATACCCTGAAACACAAATAAGCAAATGTCAATATGATGCAATGATTATGTATGCAAATGATATGCAAGGGTTTGTGACTGAGCCGGATCTGATCAAATGCCCTGATATAGGTCCAAGTATGTTCAAGAATTCCAGATGGAGGTCTATAAATCCAGTAACCAAGGTGGGGGGACTCAAATAAAGAGCCATATGTCCAGGGTTTAGAATCACAAGAACTGTTCCAATATGGGGTATTCTTAATCAAATCAAAGTAACAGGGTATGTTGAGGCCAAGGGTACCTGCAAACCTGTAAACAGCCCAACCCCCTCACAGGTGGTGTTCTAGAACAAGGATCCTCAGACTTGGATCAGTTATGAGAAGTGTAAACACTTCTAACCCGGAGGTACATTATTTACAATAACCATAAAAGTTCCTCCTCTAATTCACCTCAGTTTCTGAAGGTCAATACTAAAGGTCATCCAGACTTAGCAGGCTTCCCAGATAGCCCTAGCATTGCAGGAAATCTGCAACACAGAGTTCTCAAGAAGAAACCCATATCTGAACCGTGTTTCATATTCCCGCACCAGACCGAGATGGAATGGGAAAGAATATGATTCACTCTAGCCTAGGTGTCACTCAGGTCCCCGGTATAGGACCTTAACTCTCAGTAGAACCCCACCCACCAAAGCAAAACCAGATCCAGCCAGACAGCATGACAATATAATATATGTAGAGCTATAAATAAAGCAAATAAACAACTGTACATAAACAAAATAAATACAAATAAACAAACACAAATAAGCACATAACACCCCAGTAAACACAAATCAATCAAGCGCTAGGAGGAACCCACAAAAAGAACCAGAAGCCCTGGTTGCAGTATAAGGTTCCCCAGCAGAGTCGCCAAGCTGTCGCTCCCACTAAATGAAGCTAAGTCAGATAGGGTACAGACGCGAACGGTCGGCGAGAGGGACAATGAGAACACACAGCCGTGAACTCACTGGAGATGAATAGAGTCGCCAGCTAGGCATTTTTATCCCGGAGGAAAGGTAATGCTCCATAAACCTAGAAAGAGATGGATAAGACGGTTGCGAACCAGAGAGACTGAGAAAGGGGGTTGGTTACAACCTGGGAAGGTATTAGCACCCAGATTGTCCGCCGTACTCGACGGGATCCAAGCTTAAAAGATTTGTGTTTTAAAGGGGTAGTGTCAGTGCAATTTGTGTGTAAAAGAACTGGAAAGGTGTACAGGTGTCAGTGCAAAAGAAGTGAAGTGTAAAAACGTATAGTGTCAGTGTAAGGATAAGAGTGAAATGCTCAAGATCATGAGGCTAAAGAATGAAGCTAGAAAGAGGGGGAATATACAGAGACTTTTGTTCGATAACTTGTTAAGTTATGCCTACGTATCCTCTCGTGCAATGAGGAAGTCAGAACACCGTAGTTCGACCCAAAGAGACTGAAAGGTGAATTGACTTGTGAACTGCTTATTTGTCTATGCTCAAGTGTATGACCTGTCTGGCTCAGGTGCAAACTGTCTTGCATTAGACGGAAGAAGCGAGCTCTCGTTTGTGAGTGAATGAGATGAGAAAAGAATCCCGGAGGAGACGATTATTATTTGTTTTTGAGTTTTCAGTCTTTTATTGCTTTTGAGAGTTTGTCATAAGTTAATGAGCTTATGCCTAAACCAATGGGTTAGTAAACTCATCACATCATCCCTCTGATTAGGGGTAATGAGAGTACCTTAAGTTTGAAGTCAGATTCTCACACTTAATCACCTTTGGTGTAGGATTAAGATCATTAACCTACTTGTGATTATTTAGATGTTTTTGGTGTTTTTGTTTAGTGTTGAGTAATGAGGTTAAGCCATAATCAGGGATTTAACAGACTCATTACACCATCCTAATAGAAGGATAATAGATGAGAATGTTTAAGTTGAGGAAAGCTCCTCAACTTAATCCATGATTAGGGATTAAACTCATGACAAAACAAGCCTTTGATTAAGTGGATTTTATTCAATGGTATGATGATGAAGTGTTTTTTAGGGTTTGTAAGACAACTTGAGGGGGACTTGTCCATTAACACTAGGGTTAGTCCTTCTTAACCAATTAAGGAAGAATTAGAACCCTAATGCAAGGCCCAAGTTACAAGTGTGATGTCTTGATGATTATTAAGTGAATTGATTAAGAGATTTAAACACATTAAGGGTTTAACACTTAGGATTAAAGTTATACACTCCATCCTAAGAGAAGGATGCAGGCATAAGCTTAATCACAAAGCCTTAAAGCCTTTAGGGTTTAGTCCCTGATTATGAGATGAGAAGAGATGACTCAAAAGAGACACAAAGGTAAAACTAAGAGGGGAGACTAATCAAAACCCTAATCATTGTCATGCTTGGTTGTTCCTAAGGTTTGTGAAGTTTTCAAGAGAAGTCTTCAATGGAACCACCAGGAAGCAGATGAAAGGATCAGGAGAAGCAAGGTAACTTGCTTCATTCAAGAAGTCAAGTCACTTGAAGAAAGAAAATGAGAAGAAGAAGAATGAGCAATCTCAAACTCAAACACATATCAAAATGCAGCAAGGGATGCAAGAAAGAGATGAGAAGAAAGTATGAGAAGTGAAGGCAAATTCACTTCTCACAATCACTTACCACCTGAAAGGTTAGAAAAGAAATGCAATGCAATGAAAAATGGGATGGAATGACATGATGCAAACCAAAACCAGAAGCATGTATGTGATGTTAATGATGCTATGGGATGCTACAAACCAGAAACAAAACATGTGGATGATCATACAAGTTTATGAATGCAAATGAAGCAAGTTAAGAACCAAGAACATACATGAAAAGTTATGAGATGCATATGGCATACAACATGGCAAATGCAAGATGAAATGCTCAAACATGCTTTCAATATGTCTTATGATGTTCAATGAATCAAATGGAAGCATGGAATGTCATGGCAAGTCATGTCATGCAAGAAAATGCAAGATGGATGCATATGGAAGCCCAAATTAGGGTTTATGAACAATGCAACAAACAAAAACCAAAACCAGAAGCAAACAACATTATGAAAAATTGAAAATGAATTCAAAGGATCCCTAATCCTATACTAACTCACTGCCCAAAGGAGAGGTCTCAACTCCTAACCAATTTCAAGTTATGATTTTTACAAGATTTCTAGGGTTTTAGGGTTCCTAAACAAGAAAATTATCAAACAAATTGAAAATGAAAGATCAAATCATGGTCATTTAACCTCACAAACTACATGCTAAACACAATGCAATGCAAAAAGAATCAAGGTCCAATTCCTCATGGTTAGGAAGAAATGATTTTTGGAAGTTTGGATCAAAATAATGCATCAAAAAGATTTTAATTCAATGAAAAATTCTCAAAATGCATCAAGATCAAAAAATAAATTTGGTTTGAATGTTGGACAATGTTTCTAAATGTCTTAAAACATTTCATGAATTTTTTTGGTGATTTTTAAATACCTAAAAGTATTTTTAATAAATTAATTTTCATTAATCAATTAAAAATAAACTTTTAAATATTTAAAAATACTTTTTTAATGCTAAAAATGAAAATAAAAATATTTTTGTGTTTTAAAAATTAATGAAACTCTTGACAAAAAGTTTCATAATTTTTAAAACATTTTTGCTATTTTAAATAAATTGTATAAAACAAATGAAATAAATATGAAAATAAAATGAAATTAAATGGAAAAGGAAAAAGTCAGCCAATCTAATGGCTGAGATTCAAACCCCAGGACGCGGGAGCTGACCACGCGCGCAAATGAACGGTCTACATTCAAACTGGCCTAATTAATGCTTATGCCCTAATCCTGTCGTTAATCACTTTCAGACGACCGGAACAGTGTTCCGGTCGTCTTCTCCGATCACGTCAAAATCCAATCTCACTCTAAACGTTTCTAAAATGAAATCTACAAGCACAGGAATGACCCCCACTCACTCACGAACCAAAACCCCCAATCAAAACACATTTATCATTCCTGAAATGACTGAATCGAAGCAAACAAAATCTAGGGCAAAAAGTTTCAGAGACTGATTAAACTCTCATCTCTCCACCATTTTCAAAACTAAAGACATATTTATGATCAGGGAAGCATGAATAACAACTTAAGAACTTAAAAAATGATTTATGGAAAAAATGTTCTTGAGCTACCTGAGTTTCGAAGCTTTCAATCCTGCAACTTTCTGCCCTCTTCCTTTGATGCAAACGACCCCCTTTGGTCCCTTGATGATGTTTGGATGCTCAGCAAGAGTTTATGTTGGCTGGTTTGGGAGTTTGAACAGCTTCTTCCCAAGCTCAGGTGAGAATGGTGATTGTGATTCAGGCAGTTTCAGGCAAAGGTGAGTGGTTCTTTGTAGTCAGGATGATATTTTGAGAAGGTTTGTGGAGTTTGTTCAAGTGTTTGTGGCCTGTGGAATGAGTTTCGAAAGCTTTGGTTTTGAGAGTGAAAAATGGAAGAGTAATGTTCTTGCTGGTTTCAGGCTTAGGTCTTGCTGGTTTTGGCTCAGTGAAGCAAGGTGAGCTGATTAGTGGAATTGGTTTGGGTGTTCTTGGCTTGTGGAATCAGATTCGAAGGAAAATGCAAGTTGGAGAGAGTTTGTGAATGTGTTGCTAGAGCTTGTTTCAGGCTGGCTTGTTATGTGAAATGGCTGGCATTTTGCTTGCATAAAATAATCCCATTGGTCAGATGATGTGACTTGGCCTTTATTGATTGGCATGCTAGCTTTTGCAAAAAGTCCACTCTTGTGTAAGAGAAGCATGGGTTGTGTTCTAGGCTAGTACAAGTGTGTGGGCTAGCGCAGCATGGTGAGGGGAAAGTCTATGGTTGGTTCAGCATCCAAGGCAACAAGTGGATGGAAGTGTTATGATGATTTTTCAACTTGGTTCCCTTTTGGTTCACATGAAACTTTCTTGCTATACAAACCATGAAACATGAGAAATTCTTGATCCATTCTGAACTTTAGGTCACATGTGATGTTTGTGTGATGGTTAGACATGAATTAGAAGTTACAAATGCCTTGGTACAAAGTTTTTGCAAGTTTTCCATTTGGTGCATATTTTGAAAATTAGTGATTTTAGCCAACTTTGACACACCATAACTTTTGATCAAAAATGATTTAGGTCATGTTCTTGTACTTTTTGAAAAGGGAAAGATCTAATCTACAACTTTCATGACCAAAGTTTTTCCATTTGAAGCATTTTTGAATCAAAAAGTAAGGGTTGAAAAAGTTGCATAAAATGACATTTCATTAAAAGTCAACCATGCCCTAAAAAGTCAACTTAGCAAAAACTTCAAATTCTTGAATTTTGTGAACTTCAACCTTCTTCCATGATCAAATAAAGATCAAATACACTCAAAATGATGAAGATCACCCCTTGGTTGGGTCATTGGGGGCCTCAGATGCCCTGATTTTGCACTGACTTGTCCAGAAAGTCAACTTTTGATCAGATGACTTCCCCATGGAATTTCTTCATGAAAATTGATATGCACACTCCCTATACCATATAGAGACCAATAGAAACAATAATGACCA
This sequence comes from Lathyrus aphaca, assembly GCA_963966055.1. Taxonomy (NCBI): domain Eukaryota; kingdom Viridiplantae; phylum Streptophyta; class Magnoliopsida; order Fabales; family Fabaceae; genus Lathyrus; species Lathyrus aphaca. The sequence continues at coordinate 37,166,585 of OZ014520.1, forward strand.
AAAAATTTGGAGTTATGGCCTCTGAAACCAAAACCCTAATTTTAGGTCAACTGTGCAGTCAAGCCTGGCTCTGCCTCCACACCAATCCCAGTTCTTGTGATTCTTTGGCATTCTTGACTTTGAGAGGATGTAATATGATGCTTGAACACACATGGACCCCTTTGAAGTGATTGTTGACCTTTGGAGTGGCTCAAGAAGCTCTTGGATTGCTCAGATCACAAACCCTAGATGCAGATGACTTAGAACCAATGCAGTGAATCAAAAATGTGATATGAGATGTTATGATTGTGTCTATGCATATGAAATGATCACAAGCCATGGTGTGAATGGGTGAGGGCAAATTTGGGGTGTTTACAAAACCAAAACCCTAATTTTGGTCATCTGTGCAGGAAAACCCTAGCTCTGCTTCCATGCCTTTGCCAATCTTTGTGATCTCTTGACTTTCATGAACTTTTGGGAGCATAATATGATCATAGAACACACATGGACTCTCTTGGAAAGCTTCAAGACCATTGGGATTGCTCAGATTGATTCTTGGATTGCTCAGATCACAAACCCTAGATGCAGATGAAATTGAACTATGCAGATGAAACAAATATGCAATATGAGATGTAATGCTTATGCTAATGCAAAAATGAAAGATCACAGGCCATGATGTGAGAAAGAGTGAAGGCAAATTTGGGGTGTTTACAGCTGCCCCTATTCAAACATGAGTTAGCTGTGCAGGGTGTAAGCGCCTGGCTTAACAAACAAACAAGATAACTTGTGGTTGAATACCAAAGATAGTCCGAAATTTGCACTCGCTGGGGAGAAGAAGAAAAGGGATATAAATTGTAAAAGATAGTATAGTATGATTATCAAATGAAAGCGATGGAGGACAACCATCGAGCAGAGGACGACTGTTGGGGGGGGGGGTTAAAATGGTAAGCAAAGCAATGACGGGGACGACCGACAAGCTGGGAAAATAAAGAAACTGTGACGGGGACGGCCATCAGGTAACAACATTCTCTGGGGATTTAGACAAGCATAGACGGGGACGACCATCAGTCTTGGAAAGTAAAGTAAACAATGATGGGGACGACCATCAGGTTAAAGAATGAATGAAATATTGATGAGGGACGGTCATCAAAGGTGAAGGACGATCACCTAGCAGGGGATGGCTGTTGAAAATATCACGACATCAAATGAATGTCGGATAGAAAAGGTCAACGATGGGGATGACCATTGGATAAGCATGATGAAGGACGATCATCAAGAGGTGAAGGACGATCACCTAGAAGGGGATGACTGCTCTCGGGGATTATCACGTCATAGGACGAATGTCGGATAACAAGATCAACGATGGGGACGACCATCGGATAAATGATGAGGGACGATCACCTAGCAGGGGACGGCTGCTAAAAATATCACGACATAGGACGAATACCGGATAGAAGGTTCCAACAATGGGAATTCCACTGGGGAAAGGATGATGGAAGGTCATCCAAAGGTGAAGGACGATCACCTGGCAGGGGATGGCTGCCAAAAGTACCACGACATAGGACGAATGTCGGATAGAAGAAAGTTGTTTTGTTGATGACTTACTGGGGAATGGTAAACACGGACGAGTGTTTATGCTTTTCAAAAGTAAAAGATATAAACGTTTGACAGTGTGTATAGATTAAAGATGCGGACGAGCATCCTTAGAACCAAAATACGGACGAGTATCGGTAGAAACAAATGCTGACAAGTGTTTAAAGATGATGATATAGACGAGTATCAATCGGTTAAGTAAGGAACACAGACGAGTGTTTGATCTGATGAGGAGTGATATATACAAGATACAGACGATTATCAAAGACTTCTGTATAAGTATGTGCAAGTATTGATCTGCTGGTGAAGTATGTGTAAGACACAGACGAGTGTCAGAAGATTGGGCAAGGGACACAGACGAGTGTTTGACTTGCTGGGGAAGTATGACACAGACGAGTGTCAAAAGGAATATGCACAAGTTATGAACCAATATCATGTTTTTTAGAGTGTAAAAGATATTCTAGCGACCTGCGGGGGGATAAGATGACACAGACGGGTGTCGAAAAAAGCATGTATAAATATAAACATGCATTTGTGTTTTGAAGGTTCAAAGGGGATGCTTTGGCTTTTATCTGCAGGGGATATGAGTTTCGTATATTGTGATGATGGTATTTGCAGGTGACTGGCTCGAACCTGGCTTATGATCATGCAAATGTTTGATTTTTGCCGCAATGCTCCGTATTAGACGGAATGCTACACTTATTTCGGTGAATATGATGCGAATACTATGCTCATGCAAATCAGAAACTGATCCGGGACTCGGATCCTGCGGGGATAAAGATCTCTGGCTGATCTGCTTGGAGGATAACCCGGCTGAGGGAAGAGATCATTGATAGATCTGTCCTAGGGGAGAACTCTTCTTGAGGAAATAGATCATTGGTAGATCTATCTAGAGGGAGAACTCCTTAATGGGGATGAGGAGGTTTTAGCAACTCCACTGGGGATATGCTTCAGGTATTGCCCTATTGGGGGAGGCAACTCTGTGGGGAATCAGTTCCACCAACTCTGCTGAGGATGAGAGAAATCTGGCATCTCTGGTGGGGGAAAGAAAGTTCCTTGGCCATCTTGCTGTGGAAGAATTGTCAGGCACTGCTCGGGAGGTCCCGCTCGGGGAGGATATAACTTCTGGAAAGTAGTATGTTGGGGATTCAATTCTTGATATGCCCCATGTTGCGAAAGATTATCTGTCTTGAGTACCTGCAACCTGTTAAGACAAAGGAAAAACGCACAAGTGTCCCGAAGTATCCTTAACCGAATTCCGTCATAGGAGTTAGTTTTACCTAAAAGTAATATATTTCCTGCAAGCATTTATTAAAATGGCTCATATGTTTTATGCAAGTGTTGTATTATGAACATTGGACATTTTGCAAACGAAACAAAAATGTACAAAACAAAGTGTGGTTGAAAACTCTGATTTTATTAATTTGTGTTCCCTGAATTGGAAAGTACAATCAAAGAAGCGAATCCCCTGGAAGGAGGAGATTGCTATAAATTGAGAAAATAAAAATGTTGGCAATGTTGAAGATGACGCTCCAGTGAGTTTCCTTTGCTATGACCTGTATGACCTTGACGTTCTTCTTATCTTGCTTTCTGGAGAAGGCTAATTCCGACTGACGCTTTGTCCTTTCGGAGCATGCAAAGTTGGGAGTGATACAGATGAATTCAGAATGCAGTTGTTCGCTTATTCCCTCATTTTGTGTGGATCGCCCTTTCGGGTTTTCAATCCACCAGGATACCCATTTTTGCCTGAGCTGTCCAATGCGGCTTTTCAACTCAGCATGTGTACACATTATTTTGATTTTTTCCCTTATTTTTGCCTGAGTCTTTTATTCTGTTTTTGACTCGCCGGGATGCCCTATTTTTGCCTGGACTTACATTCTATTTTTATGTCCAGCGGGTCTTTTTATGAGAAGTATTTTTTAACTGCATCTGAATTCACAGGAGACGGGAAGTCTTCACCATCCATGGTTTCGAGCATCAGTGCTCCACATGAGAAGACTTTAGTTATGACGTAGGGCCCTTCATAGTTTGGTTTCCACTTGCCCCTGTGGTCTATATGAGGAGGAAGGATTCTCTTTAGAACAAGCTCTCCCACTTGGTATTCCCAAGGTCTGACTTTCTGATCGAAGGCTTTCTTCATTCGCTTCTGATATAACTGCCCATGACAGGTGGCAACTAATCTTTTCTCTTCAATCAGATTCAGTTGATTGTATCGAGACCGGACCCATTCTGCTTCATCCAGCTTCACATCCATCATTACTCGTAAGGAGGGTAGCTCAACGTCAATAGGTAGGACATCTTCCATACCGTACACAAGCTGATAAGGCGTTGCCCCAGTAGATGTTCTGATTGAGGTTCGGTACCCATGCAAAGCGAATGGTAGCATCTCATGCCAGTCTTTGTAGGTAACTACCATTTTCCACACAATTTTCTTGATGTTCTTGTTAGCGGCCTCAACAGCGCCATTCATCTTTGGCCTGTAAGGATAAGAGTTGTGATTTTGAATTTTGAAGTCCCAACAAAGTTCTGCCATCATTTTTTATGCCTTGGTTCACCCACCCAGAGGACAAGATTTAGCTGAGACCCTATATTGTGAAGTGCAACCTAATTCAGCTGTTGTCAGACAAGCATCCTGGGCTTGGGACAACATCCAAACAAAAGGGGTAGCTATTCTTGGAAGATGTAACAATGTTGCTTCAGCTCAGTACTCAGACTGGTCCCGTACCAGAGCTCAGATTACCAGAATGCCTTTCACCTTGGAAGACATACCTGGACCATCTACAGTACAACCTGCAGCAACAGTTAGCCTGGAGGAATTTGAAAAGTTGAAGGAAAGGAAGGAGCAGTTATCTCAAGCCTTAAAGAAGACTCTTTGGGAAAGGAGTGATGGTCGTCTGGACATTGAGAGATTGGAAAAGCTCAGGGTTGAGCATCTTGCCAAAATTGAAAGGACAGAAGACTACATAAGGAAAGCAAGAGTTGGGGAACAAATATTGAAGAATGCCTGTAAAGAGGCCAAGATTCAGAAAGCTAGGACTGAGCACTATCTGCAAGAGAGTCAGGCTAGGTGGGTCAGGATCACCGAGGCCCGTGTACAAGAAGACCAGAAGACTCAAGCCAAGATTGAACAGCTAGAGGCCAATGAGAAGAAGCAGCAGGAAGCTCTGTTGGCTGCACAGAAGGAGCTTTCAGAATTGAAGCTCAGAGCAGGATTGAAGAGATCAAAGGACCAAGACAGGCATAAGAAGCTGACTACTGCCATTTCTACCAGGAACCTCCTCATTAGGACCATTACAGAGCACCCAGCTGGTCCAGTGACTGAGGCACTCCTGAAGGAGGTCAGAGAAGATGAGTTTGGACTGGATGTCTGATTCTTTGCTTGTTGTTTGTTTCCGTTTGATGTACTTTTCCTTTTGTTGTATTTTGACCCTCCATGGGCATGTATTGTAAAACAAACTATGCATTGTTCATCATTTGTAATATATTTTAGTTTGTTTTTCATTTGGGTTTTTCTCAACAACATCAAGTATCTTCCTCGAGGTCTGGAAAGGTCAAAACCAAGAACCAAACCGGATACCTTGGAAAACAAATAAGCATACTGCATTGCATACTAACTTTGTTTTTTTTGTAGGTTTTGTTATTATTGTTTCTAACTTTGTTGTGATCTCAGGAAACATTGCTCGTCGCCGAGTGTTCCCTGTCAACCGCACGCACCGGTACCGACTCGTAACAACCTTCCCGACATTCAAATGGAACAAGTACAGCAGGATCTGACTGAGGTCAAAAATCAGATGGCCAATGAGAGAGTAGAGATGAGAAATCAGATGTCTCAGTTTATGGAAGTGATGACTGGCTTAGCCCAGAGTCAAGAAAGGTTAAGAGAATTGGTGGAAATACAAACTCCTGAAGAGCCTCATCTGGGAACAGGGGGAACTAGCAACAATGAACGGGGGCAACCTCGTATTGACCCATAGGAGTATGGACCTCACCTAAATCCAAAAGTTAACATCCCGAGGAATGGTTAAGGTAATGCTGCTGGGGGCCAAATCCTGCAGGAGGAACAGTTCACTGTTATAGGGGCTGGAGATGAGGTATATGATAGAAGATTAGACGAGATTACTGAAAAATTAAGATCTTTGGAATCTCAGAATTCTTTGGGCTTCGATGTGATGGATATGGGACTAGTGGATGGGGTGAGAATTCCCCACAAATTCAAACCCCCATGCTTTGAAAAGTACTATGGTACCTCCTGTCCTCGCACTCATCTGTAGTCTTTCTTGGGAAGGCTCAAAGCTTATACCATGGATGAAAAGCTATGGATGTTCTACTTTGAGGACAGTCTGACTGGAGCTTCGAGAGAATGGTATTCACATTTGTCTAGAGCCACCATAAGATGTTGGAAGGATTTGGCCGAGGCTTTCATCCGTCAATATCAGTACAACCTGGACATGGCTCCCAATAGAACTCTTCTAATGGGCATGTCTCAGTCTTCTAGAGAGAGCTTCCGGGATTATGCTCAAAGATGGAGACAGCTTGCTGCTGCTGTCCAACCACCCATGTCAGAAAGGGAAATGGCTGACATGTTCATGAACACATTGCAAGGGACCCATATTGATAGATTGGCTGCTTTCTCCTCTACCAGTTTTGCTGATGTGGTCATAGCCGGAGAGAGGATTGAAAGTCTCTTGAAGATGGGCAAAATCTCCGACAGTGGTGCAAGTTCCTCCAGCAATCCGAGAAAACCTTTTGCGGGACCCCGAAGGGCAGGTGAAACAAATTCCATTCATACAAGCAGGGGCAGGCCTCAATATGCTCACCGGTCAATAGCAGCTGTTACCATCCCAGCTCCAATTCCACAACAATCATCATATCCTCAACAACAACAACCGCAATATCAACAACAAGCTCATTATCCGCAACAAAGGTCGTACAACAACAACAATAGCAACCAACAACAGCGTCCCTTCCAACAAAGGCCATCACAAGCGAACAGGGTAATTGACCCAATCCCGATGCCGTATGATGCACTTTTGCCACAACTCCTAAAGCTCAACCTAGTTGAGTTAAGGAAGTTGGCACCCCCAGATCCTCTCAATATGCCAAAGAACTATGATGCAAATGCCAGGTGTGCATTCCACTCAAATGCACCGGGGCATAATACTGAAAAATGCAGGGCCCTACAGATGAAAGTCCAGGATTTGGTGGACTCAAAAGCCCTCAATTTTGCGCCTCCTCCGAACGTCACAAGAAATCCAATTCCTAGTCACAACGGGCCTAGGATTAATGCTATTGAGGAAGGCAAACCATCCACATTAATCAATAGTGTTGCACAAATCCGAACACCTTTGGTTGAAATCAAAGCTCAGCTGTTAGCATGCCAAGTGTTCCCTGGGTGTGAGGTCGGCTATGGATATTGCAATATTGCTGTTAATGGATGTGAGAGACTGAGAAACGGCATAGATGGCCTCATTAGAGATGGCATTCTTCAAATTACGACAACAGCGACTACAACTCCAACAATTCCTTCATCGGTAATCACAGATACTCCTGCAACATCAACAACTCTTGTTCCAACAGATTCTGCTACAACTCCAACAATCACTCAATCAATCACTTCAACGGATACAAGTTCAGTCAAAATCCCTTCTACAATGACAACACCCATTACTCCATCAGTTCCTGCTACAACTTCAACACCCGTACCGTCTACAACATCAACAACAGTTAATGAAAGCGTCTCAACGGTTACGATATACTACGATCCCGCAAATGTTCCTTCCAACAATTCACAACAAAATGCTACTCCTGTCAGAGCCCCAGTCACCATATATTATGATCCACACACCATTGTGGTCCCCTCTGCAGCTGCTATCAGTCCGGTCACTATCACAGTGCCTGGGCCAGTTCCTTATGAAAGCAATAATGCCATCCCTTAGCACTATGGCTCAGATCTATACTGCGAGGGGCAGAAAATCACTTTAGAGTCATTAACTGCTTCACCTCAGATAGACAATGTGGGGGGAGGCGGAGGTTTACTAGAAGCGGATGTCTCTTTGCCTCGCAAATACCAAAACCCATTGCTGAAGCAGAAGCTGCTGCTAAGGCAAAAGGGAAGAATGTGGTGCAAGAAGAACCGGTTACTAAGGAAACTTTAAAGACTCCTTTTGATCAAGAGGTTGATGAATTCATGCGGATAATCAAAAGGAGTGATTATAAGGTGGTGGACCAGTGTCACCAAACACCTTCCAAAATCTCCATACTATCATTGCTAATATGCTCCGAGGCTCATCAGAACGCACTATTAAAGGTCTTGCACGCAGCTTATGTGCTGGAGGAGATTATTGTCAATCAGTTAGAGGTTGTGGTTGGAAATGTCAATGCTAGTCACGGACGAGGATTTACCAACGCTGATCTGACAACGGAAGGTCACAATCACAACAAGGCTTTGCACATTACCTTGGAGTGTAAGGGTGCAGTTCTTTCTCACGTATTGGTGGACACAGGGTCATCACTCAATGTCCTACCCAAGAAAGCCCTTGTGAAGCTGGAACATGATGGATTGGCACTACACCCAAGCAACTTGGTAGTGAGAGCCTTTGACGGTTCTAAAAGATCAGTTCTGGGAGAGATAGAGTTGCCAATAATGATTGGCCCACAAGTTTTCAAACGACCTTCTTTGTGATGGATATACAGCCTGCCTACAGCTGTCTATTGGGTAGACCATGGATACACACCGCTGGCGTCGTGACGTCAACCCTTCACCAGAAGTTAAAATTTGAGTGGGAGGGCCAAGTTATTACCATTTGTGGGGAAGAGGATATCTTCGTTGGCCAGCTTTCTACTTTCAAATACATTGAAATGGATGGGGAGATCCATGAGACCATGAGTCAAGAGTTTGAGGCCTTGAACATCAATGAAGCATCTGATGTGTCTGGGACCTCCATCACATCATATCAACAAGCCCGGAAGGTTGTTGAGGAAGGTACCGCTCGAGGCTAGGGCAAGCTGCTGCTAGTTGAGAAGAAAGAAGTCTGATTCGGGTTGGGTTACAGACCAACTCGACAGGATCAACCAGAGGCTGCAACGGAGCCCAAGTTTGTCAGCGGGGGGATGCTCACCCCGGATGTTGTGAATAGTTTGTAAGATGAGTCAGAAGATGAGCGCAACCTGGAAAGCTGGATACGTCCAAGGATCCCGGGGAAACGTGTCTCAAACTGGTCTTCCCAGGAAATTATAGGAGTTACTCCTGCAGAGTAATTATTATTTCCTGTCTTTAAGCATGCATCAAGTCCTACATCTTGCCCAAGATGTCAGGGCTCATTTTGTAATCGGCCCATCTTGTATTTTGTGCAAACGATCAATTAATGAATATCAGGACATCTTTTGCAAATACGTCTTTTCTTTTCCGCTCACTGTTTTTCATTTTTTTTTCATTTTTTGTACAAAAATAAAATGGCAATGTTTTTCAAAATAATAACTTCATTTTCACTTTTTCTGAACAAGATAAAACTGATCACTAAAATGAACAAATTTAAACCCTTGCAGAGATTTCCCTCCAGACTGCACCGACAACAACACTGTTATGACTTCATATGACTTTGACAATCCGATTAATCAAGCCGATGAAGGGGTTGAAGAAGATTATGAGCTACCTGAAGAGCTAGCCAGGTTGTTGAGACAAGAGGAGAAGGTTATCACTCCTCATCAGGAGGAAGTTGAGACGGTTAATCTTGGTACAAAAGAAGACTTGAAAGAAGTTAAAATCGGGGCCTGCTTGCAAGATTCAGTAAAAGAGCAACTTATTGACATGCTTCAGGAGTATGTGGATGTTTTTGATTGGTCTTATCAAGATATGCCAGGGTTGGACACCGACATTGTTATGTACAAGCTGCCTCTGAAAGAAGACTGTCCGCCAGTAAAACAGAAGATGCGCCGTACTCGCCCGGATATGGCCATGAAGATAAAAGAAGAGGTACAAAAACAGTGGGACGCCGGTTTCCTTGTTGTAACTAGTTACCCGCCGTGGGTTGCTAACATTGTACCTGTGCCTAAGAAGGATGGCAAGGTGAGGATGTGCGTGGATTACCGGGATCTAAACAGAGCCAGCCCGAAAGATGACTTCCCTTTACCTCACATTGATGTATTGGTCGACAATACGGCTCAGTTCTCGGTGTTCTCCTTCATGGATTGATTTTCAGCATATAATCAGATCAAGATGTCACCTGAAGACATGGAGAAGACAACTTTCATAACACCCTGGGGAACCTTCTATTATAAGGTGATGCCATTCGGACTGAAGAATGCTGGTGCCACTTATCAACGAGCTATGGTAACATTATTCCACGACATGATCCGTAAAGAAATTGAATATTATGTGGATGACATGATTGCCAAGTCCCTCACAGAAGAAGACCACCTGGTGAATCTGTTGAAGCTATTCAAGCGTCTGAGGAAGTACCAATTGAAACTAAACCCCAATAAATGCACATTCCGGGTGCGATCCGGTAAGCTGCTGGGATTTATTGTAAGTGAGAAAGGGATTGAAGTTGACCCTGACAAAGTCAAAGCCATTCAAGAAATGCCTGCACCAAAGACTGAAAAAGAAGTTCGGGGGTTTCTAGGTAGATTGAACTACATTTCAAGGTTCATATCTCATCTTACTGCAACCTGTGAGCCCTTGTTCAAGTTGTTAAGAAAAGAACAAATGGTCAGGTGGAATGAAGACTGCCAAAGGGCTTTTGACAAAATCAAGGAATACTTACAAGAGCCTCCGATCCTTATGCCTCCAGTTGAAGGAAGACCTCTAATAATGTACTTGACAGTATTAGAAGAGTCAATGGGGTGTGTGCAGGGCCAACATGACGATTCTGGTCGAAAAGAGTATGCAATATACTACCTAAGCAAAAAGTTTACCGACTGTGAACAACGTTATTCACTGCTCGAGAAAACTTGATGTGCTTTAGCGTGGGCTGCTCGCCGACTAAGGCAGTATATGTTGACCCACACTACCTTATTGATCTCAAAGATGGACCCAGTTAAGTACATATTTGAGAAGCCAGCACTTACCGGACGGGTTGCAAGATGGCAAATGATTCTCACGGAATATGACATTCAGTACACATCTCAGAAAGCCATCAAAGGCAGTGTATTGTCTGATTATCTTGCTGAGAAACCCATTGATGATTACCAGCCTATGAGATTTGACTTCCCTGATGAAGACATCATGTTCATAAAAGCAAAAGATCATGAAGAGCCAGTTCACACTGAAGGGCCTGACCCAGAAGAAGAATGGACTATGATGTTTGATGGGGCTGTTAATATAAATGGTTGTGGTGTTGGTGCAGTACTCATTACACCTAAGGGAGTTCACATGCCTTTCTCGGCAAAACTCACCTTTAACTGCACTAACAACGAAGCTGAATACTAAGCTTGCATCATGGGTCTTGAGGAAGCCATTGACCTCGGGATCAAGACTTTAACTGTATTCGGAGATTCAGCTTTGGTAATCAATCAAACCAACGGCAAATGGTATACTCACCAGGAGCATCTGATTCCGTACCGGGATTATACAAGGAGGTTGCTCACATTCTTCACAACAGTCAAGCTTGAGTATATCCCTCGAGATGAAAATCAGTTTGCAAATGCTCTGGCTACCATTTAATCCATGATCAAAGTTCAAGCTGTCAACTTTGTGCCTCGGATTTCAGTATCCAGGCTTGATAGACCAGCATATGTATTCTTAGCAGACCTTACTAAAGATGATAAACCTTGGTTCCACGACATCAAGTGCTTCTTGGAGGATCAAACATACCCACTTGGGGCATCATCCAATGATAAGAAGACACTAAGAAGGCTGGCTGGTAGTTTCTTCCTGAATGCTGATGGTTCCTTGTATAAGAGAAACTTTGATATGGTACTTCTCAGATGTGTTGATAAGACAGAAGCAGACTTGTTGATGCACGAGGTGCACGAAGGATCTTTCAGTACCCATGTTGGAGGGCATGCAATGGCTAAAAAGTTGTTAAGATCAGGCTATTACTGGATCACAATGGATGCAGACTATTGTGCTTATGCCAGAAAATGCCATAAATGCCATATTTATGCAGATAAAGTGCATGTGCCTCCAAATCCGTTGAACGTGATGTCTTCACCTTGGCCCTTTGCCATGTGGGGCATTGACATGATTGGAAAGATCGAACCGACTTGCTTCAAATGGCCACAGATTCATCCTGGTAGCCATTGATTACTTCACTAAGTGGGTCGAAGCAGTTTCCTATGTAAATGTCACCAGGCAAGTGGTAGCCCGATTCTTGAAGAGGGACATCATCTGTCGATATGGAGTGCCCGAGCGAATCATTACTGATAATGGTTCCAACTTGAACAACAAAATGATGGCAGAACTGTGTCGGGACTTTAAGATCCAACACCACAATTCTTCTCCTTACAGGCCAAAGATGAATGGCGCTGTAGAGGCAGCTAACAAGAATATCAAGAAGATTGTGCAGAAGATGGTGGTCACCTACAAAGACTGTCATGAAATGCTACCATTTGCCTTGCATAGGTACCGTACATCAATCAGAACATCCACTAGGACAACACCGTATCAGCTTGTGTATGGTATGGAGGCAGTCCTACCTGTTGAAGTTGAACTACCCTCCTTGCGGGTACTAATGGATGTTAAACTAAATGAAGCAGAATGGGTCCGATCCCGATACAAACAACTGAATCGGATCAAAGAGAAGAGATTAGCTGCAATCTGTCATGGGCAGTTATATCAGAAAAGAATGAAGAAAGCCTTCGATCAGAAAGTCAGGCTTCGGGAATACCAAGTAGGAGATCTTGTACTGAAAAGACTCATTCCTCCTCATACAGACCACAGGGGCAAGTGGACTCCGAATTATGATGGTCCATTCATAGTAAAGAAAGTTTTCTATGGTGGAGCACTGATGCTCAGTACTATGGATGGTGAAGACTTCCTATCCCCTGTGAATTCAGATGCAGTTAAAAAATACTTCGCGTAAAATGACCCGCTGGACATAAAAACAGAATGTAAGTCAAGGCAAAAATAGGGCATCCTGGCGAGTCAAAAACAGAATAAAAGACTCGGGAAAAAATAAGGAAAAATAATTAAAAAATGTACACCCGCTGAGTTGAAAAGCCACATTGGACAACTTAAGCAAAAATGGGTATCCCGGTGGATTGAAAACCCGAAAGGGCGATCCACGCAAAATAAGGGAATAAGCGAACAACTGCATTCTGAATTCGTCTGTATCACTTATAACATGGCAAGCTTCGAAAGGTTAAAGCATTGGTCAGAATCAACTTTCTTCAAAAGAAAAATAAGAAGAACGTCAATGTCATACAAGTCATAGCAAAAGGGAAGCACTGAAGCGTCATCAACATTGCCAGCACCTGTTTGTTTCTCAATTTTGTAATAATCTCCTCATTTCAGGGGATTTGTTTCTTTGACTGTATTTGCAAATTCAGGGCACCCAAAATTAATAAAATCAGATTTTCAGTCACATTTTGTCTCGTACATTTTATCTTTATTTGAAAAAATGTCTGATATCCTTGATATTGTTTGCATAAATACAGATGCGTCTTTTCTAAATTACATGCTTGCAGGAAATATATTTTCTCCCGGGAGTGTCTAAAATTCCTATGATGGAATCTAGTGAGGGATACCTCGGGATACTTGTACGTTTCTTTGTCATAACAGGATTGCAGGTATTCAAAGCACAACATGGGGGTATGGAAGCTCCTCCCCATCAGAGCAGCATCAGAAGGGGCTCATTTCCCCAACTGAGTTCATCATCCTCAGCAGGATCCCCACAGAAATCTCTAGGAAAATTGTTCAGTGGTCATTCCTCCCTAGCCAAGTGTCAGGCAGGGAATCATCTCCCCGCAGAGTCTCAACCTCTATCCAGAAGAGCAATGTCTGAAGATCTCACAGCAAGGTGATGAAAGCTTCCACAGCCCCAGCTGGGCTCCTCATCACCAAAGATAGGTCTATCAGTGACCTGTTTCCCCAAGCAATCATACATCTTATTAGATCTACCAATGATCTTTTTCCCCCAGTTGGGATTTTCTTTCAAAACAGATCAGCCAGAGATCGTCACTGCAACGGGATCCGAACCCCGGATCGGTATCTTTGCATAATCATAGCATTCGCATCATATTTCCCCTCATAGCGTAGCATTCCGTCTAATACGGAGCATTACGGCAAAAATCAAACAAACTGCATAATCGCAAGTCAGGTTTTGAATCAGTCACCTGTAAATACCAGCAATACCACATCAGCAATACACAAAATACCTCTCAATTTCCCCGGCAGAAAACCAAAGCATCCCATTTGAACTCTCAAAATGAAGATACACACTCCTTTTGGCACTCGTCCGTGTCATCATTCCCCAGTAAAGTCGCCCGAACGTTCTTTACAAACAGATATCTATACACTCTTTGGACATTCGTCCGTGTCACCGTTCCCCAGCATGGTTACCAAAACACTTATTGTAAACCAAACACTTGTTTATAATACACTTCTTCCGACACCCGTCCGTGTCATCTTATACCCACAGATCACCAAATATCTTTTACGCATATAAATTCGTAATTTATACACTTCCTTTTATGATACTCATCTGTATCATGCTCTCTCCAGCAAGTTGAACACTCGTCTGTGTCTCACTTTTTACTCATACAGATACTCGTCTGTATCTTGTATACACCCCTTATTTCCCCTCAGAGTCGACACTCGTCCGTGTTCTTGGTTAACCAGTTGGTACTCGTCCGTACCATCATCTCTGAACATGCGTCAGCGTTTGTTTCTGCCGATACTCGTCCGTATCGTAGTCTTAAGGATGCTCGTCCGCATCTTTAATCTATACACAGCGTCAAACACTTATACTTTTCCTTTCTTGAATATAGACACTCGTCTATGTCTATCACTCCCTAGAAGAGTACCCAGCAAGTCCCTAGTAAAAAGCAAATTTCTTTTCTATCTGACATTCGTCCTATATCATGATACTTCCGGCAGCCGTACCCTGCCAGGTGATCGTCCGTAACCTTTTGATGATCGTCCCTCATCATTCCCCCAGTGGAGTCTCCATTATCGGAACCCTTTTTCTGTCCGACATTCGTCCTATGTCGTGGTATGTTAGCAGCCTTCCCCTGTTAGGTGATCGTCCTTCACCTCCCTGATGATCGTCCTTCAACATTTTATCCGATGGTCGTCCCTATCGTTGATCTTGTTATCTGACATTCGTCCTATGTCATGATAAACCCCAAGAACAACCGTACCCTTCTAGGTGATCGTCCTTCACCTCTTGATGATTGTCCTTCATCAGGCTTATCCGATGGCCGTCCCCATCGTCGACCTTTTCTATCCGGCATTCGTCCTATGTCGTGGTACCTTTCGGCAGCCGTACCCTGCCAGGTGGTCGTCCTTCACCTTGGATGACCGTCCCTCATCTTATCCCCAACAGAGAAGTCGTCCCCTGCTAGGTGATCGTCCTTCACCTCTGATGACCTTCCCTCATCATTTATTTCTTCAACCTGATGGTCGTCCCCATCATTGCCTTTACCTTTAATCCCCAGAGAGTTTTGTTCCCCTACTTGATGGTCGTCCCCATTATGATACCTCCATTTACCCAGCATGTCGGTCGTCCCCGTCATTGCTTTATCCCCAGCAGTCATCCTCTGCTCGACGGTCGTCTTCCGTCGCCCGCACTTTATAATCATACTTTATCTTCCTTTTACAATCTATGTCCCTTTTCTTCTTCATCTAGTGAGTGCAAATTTTGGACTGTCTTTGGTATTCAACCACAAGTTATCTTGTTTGCCTATTAAGTCGTTGCTTACATCCTGCACAACTAACTCATGCTTGAATAGGGGCAGCTGTAAACACCCCAAATTTGCCCTCACTCATTTCCCCATGGCTTGTGATTCTTTTTCATTTGCATAAGTTCAATCATATCATCTCATGTTGCATTTTTACTTCACTGCATTGGTTCAAAGTCATCTACATCTAGGGTTTGTGATCTAAGCCATCCCTGAGCCATTTGAGCCACTCCAAAGTTCTTCAATCATCTCAAGAGGGTCCATGTATGTTCAAGCATCATATTATATCCTCCCAAGATTAAGGAAGTCAGAAAATCACTAGAACTGAGAAAGGCATGGAAGTAGAGCCAAGCTTAACTGCACAGATGACCTAAAATTAGGTTTTGGTTTCAGAGGCCATAACTCCAATTTTTTTGGTCATTCTTGTTTCTATTGGTCTCTATATGATATGAGGATCATGCATACCAATTTTCATGAAGAAATTCAATGGGGAAGGCATCTGATCAATAGATGACTTCTTGAGCAAGTCAGTGCAAAATCAGGGCATCTGAGGCCCCCAATCATGCAACCAAAGGGTCTTCTCCATCATTTTGGATGTATATGATCTTTATCTGATCTTAGAAGAAGTTATAAGTTCACAAATTTGAAGAATTTCAAGCCATTTGCAAAGTTTCCATTTTGGGAAAGTGACTTGTAATGCAAACTTGCCATTTTGGGAAAGTTTTTCAACCTCCTCTTTTTGATTCAAAAATGATTCAAATGAAAAATTCTTGGTCATGAAAGTTGTAGATTGGATCATTCCCTTTTCAAAAAGTACAAGAACTTGATCTAATTCATCATAGAACTCAAGTTATGGCCTTGCAAAGTTGGGAAAAATCACAAATTTTCACTTATGTACCAAAGAGGGAAACTTGCAAAAAACTCTTGTCAAACCAATTTGTGACCTCAAATTGACTTCTAACCATTACACAAACATCATACATGACCTATAATTCAGAATTGCCCAAAGGACTCTCAAATTTCATGCCTTGATCATCAAGATTTCTCAAAGGGGCCAAAACTTCACATAATTGCAAAACACCCCATAACTTTATTCCCACATGCTGAATTGCCTCAAGATTGGATTTGTGGACATCCATGAAGTCAGCTGCGCATGGACATGCCCAAAGACCAGCTGTATTCTTGCCCATACCTCAAGTACAAGTCATGTTGACATTTTGGCATCTTGCCCATACCAATCACCACAGTCCACCACCCACTCTCTGGCCTATCCAGACTTTACAAGCATGCTTCAAGGATTGATTTTCATAAGACACACAAGCCAAGAGCTCCAAGAACTCAACATTCCACAAAACTCTCCAACTTGCAAAACCCTTCGAATCTCTTAGCTCACTCACTCAACCTTCAAACAAATTCCACCATTCGTCTCTAAATCACTCACTGATCACAAACCAACCATTGAAACAGCCAAAAACACCTCACAAACCAAATACGATTTCTAACCAGTTGGATGGAAAACTCACAAACTAGCCACAAAACACTCCAACCAAGCATCAAAGCTTCATCAGGAGTTCAAGGGGGGTGGTTTGCACAAAGAGAGAAGGCCTTAAAGTCCCAAACTGAGAAAGCTCAAGCTCAGGTATCTCCCTGAAACATTTTTCTAGAACTTGTTTCTTTAGTTATAGAATGGTAGAGTGTGTTCCACTGATCACAATGAGCCTTGAATGATGAAAAATGTTAAAGAAATGAGCTTGTATCGTGCTTCTGAAATTTCTGCAGTTTTTGATGTTTGATTCGAATCTTGTGTTTGAGGCATGATAAATTTGTTTTGGTGTTTGATTCTTATTTAGAATTGTTAGGGGAGTGATTCTGGAGAGTTAGAGGGTTTGATTTAGCCTAGGGAATAAGTTGGAAGTTTGACTCGCCGGAGAAGATGACCGAAACCACTGTTCCGGTCATCTGAAGTTGATTAACCCTAATTAGGGTTTAGGCCCAGTTTGAATAATACCCCTTGGATTGAGCTTTCGCGCGCGCAGTGAATGGCTCAGATTGTTTCACTAAGCCCTAATCTTAATTAATTAGATTAATTAGGATTAATTAATTCAAAAAATCCAGTTTGAATTCTGACCACTAGATTACGCGCGCAGTCAATTCCCGCCCTCTAGGTTTGAATCCTGGCCTTCAGATAATCCTACTTTTGTTTTAATCCATTTTAATTCATATTTTCTTTATTTATTTTGCATATTTATTTTAAAATAGCTAGAAGCTTTCAAAAATTCTCATTTTTTTGCATCATGATTTCAAATATTTTTCTCATTCTGAAAATAATTTTTATTTTATTTTTTGCATAAAATTTTTATTTTTAAAATATTTTAATGTTTATTTTAATTAATTAAAGGAAATTAATTAATTAAAATATAATTTAGGTTTCTAAAAATCACCAAAAAAATCACATTGCATCTTGACGCATTTAGAGACATTATCAAACCATTCATACAAATTTCTTTTTGGTTCTTGATCCATTTTGACATTTTTCTTTTGATTTAGGGTTCTTAAAAATCAATATTTTGACCCTAACTTAGAAAAATCTTTTCTGCCTAACCATGAAGGGTTTGATAGTGTTTCTTTTTGCATTGCATCCCACATATCATGTAGTTTCTAGGATAAAATTGGCATGAATTTATCTTTCATTTTTTATTTGTTTTGTATTTTTCCTTGTGAGGTACCTTAAAACCCTAGCAAACTTAGAAAAATCATAAGTCCTTTAGGGTTTAGCTTCTGACCTTCCCCTTTGGGTAGTGAACTTGTATAGGTTTAGGGTACCTTTGATCCCATTTTCAATTTTTTATATCATGTTTTGCTTCTGATTTTGAATTTTGCATTGCATCTTGTACATAAACCCTAATTTTTACCTTCATTTGCATTCATTCTTCATATGCTTGCATACATGAACTTGCCATGACATTTTGTGCATCCACATGACTTCTAAGACATCTTAGGACACATTAGAATCATGTTTGATCATTGCATCATCCATTTGCCATGTTATGCATCCATTGCATTTCATAAGTTTTCATGAACTTTCATGCTTCCTTTCATGTCTCATTTGCACCTTCATTACTTGTATGATCATCCTCATCTCTTGACATGCTTTCATACCATCTTATAACATCATTTACATCATAAATATGCTTCTGACTTTGGTTTTCATCTTTGCATTTCATCTCATTTTCATTTCATTTCATTTCACGTTGCTAACTTTTCAGGTGGTAAGTGTTTGAGAAGTGAATTTGCGTTCACTTCTCACAACCTCTTCTCATATCTTTTATGCATTCATTGCTGCATTTTATTTGTGTATTAGAATGAGCTTGCTCATTCATGCTCCTTCTCTTCTTTATTTCTTCAAGAAACTTATCTTCTTAAGTGAAGTAAGTTGTCTTGCTTCTTGCTGCTTCTTTTCCTTTCATCTGCTTCTTCCTTGGTGACTCTCTTAAAGATCTCTTGCAAGCCTCATGAACCCTAGGAATATCCAAGCATGATCACAATTAGGGTTTGATTAGTCTCCCCATTAGTTTTACCTTTGTGTCATCTTTGTGTCTTCTCTTCTCATCTCTTACTCAAGGACTAAACCTTAAAGGTTTTAAGGCTTTGTGATTAGGGTTATGCCTGCATCCTTCTATTAGGATGGAGTGTATAACTTTAATCCTAAGTGTTAAACCCTTAATGTGTTTAAATCCTTTAATCAATCCATCTAATAAATCACTAAGACATCAAGCTTGTAACTTAGGCCTTGCATTAGGGTTCTAATTTTTCCTTAACTGGTTAAGAAGGACTAACCCTAGTGTTAATGGACAAGTCCCCCTCAAGTTGTCTTACAAACCCTAAAATCCACTTTTTAATCTTACCATTTGTCGCTCCCACCAAATGACACCTGGGGCCAAGAGGGGTACAGACGCGAACGGTCGGTGAAAGAAGGAAGTGAATACACAGGAGTGAACTCACAAGAAAAGAAAAGAGTCGCCAGCTAGGCATTTTTATCCCGGAGGAAAGGCAATGCTGCATAGACCTAGAAAGATATGGATAAGACGGCTGCGAACCAGAGAGACTGAGAAAGGGGGTTGGTTACAACCTGGGAAGGTATTAGCACCCAGATTGTCCGTCGTACTCGACGGGATCCACGCTTAAAAGATTTGTGTTTTAAAGGGGTAGTGTCAGTGATATCTGTGTATCAAAGAGCTGGAAAGGGATGTACAGGTGTCAGTGTAAGAAAAGTGTAGTGTATATAAGTGAAGTGTCAGTGTAAGAAAAAGAGTATGCTCAAGATTATGAGACCTAAAGAATAAGGCTAGAAAGAGGGGGAATATATAGAGACTTTTGTTCGATAACTGTTAAGTTATGCCTACGTATCCTCTCGTGCAATGAGGAAGTCAGAACACCGTAGTTCGACCCAAAGAGACTGAAAGATGAATTGTCCTGTGAACTGCTTACTTGTCAATGCTCAAGTGTATGACCTGTATGGCTCAGGTGTAAACTGTCTTGCATTAGACGGAAGAAGCAAGTTCTCGTTTATGAGTGAATGAGATGAGAAAAGAATCCCGAAGGAGACGATTATTGTTTGTTTTTGAGTTTTCAGTCTTTTATTGCTTTTGGAAATTTGTCATAAGTTAATGAGCTTAAGCCTAAACCAATGGGTTAGTAGACTCATCACATCCTCCCTCTGATTAGGGGTAATGAGAATACCTCAAGTGTGAAGTCAGCTTCTCACACTTAATCACCTTTGATGCAGGATTAAGATCATTAACCTATTTGTGATTATTTATATGTTTTTATTGTTTTTGTTTAGTGTTGAGTAATGAGATTAAGCCATAATCAGGGATTAAACAGACTCACTACACCATCCTAATAGAAGGATAATAGGTGAGAATGTTTAAGCTGAGAAAAACTCCTCAACTTAATCCATGATTAAGGATTAAACTCATGACAAAACGAAGCCTTTATTAAGTGGATTTTAGTTAATGATATGATGAAGAAGTGATTTTTATGATCTGTAAGACAACTTGAGGGGGACTTGTCCATTAACACTAGGGTTAGTCCTTCTTAACCAATTAAGGAAGAATTAGAACCCTAATGCAAGGCCCAAGTTACAAGCTTGATGTATTGATGATTATTAAGTGAATTGATTAAAGGATTTAAACACATTAAGGGTTTAACACTTAGGATTAAAGTTATACACTCCATCCTAATAGAAGGATGCAGGCATAAGCTTAATCACAAAGCCTTAAAGCCTTTAGGGTTTAGTCCCTGATTATGAGATAAGAAGAGAAGACTCAAGGAGACACAAAGGTAAAATCTAAGTGGGGGACTAAACAAGACCCTAATTGTTATCATGCTTGGTCATTCCTAGGGTTTGTGAGGTTTGCAAGAGAAATCTTCAAAGAAACCACCAGGAAGCAGATGAAAGGAGCCAAGAGAAGCAAAGTAACTTGCTTCATTTAAGAAGACAAGTCACTTGAAGAAAGAAAGTAAGATGAACAAGAAAGAGCAAGCTCAATCCAATACACATTCAAAATGCAGCAACAATGCATAAGAGAGATGAAAAGAGATTGTGAGAAGTGAAGGCAAATTCACTTCTCAAGGTAACTTACCACCTGAAAAGTTAATGAAAGAAATGAAATGCAATGCAAATGAGGTGCAATGGCATGTGTAAACACCCCAAATTTGCCCTCACCCATTCACACCATGGCTTGTGATCATTTCATATGCATAAACTCAATCATACCATCCCATGTCTCATTTTTTTTGGTTCACTGCATTGGTTCTAAGTCATCTGCATCTAGGGTTTGTGATCTGAACAATCCAAGAGCTTCTTGAGCCACTCCAAAGGCTACCAATCACTTAAAAGGGATCCATGTGTGTTCTTATATCATATTACATCCTTCAAATTCAAGAATGCCAAAGAATCACAAGAACTGGGATTGGTATGGAAACAGAGCCAAGTTTGACTGCACAGTTGACCTAAAATTAGGGTTTTGGTTTCAGAGGCCATAACTCCAATTTTTTTGGTCATTCTTGTTTCCATTGGTCTCTATATGGTATAGGGAGTATGCATATCAATTTTCATGAAGAAATTCCATGGGGAAGTCATCTGATCAAGAGTTGACTTTTCAGACAAGTCAGTGCAAAATCAGGGCATCTGAGGCCCCCAATGACCCAACCAAGGGGTGATCTTCATCATTTTGAGTGTATATGATCTTTATTTGATCATGGAAGAAGGTTGAAGTTCACAAAATTCAAGAATTACAAGTTTTTGCAAAGTTGACTTTTTAGGGCATGGTTGACTTTTGAAGAATATGTCATTTTATGCCACTTTTCAAGGCTTACTTTTTGATCCAAAAATGCTTCAAATGGAAAAACTTTGGTCATGAAAGTTGTAGAATACATTTTTCCCTTTTCAAAAAGTACAAGAACATGATCTAATTCATCTTGGATCAAAAGTTATGGTGTGTTAAAGTTGGCAAAAATCACTAATTTTCAAGTCATGCACCAAAAGGCAAAGTTGCAAATTCTCCTTTCAAGGCCAATTCAGTCATCATATGGGCTTCTAATGCACTCAACATGATCACACAACTTCTAAAGTTCAGATTGGACCAAGAATCTCTCATGTTCATGACTTGTATAACAAGATCTTTCCATATGAACCAAAAGATAACCAAGTTGCAAAACCATCATGATACTTCCTACCACTTGCTGCATTGGCCATTGAACCACCCTAGCCTCACTCACATACCATGCTGCGCCAGCCCCATGCTTGTACTAGCCTAGAACCATGCCCATGCTTTCCTTACACCAAAGTTGACATTTTGCAAAAGTGAACTTACCAATAAATAAAGGCCAGGTCACATCATCTGACCTATGAGATTATTTTATTCTATCCATTTGCTAGCCATTACACAAAAGGAGCCAGCCTGAAACAAGCCCTAGCAACACATACACAAACTCACCCCATTTTGCATCTCTCTTCGAATCTGTCTCCATAGCTCACAAACACAAGAAACAATTCCACTAATCAACTCACCATACTTCATTGAGCCCAAACCAACAAGACCTAAGCCTGAAACCAGCAAGAACATTGCTTCTCCATTTTTCACCCCCAAAGCAAAAGTTTTCGAATCTCATTCCACAGCTCACAAACACCTGAACAAATTTCATAAACCTTCTCCATTCATCACACTGGTCATAAAGAACCCTTCACATTTTCCTGAAACAACTTGAATCACCATCACCATTTTCAACTGAGCTTGAGCAGAAGCTGTGCAAACTCCCTAACCAGCTAACTTAAACTCCTTCTAAGCATTCAAGCATCATCAGGGGATCAAGTGGAGTGGATTGCATCAAGAGGGGAGGTCAGAAAGTTGCAGGATTGAAAGCTTCGAAACTCAGGTAGCTCAAGAACATTTTTTCCAGAAATCATTTTTTAAGTTCTTAAGTTGTTCTATATGCCTTCCTGATCATGAATATGTCTTTAGTTTTGAAAATGGTGGAGAGTTGAGAGTTTAATCAGTCTCTGAAACTTTTTGCCCTAGATTTTGTTTGCTTCGATTCAGCCATTTCTGGAATGATAAATATGTTTTGATTGGGGGTTTTGATTCGTGAGTGAGTGGGGATCATTCCTGTGTTTTTAGAATTCATTTTAGATGCGTGTGGAGAGAGATTGGTTTTTGGGGTGAACGGAGAAGATGACCGGAACACTGTTCCGGTCATCTGAAAGTGATTAACGGCAGGATTAGGGCATAAACATTAATTAGCTGATTTTGAATTCTGGCCCTTGGATGTGGCGCCAAGTCAATTCCCGCGCGCGTGACTTTGAATCCAGGCCTTAGGATCTGTTGACTTCTTCAATAATTCATTTAAATTCATTTTATTTTCCTTTTATTTCATTTGTTTTATACAATTTATTTAAAATAGCAAAATTGTTTTAAAAATTATGAAACTTTTTGTCAAGAGTTTCATTAATTTTTAAAACACAAAAATATTTTTATTTTCATTTTTAGCATTAAACAAGTATTTTTAAATATTTAAAAGTTTATTTTTAATTGATTAATGGAAATTAATTTATTAAAAATACTTTTAGGTATTTAAAAATCACCAAAAAATTCATGAAATGTTCTAAGACATTTAGAAACATTGTCCAATCTTCAAACCAAATTTATTTTTTGATCTTGATGCATTTTGAGAATTTTTCATTGATTTAAAATCATTTTTATGCATTAATTTGATCCAAAGTTCCAAAAATCATTTCTGCCTATCCATGAAGAGTTGGACATTGATTCTTTTTGCATTGCATTGTGTTCAACATGTAGTTTGTGAGATTAAATGGCCATGATTTGATCATTCATTTTCAATTTTTTTAGTAATTTTCTTGTTTGGGAACCCTAAAACCCTAGAAAACTTAGGAAAATCATAACTTGAAATTGGTTAAGAGTTGAGACCTCTCCTTTGGGCATTGAGTTAGTATAGGATTAGGGGTCCTTTGAGTGCATTTTCAATTTTTTATAATGTTGTTTGCTTCTGATTTTGATTTTTTTTTGATGTATTGATCATAAACCCTAATTTGGGCTTTCATATGCATCCATCTTGCATCTTCTTGCATAATATGACTTGCCATGACATTTCAAGCATCCATGTGATTCATTTGACATCATAAGACATATTGAAAGCATGTTTGACCATTGCATCATGTATTTGCCATGTTGTATGTCATGTGCACTTCATAACTTTTCATGTATGTTCATGGTTCTTAACTTGCTTCATTTGCATTCATGAACTTGTATGATCATTTCCATGTGCTGCCTCATGTTTGTAGCATCTCATAACATCATTAGCATCATGTAAATGCTTCTGGTTTTGTTTCTCATCATTTCATCTCATCCCATTTTGCATTGCATTGCATTTCTTTTCTAACATTTCAGGTGGTAAGTGATGTTGAGAAGTGAATTTGCCTTCACTTCTCATAACTTTTCTTTTCATCTCTCTTGCATCCATGCTGCATTTTTATATGTGTTTGAGTTTGAGCTTGCTCATTCTTCTTCCTCCCACTTTCTTTCTTCAAGTGACTTGACTTCTTGAATGAAGCAAGTTGCTTTGCTTCTCTTGATCCTTTCATCTGCTTCCTGGTAGTTCCATTGAAGACTTCTCTTGTAAAACCTCACAAACCTTAGGAGCAACCAAGCATGACAATGATTAGGGTCTTGATTAGTCTCCCCTCTTAGTTTTACCTTTGTGTCTCTTTTGAGTCTTCTCTTCTCATCTCATAATCAGGGATTAAACCCTAAAGGCTTTAAGGCTTTGTGATTAAGCTTATGCCTGCATCCTTCTCTTAGGATGGAGTGTATAACTTTAATCCTGAGTGTTAAACCCTTAATGTGTTTAACTCCTCTAATCAATTCATTTAATAATCATCAAGACATCAAGCTTGTAACTTGGGCCTTGCATTAGGGTTCTAATTCTTCCTTAATTGGTTAAGAAGGACTAACCCTAGTGTTAATGGACAAGTCCCCCTCAAGTTGTCTTACAAACCCTAAAAATCACTTCATCATCATATCACCAAATAAAATTCACTTAATCAAAGGATTGTTTTGTCATGAGTTTAATCCCTAATCACGGATTAAGTTGAGGAGCTTTCCTCAGCTTAAACACTCTCATCTATTATCCTTCTATTAGGATGGTGTAATGAGTCTGTTAAATCCCTGATTATGGCTTAATCTCATTACTTAACACTAAACAAAAACCACAAAAACATCTAATTAATCACAAGTAGGTTAATGATCTTAATCCTATACCAAAGGTGATTAAGTGTGAGAATCTGACTTCACACTTAAGGTATTCTCATTACCCCTAATCAGAGGGAAGATGTGATGAGTTTACTAAATCCATTGGTTTAGACTTAAGCTCATTAACTTATGACAAAATCCAAAAACAATAAAAGACTGAAAACTCAAAAAAAAAAACAATAATCGTCTCCTCCGGGATTCTTTTCTCATCTCATTCACTCACAAACGAGAACTTGCTTCTTCCGTCTAATGCAAGACAGTTTGCACCTGAGCCAGACAGGTCATACACTTGAGCATAGGCAAGTAAGCAGTTCATCAGTCAATTCATCTTTCAGTCTCTTTGGGTCGAACTACGGTGTTCTGACTTCCTCATTGCACGAGAGGATACGTAGGCATAACTTAACAGTTATCGAACAAAAGTCTCTGTATATTCCCCCTCTTTCTAGCCTCATTCTTTTAGCCTCATGATCTTGAGCATTTCATTCCTGTTCTTACACTGACACTTCACTTATACACTTCACTTCTCTTACACTGACACCTGTACATCCTTTTCCAGCTCTTTTATACACAAATTGCACTGACACTACCCCTTTAAAACACAAATCTTTTAAGCGTGGATCCCGTCGAGTACGACGGACAATCTGGGTGCTAATACCTTCCCAGGTTGTAACCAACCCCCTTTCTCAGTCTCTCTGGTTCGCAACCGTCTTATCCATCTTTTTCGAGGTTTATGCAGCATTACCTTTCCTCCGGGATAAAAATGCCTAGCTGGCGACTCTATTCATCTCCAGTGAGTTCACGGCTGTGTGTTCTCATTGTCCCTCTCGCCGACCGTTCGCGTCTGTACCTTTATCTGGGCCATTCCCCATTTATCGGGAGCGACAGCTTGGCGACTCTGCTGGGGACCCTTATACTGCAACCAGGGTTTCTGGTTCTTTTTGTGGGTTCCTCCTAGCGCTTGTTTGGTTTGTGTTTATTGGGGTGTTATGTGTTTATTTGTGTTTGTATATTTGTATTTGTTGTTGCTTTATGTACAGTTGCTTTACTGCCTTCTTTATTGTTTTACATATATCATACTGTCATGCTGTCTGGCTGGATCTGGTTTGTTTGCTTTGGTGGGTGGGGTTCTATTGAGAGTTAAGGTCCTATACCTGGGACCTGAGTGACACCTAGGCTAGAGTGGTTCATATTCTTTCCCATTCCATCTCGGTCTGGTGCGGGAATATGAAACACGGTTCAGATATGGGTTTCTTCTTGAGAACTCTGTGTTGCAGATTTCCTGCAATGCTAGGGCTATCTGGGAAGCCTGCTAAGTCTGGATGACATTTAGTTTTGACCTTCAGAAACTGAGGTGAATTAGAGGAGGAACTTTTATGGTTATTGTAAACACTGTACCTCCGGGTTAGAAGTGTTTACACTTCTCATAACTGATCCAAGTCTGAGGATCCTTGTTTTAGAACACCACCTGAGAGGGGGTTGGGCTGTTTACAGGTTTGCAGGTACCTTGGCCTCAGAATACCTTATTACTTTGTTTGTTTAAGAGTACTCCATATTGGGACAGTTCTTGTGATTCTAAAACCCTGGACATGTGGCTCTTTATTTGAGCCCCCCACCTTGGTTACTGGATTTATAGACCTTCATCTGGATTTCTTGAACATACTTGGACCTATACCAGGGCATTTGATCAGATCCAGCTCAGTCACAAACCCTTGCATATCATTTGCATACATACTCATTGCATCATATTGACATTTGCTTATTTGTGTTTCAGGGTATCCACCTTCATTTTTGGTTTGGTTTTGACCCTATCTTCAGTATTTTACCCATCTTCATCAGCATCTGCTTCAGTTATCAGCTATCTATTTCAGTCACCTGCACCAGCCAATCAGTGGCCCATTTCTTCAGTATTATCATCAGCACCTGTCTCTACTCATCTTCAGCATCATGGCTCCTAAAAAGAGTAACATCACCTACCACTTCTTCCAGCCAGAGCTATCTGACATCAGGAGGATTCAGACCCTGATCACTCCAGATCACATACCATTGTTCAGGGAACACTATGGAGAAATACTTGATATGGTTATGGATCTGGACCCTTCACAGAGAAGCCTGATCCACACTTGCATTCAGTTTTATGATCCCCCACTGAGGTGTTTCACTTTCCAAGACTTTCAGTTGG
The DNA here is from genome assembly GCA_963966055.1 of Lathyrus aphaca. NCBI lineage: Eukaryota > Viridiplantae > Streptophyta > Magnoliopsida > Fabales > Fabaceae > Lathyrus > Lathyrus aphaca. Next base: position 37,194,005 of record OZ014520.1, read on the forward strand.
GCCCTTTATTGGAGGAGTACTCCTCATTAGTGGGTATACCTATCAGGGGTGGAGTCCCTTTCAACCCTGAGATGGTCTTTCCTGGTAATGGAGAAGTGGCAAAGGCTTTACATCTGAAACCAGTCCTGATTGAGCAGCATATGACTTCTAAGGCTGGAATCCCTGGCTTCCATCTGGATTTCTTGATCTCTCAAGCTACCCTGAAAGCTTCTCTAGGAGAGTGGAAAGCAGTCTGTGCTTTGCTGGCCCTGAGCATATATGGGATTATATTATTTGCAGATGAGCCTCGATTCATTAGCAAGAATGCAGTCCATCTTTTCATCCTGAAGAACCCAGTGCCCACTTTATTGGGGGATCTCTACTATTCAGTGCATCAGAGGAATGAAAAGCAGAGGGGAAGATTAGTGAGGTGTTGTGCTCCTTTGTTCCATACTTGGCTTCTCAGGCATTTACCCAAGACAGACGCCTTTTTGAACCCTCATCAGCAGAGAAACTGGGCTAAGAGACTCACTGCACTAACTTCAGCTGATATCAGGTGGTGCACCCAAAGCACCAAGGGCAGGGATATCATCACCAGCTGTGGGCATTTTCCCAATGTGCCCCTAATAGGAGTTAAGGGTAGTATTAACTACAACCCTCTGCTGTTCAAAAGACAACTGGGCTATGCACTGGTCCACACTCCTAAGGCACAGGACTTGGTTGAGACTCTTTATTGTGAGAACAAGCCTAATCTGGCTATTGTTAGGCAAGCTGCCTGGGCTTGGGATAATGTTCAAACCAAGGGAGTGACCATTCTAGGGAAGTGCAACAATGTGGCATCAGCACAATATTATGAGTGGTCCCATGCCAGGGCTCAATTCTCTGGAATGCCCTTTACCATAGAAGATATGCCTGAATCATCCTCAGCACCACCCCCTGCCACTGTCAGTTTGGAGGAGTTTGAGAGCTTGAAGGAAAGAAATGAGAAGTTAACTCAGGCTTTGCAGAAGACCCTCCGGGAGAGGAATGATGGTAGGATGGATATTGAGAGGCTGGAGAAGCTAAGAGTGGAACATCTGGCTAAGATTGAGAAGTCTGGGGATTATATCAAGAAGTCTAAGGCTGGAGAACAAATTCTGAAGAATGCTTGCAAGGAAGCCCAGTTCCAGAGAGCAAGGACAGACTTGTATCTGAAGGAGAGTCAGGCTAGGTGGGTCAGGATCACCGAAGCTCGTACTCTGGAGGACAAGAGAGTCCAAGACAAGATAGAGCAACTGGAAGCTAGTACAAAAGAGCAGCAAGAAGCCCTGGCAGCAGCCCAGAGGGAGATATCAGAGCTGAAGATCAAAGCTGGAGTGAAGAGGTCAAAGGACCAAGGTCAGCACAAGAAGCTAACTACGGCTGTTACGACCCGGAACCTCCTCATCAGGAATCTCACGGAGCGTCCAGCTGATCCTATGACCGAAGCACTTCTCAAGGAAGTTCGTGAGGATGAGTTTGGTCTTGGTGTTTGACCATTTGTTTGTTGTTGCTTTCATTCCATGTACTTTTACTTTCTTGTAATGTATTTTGACCCCTCCGAGGGCTTGTATTTGTAAACGAACTATGTACCATTTGGATTTTGTAATATATGTATTAGTTTGTTCCATCCGAGTTTACTTCAAAAGCAACATCAACAGCGTCTTCAAGGGTCTGGAAGGGTCAAAACTGAATGCCAAGCCGGATACCTTGAAAACAAATAAGCATACTGCATTGCATGCTAACCCTTTTTTGTTTTGTAGGTTTTTGTTTTATTGTTGCTAACTCTGTTGTGATGTTCAGGAACTATTGCTCGACGCCGGGTATTTCCCCTCAACCGACCGCACCGCTATCCAACCCGTAACAACCTCCCGGGCATACAAATGGATCAGGTACAGCAGGACCTTGCAGAGGTTAGAAATCAAATGGCAAACGAAAGATTGGAAATGAGAACGCAGATGACTCAGTTTATGGAAGTGATGAACAACATGGCTCAGAGCCAAGAAAGACTAAGGGCCATGGTGGAAAGGCAGAATCAAGAGGATCCACATATAGGAACTGCTGGCACAAGCAACAACGAGAGGGTCCAACCTCATGTCAATCCCCCAGTCTTTGGACCACACCTCCATCCTGAGATCAATATTCCTGCAAATATTCAAGGGACTGCCACTGCAGGCAGAGTACTACAAGAAGACCCCCAAGAGGATCAGTTTACAGTGATGGGTGCTGGGGAGGAAGCTTATGATAGAAGGTTGGATGAGATAGCTGAGAAATTGAGATCCTTAGAGTCTCAAAACTCTTTGGGTTTCGATGTCATGGACATAGGCTTGGTAGACGGGGTCAGGATTCCCCATAAGTTTAAGCCTCCTTGTTTTGAAAAATACAACGGGACTTCATGCCCCCGGACTCACTTACAATCATTTTTGGGGAGACTGAAGGCCTATACTATGGATGAGAAGCTCTGGATGTTCTATTTTGAGGATAGCTTAACTGGAGCGTCAAGAGAATGGTACTCTCACCTGACAAGGGAAACTATCAGGTGTTGGAAGGACCTGGCAGAGGCCTTCATCAGACAATATCAGTACAACTTAGATATGGCACCCAACAGGACCCTCCTAATGGGAATGTCACAGTCGTCAAGGGAAAGCTTCCGAGAATATGCCCAGAGATGGAGGCAATTGGCTGCTGCTGTTCAGCCACCTATGTCTGAGAGGGAAATGGCAGACATGTTTATGAACACCCTTCAGGGGACATATATTGACAGGCTGGCTGCTTTCTCTTCCACCAGCTTTGCAGATGTTGTCATAGCTGGGGAGAGAATTGAGAGCTTGTTAAAAATGGGCAAGATTTCTGACAATGGTGCCAGCTCGTCCAGCAATGCAAGGAAGCCTTTTGCAGGCCCAAGAAGAACTGGCGAGACCAATGCCATCCACACCAACAGGGGCATACCTCCATATGTTCACAGGTCAGTGGCAGCAGTCACCATTCCCGCTCCAGCTAATCCTCAACCAGTTTATCAACCTCCGCAGCAAAACTATCAGCAACAACCTCAGTACCATCAACAAGCTCAGTATCCTCCGAGAAACTACAACAACAACCAGCAAAGGCCATTTCAGCAGAGGCCATCTTAAGCCAATAGGGTGATCGATCCGATCCCTATGCCATATGCTACGTTGCTGCCACAACTCTTGAAACTCAACCTAGTTGAGCTAAGGACGTTGGCACCTCCAGATCCTAACAGTCTACCCCGGAATTATGACTCCAACGCCAGATGTGCTTTTCATTCAAATGCACCTGGCCACAATACAGAAAAGTGCAGAGCCTTGCACATGAAGGTACAAGACCTGGTAGACTCAAAAGCTCTGAATTTCGCACCACCACCCAATGTCAATAAGAACCCCATGCCGAACCACGGTGGTCCCAGAATTAACGCTATTGAAGAAGACAAGCCGTCTTATTTAATAACCAGTGTGGGTCAGATCCGGACACCGTTGGTAGAAGTTAAGGCTCAACTCCTCGAATGTCAAATGTTCCCGGGGTGTGAGTTGGGGTGTGCTTACTGCAATATCTCGGTAAATGGGTGCGATAACCTGAGGAATGGCATAGATGGTCTCATTCAGAGTGGCCAACTTCAAATCACCACATCATTTCCTACTAATCCAGCGATCTCATCAGCAACAATTCCAGTATCTCCTACAATTGCAACAACCATTGTTCCCGACAATTCTTCGGCTTCATCAACAAGTACTTCATCTGTCATTTCAACTGACCAGATATCAACAAATGTTCCTTCTACAACTCCAGCACCACTTCATTTCGAAACTCCTACAACAACAACATCCATCCTTCCGACAATGTCTCCTACAACATCAGCAACAAACTCTGAAGACGTCTCAACTGTCACAATATTTTATGATCCTGAAAACAACTCTGCCTACAACTCAGAAAGTGCTGCTCCCATCAGAGCACTAGTCACAATTTATTATGATCCACAGACTATCACAATTCCTTCCGCAGCTGCAATCAATCCAGTCACTATCACGGTGCCTGGACCGATACCTTATGAAAGCAGTAATGCTATCCCCTGGCATTACGGCTCTGACCTGTACTGTGAAGGACAAAGAATCACTTTTGAATCATCAACCCCTGCACCACAGATAGACAATGTGGGAGGAGGCGGAGGCTTCACTCGAAGCGGACGTCTCTTTGCTCCACAAACCCAGAGACCCACTGCCGAAGCAGAAGCTGCTGCCAAGGCAAAAGGGAAGAGCTTGGTGCAGGAAGACCAAGCTGTTAAAGAAGCTTTGAAAACACCATTCGATCAAGAGGTTGATGAGTTCATGCGAATCATCAAGAAGAGTGATTATAAAGTAGTGGATCAGCTTCATCAGACGCCTTCCAAGATCTCAATCCTATCATTGCTTATGTGCTCCGAAGCCCATCGGAACGCACTACTCAAAGTCTTGCACGCAGCTTACGTGCCTGAAGAGATCACTGTCAATCAGCTGGAAGCTGTAGTTGGAAATGTTAATGCTAGTCATGGACTAGGGTTCACCAACACTGATTTGACAACGGAAGGCCGCAACCATAACAAGGCACTGCACATAACCATGGAATGTAAAGGTGCTGTCCTTTCCCATGTGCTGGTAGACACGGGGTCATCCCTCAATGTCTTACCTAAAAAGGCCCTGGTAAAGCTAGAATATGACGGATTGGCGTTAAGACCCAGCAACCTGGTGGTGAGAGCCTTTGATGGTTCAAAGAGATCGGTTCTGGGAGAGATTGAATTGCCCATAACGATTGGCCCGCAGACCTTCAAAACGACCTTCTACGTGATGGATATACAGCCTGCCTACAGCTGTCTATTGGGTAGGCCATGGATTCACGCCGCTGGCGCCGTGACCTCTACCCTTCATCAGAAGTTAAAATACGAGTGGGAGGGTCAAATCGTTACAATCTGTGGAGAGGAGGATATTTTTGTCAGCCACCTGGCTACCTATAAATACATTGAGATGGATGGGGAGATCCATGAAACAATGAGTCAGGGGTTCGAGGCCTTGAACGTGAATGAAACATCTGATGTGCCTGGTACTTCAATATCATCATACCAACAAGCCCGGAAGGTTGTTGAGGGAGGAAACGCCCAAGGCTGGGGCAAACTGTTATCGGTGGAGAAGAAAGAGGATAGATTTGGGTTGGGTTACAAACCAACTCAACAAGATCAAGCAGAGGCTGCGAAAGAGCCCAACTTTGTTAGTGGAGGGATGCTCACCCCTGATGCTGTCAACAACTTGGAAGACGAGCTGGAAGAAGAACGCAACCTGGAAAGCTGGATTCGTCCAAAGATCCCGGGGAGCAGTATCTCAAACTGGTCTTCCCAGGAAATTATAAGAGTTACTCATGCAGAGTAATTATTATTTCCTGTATTTTTATAGCATGCATCAAAGTCTTGCATCTTGCCCAAGATGACAAGACTCATTTTGTAATCGGGCCATCTGTACTTTTTGTGCAACAAGATTAATCAATGAAATATCAGACATCTTTTTGCAAATGAGTCTTTTTCTTTTCCGTTCACTGTTTTTCCATTTTTCTTTTTGTACAAAAAATAAATGGCAATGTTTTCAAAATGACAACTTTATTTCACTTTTCTAAACAAGATTAAAATCAAATCACTAAAACGAACAAACTGAACCCTTGCAGAGTGTACCTTCCAGACAGCACCGACAACAGCACGACTATGACTTCGTATGACTTTGACAATCCAATCAATCAAGCCGATGAAGGGGTTGAAGAAGAATATGAGCTTCCTGAAGAGCTAGCTAGGTTGTTAAGACAAGAGGAAAAGGTTATTACTCCTCACCAGGAGGAGGTTGAAGTGATCAATCTTGGTACAGATGAAGACGTGAAAGAAGTTAAAATCGGGGCCTGCCTACAAGACTCAGTGAAGAGACAACTGACTGACCTGCTTCAAGAGCATGTGGACGTGTTCGCTTGGTCTTATCAAGATATGCCAGGGTTGGACACCGATATTGTTGTGCACAGGCTGCCTTTAAGGGAAGAATGCCCACCGGTCAAACAAAAGCTACGCCGTACTCGTCCGGACATGGCAATGAAAATCAAGGAGGAGGTACAAAAGCAATGGGACGCCGGGTTCCTTGCTGTAACTAGCTATCCACCGTGGGTCGCTAACATAGTACCTGTGCCTAAGAAAGACGGCAAAGTAAGAATGTGTGTTGACTACCGGGATCTGAATAGAGCTAGCCCGAAAGATGACTTCCCTTTACCTCACATTGATGTATTGGTGGATAACACGGCTCAGTTCTCGGTATTCTCCTTCATGGACGGATTTTCAGGATACAACCAGATTAAGATGTCACCTGAAGACATGGAGAAGACAACCTTCATCACACCCTGGGGCACGTTCTGTTACAAGGTAATGCCATTTGGGCTCAAGAATGCCGGTACAACGTATCAACGGGCTATGGTGACATTATTCCACGATATGATCCATAAAGAAATAGAATGTTATGTGGATGACATGATTGCCAAGTCCCTTACTGAGGAAGACCACCTGGTGAATCTGCTAAAACTGTTCAAGCGTCTGAGGAAGTATCAATTAAAGTTGAACCCCAACAAGTGCACATTTGGGGTGCGATCTGGTAAGCTGCTGGGTTTTATTGTGAGCGAGAAAGGGATTGAAGTTGACCCTGACAAAGTCAAAGCTATTCAAGAGATGCCTGCACCGAAGTCAGAAAAAGAAGTTCGAGGGTTCTTAGGTCGATTGAACTACATTTCACGGTTCATATCTCACCTTACAGTAACCTGTGAGCCCTTGTTCAAGCTGTTGAGAAAAGAACAAACGGTCAGGTGGAATGAAGATTGCCAGAAGGCTTTTGACAAGATCAAGGAATACTTACAAGAGCCTCCAATCCTCATGCCTCCAGTTGAAGGAAGACCTCTGATAATGTACTTGACAGTATTAGAAGAGTCAATGGGGTGTGTGCTGGGCCAGCATGACGAGTCTGGTCGAAAAGAGTATGCAATATACTACCTAAGCAAAAAGTTTACCGACTGTGAACAGCGTTATTCACTGCTCGAGAAAACTTGATGTGCTTTAGCGTGGGCTGCTCGCCGACTGAGACAGTATATGTTGACCCACACTACTTTATTGATCTCCAAAATGGACCCAGTTAAGTACATATTTGAGAAGCCAGCTCTTACCGGACGGGTTGCAAGATGGCAAATGATCCTTACAGAGTACGACATCCAATACACCTCTCAGAAAGCCATCAAGGGCAGTGTACTATCTGAATATCTTGCTGAGCAACCCATTGATGACTACCAGCCTATGAGATTTGACTTCCCTGATGAAGACATCATGTTCATAAAATCAAAAGATCATGAAGAGCCTATTCACACTGAAGGGCCTAACCCGGAAGAAGAATGGACTATGATGTTTGACGGGGCTGTTAACATGAATGGTCGTGGTGTTGGTGCAGTACTCATTACACCTGAAGGAGTTCACATGCCTTTCTCGGCAAAACTCACTTTCAACTGCACTAACAACGAAGCTGAATACGAAGCTTGCATTATGGGTCTTGAGGAAGCCATTGACCTCAGGATCAAGACATTGACCGTATTCGGAGATTCAGCTCTGGTAATCAATCAGACCAATGGCAAATGGTACACTCACCAGGATCATCTGATACCTTATAGGGATTATACAAGGAGGTTATTGACTTTCTTTACAACAGTCAAGCTCGAGTATATCCCTCGGGACGAGAATCAGTTTGCAGATGCTCTAGCAACCATTTCGTCCATGATCAAAGTTCAGGCTGCCAACTTTGTACCTCAGATTTCAGTGTCCAGACTTGACAGACCAGCATATGTGTTCGCAGTAGATGTTGTTAAAGATGATAAGCCTTGGTTCCATGACATTAAGTGCTTCTTGGAGGATCAAACATACCCACCTGGGGCATCATCCAATGATAAGAAGACTTTAAGAAGGCTTGCTGGTAGTTTCTTTCTAAACGCTGATGGGTCTTTATACAAAAGGAACTTTGATATGGTACTCCTCAGATGTGTGGATAAGACGGAAGCAGATTTGTTGATGCATGAAGTGCACGAAGGATCCTTTGGTACCCATGCAGGAGGGCATGCCATGGCCAAAAAGTTGCTAAGATCAGGGTATTATTGGATCACCATGGATGCAGACTGTTGTGCCTACGCCAGAAAATGCCATAAATGCCAGGTTTATGCAGATAAGGTGCATGTGCCTCCCAACCTTATGAACGTGATGTCTTCACCCTGGCCCTTTGCTATGTGGGGCATTGATATGATCGGCAAGATTGAGCCAACTGCTTCAAATGGCCACAGATTCATCCTGGTCGCCATCGATTATTTCACTAAGTGGGTCGAAGCAGCATCATATGCAAATGTTACAAGACAAATGGTAGCCCAATTTCTGAAGAGAGATATCATCTGTCGATACGGAGTTCCCGAGCGAATCATTACTGATAATGGTTCCAATCTAAACAACAAAATGATGGCAGAACTGTGCCGGGACTTCAAAATTCAACACCACAATGCTTCTCCTTACAGGCCAAAGATGAATGGCGCTGTTGAGGCGGCTAGCAAGAATATTAAGAAGATTGTGCAGAAGATGGTAGTCACCTATAAAGACTGGCATGAAATGCTACCGTTTGCCTTGCATGGGTACCACACGTCAATCAGAACATCCACTGGGGCAACATCGTATCAACTTGTGTATGGAATGGAAGCAGTCCTACCGGTTGAAGTTGAATTACCCTCTCTACGGGTACTGATGGATGTTAAACTGAGTGAAGCAGAATGGGTTAGGTCCCGATTCGAACAACTGAGTCTGATTGAAGAGAAAAGATTGGCTGCAATCTGTCATGGGCAGCTGTATCAGAAAAGAATGAAGAGAGCCTTCGATCAAAAAGTCAGGCACCGAGAGTACCAAGTGGGAGATCTTGTGCTGAAAAGAATCCTCCCTCCTCATACAGACCACAGGGGCAAGTGGACTCCAAACTATGAAGGACCATTCGTGGTAAAGAAAGTTTTCTCTGGTGGAGCACTGATGCTCAGCACCATGGATGGTGAAGATTTCCCGTTCCCTGCGAATTCAGATGCAGTTAAAAAATACTTCGCATAAAAATGACCCGCTGGACACAAAAACAGAATGTAAGTCCAGGCAAAAATAGGGCATCCCGGCGAGTCAAAAACAGAATAAAAGACTCGGGAAAAAGTAAGGGAAAATAGACAAAAAATGTACACTCGCTGAGTTGAAAAGCCACATCGGACAACTCAGGCAAAAAATGGGTATCCCGATGGACTGAAAACCCGAAAGGGCGATCCATGCAAAATAAGGGAATAAGCGAACAACTGTATTCTGAATTCGTCTGTATCGCCCACAACTTGGTAAGCTTCAAAAGGATCAAGCTTCAATCAGAATCGACATTCTTCAGAAAGCCAGATGAGAAGAACGTCAAAAGTCATACGAGTCGTAGCGGAAGAGGAAGCTCCTCAAAGCGTCGTCAACATTGCCAGCACTTTGTTTCTCAATTTGTAACATATCTCCTCATTCCAGGGGATTTGTTCCTTTGACTGTATCTCGCCAATTCAGGGCATATGAATCAATAAAATCATATTTTCAGTCATGTCTCGTCTTGTACATTTATTTGCAAAAAATGTCTGATGTCTAAAGGAAACTGATTGCATAAAATACAGATGTTTATCTTCAAACAGAGACATGCTTACAGGAAATATACTTACTCTCAGGAGTGCCTAATTCCTATGACGGAATCCAGTAAGGGATACCTCGGGATTATCTTGTGCGTTTCTCTATCTTTTTCAGAATTGCAGGTATCCAGAACGCAACTTGGGGCATGTAAGCTTCATCCCAGCAAGCTGGCAAACCAACATTCAATTTTAGCACCCAAAGTGCTCTCTCCCACCTGAGTCTGCCACTTATTACTCCTCCCCATCAGAGTTGCCAGGCGTTACAAAAGGCGCCCATATCCCCGGCTGAGTCAAGAATCTAGTTCAGTAGAATCCCTAGGGAGACCTCAATGATTTCTCTTTCTCCCCAGCCGAGTTGTCATCCTCAGCCGAATACAAAAGTCAGGGAATCATCTCCCCACAGAATCCTCAGCCTCTATTCAGAAGAGCAATGCATGAAGGGGTCACAACAGAGTACAGAATGCTTCTACAAACCCCAGCTGGTTCCTATATTACAAGGATATGTCCATCAGTGACCTGTATCCCCAAGCAGATACATCTCTTCGGATCCACCGATGATCTCATCCCCAGCTGGGATGTCTACTACAAACGGGTCGATCGAAGATCTTCGCAGCAACGGGACCCGGATCCCGGTTCGGTGTCTTTGCATAATCATAGCATTCGCATCATATTCACCCACAAAGCGTAGCATTCCGTTTTAACACGGAGCATTACGGCAAAAATCCAACACATAGCATAATCATGAGCCGTGTCTTAAACCAACACTTGTGAATAATGACAGTTCATCAACATACAGAAAAATCCCCACCAGAGTCCCCAGCAAAAGCAACTGCCTCACAATCCACAAATATCAGTATATACCCATTTTGACACCCGTCCGTGCCGTCTTTCCCCAGTAAAGTTGCCTGAACCCTCTGTGCAAAAAAAATCACCCGTATTACAGATACGTCCTGACACCCGTCCGTGTCATACCCCAGCGGAAAGCCAAAGACATCCTCTTTGCACTCACATATACCTATATACACTTTCTTGACACCCGTCCGTGTCATATCCCCAGCACAGTCATCTACACTTTTACAACCCGTATACTTGTTGATATTATTATACTTTTCTCTCTTGACACTCGTCCGTGTCACCCTCCCCAGCAGATAAACACTCATCTATACAAAACTCATACTCACTACTCATACAGATACTCGTCCGTATCTTGTATATACCATTCATATCCCCACAGATTCGGCACTAGTCCTTGTTCTTTGTTAACCAGTTGGTACTCGTCCGTACCATCATCTCAGAATATGTGTCAAGTGTTTGTTTCTACCTGATACTCGTCCGTATCATAGTCTTAAGGATGCTCATCCGCATCTTTAATCCATACACTATGTCAAACACTTATGTCTTCTTGAATATAGATACTTGTCTGTGTCTACTATTCCCCAGAAGTGTCCCTTCAGATTCAACACTCGTCCGTGTTCTCTGTTAACCAGTTGATACTCGTCCGTATCATCATCTCTGAGCATGTGCCAGTATTTGTTTCTACCCGATACTCGTCCGTATCGTAGCCTTAAGGATGCTCGTCCGCATCTTTAATCTATACACAACATCTAAACACTTATACTTTCTTTTCTTGGTTGTAAACACTCGTCCGTGTTTACTATATCCCCAGTAGATCGCCAAGTAAGCATTTTCTTTTTTTCTGACACTCGTCCTGTGTCACGATAAACCCTGAGAGCAGCCGTACCCTGCTAGGTGGTCATCCTCCATCATGCTCATCCGATGGCCGTCCCCATCGTTGATATTTTTAGCAGCCGCCCCCTGCTAGGTGGTCGTCCTCCACCTCTTGATGATCGTCCTTCATCATTTTATCCAATGGCCGTCCCCATTGTTGATTTTGGTTATCTGACACTCGTCCTGTGTCATGACAAACCTTGAGAGCAGCCGTCCCCTGCTAGGTGGTCGTCCTCCACCTCTTGATGGTCGTCCTCCATCATGCTCATCCGATGGCCGTCCCCATCGTTGACCTTTTATCCGGCATTCGTCCTATGTCGCGATATTTTCGGCAGCCGTACCCTGCCAGGTGGTCGTCCTCCACCTTTGATGGCCGTCCCCATCATAATTCCTTTATTCCCCAACAGAGCAGCCGTCCCCTGCTAGGTGATCGTCCTTCACCTTTGATGACCGTACCTCATCATCTGTTTATTTCATTTATTCTTTAACACGATGGCCGTCCCCGTCGCGGTCCCTTTTCTTTTAGCCCGATGGTCGTCCCCATCGTCGGTTACTTTGCTTTATGAACTTGATGGCCGTCCCCGTCATGTTTCATTAATCCCCAGAGAATGTTACAGCTTTATCTTGATGGCCGTCCCCATCATAATTCTTTTATCCCCAGCATGCCGGCCATCCCCGTCATTGCTTTATTTTCCGCACTTTTCCCAGCATGTCGGTCGTCCCCGTCGTTGCTCTTTACCCAGCAGTCGTCCTCTGCTCGACGGTCGTCCTCCGTCGCCCACACTTTACAATATACTTTATTTTCCTTTACAATCTATATCCCTTTTCTTCTTCATTCTGTGAGTGCAAATTTTGGACTGTCTTTGGTATTCAACCACAAGTTATCTTGTTTGCCTGATAAGCCGTTGCTTACAACCTGCACAGCTAACTCATGTTTGAATAGGGGCAGCTGTAAACACCCCAAATTTGCCCTCACCCATTCAAACCATGGCTTGTGATCATTTCATATGCATAAACTCAATCATACCATCCCATGTCTCATTTTTTTTGGTTCACTGCATTGGTTCTAAGTCATATGCATCTAGGGTTTGTGATCTGAACAATCCAAGAGCTTCTTGAGCCACTCAAAAGGCTACCAATCACTTCAAAGGGATCCATGTGTGTTCTTATATCATATTACATCCTTTCAAAGTCAAGAATGCCAAAGAATCACAAGAACTGGGATTGGTATGGAAACAGAGCCAAGTTTGACTGCACAGTTGACCTAAAATTAGGGTTTTGGTTTCAGAGGCCATAACTCCAATTTTTTTGGTCATTCTTGTTTCCATTGGTCTCTATATGGTATAGGGAGTATGCATATCAATTTTCATGAAGAAATTCCATGGGGAAGTCATCTGATCAAGAGTTGACTTTTCAGACAAGTCAGTGCAAAATCAGGGCATCTGAGGCCCCCAATGACCCAACCAAGGGGTGATCTTCATCATTTTGAGTGTATATGATCTTTATTTGATCATGGAAGAAGGTTGAAGTTCACAAAATTCAAGAATTACAAGTTTTTGCAAAGTTGACTTTTTAGGGCATGGTTGACTTTTGAAGAATATGTCATTTTATGCCACTTTTCAAGCCTTACTTTTTGATCCAAAAATGCTTCAAATGGAAAAACTTTGGTCATGAAAGTTGTAGAATACATTTTTCCCTTTTCAAAAAGTACAAGAACATGATCTAATTCATTTTGGATCAAAAGTTATGGTGTGTTAAAGTTGGCAAAAATCACTAATTTTCAAGTCATGCACCAAAAGGCAAAGTTGCAAATTCTCCTTTCAAGGCCAATTCAGTCATCATATGGGCTTCTAATGCACTCAACATGATCACACAACTTCTAAAGTTCAGATTGGACCAAGGATCTCTCATGTTCATGACTTGTATAGCAAGATCTTTCCATATGAACCAAAAGATAACCAAGTTGCAAAACCATCATGATACTTCCTACCACTTGCTGCATTGGCCATTGAACCACCCTAGCCTCACTCACATACCATGCTGCGCCAGCCCCATGCTTGTACTAGCCTAGAACCAAGCCCATGCTTTCCTTACACCAAAGTTGACATTTTGCAAAAGTGAACTTACCAATCAATAAAGGCCAGGTCACATCATCTGACCTATGAGATTATTTTATACTATCCATTTGCTAGCCATTACACAAAAGGAGCCAGCCTGAAACAAGCCCTAGCAACACATACACAAACTCACCCCATTTTGCATCTCTCTTCGAATCTGTCTCCATAGCTCACAAACACAAGAAACAATTCCACTAATCAACTCACCATACTTCATTGAGCCCAAACCAACAAGACCTAAGCCTGAAACCAGCAAGAACATTGCTTCTTCATTTTTCACCCCCAAAGCAAAAGTTTTCGAATCTCATTCCACAACTCACAAACACCTGAACAAATTTCATAAACCTTCTCCATTCATCACACTGGTCATAAAGAACCCTTCACATTTGCCTGAAACAGCTTGAATCACCATCACCATTTTCAACTAAGCTTGAGCAGAAGCTGTGCAAACTCCCTAACCAGCTAACTTAAACTCCTTCTAAGCATTCAAGCATCATCAGGGGATCAAGTGGAGTGGATTGCATCAAGAGGGGAGGTCAGAAAGTTGCAGGATTGAAAGCTTCGAAACTCAGGTAGCTCAAGAACATTTTTTCCAGAAATCATTTTTTAAGTTCTTAAGTTGTTCTATATGCCTTCCTGATCATGAATATGTCTTTAGTTTTGAAAATGGTGGAGAGTTGAGAGTTTAATCAGTCTCTGAAACTTTTTGCCCTAGATTTTGTTTGCTTCGATTCAGCCATTTCTGGAATGATAAATATGTTTTGATTGGGGGTTTTGATTCGTGAGTGAGTGGGGATCATTCCTGTGTTTTTAGAATTCATTTTAGATGCGTGTGGAGAGAGATTGGTTTTTGGGGTGAACGGAGAAGATGACCGGAACACTGTTCCGGTCATCTGAAAGTGATTAACGGCAGGATTAGGGCATAAACATTAATTAGCTGATTTTGAATTCTAGCCCTTGGATGTGGCGCCAAGTCAATTCCCGCGCGCGTGACTTTGAATCCAGGCCTTAGGATCTGTTGACTTCTTCAATAATTCATTTAAATTCATTTTATTTTCCTTTTATTTCATTTGTTTTATACAATTTATTTAAAATAGCAAAATTGTTTTAAAAATTATGAAACTTTTTGTCAAGAGTTTCATTAATTTTTAAAACACAAAAATATTTTTATTTTCATTTTTAGCATTAAAAAAGTATTTTTAAATATTTAAAAGTTTATTTTTAATTGATTAATGGAAATTAATTTATTAAAAATACTTTTAGGTATTTAAAAATCACCAAAAAATTCATGAAATGTTCTAAGACATTTAGAAACATTGTCCAATCTTCAAACCAAATTTATTTTTTGATCTTGATGCATTTTGAGAATTTTTCATTGATTTAAAATCATTTTTATGCATTAATTTGATCCAAAGTTCCAAAAATCATTTCTGCCTATCCATGAAGAGTTGGACATTGATTCTTTTTGCATTGCATTGTGTTTAACATGTAGTTTGTGAGATTAAATGGCCATGATTTGATCTTTCATTTTCAATTTGTTTAGTAATTTTCTTGTTTGGGAACCCTAAAACCCTAGAAAACTTAGGAAAATCATAACTTGAAATTGGTTAAGAGTTGAGACCTCTCCTTTGGGCATTGAGTTAGTATAGGATTAGGGGTCCTTTGAGTGCATTTTCAATTTTTTATAATGTTGTTTGCTTCTGATTTTGATTTTTGTTTGATGTATTGATCATAAACCCTAATTTGGGCTTTCATATGCATCCATCTTGCATCTTCTTGCATAATATGACTTGCCATGACATTTCAAGCATCCATGTGATTCATTTGACATCATAAGACATATTGAAAGCATGTTTGACCATTGCATCATGTATTTTCCATGTTGTATGTCATGTGCACTTCATAACTTTTCATGTATGTTCATGGTTCTTAACTTGCTTCATTTGCATTCATGAACTTGTATGATCATTTCCATGTGCTGCCTCATGTTTGTAGCATCTCATAACATCATTAGCATCATGTAAATGCTTCTGGTTTTGTTTCTCATCATTTCATCTCATCCCATTTTGCATTGCATTGCATTTCTTTTCTAACATTTCAGGTGGTAAGTGATGTTGAGAAGTGAATTTGCCTTCACTTCTCATAACTTTTCTTTTCATCTCTCTTGCATCCATGCTGCATTTTTATATGTGTTTGAGTTTGAGCTTGCTCATTCTTCTTCCTCCCACTTTCTTTCTTCAAGTGACTTGACTTCTTGAATGAAGCAAGTTGCTTTGCTTCTCTTGATCCTTTCATCTGCTTCCTGGTGGTTCCATTGAAGACTTCTCTTGTAAAACCTCACAAACCTTAGGAGCAACCAAGCATGACAATGATTAGGGTCTTGATTAGTCTCCCCTCTTAGTTTTACCTTTGTGTCTCTTTTGAGTCTTCTCTTCTCATCTCATAATCAGGGATTAAACCCTAAAGGCTTTAAGGCTTTGTGATTAAGCTTATGCCTGCATCCTTCTCTTAGGATGGAGTGTATAACTTTAATCCTAAGTGTTAAACCCTTAATGTGTTTAACTCCTCTAATCAATTCATTTAATAATCATCAAGACATCAAGCTTGTAACTTGGGCCTTGCATTAGGGTTCTAATTCTTCCTTAATTGGTTAAGAAGGACTAACCCTAGTGTTAATGGACAAGTCCCCCTCAAGTTGTCTTACAAACCCTAAAAATCACTTCATCATCATATCACCAAATAAAATTCACTTAATCAAAGGATTGTTTTGTCATGAGTTTAATCCCTAATCACGGATTAAGTTGAGGAGCTTTCCTCAGCTTAAACACTCTCATCTATTATCCTTCTATTAGGATGGTGTAATGAGTCTGTTAAATCCCTGATTATGGCTTAATCTCATTACTTAACACTAAACAAAAACCACAAAAACATCTAATTAATCACAAGTAGGTTAATGATCTTAATCCTATACCAAAGGTGATTAAGTGTGAGAATCTGACTTCACACTTAAGGTATTCTCATTACCCCTAATCAGAGGGAAGATGTGATGAGTTTACTAAATCCATTGGTTTAGACTTAAGCTCATTAACTTATGACAAAATCCAAAAACAATAAAAGACTGAAAACTCAAAAAAACAAACAATAATCGTCTCCTCCGGGATTCTTTTCTCATCTCATTCACTCACAAACGAGAACTTGCTTCTTCCGTCTAATGCAAGACAGTTTGCACCTGAGCCAGACAGGTCATACACTTGAGCATAGGCAAGTAAGCAGTTCATCAGTCAATTCATCTTTCAGTCTCTTTGGGTCGAACTACGGTGTTCTGACTTCCTCATTGCACGAGAGGATACGTAGGCATAACTTAACAGTTATCGAACAAAAGTCTCTGTATATTCCCCCTCTTTCTAGCCTCATTCTTTTAGCCTCATGATCTTGAGCATTTCATTCCTGTTCTTACACTGACACTTCACTTCTCTTACACTGACACCTGTACATCCTTTTCCAGCTCTTTTATACACAGATTGCACTGACACTACCCCTTTAAAACACAAATCTTTTAAGCGTGGATCCCGTCGAGTACGACGGACAATCTGGGTGCTAATACCTTCCCAGGTTGTAACCAACCCCCTTTCTCAGTCTCTCTGGTTCGCAACCGTCTTATCCATCTTTTTCGAGGTTTATGCAGCATTACCTTTCCTCCGGGATAAAAATGCCTAGCTGGCGACTCTATTCATCTCCAGTGAGTTCACGGCTGTGTGTTCTCATTGTCCCTCTCGACGACCGTTCGCGTCTGTACCTTTATCTGGGCCATTCCCCATTTATCGGGAGCGACAGCATGGTGCAAGACAAAGTCAGAAGCAAATACATGATGTTAATGATGCTAAGAGATGATGCAAACATGAAACAAGTCATGAGGATGATCATACAAACATATGGAATGCAAAGGAAACATGCTTAGAACCATGAACATACATGAAAAGTTATGAAATGCAAATGACATACAACATGGCAAATGAAAGATACAATGGTCAAACATGATCCTAATATGTCCTAAGATATGTCATTGATCAAATGAATGCATAAAATGTCATGGCAAATCATGGTATGCAAGCAAATGTAAGATGAATGCAAAAGAAAGCCCAAATTAGGGTTTATGATCAATACACAAAACAAAAATCAAAACCAGAGGCAAACACTATGATAAAAATTTGAAAATTCACTCAAAGGAACCCTAAACCTATACAAGCTCACTGCCCAAAGGAGAGGATCCAATTCTTAACCTAGTGTAAGTTAGGAATTTCCTAAATTGGCTAGGGTTTTAAGGTACCTTGTTAAGAAAAATGTCAAACAAATTGAAAATGCAAGATCAATTCATGCCAATTTGATCCTATAAATTACATGATATGCAAAATGCAATGCAAAAAAGAATCATTGTCCAACTCTCAATGGTTAGGCATAAATGAATTTTCAAAGTTTGGATCAAAATAATGCCTTGAAATGAAATTAATTCCATGGAAAATTGTCAAAAGTCATCAAGATCAAAAAATAAATTTGGTTTGAAGGTTGGACAATGTTTCTAAATGATTTTAAATGTCTCATGAATTTTTTTGTGATTTTTAAATACTTAAAAGTATTTTTAATGAATTAATTCTCATTAATCAATTAAAAATAAACTTTTAAATGATTTAAAAACATTTTTTAATGCAAAAAATAAAAATAAAAATGTTTTTGGTTTCTGAAAATTAATAGAAGGGTGAATAAAAATTTTCAGAATTTTTGAACAATTTTTGCTATTTTTAAATAAATGTACAAAAGAAATATGAAACAAATAAAATAAAAATGAATAAAATGAAAAGTAATCAGGATCAAGGGCTGGCATTCAAATTGGACGCGCGGGAGTTGACTGCGCGCGTGATCCAGTGGTTGAAATTCAAACTGGACTAAAGCTGATTAATTAATTTAATTAAGTGGAATTAGGGCTTAATGATAAATCTGGACCACACACGCGCGCGGGAGATTGACTTAGTCAACCAAATCAACGCTCCACATTCAAACCTGGACTAAAACCCTAATTAACATTAATGACCTTCATACGGCCGGAACAGTGGTTCCGGTCGTCTTCTCCGACGAGCCATTTCTCTAACTCTCTCCAAACTCCATAAAAATGAAAACTAACTGCCCAGAATCAAACCCCATTCAACACTGAATCAAAACCCCCAAACAAAAATCATTTTTCATTCATTAATCATGCAAATCGAAGCAAAACACATTTAGGGCAGAAAGTTTCAGACAGCTCATACGTACTCAATACTCCACCATTTTCATTTTTAAACACATCAGTGTGACCAGCATAACATAAAGAATCACATTGTAGCAAAAGAAATGAGTTCTGGAAAAATGTTTTGGATGGTTACCTGAACTGAAGTTCTTCAAACAAAAGCTTTCTGAGCCTTCCTCCTATGCAAACTGACTCCTCTGGTCCCCCTGAGCTCAATGGAATGCTTCACAACTCTTGTTTATGGCTGGTTTGGGAGATGGCAGAAGTTCTGTTCAAGGGGGGTGGAAATCGTATCTTGGTTTCATAGGGTTTCAGGCTATAGTGATGGGTGGTTTGTGATCAGTGAGGCATGTTGAGATTGTTTGTGAAGTTTGTTTGTGTGTTTGAGGCTTGTGGAATCAGTTTCGAATGGTTTTGCAAGTTGGAGCAAATTTGATAACTATTGCTTGGAGTGTGTTTCAGCATGTAGTGTGTGGTGTGTTATGCTGGCTTTGGTCCACTTATCACAACTAGAGAGGTCAGAGGAGTTGGTGTGCCCTATTATGATTGGTATGGGTCTTTGGCCAAAATGTCAACTTGATTTGTACTTGAGGTATGGGAAATGGCACAACTTGCTTTTTGGCTTGTCTTAGTTCAGCTGAGTTTAAGGAGAACCATGGAATTGTTTATGAGATAAATCAGCAAGTTGATCAAGGTTTGTGTAGTGTTTTGCAAATTTCACAAAGCTTGGCCCCTTTTGAAATTCTTGAGATTCAAGGCATCAAAATGTAAAGTTCTTTGGCCCATTCTGAATTTTAGAGGTCATGTGATCATGCTGTGAAGAATTTGTACACATTTGAGGCCTTTAGAACACTTGATCATACCATTTTGCAAAATGCCTCTTTGGTAGAAAACTTCAAATTATGTGATTTTGGCCAACTTTGACAAGCCATAACTTTTGATTCCAAATGAATTAGGTCATGTTCTTGTACTTTTTGAAAAGGGAATGATCCATTCTACAACTTTCATGACCAAAGTTTTTTCATTTGAAGCATTTTTGAATCAAAAAGCAAGGGTTGAAAAAGTTTCCCAAAATGGCAATTTTCATTATAAGTCAACTTTCCCAAAAAGTCAACTTTGCAAATGGCTTGAAATTCTTCAATTTTGTGAACTTACAACATCTTCTATGATCAAATAAAGATCATACATGATCAAAATGATGAAGAACACCCTTTGGTTGGGTCATTGAGGGCCTCAGATGCCCTGATTTTGCACTGACTTGCTCAAAAAGTCAACTCTTGATCCGATGACTTCCCTATTGAATTTCTTCATGAAAATTGATATGCATGATCCCCATACCATATAGAGACCAATAGAAACAAGAATGACCAAAAAAATTGGAGTTATGGCCTTTGAAACCAAAACCCTAATTCTAGGTCATCTGTGCAGTTAAACCTGGCTCTGCTTCTATGCCATTCTCAGTTCTTGTGATTTTTTGACATTCTTGACTTTGATAAAATATAATATGATGCTTGAACATATATGGACACCTTTTAAGTGATTGATGACCTTTGGAGTGGCTCAAATAGCTCTTGGATTGCTCAGATCACAAACCCTAGATGCAGATGACTTAGGAGCAATGCAGTGAATCAAATATGCAATATGGGATGCTATGATTGAATTTATGCATATGAAAAGATCACAAGCCATGGTGTGAATGGGTGAGGGCAAATTTGGGGTGTTTACAGCTGCCCCTATTCAAACATGAGTTAGCTGTGCAGGATGTAAGCAACGGCTTAACAGGCAAACAAGATAACTTGTGGTTGAATACAAAAGACAGTCCAAAATTTGCACTGACAAAATGAAGAAGAAAAGGGATATAAATTGTAAAAGAAAATAAAGTATATTGTAAAGTGTGGGCGACGGAGGACGACCGTCGAGCAGAGGACGACTGCTGGGGAAGGAGCAATGACGGGGACGGCCGACATGCTGGGGATAAAAGGGATTGTGACGGGGACGGCCATCAGGTAAAGCTACAAGATCCTCTGGGGATTAGTAAAATGATGGGGACGCCCATCAGGTTCATAAAGTAATGTAAACAAACGATGGGGACGGCCATCGGGCTAAAACTGATGAAGGACGATCACCAGGAAAAGGAAAAGGGACCACGACGGGGACGGCCATCGGGTTAAAGAATAAATGAAATAACGATGAGGGACGGTCATCAAAGGTGAAGGACGATCACCTGGCAGGGTACGGCTGCCGAAAATATCGCGACATAGGACGAATGTCGGATAAAAGGTCGACGATGGGGACGGCCATCGGACGAGCATGGTGAAGGACGATCATCAAGAGGTGAAGGACGATCACCTAGCAGGGGACGGCTGCTCTCAAGGTTTATCATGACATAGGACGAATGTCAGATAACAAGATCAACGATGGGGACGGCCATCGGATAAAATGATGAAGGACGATCATCAAGAGGTGAAGGACGATCACCTAGCAGGGTACGGCTGCTAAAAATCACGACATAGGACGAATGCCGGATAAAAGGTCGACGATGGGGACGGCCATCGGACGAGCATGATGAAGGGCGATCATCAAGAGGTGAAGGACGATCACCTAGCAGGGGACGGCTGCTCTCAAGGTTTATCATGACATAGGACGAATGTCAGATAGAAAAAGGTAGCTTTGCGGGCAACCTACTGGGGAATAGTAAACACGGACGAGTGTTTACATCCAAAAAATAAAAGGTACAAGTGTTTTGACGTTGTGTATAGATTAAAGATGCGGACGAGCATCCCTAAGACTACGATACGGACGAGTATCGGGTAGAAACAAACACTGACACGTGTTCAGAGATGATGATACGGACGAGTATCAACTGGTTAACAAAGAACACAGACGAGTGTTGATTCTGAGGGGACTCTTCTGGGGAATAATAGACACAAACGAGTGTCTATATTCAAGAAGACATGAGTGTTTGACACGTTTATGGATTAAAGATTCGGACGAGCATCCTTAAGACTATGA
This sequence comes from Lathyrus aphaca, assembly GCA_963966055.1. Lineage (NCBI taxonomy): Eukaryota > Viridiplantae > Streptophyta > Magnoliopsida > Fabales > Fabaceae > Lathyrus > Lathyrus aphaca. Next base: position 37,215,899 of record OZ014520.1, read on the forward strand.
TACGGACGAGTATCGGGTAGAAACAAACGCTTGACGCATGTTCTGAGATGATGATACGGACGAGTATCAACTGGTTAACAAAGAACACGGACGAGTGTTGAATCTGAGGATGTATAAGTGGTGTATGCAAGATACGGACGAGTATCTGTACGAGTAAAACAGGAGTAACAAGTATGAGTGGTGTTCAGGATTGTTCAACTTGCTGGGGAGAGTGACACGGACGAGTGTCAGAAGAGGAAAGTGTAATATAAACAAGTATATGCTTTACAAAGATGTCAGGTATTTATGTTGGGGAAGGTGACACGGACGGGTGTCAGGGAATATGTATAAAGATGTATCTATGAGTGCAAAGGGGACGCCTTGGCTTTCGGCTGGGGGTATGACACGGACGGGTGTCAAGAAGTATATAAGTGTCTGTTTGTAAAGAAGGCCCGGGTGACTTTACTGGGGAATGACGACACGGACGAGTGCCAAAAGGAGAGTGTATTTGTATTTGTGAGTGTAAGGCCGATGTCTTAGCTTCCTGTTGGGGATATGACATGGACGGGTGCCAGGAAGTATCTGTATCTTTAGGGAAAATGTCTGGGCTCTTTGCCGGGGAATTTGGGGAGTCTTTTGTATATTGTTGATGGATTGTCAATATTCACAAGCGTTTGATTCAGATCATGGCTTATGATTATGCAATATGTTTGATTTTTGCCGTAATGCTCCGTATTAGACGGAATGCTACGCTTGGTGGGAGAGAATATGATGCGAATGCTATGATTATGCAAAGATACCGATCCGGGATTCGGATCCCGATGCTGCGAAGATCTCTGGTTGATCTGCTTGAAATGGACATCCCAGCTGGGGATAAGATCGTTGGTAGATCTGTCTTGGGACTCTGCTTGGTGATATAGGTTACTGATAAACCTATCCTTGATGATGAGGGACCCAGCTGGGGTTTGTAGAAGCTTCCTTCACTCTGTTGTGAGTTCTTCGGGCATTACTCTTCTGGATGGAGGATGAAGCTCTGTGAGGGAGATGGTTCCCTGGCTTTTGTACTTGGCTGTGGAGGAAGTAAATGGCAACTCGACTGGGGAGAAAGCACCTACGGTGCTAAGACTGAGTGGATAATGATTTGCCAGCCGTCCGGGATGAAGCTTTCGGGTCCCATTATGTGCTTTGAATACCTGCAATCCTGAAAAGACGGAGAAATGCACAAGTAATCCCGAGGTATCCCTTACCGGGTTCCATCATAGGAGTTTAGACACTCCCGGGAGTAAATATATTTCCTGCAAGCACGTATTTTTTAGAAGAGGAGCATCGGCATTTATGCAATCAGTATCTTAAGGACATCGGACATTTTGAAAATGAAGATAAAGTGTACGAGACAAAATGTGACTGAAAATCTGATTTTATTGATTCGTGTGCCCTGAATTGGCAAATAAAGTCAAAGGAACAAATCCCCTAAAATGAGGAGATTGTTGCAAATTGAGAAAATAAAAGGTATTGGCAATGTTGACGACGCTTTAAGGAGCTTCCCTTTTGCTATGACTCGTATGACATTCGACGCCTTTCTCGTCTTGCTTTCTGAAGAAGGCTGACTCTGAAAGAAGCTTGGCCCTTTCGAAACCTACCAAGTTGTAAGTGATACAGACGAATTCAGAATGCAGTTATTCGCTTATTCCCTTATTTTGCATGGATCGCCCTTTCGGGTTTTCAATCCATCGGGATACCCATTTTTTCCTGAGTTGTCCAATGCGGCTTTTCAACTCAGCGGGTGTACATTTTTTTGTTTATTTTCCCTTATTTTTGCCCGAGTCTTTTATTCTGTTTTTGACTCGCCAGGATGCCCTATTTTTGCCTGGACTTACATTCTGTTTTTATGTCCAGCAGGTCATTTTCATGCGAAGTATTTTTTAACTGCATCTGAATTCACAGGGGACGGGAAGTCTTCACCATCCATGGTGCTGAGCATCAGTGCTCCACCAGAGAAAACTTTCTTTACTACGAATGGTCCTTCATAATTCGGAGTCCACTTGCCCCTGTGGTCTGTATGAGGAGGGAGGATTCTTTTCAGCACAAGATTTCCTACTTGGTACTCTCGGTGCTTGACTTTCTGATCGAAGGCTTTCTTCATTCTTTTCTGATACAGCTGCCCATGACAGATTGCAGCCAATATTTTCTCTTCAATCAGACTCAGTTGTTCGTATCGGGATCGGACCCACTCTGCTTCGTTCAGTTTAACATCCATTAACACCCGTAGAGAAGGTAATTCGACTTCAACAGGTAGGACTGCTTCCATACCATACACAAGTTGATACGGTGTTGCCCCAGTGGATGTTCTGATTGACGTACGGTACCCATGCAAGGCAAATGGTAGCATTTCATGCCAGTCTTTGTAGGTAACTACCATCTTCTGCACAATCTTCTTGATATTCTTATTTGCTGCCTCAACAGCGCCATTCATCTTTGGCCTGTAAGGAGAAGAATTGTGGTGTTGGATCTTGAAGTCCCGGCATAGCTCTGCCATCATTTTATTGTTCAAGTTGGAACCGTTATCAGTAATGATTCGCTCGGGAACTCCATACCGACAGATGATGTCTCTCTTCAGAAATCGGGCTACCACTTGTCTTGTAACATTTGCATAGGAAGCTGCTTCAACCCACTTGGTAAAATAGTCAATGGCAACCAGGATGAATCTGTGGCCGTTTGAAGCAGTCGGTTCAATCTTGCCGATCATGTCAATGCCCCACATGGCGAAGGGCCAAGGTGAAGACATCACATTCATAGGATTGGGAGGCACATGCACCTTATCCGCATAAATCTGGCATTTATGACATTTTCTGGCATAGGCACAACAGTCTGCATCCATGGTGATCCAGTAATAGCCTGACCTTAGCAACTTCTTTGCCATTGCATGCCCTCCTGCATGGGTACCGAAGGATCCTTCGTGCACCTCGTGCATCAACAAGTCTGCTTCTGTTCTATCAACGCATCTGAGGAGTACCATATCAAAGTTTCTCTTGTACATGGAACCATCGGTATTCAGGAAGAAACTACCAGCTAGCCTTCTTAGTGTCTTCTTATCACTGGAAGATGCCCTAGGTGGGTATGTTTGATCCTCCAAGAAGCACTTAATGTCGTGGAACTAAGGCTTATCATCTTTAACAACATCTGCTGAGAACACGTATGCTGGCCTGTTAAGTCTGGACACTGAAATCCGAGGTACAAAGTTGGCAGCTTGAACTTTGATCATGGATGAGATGGTGGCAAGAGCATCTGCAAACTGATTCTCGTCTCGAGGGATATACTCAAGCTTGACCATTGTAAAGAAAGTCAATAACCTCCTTGTATAATCCCTGTAAGGTATCAGATGATCCTGGTGGGTGTACCATTTGTCGTTGGTTTGATTGATTACCAGAGCGGAATCTCCGAATACAGTCAAAGTCTTGATTCTGAGGTCAATGGCTTCCTCAAGACCCATAATGCAAGCTTCGTATTCAGCTTCGTTGTTAGTGCAGTTAAAGGTGAGCTTTGCCGAGAAAGGCATGTGAACTCCCTTAGGTGTAATGAGTACTGTACCAACACCACGACCATTCATATTAACAGCCCCATCAAACATCATAATCCATTCTTCTTCCGGGTCAGGCCCTTCAGTGTGAACAGGCTCTTCATGATCTTTTTCTTTTATGAACATGATATCTTTGTCAGGGAAGTCAAACCTCATAGGCTGGTAATCATCAATAGGTTGCTCAGCAAGACAATCAGACAATACACTGCCCTTGATGGCTTTCTGAGATGTGTACTGGATGTCATATTCTGTGAGAATCATTTGCCATCTTGTAACCCGTCCGGTAAGTGCTGGCTTCTCAAATATGTACTTGACTGGGTCCATCTTTGAGATCAATAAAGTAGTATGGGTCAACATATACTGCCTCAGTCGGCGAGCAGCCCACGCTAAAGCACAGCAAGCTTTCTCGAGCAGTGAATAACGTTGTTCACGGTCGGTAAACTTTTTGCTTAGGTAGTATATTGCATACTCTTTTCGACCAGACTCGTCATGCTGGCCCAGCACACACCCCATTGACTCTTCTAATACTGTCAAGTACATTATTAGAGGTCTTCCTTCAACTGGAGGCATAAGGATTGGAGGCTCTTGTAAGTACTCCTTGATCTTGTCAAAAGCCTTTTGGCAGTCTTCGTTCCACCTGACCGTTTGTTCTTTTCTTAACAGCTTGAACAAGGGTTCACAGGTCGCTGTAAGGTGAGATATGAACCGTGAAATGTAGTTCAATCGACCTAAGAACCCTCGAACTTCTTTCTCAGACTTCGGTGCAGGCATTTCTTGAATGGCTTTGACTTTATCAGGGTCAACTTCAATCCCTTTCTCACTTACAATAAATCCCAGCAGCTTACCGGATCGCACCCCGAACGTGCACTTGTTGGGGTTCAACTTCAGTTGGTACTTCCTCAGACGCTTGAATAGCTTCAACAGATTTACCAGGTGGTCTTTTTCTGTGAGGGACTTGGCAATCATGTCATCCACATAACATTCGATTTCTTTATGGATCATATCGTGGAATAATGTTACCATAGCCCGTTGATACGTTGCATCGGCATTCTTTAGTCCGAATGGCATCACCTTGTAACAGAACGTGCCCCAAGGTGTGATGAAAGTTGTCTTCTCCATGTCTTCAGGTGACATTTTGATCTGATTGTACCCTGAAAATCCGTCCATGAAGGAAAACACCGAAAACTGAGCCGTATTATCCACCAATACATCAATGTGAGTTAATGGGAAGTCATCTTTCGGGCTGGCTCTGTTCAGATCCCGGTAGTCAACATACATCCTCACTTTGCCGTCTTTCTTAGGCACAGGTACTATATTAGAAACCCACGGTGGATAGCCAGTCATAGCAAGGAACCCGGCGTCCCACTGCTTTTGTACCTCTTCTTTGATCTTCATTGCCATGTCTGGGCGAGTACGGCGCAATTTCTGTTTAACCGGTGGGCAATCTTCTCTTAAAGGCAGCTTGTGCATAACAATATCGGTGTCCAACCCTGGCATATCCTGATAAGACCAAGCAAACACATCCACATATTCCCGAAGCAGGTCAATCAGTTGTCTCTTCACTGAGTCTTGTAAGCAGGCCCCGATTTTAACTTCTTTCACATCTTCATCTGTACCAAGATTAATCGTTTCGACCTCCTCCTGATGAGGAGTGATAATCTTCTCCTCTTGCCTTAACAACCTGGTTAGCTCTTCAGGAAGCTCATAATCTTCTTCAACCCCTTCATCAGCTTGATTGATTGGATTGTCAAAGTCATATGCAGTCATAGATGTGCTGTTGTCGGTGCAGTCTGAAAGGCACTCTCTGTAAGGGTTTAGATTTTTCATTTTAGTGATTGATTTTAATCTTATTTATAAAGAGTGAAATGAAGTTATCATTTTGAAAACATTGCCATTTTATTTTTGTACAAAAAGAAAAATGGAAAAACAGTGAGCGGAAAAGAAAAAGACTCATTTGCAAAAGATGTCCGATATTCATTGATTGATCTATTTGCACAAAATTACAGATGGCCCGATTACAAAATGAGTCTTGTCATCTTGGGCAAGATGCAAGACTTGATGCATGCTTAAAATATACAGGAAATAATAATTACTCTGCAGGAGTAACCCTTATAATTTCCTGGGAAGACCAGTTTGAGATACGGCTCCCCGGGATCCTTGGACGTATCCAGCTCTCCAGGTTGCGCTCATCTTCCGACTCATCTTCCAAGTTGTTCACTGCATCTGGGGTGAGCATCCCCCCACTGATAAAATCGGGCTTCTTAGCAGCCTCTGATTGATCTTGTTGAGTTGGTTTGTAACCCAACCCAAATCTGTCCTCCTTCTTCTCCACAGGCAGCAGCTTGCCCCAGCCTTGGGCAGTCCCCTCTTCAACAACCTTCCTGGCTTGCTGATAAGATGTCATTGAGGTTCCAAGTACAGCAGATGCTTCATTTATGTTCAAGTCCTCAAACCCTTGACTCATGGTTTCATGGATCTCCCCATCCATTTCAATGTATTTGAAAGTAGCCAGCTGGCTAACAAAGATATCCTCCTCGCCACAAATGGTAATTACTTGGCCCTCCCACTCGAATTTTAACTTCTGGTGAAGGGTTGACGTCACGGCGCCAGCGGCGTGTATCCATGGTCTACCCAATAGACAGCTGTAGGCAGGCTGTATATCCATCACAAAGAAGGTCGTTTTGAAAACACGTGGGCCAATCATTATAGGCAACTCTATCTCTCCCAGAACTGATCTTTTAGAACCGTCAAAGGCTCTCACTACCAAGTTGCTTGGGCGTAATGCCAATCCATCATGCTCCAGCTTCACAAGGGCTTTCTTGGGTAGGACATTGAGCGATGACCCCGTGTCTATCAATACGTGATAAAGAACTGCACCCTTACACTCCAAGGTAATGTTCAAAGCCTTGTTGTGATTGTGACCTTCCGTTGTCAGATCAGTGTTGGTGAATCCCAGTCCATGACTAGCGTTGACATTTCCAACCACAGCCTCTAACTGATTGACGGTAATCTCCTCTGGCACATAAGCTGCGTGCAGGACTTCTAATAGTGCGTTCCGATGAGCCTCAGAGCACATTAGCAATGATAATATGGAGATTTTGGAAGTTGTCTGGTGAAGCTGGTCTACTATCTTGTAATTACTTTTCTTTATGATTCTCATGAATTCATCAACCTCTTGATCAAAAGGAGTCTTCAAAGCTTCTTTAGCAACTTGTTCTTCTTGCACCATGCTCTTCCCTTTTGCCTTGGCAGCAGCTTCTGCTTCATCAATGGGTCTTGGAATTTGCGAGGCAAAGAGACGTCCACTTCGAGTGAAGCCTCCGCCTCCCCCAACATTGTCTATCTGAGGTGAAGAAGTTGATGATTCTAAAGTGATTTTCTGCCCCTCGCAGTATAGATCTGATCCGTAATGCCAAGGGATGGCATTATTGCTTTCGTAAGGAACTGGCCCAGGCACTGTGATAGTGACTGGACTGATAGCAGCTGCAGAAGGGACCACGATAGTGTGTGGATCATAGTATATGGTAACTGGTGCTCTGACAGGAGTAGCATTTTGTGAGTTGTTGGCAGGAACATTTGCAGGATCATAGTATATTGTAACCGTTGAGACACTTTCATTAATTGTTGTTGATGTTGTAGGAGGCACTGTTGACTGGATGGGTGTTGAAGTTGTAGAAGAGATGGTTGTTGATATTTGGTTTGTTGAAGTGATAGATGAAGCATTTGTTGATGAGATTGAAGAATTGTTTGGAATAATTGTTGTTGCAGTTGTAGAAGACTCAGCAATTGTTGTTAAGGAGATTGCTGGATTTGTAGGTGTTGATGTTGTGATTTGAACTAAGCCACTCTGGATGAGACCATCTGTGCCGCTTCTCAAGTTATCACACCCGTTTACCGAAATGTTGCAATAACCACAACCGAGCTCACACCCGGGGAACATCTGGCATTCTAGGAGCTGAGCTTTAATTTCTACCAGAGGTGTCCGAATCTGCCCAACACTGGTTATTAAGAAAGAAGGCTTATCTTCCTCAATAGCATTAATTCTTGGTCCTCCGTGGTTGGGCATGGGATTCTTGTTGACATTTGGCGGGGGTGCAAAGTTTAGAGCTTTAGAATCTACCAGGTCTTGTACCTTCATTTGTAAAGCTCTGCACTTCTCTATACTGTGGCCAGGTGCATTGGAGTGAAAAGCACATCTGGCGTTGGCGTCATAATTTCTTGGAAGACTGGACGGATCTGGTGGTGCCAATGTCCTTAACTCAACTAAGTTGAGTTTCAGGAGTTGTGGTAATAAAGCGGCATAAGGCATAGGGATTGGATCAATCACCCTATTTGCCTGTGATGGTCTTTGTTGAAAGGGTCTTTGCTGCTGATTGTTGTTGCTGGTGTTGTTGTAGTTCCTCTGAGGCGGATACTGGACTTGTTGCTGGTAGTGGGGTTGTTGCTGTGGTTGATATGCTGGTTGCTGAGGAATTGGAGCGGGAATAGTGACAGCTGCCACTGACCTATAAACATACTATGGTCTGCCCCTGCTGGCATGGATAGCATTAGTCTCACTGGTTCTTCTAGGCCCCACAAAAGGCTTTCTGGGGTTGTTGGACGAGCTCGCACCATTATCGGAAATCTTACCCATCTTTAGAAGGCTCTCAATCCTTTCTCCAGCTATGACTACGTCAGGGAAGCTGGTGGAAGAAAAGGCAGCTAGCCTATCAATGTATGTCCCTTGAAGGGTATTCATAAACATGTCGGCCATTTCCCTTTCCGACATGGGTGGTTGGACAGCAGCAGCAATCTGTCTCCACCTCTGGGCGTATTCCCGGAAGCTTTCTCTGGATGACTGAGACATTCCCATCAGGAGGGTCCTGTTAGGAGCCATGTCCAGGTTATATTGGTATTGTCTGATGAAGGCCTCAGCTAGGTCCTTCCAGCATCTGATGGTTGCTCTGGTCAAGTGAGAGTACCATTCCCTTGAAGCCCCTGTCAAATTGTCTTCAAAGTAAAACATCCACAGTTTTTCATCCATGGTGTATGCCTTCAGCCTCCCCAGAAAGGATTGTAAGTGGGTTCACGGACAGGAAGTTCCGTTGTACTTCTCGAAGCACGAGGGCTTAAACTTGTGAGGTATCCTTACCCCGTCCACTAAGCCCATATCCATGACATCAAAGCCCAAAGAGTTTTGAGACTCCAGGGATCTCAATTTCTCAGCAATTTCGTCAAGCCTCCTATCATAGGCTTCATCCCCAGCTCCCATTACAATGAATTGATCCTCTTGGGGGTCTTCTTGTAATACTCTGCCTGCAGTAGCATTCCCTTGCACATTAGCTGGGATGTTGATCTCTGGGTGAAGATGAGGCCCATACACTGGTGGATTAACATGAGGCTGGACCCTCTCATTGTTGCTCGTTCCTCCAGTCCCCAGATGGGGTTCTTCTTGGGTCTGCCTCTCTACCAATGCCCTTAATCTTTCTTGGCTTTGAGCCAAACCATTCATCACTTCCATGAACTGGGTCATTTGGTTTCTCATCTCCAACCTCTCATTGGCCATTTGAGCCCTGACCTCTGTAAGATCCTGCTGTACCTGGTCCATCTGTATACCCGGAAGGTTGTTACGAGTAGGATATTTGTGCGGACGGTTGAGTGGGAACACCCGACGGCGAGCAATAGTTCCTGAATCACAACAGAGTTAGTAACATACAAAACAAAACCTACAAAACAAAACAAAGGTTAGTATGCAATGCAGTATGCTTATTTGTTTTCAAGGTATCCGGCTTGGCATTTGGTTTTGACCTTTCCAGACCCCTGAGGAAGATGCCCTGATGTTGCTGATGGGCTAAAGACGTGTCTAATTATGTGTCTAGCGGTATCTTAACTGCAAGTGCACAGCCTATCGAAGTAATATTTAAGATTATCGATCCACAGGGACTCTATGGTTACTTAGTGCTAGATGGACTTCTAGTTTAGCTAAGGTGAAGGGTTGTCACGATTTTTTGTTGATTTTAAAATATTAAAGGCGGGAATTAAATTTAAGTTTTAATAAAATAATACTAAGGCGGTCGGTATGTAATTATACTAACTTAGGCGGGTTAATCTAACCTAGGCTTATAAAGGTGTTCACTTAAACTATTCTGTAGAGGTTACCAGTTTAAATACCCTCAACTCACACTCTCGTGGTCTTATCTCAGATCTTACCCCTAAAGCCCTATGCCTGCTCTCGCTAGCCCATAAGTGTTTAGAGATAATTTTTGGAAACTTAGTAATTCTAATTTATTTTAAAGCGCTCTCGCTGTGTTTAATTTAAATGCCTAACTTTAGCTATCTGGTTAAAATCTCACACTCTCGTGGTCTTGACCTAACCTAATACTCTTTCCTTACTCTCGTAACGAAAAGGTCGATTTTAATTAAAAAGTATCAGCCAGAATGTTAAGTTATTAATTATTTTTAGCCTATGGTTAATTTTACCAATTAAGTTTGTTTTAACTACATACCGCCCTAAGGTAATTAGCTACTCATTTTTGTTGAACCAGACAGAGGCAGAGAAACAAATAACAGAATACTCATGGCAGAAAAATAAATAAATAACATAAATATTAATTTGCAAATAATAAAAACCTAGTTAACAATAAAATGGCAGACTCCTTCTTCCACAGACTGGAAAGCTTGGAGTAATTGGCGGAAATCGAAAATAAAGCAAAAATCTGAAGGTTTAGAAACAAGTAAATTGTATAACAATTTCCTGATGTTGGAAATTGTTATAGGTTGGGTTTGGATACAATAAGAATGAAATACTGAAAATAATGATGAAATAAAAACAGGGTCGTAAAATAAATCGGCAGAGCTTCCGCAGGAAATTGATAGAAAAAATGCTCCCTAGTTTCTTCATAAAACTTAAGCTATTTATAGAACAATTAATGGGCTTGAATTTTGGATATGTTGCATTGGGCCTTGTTGAAGCAATGGAGGAAATATAGGAACGTGGCTAAAAAATAGGCAAAAACTTCTTCACGTAACGTTTTGACGTGGTCTCAGTCAAATGACCTACTTTTTACCTTGTCACGGTCGTGACAAGGTCTTCACGCTCGTGTCCCTTGCATTTTAAGTGTCACGGCCGTGACAAGGTCTTCACGATCGTGATTGCTTCTTTTGGGGTGTCACGGTCGTGACACCTTGGTGACGACCGTGAGTGCAACAATTTATGCAGGTTTTGCAGGATCTTCATTTCTTCATCTATTTATGGTTGTTTTTGTTCCTTTTGTTCTTAATTCATGATTTAGCTCCATATATGATGTACCTGCAAAATGGTAGAAAAAAATCGAGGAATCAGGTGTTAAAACGATGATTATGCGATAAAACGTTAATGAAACTAAGCAAAATAATCGATACATTTTCTCGTTATCAAACTTCCCCAAACTTAAACCTTTGCTTGTCCTCAAGAAAATAGTCGGTTGAAAATCGGCGGACAAGTTTTTATTGACGCATACTCATAACAAACCGTATGAGGGATCGTTTTGTCGGATAAACCGGTAATGATAAAACACTAACGATACACTAATGACACAAGCAATAAGCTAAGTCGTCGACTTCCCGTTAAAAGAAACAATCGGGAATTTCTTTACGATTTCACCTAGAGTTTTTCGATCTTATTTCGCCCGGTTTCATTCTAGCGCAATCACATTAAGCCCTTTGCCTTAGCACGCACGTAGTGGAGTAGCCGGTTAGCGACTTTGATCCTTTTTAAACACGGGGTCTGGTACACAAGTGCGGTAACCCTACATATATTATCCGCTTTGGAGGTTGTGGGGGATCGAGCCGTAGCACGCCCTACCAAGTTCAGAACCAATACCTCTGAACCAACCCGCAATGGACTCCTTCTCATATTTCTCGTTTCTTATATGCGACCGTGTACTTTGGTGCAATTTCTTTTCATTTTGCATCGAGATGTGAAGGATCATTATTGATTAGGCATCAAATGCTTATATTCATCGGCTCCCCACGTGGTTTGTGTTCAGACGGTGCTGACTGCTTGTATAAACTACTAGGGGTTACTTTTGAGCTGAAACTTAAGGTGTACTCGTAATGATAATCGGAATGGAATCGCTTAAGTGGGAAGTCAAAGGTGTCAAGATTGTATTGGTCTTGTTGAATCATTCTCAGCTTCCTAATTACGATTCTGTAGGTAAGTCGGGTAATGCGATTAATTAAAGATTTTTTTCTGGTATGGCTAAATAAATAGGGAAAGTTCGAAACTAAAGAAAATAGCACAAAAATTGCTCGTTTCATTAATTTGCGAAAAGAAATACAACAGAATGGGAAAATGCGAAAAGGAAAAAATGCGGAAATGAAAGGTACCTCTCCCACACTATATCAGACATTGTCCTCAATGTTGTGATATAATAGCGGTAAAAGCACAGTACAAACTACAAAAACGGAAAACAAACATAAGCAAAACTAAAACTAAGGCTGTTGAGGACCGCGGGCTCGGCTTCTGGTGCGGGAGCGTATGGAAGGAGTCGCTTCAGAATCAGAACCGGTACCGGTGGCAGCAGTAATGTCAATGCGTAAGGCCTCTAGCTCGCTGAAAATTTCGTCGAGCTTCTCATTAGTAGATGTCTGGTTGCTTGCAATAGTGCGGAGTAAAGCATCATACTGCTCCTTCTGCCTTCGCTCCAGTGCGGCGTTCATCTGGTTCTGCTGATGAATCGCACGGAGGACGTCCTCAAGAGTGAATTCCTGTGCAGGAGGCTGTCGGGTAGATGACTCTGGACCTCCAGGGAATGGCTCAACTGCATCCAAAGCGTCCTGCATCTCATCCGCTGGAGGGTCTGCCTGATCATCATGAATAGGGGCGTGACCGGAAGCATCTGGTAAAATAAAGAGCCAGTTGGCTCGGCTGGATGGGTCGATGCGGTCACGGGACGGCAGAATGATATGATGGAAAACAGTGCCATGGACAACAGGGCTATACCTACCATCCTCTCGCTGCGCAATCAGGTGAGCGGACCTGCAATAGCTCTTGGTTAGGAATTCTGCGGCTATGCCAGGCAAATTATCGAGCAAGTCATTGAGCCCTAACTGAAAGGCGAGGGCAGAGACAATGCCGCCTATGAAAAATGGGGTGGAGCCTCTTTGCGCAATGGCCTGGATGTGAGAAAGCATGAACGGGGCAGCGTTGATTGGCTCGTCATTTAGAGCGCAGTGCAAGAACTGAAGCTCCTTGGAGTTGAGCTTATGGTTACTCTCTCGAGAAAATATGGTGTTGCAAATGACTCGGTGGAAATAACGGATTGCCGGGTTGTGGATGTGTGTAGCATTGAGGCTTTGGAAAGCTGAGGCACGGGTATTGGTTATGTCGTGCCATAAAGTGAAAGCGGTTTCACTAAAATTATCCGGCACGCGGAGATGAGCTTCATTCCCGTGAGCGAAGCCTAGCAACTCGGTTATCCTTGTTTGCGAAAGTTCGAACTCCCGGCCAAACAATCTGAATTTAGCAACACCGGTAAGCTGACTCTGAGAACCGGAACCGGTGATGTAAGAGAACGAGCTTAGGAACTCCAGTGTCAGCAACTCGAATGTGGGCTGAGGCTGACTGCATAGAACCCACAGATTAACCTTCTTAAGCAGGTTCTTGACACTGTTGAGCATTCCAAGCTCTCTCAAACATTCAGTGTCGATATAACGCGTAGGTTGCACACCGCGGTTCTAGAATCGGATAAATCTTTCTCTCTGGGTTTCTCCAGCATCACCTTCTCTAAATTGAATGGCATCCATTGCATGCAAGAGCTAAAGTGAGAGATGAGGATTTTAGATTTTTGTGGAAAAGTGATAAAATGAGAGAAATAATGGTTCGGATAAATATTGGAAGGTGAGAATATGATAGGTGTGGTGATAATGGGGAGGTTAATGAGTTTTAATTTGGTAATGGGAGGTTACGGAAGTTGGTGAGAAAATGGGTGGTTTTTGGAAGTTATGGAGGAAGAAGAAGAAGAGGCTTCGAAAAGAAACAGTTCTGTTTCTCACGAATCCTATATTTAAGGTTGTCACGGTCGTGATTAGGAGGTGACGGTCGTGACACGCTAAATGAGCACGTCACGATCGTTAGGGGGGTGTGACGACCGTGAGAGTTTGTTTCGTTGAATAATTTCCAGAAAACACTATCTCTTACGCTTCATATACTTTATAATAATTTATTATTTTTTTCACTTCTCACTCAATATTACATTTAAACACCATATAATAATTTATTTAAACATAGTACTTTGCATACTTGCATGGCACGAGAGATTTTTATAGAGCATGAATAAATTCAAGCATAACAGTACATAGAATGAAAATATATAAATTGATGAAAATGGAAAATTTTGGGAACTAGAAGTGCATTGCATATGGTAATTGAAAATGAAATTACATAAATGAAAATACGGTATGAAATTGTTTGCAAAAAAATAAATCTAACTAGAAACAGAAACAATGAGAAAAATAAACTAAATCTCTTATAGCATTTTCAAAAGCGTTTCTTCAAATCTTCGATTGCGGAGTTCAAGTGATAAAATTGTTCACAGGTTATGTCAGTCAAACCTATAATGTCTAATCGCATGCTCTTAATTTCATCCTTAAATGAATTTATATCAGTTTGGTAAGCTTCAAGAGTGTTCATGATATTCTGTAAGTTGTTAGCATAATCTCCTTGATTCACTTCAGGGGTTTCAATAACTTTGTCAGTATGGTCAATGTCATGGTAACCAGGAGGTGTCTCAGGGTCAGTTTCGACATCGGTCATTATATCATCTTTTATCTTATAAGACTGAGGTGTTTCAGGAGTAGATGGATAATCAGGTGGGGTTAACTCATAAAGCCAGTTATCCTTATTGTGAACACTTACTCTAGCATGGTTTGGCAGTGTGAACAGGGTTACTACCTCATTCCGGATTAGGTACTCGAAAGGTGGATGTCCTAAATTCCTTATGATATGGCGATTAAAGCAGAAGTTAAGATTCATAGGACGGATGGTACCTAAACGGTTGCATCTGTGCAATTGGTATCTAAGTCCTATGGCATCAGCAATCATGGTTACAAGACCTCCTACTAATATAGGTAATTCAGGTTCTTCTTGGATACGGGTGAAGGTTTGCATAATGAAAGGTACACCATTAACAGGCTGTCCATTAGTGAAACATTGCATAATAAATATCTCATCTTTAGATACTCCGGTAATGTTTTCTTCTTTTCCAAAGAAGGTGTGGGCAAGGATTTTATGGAAGTAACAGAGAGCAGGGTTATGTATCTCATCATTGTTCATGCTATTTGGTTCAGGGTGGTAGTTTCCGGTTAAAGTTCCCCAAAAGAAATCCAGCTCAATGTCCATCAATTCTACCTGTGTGGTAGTAAAAGCAAAGGGTCCACTAGGGAATCCTAATAAGTCAGCTAGTTCTTTATGGTTGAAGTCATATTCTATTCCAAATAGGCGGAAACTGATAAATCCTTTCCTAAATCCAAAACCGCGCTCAGGTAAGTAAACTAAGGAGCTAAGGAACTCAAGGGTGAGCTCGCGGTAAGTCACAAACTTATGTTGAATCCGTGCATTCTCCCATCCAAGTCGGTTAAACAAGTACAGGATGATATCATGTATACCTAGGGTTTCCATAGTCAGATCATCCGGGTACAGGGTCAAATCCATTTGCCTCTGTGATAACTCTTCTACTTCATTCTTTGGTTCCTACCTCTAAATTTAGTTTCCATATGGTTCATTGGTTGGTTAGCCATGGTTAGTGCAAATATGGAGGAAACAAATCAGGGGGAGAAGGAAAATGGGAAAGACTTTTAGAAAATCTGTAAAAAGTGATTTGAGATTAAAATAAGGAAATGAAATGCATAATTTAAAGGTAATAATAGTAATATGAAATAAAACTATAAAATGACAAAACAAATAAATAAATAGTAAAACGATAAATAACAAAAATAATAGAATGATAAAGAAAATGATTTAAATAATTAAATGAGTAAATGGGTTGCCTCCCACTAAGCGCTGTTTTTATCGTCAAAAGCCTGACGTAATGCTTAGGTGTAGATTAATCAGGGGAATTAGTGGACAACTCTAAAAGCCTTAGATTATTTGCATAATCTCTATTTTCAACTTTATGATAATGTTTTAAACGTTGTCCGTTTATTATGAATGGTTCACTATTCCTACCCTTAATTTCTATTGCTCCACTCGGGAACACTTTAGTTATTTCAAAGGGTCCTGACCATCTAGATTTTAATTTTCCAGGAAAGAGCCTAAGTCTTGAATTAAAGAGGAGTACAACGTCTCCCACACTAAATTATTTCCTAGATAGGCGTTTATCATGCCATCGCTTAGTTCTTTCTTTATATATCTTAGCATTCTCATAAGCATCTAGCCTTAATTCTTCTAATTCATTAATGTCTAGGATTCGCTTTTCTCCTGCAGCATTATAGTTTATATTGAGAGTTTTGATCGCCCAATAAGCCTTGTGTTCTAGTTCTACCGGGAGGTGACAAGATTTTCCATAAACTAGTTTGAAAGGTGTAGTACCTATGGGTGTCTTGTAAGCGGTCCTATAAGCCCATAAAGCTTCATTAAGTTTAGATGACCAATCTTTCTGAGATATGGCGACAGTCTTTTCTAAGATTTGTTTAATTTCTCTGTTTGAGACTTCGACTTGTCCACTTGTTTGTGGATGATATGGTGTTGCCACACGGTGTCTTACTCCATACTTAGATAGTAATTTGTCAAAGATTTTTGAAATGAAGTGCGAGCCACCGTCACTTATGACGAGTCTAGGCACACCAAATCTGGGAAAGATTATATTTTTGAAAAGCTTTATTACTACTCGTGCGTCGTTTGTAGGAGAAGCTATAGCTTCAATCCATTTTGAAACATAATCAACATCTACGAGTATGTAATTATTACCGAAAGATGATGGGAATGGTCCCATGAAATCTATTCCCCAGACGTCAAAGATTTCTACTTCTAAAATTCCTTTTTGAGGTATTTCATCTCTTCTTGAAATATTGCCAGTGCGTTGACACCGATCGCAATTTATAACAGCGATGTGGACATCTTTCCATAGATTAGGCCAGAATAAGCCGGCTTGCAAGATTTTTGCACAAGTCTTGGAAGTGCTTGCATGTCCACCATAAGGAGATGAATGACATTGAGCAATGACATCTTCTATTTCTTCTTCGGGAATACATCGACGAAAAATTCCATCAGGTCCTCTCTTGAACAATAATGGTTCATCCCAATAATAATCTTTTAGATTGTGAAAGAATTTATTTTTCTGCTGATAGGTTAAATCAGGTGGAAGAGCTCCTGCAGCTAGGTAGTTGACAATGTCAGCGTACCATGGCAGTCCTACAGTTGTCTGGACTGTATCTACGGGTTCTGGTTCATTTAAGTCTAACTGAACTAGGTCGCTTCCTATTTGTGCTATCAGTTGTTCATACGGAAAATCATCGTTAATCGGCTTTTGTTCGGGTTTAATACCTTCTAATCTAGATAAATGGTCTGCTACGACGTTTGCAGTACCTTTCTTATCTTTTATTTCGAGATCAAACTCTTGTAAGAGTAAAATCCATCTCAAGAATCTCGGTTTAGCATCTTTCTTAGTTAATAGATATCGGATAGCAGCATGGTCTGTGTAAACAATTATTTTCGCTCCTACTAGGTAAGAACGGAATTTGTCAAGCACAAAGACAACTGCTAACAATTCTTTTTCAGTAGTGGCGTAGTTCATCTGAGCAGAATCTAAGGTTCTACTGGCATAGTAAATCGCATGAAGTTTCTTTTCCTTCCCCTGGCCTAGAACTGCGCCTACAACATAGTCACTCGCATCACACATGATTTCGAAAGGTAATCTCCAGTCAGGGGGTTGCATGATTGGTGTGGTAATGAGGGCTGTTTTTAGAGTTTCGAATGCTTTAAGACAATCCTCATTGAATATGAACTCAGCGTCTTTCATTAATAAACCAGTAAGAGGTTTAGTGATTTTCGAGAAATCTTTGATGAATCGTCGGTAGAAACCGGCGTGTCCTAAAAAGCTTCGTATTTCTCGAACGGTTTTAGGGGGTTGAAGATCTTTTATGACTTCAATCTTAGCTTTATCAACTTCAATTCCCTTGTCGGATATTACATGACCTAATACGATTCCTTCTCTGACCATAAAATGACATTTCTCCCAGTTAAGCACAAGGTTTACTTTTACACATCTTTCTAACACCATTTCTAAGTTTGATAGGCATCCTTCAAAACTTTGCCTGCATACAGAGAAGTCGTCCATGAACACTTCCATGATGTTGTCTATAAAATCTGCGAAGATTGACATCATACATCTTTGAAAGGTTGCAGGAGCGTTGCATAATCCAAAGGGCATTCGTCTATAAGCGAAAGTTCCATATGGGCATGTGAATGTAGTCTTCTCTTGATCATCTGGATGGATAGGAATTTGGAAAAATCCTGAATAACCGTCAAGATAACAGAAGTATGAATGCTTGGCTAATCGTTCTAACATTTGATCTATAAAGGGTAGTGGGAAATGATCTTTTCGAGTGGCTTTGTTTAGTTTATGGTAATCTATGCACACTCTATGTCCCGTCACTACTCTTTGCGATATAGATTCGCCTTGAGCGTTTTTCACAACAGTGATACCTCCTTTCTTTGGCACTACATGTACTGGACTAACCCATTCACTATCAGAGATTGGATATATTATTCCGGCATCTAGTAGTTTCTTAACTTCTTCTTTCACTACAGTGCTAAGGATTGGGTTAATTCTTCTTTGAGATTCTCTGGAGGTTCTGCAATCTTCTTCTAGCAGAATACGATGCATACAGACTGAAGGGCATATTCCTTTGAGATCAGATATGTTATATCCTAATGCAGTTGGATATTTCTTCAAGACATCTAAAAGTTTCTTCGTTTCGATAGTTCCTAAACTGGAATTTATTATAACTGGTCTTTTACATTCAATGTCTAAGAATTCGTACCTTAGGTTATGAGGTAAAGTTTTTAATCCTAATGTAGGTTTATCTTTACTTGGCATGGGATCCGGTGTAAGTGCTAAACTTTCGCTTAGACTATCGTCTTGATACGGAGCACGCCAATTATCATCTTCGAAAATCGGAGGGATTTGAATTTTCATTATTTCAGAATAGGTAGTTTCTTTCAGTTCCATTTCTCTTACACATTCGTCAATTACGTCCAATAGATAGCATGTATCCTCTATAGCTGGTGATTGTAAGAATTGTGTTAAAATAAATTCAACTTTCTCTTCACCTACTTCAAAGGTTAGCTTTCCTCTTTTTACGTCTATTATAGCTCCAGCGGTTGCTAAGAATGGTCTTCCTAGTATGATAGGCGTAGTGGAGTCTTCAGAGATGTCCATGATTATAAAATCAGTAGGGATGTAGAATTGTCCTATACGTACTGGGACGTTTTCTGGTATGCCTACAGGATATTTAACTGAGCGATCGGCTAGTTGAACAGACATTTTAGTTGGTCTTAGGTCTCCCATGTCTAGCCTTTTGCAAATCGTTAAGGGCATAACACTGATACTGGCTCCTAAATCGCATAGAGCTTTGTCAATAACGAATTTTCCTATTACACAGGGTATAGAGAAACTTCCTGGGTCTTTTAGCTTAGGAGGCATATTATTCTGAATTATGGCGCTACACTCAGCAGTAAGTGTAACTGTTCCGTTATCCTCTATCTTTTTCTTATTGGATAAGATTTCTTTTAAAAATTTAGCGTACGAGGGTATTTGAGTGATTGCTTCTGTAAACGGAATAGTAATATTCAACTGTTTCAGAAGTTCAACAAATTTCTTAAATTGACCCGTCGTCTTGGAATTGGTTAATCTCTGAGGGTACGGAATTGATGGTTTATAGGGTGGTGGAGGCACATAAGGCTGTTCTTTCTCCACTACCTCTTGATTATCATCTTCCTTTTCTTCTGGATCATTCACCACTTTAGTCGGTTTATCCGATTTTTGGTACATGGCTGGATTGTCAAGTCTTGGATCGGTAGGTCCGTCAAGTTCCTTGCCACTTCTTAATATTACGGCATTGGCATGTCCTTTCGGATTAGGTTGAGGTTGTCCAGGGAATACTCCAGCTGGTGCAGCAGTAGGTGCTTGTTGTTGAGCTACTTGTGAAATCTGAGTTTCAAGCATTTTGTTATGTGTAGCTAATGCATCTACTTTGCTCACTAATTGCTTAATCTGCTCACTAGTATGAATTTTTTGGTTTAAGAAGTCCTTGTTTGTCTGAGATTGGTTAGCTATAAAGTTCTCCATCATCAACTCAAGGTTCGATTTTCTAGGGACATTAGGAGCAGTCTTTTGATATCCTGGTGGTGTAGCTGGTGCTTGACCTGGTGCGTATAAAGCATTGTTATTCTTATAGGAGAAGTTCGGATGATTCTTCCAACCTGGGTTGTATGTGTTTGTGTATGGGTTTCCTTGAGCATAATTCACTTGATCAGTGGGAGTTCCTGTCAATAGTTGACAATCAGAAACTTCATGCCCTGGGACTCCACATAACTCACAGTTAGGTGTTACTGCAGCCACGGTGGCTGTTGGTGTTATGGCCAAGTTGTCGATCTTTTGGCTTAGTTGGTCAAACTTTGCATTGACTTGGTCCATACTACTCACTTCGTACATACCTCCTTTTGTTGGTTTCTCAGTTGCGACTCTCTCGTTTCCCCATTGGTAATGGTTTTGAGCCATACTTTCGATAAGTGCATAAGCATCATTATATTCTTTGTCCATCAATGCACCGCCTGCGGCAGCGTCAATCGTCATTCTTGTATTGTACAAGAGTCCATTATAGAAGGTATGGATGACCATCCATTATACTAATCCGTGATGTGGACAGAGTCTCAGCAGATCCTTATAGCGTTCCCAAGCTTCGAATAGTGATTCGCGTTCCCTTTACTTAAATCCGTTGATCTGAGCTCTTAGCATAGCTGTCTTGCTAGGCGGGAAATATCTGGTCAAGAAAACTCTCTTTAGTTCCTCCCACGTAGTTACTGAGTTCGAAGGCAGAGATTGAAGCCAGGCTCTTGCTCTGTCTCGAAGTGAAAAAGGAAACAAACGTAGTCTAATAGCTTCTTGGGTAACTCCATTGGCTTTTACGGTATCTGCGTATTGCACAAAGATCGAAAGATGAAGGTTCGGATCCTCGGTAGGATGCCCGGCGAATTGATTTTGTTGCACGGCTGATATCAACGAAGGTTTTAGTTCGAAATCGTTTCGGTTGATAGCCGGTGCGGCAATGCTTGAATGCGGTTCAGCTTGCGAAGGACTGGCGTAATACTTGAGTGGGTGATTCTGTTCTTCAGCCATCTCTGTGTCCTTTTATGTTACGACTGGTTTAGGTGGATCTAAATGAAGATCTGGAATATTGTAACTTTTTTCGTAATCGAATATCCGTCTTCTTACGTGTAAGAAGCGTTCCGATTCTGGGATTAGAGGTTGCAAGTCTTCGCTTTTAGAGCGAGTACTTGGCATACACTCGGAAATTAAAATTAAATAGTTGATACCTTAGTCTAGACAATGGTACCTAAAGTGCACTAGTAACTAAATTAAGTTCCCCGGCAACGGCGCCAAAAACTTGATGGGCTAAAGACGTGTCTAATTATGTGTCTAGCGGTATCTTAACTGCAAGTGCACAGCCTATCGAAGTAATATTTAAGATTATCGATCCATAGGGACTCTATGATTACTTAGTGCTAGATGGACTTCTAGTTTAGCTAAGGTGAAGGGTTGTCACGATTTTTTGTTGATTTTAAAATATTAAAGGCGGGAATTAAATTTAAGTTTTAATAAAATAATACTAAGGCGGTCGGTATGTAATTATACTAACTTAGGCGGGTTAATCTAACCTAGGCTTATAAAGGTGTTCACTTAAACTATTCTGTAGAGGTTACCAGTTTAAATACCCTCAACTCACACTCTCGTGGTCTTATCTCAGATCTTACCCCTAAAGCCCTATGCCTGCTCTCGCTAGCCCATAAGTGTTTAGAGATAATTTTTGGAAACTTAGTAATTCTAATTTATTTTAAAGCGCTCTCGCTGTGTTTAATTTAAATGCCTAACTTTAGCTATCTGGTTAAAATCTCACACTCTCGTGGTCTTGACCTAACCTAATACTCTTTCCTTACTCTCGTAACGAAAAGGTCGATTTTAATTAAAAAGTATCAGCCAGAATGTTAAGTTATTAATTATTTTTAGCCTATGGTTAATTTTACCAATTAAGTTTGTTTTAACTACATACCGCCCTAAGGTAATTAGCTACTCATTTTTGTTGAACCAGACAGAGGCAGAGAAACAAATAACAGAATACTCATGGCAGAAAAATAAATAAATAACATAAATATTAATTTTCAAATAATAAAAACCTGGTTAACAATAAAATGGCAGACTCCTTCTTCCACAGACCGGAAAGCTTGGAGTAATTGGCGGAAATCGAAAATAAAGCAAAAATCTGAAGGTTTAGAAACAAGTAAATTGTATAACAATTTCCTGATGTTGGAAATTGTTATAGGTTGGGTTTGGATACAATAAGAATGAAATACTGAAAATAATGCTGAAATAAAAACAGGGTCGTAAAATAAATCGGCAGAGCTTCCGCAGGAAATTGATAGAAAAAATGCTCCCTAGTTTCTTCATAAAACTTAAGCTATTTATAGAACAATTAATGGGCTTGAATTTTGGACTTGTTGCATTGGGCCTTGTTGAAGCAGTGGAGGAAATATTGGAACGTGGCTAAAAAATAGGCAAAAACTTCTTCACGTAACGTTTTGACGTGGTCTCAGTCAAATGACCTACTTTTTACCTTGTCACGGTCGTGACAAGGTCTTCACGCTCGTGTCCCTTGCATTTTAAGTGTCACGGTCTTGACAAGGTCTTCACGGTCGTGATTGCTTCTTTTGGGGTGTCACGGTCGTGACACCTTGGTGACGACCGTGAGTCCAACAATTTATGCAGGTTTTGCAGGATCTTCATTTCTTCATCTTTTTATGGTTGTTTTTGTTCCTTTTGTTCTTAATTCATGATTTAGCTCCATATATGATGTACCTGCAAAATGGTAGAAAAAACTCGAGGAATCGGGTGTTAAAACGATGATTATGCAATAAAACGTTAGTGAAACTAAGCAAAATAATCGATACATTTTCTCGTTATCAGTTGCTTGGGAGAAAGAAACTCAAATGAAACAAACTAATGAATATATTACAAAAGGGTGAATAATACATAGTTTGTTTTTTACAACACATGCCCCTGAGGGGTCAAAATACATCATAAAAAAAGAAAAGTCCATGAAATGAAAGCAACACCAAGCAAAAGTCAGACACCAAGACCAAACTCATCCTCCTTAACTTCCTTCAGAAGCGCTTCAGTTACCGGATCAGCTGGATGCTCTGTGAGGTTCCTGATAAGAAGATTCCTGGTGGTGATAGCAACGGTCAACCTCTTGTGCCTGTCTTGGTCCTTTGACCTCTTCACACCAGCCCTAAGCTTCAATTATGAGACCTCCTTCTGTGCTGCTAGCAGAGCCTCCTGTTGCTTCTTTTCATTAGCCTCCAACTGCTCAATCTTGTCCTGAGTTCTCTTATCTTCCTGGGTGCGAGCTTCAGTGATCCTGACCCACCTAGCTTGACTTTATTTCAGATAGAGATCAGTCCTAGCCTTCTGAAACAAGGCCTCTTTACAGGCATTCTTCAAAATTTGCTCTCCTGCTCTTAATTTCTTGATGTAGTCCTCTGATTTCTCAATCCTGGCTAGATGCTCCACCTTTAGCTTTTCTAACCTCTCAATGTCTAGACGACCATCACTCCTCTCCCAGAGGGTCTTCTACAGAGCTTGAGTCAGATTCTCATTCCTCTCTTTTAGTTTCTCAAATTCCTCTAGGCTGACAGTAGCTGGAGGGGGTGTTGTGGATGGTCCAGGTGCATCCTCAACGGTGAAAGGCATCCCAGAAATCTGAGCCCTAGCATGAGACCATTCATAATACTGTGCTGAAGCCACATTGTTGCATTTCCCAAGAATGACCATCCCTTTGGTCTGGATATTTTCCCAAGCCCAGGATGCTTGTCTGACAATAGCCAGATTAGGCTTTATCTCACAATACAAAGTTTCAGCCAAGTCTTGCTCTTTAGGAGGGTGAACCAAAGCATAGCCCAATTGTCTTTTGAATAGCAAAGGGTTGTAGTTGATGCAACCCTTCACTCCTATCAGAGGTACATTGGGAAACTGTCCACAGCTAGTAATTATGTCTCTACCCTTGGTGCTCTGGGTACACCACCTGATGTCATCTGAGGTCAAAGCAGTGAGTCTTCTAGCCCAGTTCTTTTGTTGGTGAGGGTTCAGGAAGGCATCAGTCTTTGGTAAGTGTTTGAGCAGCCAAGTATGAAACAGAGGAGCACAGCATCTCACCAATCTCCCTCTGCTTCTCATTCCTTTGGTGAACAGAATAATAGAAGTCTCCCAGCAAGGTGGGCACTGGGTTCCTCAAAAGGAAGAGGTGAATAGCATTCTTGCTAATAAACTTGGGCTCATCTGCAAAAAGTATAACCCCATATATACTAAGGGCTAACAATGCACAAACTGCCTTCCATTCTCCCGAGGAGGCCTTCAGGATGGCCTGAGAAGTCAAGAAATCCAAGTGTAGGCCAGGAATTCCAGCCTTTGTAGTCATGTTTTGCTCAATCAGAACATGTTCCAAATACAGTGCCTTTGCCACCTCTTCATTGCTGGGAGAAGCCATCTCTGGATTGAAGGGGATACCACCCCTGACAGGAACTCCAACCAATGATGAAAACTCCTCTAATAAAGGCCCCAACTGAAAATCCTGGAAAGTTAAACATCTCAAAGGAGGATCATAGAACTGTAGGCAAGTGTGAATCAAACTCCTCTGAGAAGGGTCTA
Organism: Lathyrus aphaca; assembly: GCA_963966055.1. Lineage (NCBI taxonomy): Eukaryota > Viridiplantae > Streptophyta > Magnoliopsida > Fabales > Fabaceae > Lathyrus > Lathyrus aphaca. The sequence continues at coordinate 37,240,394 of OZ014520.1, forward strand.
AATCCATAACCATATCAAGGATGCCTCCATAATGTTCTCTGAATAATGGGATATGGTCTGGAGTAATGAGTGCCTGGACCTGTCTGATGCCAGTCAGCACAGGCTCAAAGAAGTGATATGAAATGTTGCTCTTTTTGGGTGCCATGACTGCCGATGAAGAGCTGAGAACAGATGCTGATGATGAAGACTGATACTGGTGATGAGCCACTGACAGGCTGAGACTGGAACTGATGAAGATAGCTGAAGCAGATAGCAGATGAACAAGGGTCTATACAGATGAAGGGGTCAAAACCAAGCCAAATGTGATATGGATACCCTGAAAAACAAATAAGCAAATGTTAAATGATACAATGATGATGTATGCAAATGATATGCAAGGGTTTGTGATCAAGCTGGATCTGATCAACTGTCTTGATATAAGTCCATGTATGTTCAAGAAGTCCAAATGGAGGTTCAGAAATCCAGTAACCAGGGTGGGGGACTCAAATAAAGAGTCATATGTCCTGGGTTAAATCACAAGAACTGTCCAAAGTGAAGAAATCTTAAACACAATAAGAAACAGGGTATGATGTGGCCAAGGGTTCCTGCAAACCTGTAAACAGCCCAACCCCCTCACAGGTGATGTTCTAAAACCAGGATCCTCAGACTTGGATCAGTTATGATAAGTGTAAACACTTCTAACCCGGAGGTACAATGTTTACAATAACCATAAAAGATCCTCCTCTAATTCACCTTAGTTTCTGAAGGTCATAGTAAAGGTCATCCAGACTTAGCAGGCTTCCCAGATAGCCCTAGAACTACAGGAGATCTGTAGCACAAAGTTCTCAAGAAGAAACCCATATCTGAACCATGTTTCATATTCCCGCACCAGACCGAAATGGAATGGGAAAGAACATGAACCACTCTAGCCTAGGTTTCACTCAGGTCCCAGGTATAGGACCTTAAACTCTCAGTAGAAACCCCACCCACCAAGACAAAAAACAGATCCAGCCTGAACAGTATGACAATATGATGTATATAAAGCTATAAAGAAAGCAGTAAACAAAACTGTACATAAAGCAATAAAAGCAACTATATAAACACAATTAGCACATAACACCCTAGTAACACAAATCAAACAAGCGCTAGGAGGAACCCACAAAAAGAACCAGAAGCCCTGGTTACAGTATAAGGGTCCCCAGCAGAGTCGCCAAGCTGTCGCTCCCACCAAATGACACCTGGGGCCAAGAGGGGTACAGACGCGAACGGTCGGCGAAAGAAGGAAGTGAATACACAGGAGTGAACTCACAAGAAAAGAAAAGAGTCGCCAGCTAGGTATTTTTATCCCGGAGGAAAGGCAATGCTGCATAGACCTAGAAAGATATGGATAAGACGGCTGCGAACCAGAGAGACTGAGAAAGGGGGTTGGTTACAACCTGGGAAGGTATTAGCACCCAGATTGTCCGTCGTACTCGACGGGATCCACGCTTAAAAGATTTGTGTTTTAAAGGGGTAGTGTCAGTGCTATCTGTGTATCAAAGAGCTGGAAAGGGATGTACAGGTGTCAGTGTAAGAAAAGTGTAGTGTATATAAGTGAAGTGTCAGTGTAAGAAAAAGAGTATGCTCAAGATTATGAGACCTAAAGAATAAGGCTAGAAAGAGGGGGAATATACAGAGACTTTTGTTCGTTACTGTTAAGTTATGCCTATGTATCCTCTCGTGCAATGAGGAAGTCAGAACACCGTAGTTCGACCCAAAGAGACTGAAAGATGAATTGTCCTGTGAACTGCTTACTTGTCAATGCTCAAGTGTATGACCTGTCTGGCTCAGGTGCAAACTGTCTTGCATTAGACGGAAGAAGCAAGTTCTCGTTTATGAGTGAATGAGATGAGAAAAGAATCCCGAAGGAGACGATTATTGTTTGTTTTTGAGTTTTCAGTCTTTTATTGCTTTTGGAAATTTGTCATAAGTTAATGAGCTTAAGCCTAAACCAATGGGTTAGTAGACTCATCACATCCTCCCTCTGATTAGGGGTAATGAGAATACCTCAAGTGTGAAGTCAGCTTCTCACACTTAATCACCTTTGATGCAGGATTAAGATCATTAACCTATTTGTGATTATTTAGATGTTTTTGTTGTTTTTGTTTAGTGTTGAGTAATGAGATTAAGCCATAATCAAGGATTAAACAGACTCACTACACCATCCTAATAGAAGGATAATAGGTGGGAATGTTTAAGCTGAGAAAAACTCCTCAACTTAATCCATGATTAGGGATTAAACTCATGACAAAACAAAGCCTTTATTAAGTGGATTTTAGTTAATGATATGATGAAGAAGTGATTTTTATGATCTGTAAGACAACTTGAGGGGGACTTGTCCATTAACACTAGGGTTAGTCCTTCTTAACCAATTAAGGAAGAATTAGAACCCTAATGCAAGGCCCAAGTTACAAGCTTGATGTCTTGATGATTATTAAGTGAATTGATTAAAGGATTTAAACACATTAAGGGTTTAACACTTAGGATTAAAGTTATACACTCCATCCTAATAGAAGGATGCAGGCATAAGCTTAATCACAAAGCCTTAAAGCCTTTAGGGTTTAGTCCATGATTATGAGATAAGAAGAGAAGACTCAAGGAGACACAAAGGTAAAAGCTAAGTTGGGGACTAAACAAGACCCTAATTGTTATCATGCTTGGTCATTCCTAGGGTTTGTGAGGTTTGCAAGAGAAATCTTCAAAGAAACCACCAGGAAGCAGATGAAAGGAGCCAAGAGAAGCAAAGTAACTTGCTTCATTTAAGAAGACAAGTCACTTGAAGAAAGAAAGTAAGATGAACAAGAAAGAGCAAGCTCAATCCAATACACATTCAAAATTCAGCAACAATGCATAAGAGAGATGAAAATAGATTGTGAGAAGTGAAGGCAAATTCACTTCTCAAGGTAACTTACCACCTGAAAAGTTAATGAAAGAAATGAAATGAAATGAAAATGAGGTGCAATGGCATGGTGCAAGACAAAGTCAGAAGCAAATACATGATGCTAATGATGCTAAGAGATGATGCAAACATGAAACAAGTCATGAGGATGATCATACAAACATATGGAATGCAAAGGAAACATGCTTAGAACCATGAACATACATGAAAAGTTATGAAATGCAAATGACATACAACATGGAAAATGAAAGATACAATGGTCAAACATGATCCTAATATGTCCTAAGATATGTCATTGATCAAATGAATGCATAAAATGTCATGGCAAATCATGGTATGCAAGCAAATGTAAGATGAATGCAAAGGAAAGCCCAAATTAGGGTTTATGATCAATATACAAAACAAAAATCAAAACCAGAGGCAAACACTATGATAAAAATTTAAAAATTCACTCAAAGGAACCCTAAACCTATACAAGCTCACTGCCCAAAGGAGAGGATCCAATTCTTAACCTAGTGTAAGTTATGAATTTCCTAAATTGGCTAGGGTTTTAAGGTACCTTGTTAAGAAAAATGTCAAACAAATTGAAAATGCAAGATCAATTCATGCCAATTTAATCCTATAAATTACATGATATGCAAAATGCAATGCAAAAAAGAATCATTGTCCAACTCTCAATGGTTAGGCAGAAATGAATTTTCAAAGTTTGGATCAAAATAATGCCTTGAAATGAAATTAATTCCATGGAAAATTGTCAAAAGTCATCAAGATCAAAAAATAAATTTGGTTTGAAGGTTGGACAATGTTTCTAAATGATTTTAAATGTCTCATGAATTTTTTTGTGATTTTTAAATACTTAAAAGTATTTTTAATGAATTAATTCTCATTAATCAATTAAAAATAAACTTTTAAATGATTTAAAAACATTTTTTAATGAAAAAAATAAAAATAAAAATGTTTTTGGTTTCTGAAAATTAATAGAAGGGTGAATAAAAATTTTCAGAATTTTTGAACAATTTTTGCTATTTTTAAATAAATGTACAAAAGAAATATGAAACAAATAAAATAGAAATGAATAAAATGAAAAGTAATCAGGATCAAGGGCTGGCATTCAAACTGGACGCGCGGGAGTTGACTGCGCGCGTGATCCAGTGGTTGAAATTCAAACTGGACTAAAGCTGATTAATTAATTTAATTAAGTGGAATTAGGGCTTAATGATAAATCTGGACCACACACGCGCGCGGGAGATTGACTTAGTCAACCAAATCAACGCTCCACATTCAAACCTGGACTAAAACCCTAATTAACATTAATGACCTTCAGACGGCCGGAACAGTGGTTCCGGTCGTCTTCTCCGACGAGCCATTTCTCTAACTCTCTCCAAACTCCATAAAAATGAAAACTAACTGCCCAGAATCAAACCCCATTCAACACTGAATCAAAACCCCCAAACAAAAATCATTTTTCATTCATTAATCATGCAAATCGAAGCAAAACACATTTAGGGCAGAAAGTTTCAGACAACTCATACGTACTCAATACTCCACCATTTTCATTTTTAAACACATCAGTGTGACCAGCATAACATAAAGAATCACATTGTAGCAAAAGAAATGAGTTCTGGAAAAATGTTTTGGATGGTTACCTGAACTGAAGTTCTTCAAACAGGAGCTTTCTGAGCCTTCCTCCTATGCAAACTGACTCCTCTGGTCCCTCTGAGCTCAATGAAATGCTTCACAACTCTTGTTTATGGCTGGTTTGGGAGATGGCAGAAGTTCTGTTCAAGGGGGGGTGGAAATCGTATCTTGGTTTCAGAGGGTTTCAGGCTATGGTGATGGGTGGTTTGTGATCAGTGAGGCATGTTGAGATTGTTTGTGAAGTTTGTTTGTGTGTTTGAGGCTTGTGGAATCAGTTTCGAATGGTTTTGCAAGTTGGAGCAAATTTGATAACTATGGCTTGGAGTGTGTTTCAGCATGAAGTGTGTGGTGTGTTATGCTGGCTTTGGTCCACTTATCACAACTAGAGAGGTCAGAGGAGTTGGTGTGCCCTATTGTGATTGGTATGGGTCTTTGGCCAAAATGTCAAATTGATTTGTACTTGAAGTATGGGCAATGGCACAACTTGCTTTTTGGCTTGTCTTGGTTCAGCTGAGTTTAAAGAAAACCATGGAATTGTTTATGAGATAAATCAGCAAGTTGATCAAGGTTTGTGTAGTGTTTTGCAAATTTCACAAAGCTTGGCCCCTTTTGAAATTCTTGAGATTCAAGGCATCAAAATGTAAAGTTCTTTTGCCCATTCTGAATTTTAGAGGTCATGTGATCATGTTGTGAAGAATTTGTACACATTTGAGGCCTTTAGAACACTTGATCATACCATTTTGCAAAATGCCTCTTTGGTAGAAAACTTCAAATTATGTGATTTTGGCCAACTTTGACAAGCCATAACTTTTGATTCCAAATGAATTAGGTCATGTTCTTGTACTTTTTGAAAAGGGAATGATCCATTCTACAACTTTCATGACCAAATTTTTTTCATTTGAAGCATTTTTGAATCAAAAAGCAAGGGTTGAAAAAGTTTCCCAAAATGGCAATTTTCATTATAAGTCAACTTTCCCAAAAAGTCAACTTTGCAAATGGCTTGAAATTCTTCAATTTTGTGAACTTACAACATCTTCTATGATCAAATAAAGATCATACATGATCAAAATGATGAAGAACACCCTTTGGTTGGGTCATTGAGGGCCTCAGATGCCCTGATTTTGCACTGACTTGCTCAAAAAGTCAACTCTTGATCAGATGACTTCCCTATTGAATTTCTTCATGAAAATTGATATGCATGATCCCCATACCATATAGAGACCAATAGAAACAAGAATGACCAAAAAAATTGGAGTTATGGCCTTTGAAACCAAAACCCTAATTCTAGGTCATCTGTGCAGTTAAACCTGGCTCTACTTCCATGCCATTCTCAGTTCTTGTGATTTTTTGACATTCTTGACTTTGAGAAGATATAATATGATGCTTGAACATATATGGACCCATTTGAAGTGATTGATGACCTTTGGAGTGGCTCAAATAGCTCTTGGATTGCTCAGATCACAAACCCTAGATGCAGATGACTTAGGAGCAATGCAGTGAATCAAATATGCAATATGGGATGCTATGATTGAATTTATGCATATGAAAAGATCACAAGCCATGGTGTGAATGGGTGAGGGCAAATTTGGGGTGTTTACACCATTCACTAAAAACCATTTAATAAAGGTTTTGTTTTGTCATGAGGTTAATCCCTAATCATGGATTAAGTTGAGAAGCCTTTCTCAGCTTAAATGTTCTCATCTATTATCCTTCTATTAGGATGGTGTAATGGGTCCATTAAATCCTTGATTATGGCTTAAACTCATTACTTAACACTAAACAAAAACTCCAAAAACATCTAAGTAATTGCAAGTAGGTTAATGATCTTAATCCTACATCAAGGTGGTTAAGTGTGAGGTGTTTACTTCATACTTAAGGTATTCTCATTACCCCTAATCAGAGGGAAGATGTGATGAGTTTACTAACCCTTGGTTTAGGCTTAAGCTCATTAACTTATGACAAACTTCAGAAAGCAATAAAATATTGAAAACACAAAAACAAATAATAATCGTCTCCTTCGGGATTCTTATCTCATCACACTCACTCACAAACAAGAACTCGCTTCTTCCGTCTAATGCAAGACAGTTTGCACCTGAGCTAGACGGGTCATACACTTGAGCACAGACAAGTAAGCAGTTCACAAGTCAATTTATCTTTCAGTCTCTTTAAGTCGAACTATGGTGTTTTGACTTCCTCATTGCACGAGAGGATACGTAGGCATAACTTAACAGTTATCGAATAAAAGTCTCTATATATTTCCCCCTCTTCCAGCATTATTCTTTAAGCCTCATTGTCTTGAGCTTCACATTCTTTCCTTACACTGACACTCTTTTATTTCACTTCACAATTCTTTTGCACTGACACTTGTATTCTTTTCCAGCTTTTGCACACAGAATAACACTGACACTACCCCTTTAAACATAAACTTTCAAGCATAGATCCTGTCGAGTACGACGGACAATCTGGGTGCTAATACCTTCCCAGGTTGTAACCAACCCCCTTTCTCAGTTTCTCTGGTTCGCGACCGTCTTATCCATCATTCTTAGGTCTATGCAGCATTACCTTTCCTTCGGGATAAAAATGCCTAGCTGGCGACTCTTTTCTTTTCATTATTTTCTTTCGCCGACCGTTCGCGTCTGTACCCCTCTTGGCCTTAGCCTCATTTGGTGGGAGCGACACACACTAACTATGGTGAGGTGAGAAACAAAAGGCATTATTCAGATTATATTTTAAAATAGAAAACACGTGCAAGGGAGGGTGTGGTTTTTAATGTGCTGGCAGTGTGTGCAGCGTCCAGATTATAGATCCAATGGATATGCGTTCATCTTCTTCATATAACTCTGGTGAACAAAATGCAGAATCCGGTGACCAGATCTAGGGCTCCGGCACCGGAAAATTCAAACTAAGAACAAATCACCATATAAACAATTCAAATTGTCCAGATCAAGCAAACAAACCTCACTGAATCCAAAAATGCACTTAGATTTTTCATTAGATCACCACACAATCCGGATCGAAACAAAACAAAATCATACACCAAACTTTAGATCCACATATTTCACTCAATAATGCATCAAAATCAAAACTAAAGAGTGCAGAATACTCTGCAAAGTTCACAGATCACAATGCATACAAGTAAAACAAGTTTTAGATCTATGAATTTAAGGTCATACCTGAGATGGAAGCACTTCAAAATCACCAGAATAAAACTTCAGATGCTGCAGATTCGTGCACTTTGATCTCCTCTTGCAAATTAAATGCAAGACGAAGCTTGAGAGAGCCTGAATTTGAAGCTTCGAAGCAACCTGCTCTGAATGGCAACTCTCCAATTCTTCACTTTCAGCTTTGATTGAAGATAGAAATGTGATCCTTGAAGCTTGTAGAAGAAGAATATGAAGAGAAATGAGAGAGGTGTGGCTTGAGGAGAGAGATTCGAAAACTTTTGATCTTGTGCAAGAAACTTTGAATCTGAGAAATGAGAGAGTGCTAGCTTGCATTTAGGGTTTGGTTGGCTTTTATATGAGGTGTTTATCATACTGATTAGGGTTTGCAAGCATAGACACGTGAGAAGAGAGTGTGTGATCTGAATTTGCATTATGGCAAGAAGAGTGTGATCCTTTCTTTCACTCGTGCATCCCTCCCCTCCTTGGCACATGCTGACCTCATTTGATTCACTCATTCACCACTGCATAAATCCTGGCCCTTGGATGCTTGTATCATGCTTTTCCCATGACTTTGCAAAAAATGCACTTTGTGAAATACCATGCACTCATGCACGAAATTGTTTGCTTCCTTGGGCAACAAATCTTCTCATGTATTTCCTAGAAGCACTATGACCTTATTTTGTCCATAACACCACTTGGAAATAAGTAAATGAGTTTTTGCATTTGGAGGAGGCTTAGAATTCATGCCATGCCCTAGAATTCAAGAAATTTTCGAAGGGCATATCTCTCAAACCATGAAGGCTATGGAAAAAGTACTTGTACTTTTCAAAAATGGGAGAATTTAATCTTCAATTTTCATGTTTGGTGGTGATCCATTTGAAGCTTTTTTCACCAAGTTATATACACTTGAAAATTAGGGAAAAAGGTTACTAAAAATGGAAAATTTCACGACCAATCACATGCCAAAAATGCAAAACACCTCAAACCCACTTGATTCTTGATCTTTGATCTTGAAAAACCTCTTCTAAGGTTATAAGAACATCTCTTGACTATAAAAATAGGGTTGGACCCTTTGAATTCCCACAGTTGACTTCTATACTGCACAGTTGACCAATTTCTTCATTTACAAGCAACTGAAGAAATACCTGACTTCCACAAGGAATTTTCTCACCAAATTTCATCCCTAGGATCCTCTTATCATATGAAATACTTTTCCCAAATTAAATGGCCAAAGTCACAAAGTTTTCATGCTTGAAACTCAAACCCTAATTTGGGATCATTGTGTAGGAGCTTTGCCCTAGCTTGAATTCCCTGATGATCCTCCAACCTCCTGGGCCTTTGTGAATGATCTTAAGCTTGTGAATGCAATGTAGACTCCCCATAGGACTTGAACAAATCCATTGGGCCTCTTGTTATAGCTTGAAATGCTTCAAATCCCTCCACAGATGATCATATGTCTAATGCTAGATCATGAGAATTTTATGCCTCATCTTTCCATGCTAAGATGCCAAGAATATGATATGATTATGATGAATATTATATGGTGATGATGCTTAAAAAAGAAGAGGGCAAATTTGGGGTGTTACAGGTCCAACCCTATTTTTCTAGTCAAGGGATGTTATTATAACCTTAGAAAAGATTTGGCAAGATTAAAGATCAAGAATCAAGAGGTTTTGAGGAGTTTTCCATTTTTGGCATGTGATTGGTCATGAAATTTGCAATTTTTAGTAACCTTTTGCCCTAATTTTCAAGAGTACATAACTTGGTGAAAAGAGTTTCAAATGAATTGCCACCAAACATGAAAATTAAAGATTAAAGTCTCCCATTTTTAAAAAGTACAAGTACTTTTTCATAGCCCTCATGGTTTGTGAGATGAGGCCTTCGAAAATCACTTCTTTTTTAGGGCATGGCATGAATTTCAAGCCTCCTCCAAATGCAAAATCTCATGCAACTTATTTTAAAGTGGTGTTATGGACCAAATGAGATTATAGTGCTTCAAGGCAATGCATGAGAAGATTTTTTGCCCAAGGAAACAAAAGAATTTGTGCATGGGATGTGGGATATTTCATAAGTTGCAAATTTGCATAATCATTCACAATGCATGACTCAAGCATCCAAGGGCCATGATTAAGCCACTTATGGATTGGTGAATCAAGCATGATCAGTATGTGAGAGGAGAGAGGGAAGTGCACGAGCCAAGCATGCTATCACACAAATCTTGCTAATTTGCAATTTCATTCCATTCACACTGACCTCACGTGCATTTTTCTTCATTCTCTCAGCATTGAACATTGGCATGATATAAAAGAGAATTACGGTTTCCATTTGCTGAGATTCACCACATTTCTCTCACTTGAAAGTTTTTGCTCATTCTTCAATTCTCTTCGAATCACTCTCTACACTCACTCATTGTCAAAACCATTTGCATATTCTTCATCCTTGAGAGCTCAGGATCACAAATCTATACCTCATTCAAGCTAGTTCTCAGAATTCCATACTTTGCCATTTCAGTGCAAGCATCTTCGGATTCCTAGATCCAGTTGCTTTCAAGACTCTAATTACATTTATTTTGCAATTAGAGTGTATTTGGAGGAGATCTGCATCTTCTGGAAGCTCATCTCAAGCTATTTTGACCTCTGCAAGTTTCAGGTAAGCTCAAAATCCATGGATCTGGAATTGATTTTGGTTGTGTGCTTTATGGTCTACTCACTTTGCTGATTACTTTGATCTGTTTAGATTTGAAAATGAATGATTATTGAGTGAGATGTGTGGATTTTCAGTTTGATGTTCAAAGATGTTTGTGTTCGATCTGTTTGATTCATTGATCTAATGTGAAATCTAAGTGCATTTTTGGATTCAGTGAGGTTTGTTTGCTTGATCTGGACATTTTGAGTCATTTATATGGTGTTTTGTTCTTAGCTTGAATTTTCCGGTGCCGGAGCCCTAGCTCCGGTCACCGGATTCTGGATTTTGTTCATTTGAGTTTGAATGAAGAAGATGGAGCGCATCCCTTGTATTTGTGATCTGGATGGTTCCCATGGTGACAGCACATTAAAACACACCCTCCCTTGCACGTTTTTTCTATTTTAAATTATAATATGAATAATGCCTTTTGTTTCTCACCTCACCATAATTAGTGTGCTCTCATTGTCCTGGCCAGTCATTGTGCATACTTGTTTAAATGAATGACTTGATCTTGTGCGTCCATCTGATCCATTGGTTTTTCATTTTTCCTGAATTAATTGAATTTCCACAAGAATTGTTGTGAACTGCGTTGAGCCTTTGGGCTTTATAATTGCTATACTTCCCCCTTGTTTCAAAGCCCAATGAAAATGAACTGAACTCACTTGCTGAATACACCCCTGGCTTGTCTTCTTTTATTTTTATTTATTTTTATTTTCATTTTATTTTCAGTTTGCTTTTAAATTTTTAAAAATAGTTTTAAGTCATCAAAAATTCTAAAAAAATTCAAGAGTGTGTCTTTTAGTTTTCTCCATATTTTAGTATTTTTATTTTTCATTTATTTTTAATTTTCACGTGGAAATTAATTGTTTCTCTTAATTAATTGTTTTTATTTCATTTTGAAGCATGCTGACTTGTTCATTTTCTATCTTGATCATTATTTTGAATTTTTAAGTGATTCTTTTTGCTATGGATTCAATATGAGATGTAGTTTATTGGTGATTTTTGTTCTGATTTTTAGAATTTTGTTTAATTGATTTTGGTCTCTAACTTGTGCATGAAGCTTTCTAACCCTAATCCATGTTTGAACTTTTATTTGAATAGTTAAGCTTCTGATTTTGATCCCCTCCTTTTGGCATGTTGTTATGGTATGATTGAAGATCATTTGTGCAAATTTTTGGAATTTTTTGATGCTTACTTGAATTGATTTGAATTTTGGTTCTTCACTTGTCCCTTTTTGCTTCTTTTGGATCATATGTTCACTCCTTAGCTTAGAAGGGCACTTGTGCCAACTTCTTCAAGTTGTTTAGGGCCATCTTAGGTTGTTGTTACCCCTCTGGTCTTGAGTTGTGGTTTGTGCCTTGAGAAAGTTTGTGTTTGGTTGCTCTTAAAGTTCTTCCACACTTATGCATGCTCACTTCACTTCCTTTGCTTCTTTCTTCTCATGATGTGAATGCTTAACTATGTGCACTTCTTCTCTTCATCTCATGTTCCTTAGGCATTTTCCTAACATGTTAGGGTTCTGGTCTTGCACCTTGTTTTTTTTCTTTGACTATTTTGCTTTGTGTCTTCTCATGTTTACTTTGTTTTGTCATGGTGATTCATAATGCTTCATTGTGAGTTGTATTTCTTTTCTCATTCTTGTGCTTTAAGTTTGCATTTGGCATTTGTGTTTATGACTTCACTACTGGTTGTGTGACTTTGGTTTGACATTATGTTCATTTTGTATTGCATTTATGCTTGTGTCACTAACCATTTCAGGGGCTTTGGTAAGTGAAAGGTGTGGATGTAATTCCCACATCTCCAATTCTTATCTCTTCTCCTTTCTTCATTAATACTAATCTTGTGATTGTTGGGGCTTAGGCCTTACTTACTCCCTCTTCTATTCTTCATTCTTCTTTTTCTCTTCTCTCATTCTTCTTTAGAATAGGTAAGCCTCACTAACCTAGGATTCCTGTGCATGATAACTTTAGGATTCATTAGTCCCCATTAGACTTTTACCTTTGTAATCCTTTTGTTTCTCTTCTCTTCTCATCTCAAAACCCTAAAGAAGACACTTAATAAAGATTGAAGTGATATCTTGAGCAATAGCCTTATCCCATGAGACACTTGTAGTCTTCCCATCTTGGGATAGTACAAGCTTGTCTTGTGATGTACAAGTCTGATCAGGATATCATCTTCACCAAAAAAATCATAAAACACACTTCTTCATTGTAAATACAAAAACACTTAATAAATTCAATGAGTTAGTGAGCTTAGGCCCTAATCTCTAGAATCAAGTTTTGGGGATCTTCTCCTTGCTTGAATGTTCTTGTTCTATTATTCCATCTTGGAATGTAGTGGCAAGTACACATTCCATGGAAAAGAGCTTGAGTTCACTTCCTTGTGACACACTCATAAAAAGCTTCTAAAAAACACAAACAAACAATAAGCGTCTTTCCTTCGAGAATTCTTTTCTCATCTCCTTCGCTCCGTCCGCGAACTTGCTCCTACTTGTCATTTTGCTAGACGGTAACGCACTCGTCGTCCGAGCCTGCATCACCTGAGCATTGACATAGGCAGTTCAAGCCTTAAAACAAGCAATCTTTTCTACCCCTAGTTAGGGGAACTACTGCGAATCTGATCCTCATGTCCAGTGAGGTACGTAGGCAGCGGGGTAGGGCCCGTTCGAGCACAATCTTTATTTCCCTACATTTTTCCTTTTCATTTCTTTCAGTTCCCTTTTCGTTTCTTTTATCTAGTTCAGTTCATTTTCTTTGCAACAACTTTCATTTCTTCACCCTTTGAAACAGTTTCTTTGCAAGCGTGGATCCCGTCGAGTACGGCGGACAATCCGGGGTGCTAATAACTTCCCAAGTCATAACCGACTCCCAAACTCATTTTCTTTGGTTCGCATGACCTGTGTCCTTCCTTTTCTTCTGGTTTGTGCAGCATTACCATTCCCGTTCCTTCGGGATAAAAATGCCTGGCTGGCGACTCTACCTTTTCTGCGCCACTTTCGCGTTTGTACCAGGATGGAAATCTGGGGAGCGACAGCTGGCAACTCTGCTGGGGAATTCCTAACCAGAATCTCTGGTTCCCTTGAGAGTCTCTCCTAGCGTTTGCGTGTTTCTATTTCTTTGTGTGTTTATTGTTTGTCGTTGTGTGTTTATTTTACTGTTGTTTATTTACAATTTTATTTACAGCTTCATTTACAGTTTTCAGTATTTATTTTCCGCATCATATTATACTGGACTGTCTGGACTGGATCTTCTGTTTGGTGGGCTTGGGTGATACTGTTTCTGAGAGATGAGCTCATTACCACGGCTCGAGTGCACCTTAGGACTTAGACTGGTTCCACTTTGGCCTCATGAGATCTTGTCATGGGGGTAGTAGTGAGTTCCACGCCCAAATTTGCGACCGTCTTAGAAATGTCTTGATTTGGGGATCTTCCTCTCTCATTTCATAACCTTGACAGTTATGTGAAGCTGGGGACCGATCATTGAGAACCTTGTGGAAACATCCCTCTCTTGTGATGGCAGTGGCAGACCACATTTTGTGGCAAACCCATTCGCATCCGAGGGCCCACATGGGACTTACATAGGATGACCTTGTTTTCCCGGACTCAGCTGAGGCCTCCCTGCGTAGTATATAATACCAAACTGATTCCCTGATTTGGTCATGAGCCATTTCTCGGAAATGGTGAAAGTATTATTGCTATTCGGCTTTGAGAGTCTGTGATGTCTGACCAGGAGCACACCAGTGAGATTGGGAGTGGTTTACAGGTTTGCAGGAACCCTTGGCCTCTACATACCCTCATTATCAGTGTGGTCCTTGTTGAGATTTGGTCCTTATGGTTATGGTTTTCTTGGAGTTATGGTTCTGAGAATTTCTATCAGAGGGTTGTGGCTCAGAGGATCTTGGTTTTCAGTTGATCAGAGGATCCTTATATTCAGTGTCTAGTATCCAGATGGTTCCAGATTGATCATATGCCTGCATTGCATTTGCATTGCATCATACTTGCATTAACTTTTTGTGTTTCCAATTTTCAGGTTATTGTTCACAGTTAGTACCCAGTTCTGGTAATTATAAGCTCTTCAGATGGCAGAAGTCAAGAGAATTACAAGGAAAAAGAATCTTCACTATACTTTTCTTCAACCAGAAGTCAGGAGTGTTCAGAAATTAGCAGGGCTGATGAATGACCAAGTCTTGGGGAATTTCAGAAAGAGGTATGGTCAGATATTGAAGTACATGGACAAACCTACTGCAGACCAGAAGGACAACTTGCACACCTTGCTTCAGTTTTATGATCCCCTGCTGCGGTGTTTTGTGTTTCCAGATTACATCTTGGCTCCTACCTTGGAGGAGATTTCCAGCATTTTGGGTGTTCTAGTCAGTGATACCTTGCCTTACTATGGGTCTGAGGTGGTTCTTAATGAAGAAGACATAGCCATAGTCTATCGTTTACCAGTTGCTAAGGTTAAGAAGGCTTTGAAGGACAGTGAAGGCAGAGGACTCCCTTGGAATGTGCTTATACCAGAGGCTGAAGAATATGCCAAAGAGGGTAAATGGGGAGATTTTGGTGTTGTGCTGGCTTTGATGGTGTATGGGTCTAGTCTTTTCCCGGGAGAAAAGGAGTTTGTGAGCTTGGAAGTGATCTCCATCTTTGCTAAAGGTAATCCTGTGCCAACTCTGTTGGGAGATTTCTAGTATAACGTTCATTACCGGAATGAGAAAGGTAGAGGTGGACCAGTGGGCTGTTGTGCTTCATTGTTTGCTGAGTGGTTTGCCAGGCAATTGCCAAAGTCAGGCTCTTTCAAGGAGATGAGAGATGAGTGGAGGTGGTCTAGGAGGCTAATGGGGCTAACATCTGAGGATATAGCTTGGGGATATGACATAGATCTGCTTGGAAAAGAGTTGTTGGTCAGTTGTGGAAGATTTGCTGGAGTGCCTTTGCTAGGAAGAAAAGGTGTGATCAGTTATCATCCAACATTAGCCAGGAAGCAATTTGGCTATACTCTGAGAGATCCACCAAATATGGAAGATTTTGCTGAATCTTTGTATTTTCCTGTGGAGGGAAACAAGGAGTTGGTCCTACAAGCATCTCAGGCTTGGGCTCACAAGGTGAGGAAAGGTAAGAAGGACTTTGGCAGAGTAGATCCCAAGACATATCCTCCTTTTGCTACATGGTTGCAGAAATGTGTAGAGGAAGTTCTCATGCCATTCTCAGTGGAAGCTCCATTATATCCTAAAGAAGTGCCATGTCAGAGTACTGTCTCCCTTGAAGAGTATAAGAAACTGGAAGCTCAGTTGCACGAAGTCCGAGTGGAGAATGCTGAAATGGTTAACTTGTACCAATTTATCAACCGGGCCAAAAATGAAGCAGATGGAAAGTTACAGAAGATGCAAGCCTCATTGGAAGCTAAAGAGAAAGAGTTATCCGGAAGAGAAGCTCACTTTCAGAGATTGGGTCTGATGGAGGCAAAAAGAGAAGCGGAGCGCAAAAAGACTTTGAAGACTCTTAAAGAAGCTCGCAAGTCCATTGTTTGGTTGCAAGGCCAAAGGGAACAGGAGCAGAAGAAGTATAAAGAAAAAGAAGAGTTTTTCGAAGTACAAATGGCCTTCAAGAAAGAAGAGGTGGAACAAGTCCACAACATACGAAGGGAAAAGACTCAGCAGTTGGCACAAAGCCAGATAGCCTTGGAGGAGGCACTGAAGGAGATTGAAGAGCTCAAGCTGAGGGCAGGTGTGAAGAAGAGCAGGACAGAGGTAGCTGCAGAAGAGTCTGGGTCTTTAGTTTAGTTTTTATTTATTATTGTTCAGACTACCTACAGACTTGTTGTAGGAGTCTTGCTTTATCTTTTATCTTTTGTTCATGTATTAACTTGTAACCCTTCGAGGAATTCTTGTTTGTGCTCTAACTTTTTGTCGGCAGTGGGTTGTCCATGTTATGCGGTGTTAATATGCAAATTACCATTTCTGAATATGCAAAGCTTGTTTGTCTGATACTTCTAAGAACTGAACACTCTTCAAAGGGGAAGTTTGAAAACTAATACGCAAAGTGGTTATCTGGAGCAAATACCAAAACTGGGGCATATAAATGCCTAAAACTTGGAAACATGAGCAGTTACATTGCATGCATATAACGTGTTTGTTTGTTTTGCAGGTAGTTCTTCAGTTTCTAACGTTTATGTCGTTTCAGGCACTATAGCTCCCAGGAAGGTTCGAAAACAGCCGATCGTACACAGATATCCCACAAGAGTCAACAGAGAAAGAGTGATGGATCAAATGCAGGCTGATTTAGCTGACTTGAGATTAAGGATGGACAATTTCATGACCCTTATGGCAGGGATGGGTCAGAATCAGGAACGTTTACGTGAGTTGGTGGAAAATAGTCAAGCCAGGAACAATGGGGTTGTTGATGGAGGTAATTGTAATGGTGCGGGCGCCCGTCAAGTTGAAATCCCTGTGGCACAGCCAGGGGTCACCGTTATCAATGATGATTGAACAATGTACAGATGGACGGTCAAGACGAACAGTTTACGTTGTTGGACGAAACAGAAGGCCAAGGGGCTGAAATGAACAGAAAGTTTGAAGAGATGGCTGAGCAGATCAGGGCCATTCAATCTCAGAGCTCTCTGGGGTTTGACATTACTGACTTGGGCTTGGTTCCAGGGGTTAGAATCCCTTACAAGTTCAAGGTCCCGACTTTCGAGAAGTACAACGGCACAGCGTGTCCAAAGACTCACCTTCAGTCCTTTGTAGGAAGAATTGCTACCCATACTGACGATGAGAAGCTATGGATGTATTATTTCCAGGATAGCCTGGTTGGGGCTTCCTTGGAGTGGTATATGAAGCTAAGTAGGGTCAACATTAAGAGTTGGAAGGACTTGGCAGAGGCGTTCGTGAAGCAATACCAGTACAATTTGGACATGGCTCCATATCGCACTCAACTGCAGAACATGTCTCAAAATGCTAAGGAGGGGTTTAAGGAGTATGCTCAAAGGTGGCGTCAGCTTGCTGCCAGAGTACAACCACCATTGTTGGAGAATGAGATGGTTGATATGTTCATAGGAACAGTGCAAGGGGTGTTTATCGAAAGGTTGGTGTCCTGTTCGGCAACCAAGTTCAATGATATAGTAATAGCAGGTGAGAGGGTCGAGACTCTATTAAAAATGGGGAAGATTCAGGATACCAGTGCGAGCAGCTTGAGTGGCGTAAGAAAAGCTTTCAACGGACCCCCGAGAAGAAAGGAAGGTGAAACCAATGCTGTGTATGGCCGAGGACGGGGCCGAGGATATAGAAGATCATATGAGCAAGTGGCAGTTGTCACTATCCCTTCAAGTCCTGTGCAGCAGGTACAGACTCAACCTCAACAACAACAACAGCCACAACATAACAATTATCAACAAATACCTTATCAGCCGAGACAGGCTCGTCTGGCTAATAGGGTACTTGAAGCAATCCCCATGACATACACTACATTACTGCAGAGATTGCTAGACCTGAAATTGATACAACTGAGGACATTAGCACCACCACCACCTGGAGAGCTTCCAGTGGGGTACGATGCCAATGCTAGACGCGCATTCCACTCAGGGGAACCCGGGTGTCGCTCCCGGGATTTTCATCCTAGTACAAACGCGAAAGTGGCGCAGAAAGGTTAGAGTCGCCAGCCAGACATTTTTATCCCGAAAGAATGGGAAAGGTAATGTTGCATAAACCTAAGGAAGAAGGAAAGGACAAGGCCTTGCGAACCAAAGATCTGAGTTCGGGAGTCGGTTACGAACTGGGAAGGTATTAGCACCCCAGATCGTCCGCCGTACCCGACGGGATCCACGCTTGCTTGTTTGTTTCAAAGGGTGAGAAATAAGAATGCTGCTAAACAAAACCGCTAACTGGAACTGAAATAGAAATGAAATTGGAATTGACAAAGAAAATGAAAAGAAAAGGGGGAAATGTAGGGAAAATAAAGAATGTGCTCGAACGGGCCCTACCCCGCTGCCTACGTACCTCATCGGGATAATGAGGATCAGAGTCGACGTAGTTCGCCTAACCTAGGCGGGAACTATTTGTTTGTGTGTTTTTACAGCTGGAATTGCGTATGTCTATGCTCAGGTGTTGCAGGCTCGTCTGGTACGAGTGCGTTTACCGTCTTGCATGTGTGACAAGTCGTCGCGAGTTCGCGTTGTGAATGAATGAGATGAGAAGAGAAGTTCCCGCAGGATAGTCGCTTATTATTTGTTTTTGTCTTTTAAAAGAAGTGTTTTGAATTTGTTTGTGAACTGTCTTGTACTAAGACCTATCCATCGCGGGAAGTATTTACACCTCGCCCCGAAACAGGACGCGTATAAACACTCTACAACAAAGTCTCGTGTCGTACAAGATTGTTCGGTTTTTATTAAGTGTTTTATTACTTTTCTTTTGAAGGGAGAAAGAATGACTCAAGTTGATAAAAGGAAAAATCTAAGGGACTAAGACTCAATCCTAATTGTTTATTTATTTACAAGGTGGTCCTAATGGTTAGTGAAGTTTTCTATTCCTAATGGAAGCTTAGAAACTAATAGAACTCAACTTACTTCTTAATGAAGTTAAGTTGATTCTAGGAACACATGGGGAATCCTATTAAAGTTGTAACAATTAAAATAACAAAAAAAAAAATAAAAATTAAACACAAGGAATAAAATTCTACAAATGCACTAGATGACATGAATTAAAAAATAGCCTACTTTATTTATTCTAATTCTAAGTGAAAAAATGAAATTTCAAGCCTAAGTACTAAATCTAAGCTAATCTTAATATTCATTATAAGAAAAACAAATTAAACTAAACCTAAGTCTAATACCAAATTTAAATGCTAAATCTAATCTATACTATTATTTTTATATTGAACTTTATTTTCTTTTAATGGCCTAAACTAAGGGAATTATGCATAACTAGGCCTAAAACTAATATTCTAAAAAAATACTAAATCTTCTAGAAAAATTATGAAAATTAAACTATGGGATCCTAACATTATCTCTAATCTTATACTAAGAGGGATCCTAAAAATTCCTATTTTTTCTATGCCTAACAAATAATTATTTCCAGCTAAGAATTAATTACTATTTCCTAAGGATTATATCACTAAAACGTAAGATAAAAGCTCCTAAAAATTCCATAAAAAATATCCTAAGAACTATTATGAGCCCTTTAATTACAAAAAAAAAGAATGGCTCAAAAAAGTTGCTGGAAGTTACTTAAATAAAATCAACAAAATTCAGCATGACTAAAAGAAATCTAATAAAGCTAATTAAAAGAAAAATACAGAATTAATTCAAAAATAAACAAATTCCAGAAAATAAAAATGTTATAAATTCCTAAATTCAATTATTAATCTACTTGATTTTTTTTTGGAATTTTATAGTGCTTTCTACTATTTTTATTGAATTTAATTCGAACTATATTAACTTAAAATAAAATCTTAAAGGAATAATGCAGGAGGGGGGCCTTAGTAATTTCTGTGTTATTTTGCTAATGGGTCCAAAAATAGGGGTGCCACTAGCGTTTTGCCTGGGTCCAATTCGCTAAAACAAAAGGAGGTGCAGAAAGTCTTTATTTCATGTTATTTTTTCTTGGTGGGCTTAATAGGGGTGTAAGTATCATAAGCTTTTTCCTCCTAAAGTCTTAATTTAAGAAAAAATGAATTCAACTCAACTTAATATAATATTTTTTTTCTAAAAATCAAAATTAAACTATAGTCTTGATACTTAATTTAAAATTCTATAAACTTCTAAATTATAATTGAATTAGATCCTTATCTAATAATAATACCTATTATAGGCTATTAACTTAAATGATAATATTTTCTAAGCTTATAATAAAAATTTCCTAAAATCTTAAGAAAAAACAGAATTAAACTAAGTTCATGCTAATATTAACTAAAAATCTTAATTTAAAAAAAAAGAATTAAACTAAGCTTATGCTAATATTAACTTAATATTTCGACTTAATAAAATGAAATAACCTAAACTTATTAAAATATTTTTCTAAAATCTGACTTAGGCTATAGTTCTATTAGAAAATTTAATTTGAATCCTTAAACTAAAACAATAATTAACTGATAATCCTAACTAAACTATAGTTTTATTAGAAAAATTAATTTACATCTTTAAACTAACAATAATTAACTGATTCAAATAAAATCACAAGCTGGAAAAGGAACCCTAGTTCCTCCTCTCTCCCTCTTCAAAGCGCCGCAGCCCCCTCCCCTTCTTCATCTTCTCCATCTTCCAAACGAAACCATCACCACCATCGACCGATTCTTCTTCTTCCTCTTCGAACAACCTCGAAACCCTCACAATCTAAATGCCACAAAAACAATCAAGCCGAACTCGCCGAAACCCTAAGTTTTCTTTGTACCCTACTCCGCCGCTAACTCGAAATCTCCACCCTCTCTCACTTCGTCTTCCCCGATCACATCTAATTCCCCCTTCTTGACGAACCCTAACTTCATCACCAGCTCAAAACTACGGCCACGAAAATGCATTCGACGAAACCAATGGCGTTGCCGAGCTAACATCACTAACAAGAAAAGCTCAACAAGGGTTTAGATTTTGGTTTAGATTTTGGTACCTTGAATCGGAGCGGAAATGCATTCGATTGACACACCGAATGTCTCGTTCTTGACGAGCCAACAACGAAACTCGTAGACCTATCTTCAACAATCGTCCGTGGATGAGCGCGCAAAACACAATCGGCTTACCCAACACTTATGGTTTCTCGTCGAACTCCAATCTGTGCTTCTTCTTCGAACTTTTTCCTAATCTCTATCTTTGAACTGTACTGATTGATGTGGTATACTCTTGATTTGTTGCAGACAGATTCAATAAGGAGCTCGCGGATTCGTCACAACCAATGGACCCACAATACAGATGCAACAAAGGATCACTGAAGATGGATATCACAGAGCTAAAGATGCCGCTTCACAGAAGGTTGTTTTGGTCAATAAAGGTAACGAATTCCACCTGATAACTCTGATGATTATTCCTTGTGGTGGTTGGTGATCTTGAAAATGAATACTCAAACATCATCGAAATTGCAAATCCATGAATTACATATGATAATATTGCAATGATGCAGGAACACGAACAACATTGATTCCCAGAAGGTAGGTGAGAACAGATGGGAGGAAAAACTTCAGAGGAAAATGGTGACCAGGAAGAGAAATCCAGAGATTGGGAGGAAGAAGAGAAAGCCAAGAAGATTGATTGAGAAAAGAACAAAAAAATGTGAAGAACTTGAAGCTGTGAAGATATCTGGTTTTATATAACATCTGGAAGATTGTTCTGGAATCCCTCCAATAAGCTTGGTGAGAATTCTGCTATAAGCTCTAATTGAAAGTTTGTTAGAAGTTGGTTCCTTGCAGTTAGAATTCAGTTAGGCTTACTTTTAGGATCTGATTTCTGTTATGAGTTTTTTTGGTTTTGAGTAGTTAGTTATGAATGGTTTGTGGATTCGGTTATGAAGTTTCTCTTTTCTTTTGACAGTTAGTTAAGAAACAATTAGAATCAGCTATGATTCTGTCACACTTATCCTCTTCATTTTCTATTTTTTTTTATTTGTGAACTCATTTTCATCTGAACTTTGTTTGAGATTAGTGCTGACACTTTGGCATTAACCCTTTTTGTAATTAACACTGACTTTTGAACCTCTTCTCTGAGTCATATTATTGATGAACAAATCTGGTTTTTCTTTGCAGTCTGTGAGCTCGACGGTGAAGCAAACATTGTTGGCCCTTTTTATTGGAGAACTTAATAAATGGAGTTATAGTTGATGCGAAGAGATTCTGAATTTCTCTAGATAAAAATCCTGCTATATACCAGTTATCCCATACCTGATCCAGGAGCATGATATATATATATATATGATCCGAGATTGCTCCTTAATAGTAGCCGGTTCGCAAAAATTCAGTTGTGTTTTGGATGAAGAGTGGGCAGGGGTTACGCATCACCTGAAGTGAAAGTGAAGCTGGTTCAGAGAGATTAATGGAGTTGGAGTTGGAGTCTTTTCCTTTAGAATTTTTCTGTGTAAATGCTTTTCCCTGTTATCTTTGTTGTAATTTGGTTAACAAAATGTACCCGAATTTAATTTCCTTTGCTGTAACTGTTTTGATAATAACATAACTTCTTCCAACTCTGTTGGAAACCTCATGATGATCCTTTTTCATTTCGGTTATAATTTCCTCTAGTAACCATTTTTTCAATTTTTACTATAACTTAATTTTCCTCCTCACTTTGTATGAATCTCAGAATTCGTTGGTGTAGGCTTTCTTCAATTTTGTATTGGGGTTTTTGCCCGGCTCATATGGATACACGTGTTTATTGTTATGATTTTGGAATCGTCTACTGTAGGTTCATAATCCCCTTTAAATTCTAAGATTAATAAAAGAATCTTTCCAATAATAATAATAATGTAACATTTGAATTTTCAATTCTTCATCTTGTGCACATCCTGTTTTTTTGAATCCTTGAAAACCATTGGATGCCATTTAGCTTTGTACTAAATTTCCAAAATCAATCTAAATGCCTACTCTTAACGTGTTTATTTTTTTTGGGAATATTGAATCTTTTTACACAATTTGAATCGAACCTCATATCCAAACCACGTTCTCAAACCCTCATTAACTTACATTGCGAGTAACAAGCAACCAAAAACTAAAAGAAAGACCACCATTCCCCAATCACAGTGAAATTCCTAATAAAAATGCCTACAAACTCAGCCATTATCAAAAGCCTGGACTCTTCTCGAGATGCACATTGACTGTGAAAATAACTTGACATCAGAGCCATAATCCCATGATTTTTAATCGGAACATGATATGCGGAAAACCTAATCTCAGGACCTCAATTGATGAATGTCTTTCCATGAGTAATAACACCAATCCTCTTTGAGACATACATTGATAATAATGAAACAAGTAGCCTAGAATATTGAAAGGAAATAAACCCTCGCTTCACACCATTAGCCTCCTAAACCAACGCTCTTGAATAATCCTCTACATAAAGAAAACCATGAGCTTGATAATCCTCTGAATAGGAAGATGCTCCTAATGTTGGGAGCTTAACTTTGACCTTAGCCCCAAACTCAATGATAGACTGAAACTTCAAACCAAACTTTACACGAGACGCTGTTTGATAGACTGATGAATTTCAACACACGACAACCTGAACTTTGAATACGCCCTGTTTAAGCAACGACCCAGTGGTTCAAAATAACCTTGCAATTGTAGTGATCTTTCAATAATTTGACCAAAATTAAATCAAACTCCCATCTGAATTGTGTCACAGCTGAGCCACCGCATTTAGAGTAGAATCATAGTCCAGTGAATATCCTCTGTTATTTCAATCCTTGTCAGGTACGTATAAGGTACAAAACCCTAATTCCTTTGAGCCCTGATCACATGCCTTATGAGACAATGAAATGAACTACTATGATGTAAATGATCTGGTGAGAAATGCAAATGAGTGCGAACTGATACACCAGTAAAGGTAATAAACATGAGGTATACCGGCCGCAGGCGATAACCATCAACGTCAAAGACTGACCTCGGACAGACTTTGCAAAAGAGACAAACTGACCTCGATCAATAAGCTCAAAAAGTGAACTACTATCCTCGAATAATAGCCACAACAACAAGACCAACCTCGGAAGGACTTGAAGAAAAGAAATGTCATCCTCGAATGACAAATCAAAAGATCCTCGGATCTAACACGAAACCACCCTCAAATGGAGACGCAAAGGTATACCAGCCTCGACTGATAACACAAAGAACAAGCTGACCTCAGACAGACTTTGCAAAAGAGACAAACTGACCTCGATCAATAAGCTCAAAAAGTGAACTACTATCCTCGAATAATATCCACAACAACAAGACCAACCGCAGCAGGACTTGAAGAAAAGAAATGCCACCCTCAAATGACAATCCAAAAGATCCTCGGATCTAACACGAAACCATCCTCGAATGGAGACGCAAAGGTATACCAGCCTCGACTGATAACACAAAGAACAAGCTGACCTCAGACAGACTTTGCAAAAGAGACAAACTGACCTCGATCAATAAGCTCAAAAAGTGAACTACTATCCTCGAATAATAGCCACAACAACAAGACCAACCGCAGCAGGACTTGAAGAAAAGAAATGCCACCCTCAAATGACAATCCAAAAGATCCTCGGATCTAACACGAAACCATCCTCGAATGGAGACGCAAAGGTATACCAGCCTCGACTGATAACCAAACACAAAGCTGACCTCAGATAGACTTTGCAAAAGAGACAAACTGACCTCGATCAATAAGCTCAAAAAGTGAACTACTATCCTCGAATAATAGCCACAACAACAAGACCAACCGCAGAAGGACTTGAAGAAAAGAAATGCCACCCTCAAATGACAATCCAAAAGATCCTCGGATCTAACACGAAACCATCCTCGAATGGAGACGCAAAGGTATACCAGCCTCGACTGATAACCAAACACAAAGCTGACCTCAGACAGACTTTGCAAAAGAGACAAACTGACCTCGATCAATAAGCTCAAAAAGTGAACTACTATCCTCGAATAATAGCCACAACAACAAGACCAACCGCAGAAGGACTTGAAGAAAAGATATGTCATCCTCGAATGACAATCCAAAAGATCCTTGGATCTAACACGAAACCATCCTCGAATGGAGACGCAAAGGTATACCAGCCTCGACTGATAACCAAACACAAAGCTGACCTCAGACAGACTTTGCAAAAGAGACAAACTGACCTCGATCAATAAGCTCAAAAAGTGAACTACTATCCTCGAATAATAGCCATAACAACAAGACCAACCGCAGAAGGACTTGAAGAAAAGATATGTCATCCTCGAATGACAATCCAAAAGATCCTTGGATCTAACACGAAACCATCCTCGAATGGAGACGCAAAGGTATACCAGCCTCGACTGATAACCAAACACAAAGACAATAGGGCAAGATGGAACGGGATCGTTGTACATAAACGAGAGCCCAAGCAAACAGGACCATTGTACAAAACGAGAACCTGTAATGCGACTGTTGTACCAAACAAGACGCGGAACAAGTGACAAACATTGACTTGAAAAGACAAGGATGTCTGAAAAATGATATTGGTATCCTCTGTGCGGTGTACTTCAGGTTGACAAGATACTATAAGTCGTACGTAATATACCTCAAAACTGGCCCATGCTGGCATGCATATGTTTGAATTTATGGTGTAATGCTCCATGATGATGGAAATGCTACGCTTTGGAGGATGCAGACGCAATGATGATTATGCGAATGACAATGCAAAGGAGATCTCCTGATAAGGAGACTGCAGGTAATTCCAGATAACTTGGCTGGGAAGAAACGATGATCACTGCATTGATCTAGTTCATCTTGGTGAGGAGGAAACAACTCTGCGGGGAAAGCTGTTAATAATTCACTGGCTCAGAATAGCCCACACTGCCAAAAATAAATTGGACTTTGAGATTGGAGTACCAAGACCCTGTCGGAGATGGACTCTTCTTGAACTCTGGTGGGGAAGTGAGGACTTCCTGATCTGGCTGAGAACCAAAGGCATGACACTGTTGAGGATGCACCTTGCTGGGGAGGAAAGACACTCCTTGTACTGCTGAGAATTGCCCCTGTCTGAAGGGAAACTTTTTCTTGGGGATGACACCCACCTTCTGCTACCTTGTTGGGAGAAATTTCAGCTTCCACTTTACTGGGGATGAAAGATAATGTCAATGATAAAGCTTCCCGCTGAAGATAAGAGCTCAAGTTACCACTTGCTGGGGATAAGAGATAAATCATCTCATGTTGGGAATGAGAGATGTAAGGCGTCTCATGCTGGTGATGAGAGACGATGATACTCTTCTTCTTAAGAAGTAACCTTCCATGAGACTTGCTAAGGAACCTTGATCGATGAAGTCCGCAGATGAAACGACACTTGCAGTATTGTGCTGACAATGGCTTTGCCCCTAGCCCCGGGTTGATAGGTTGTCAACTAATCATGAGTGAACAATGGTTCTTTGCAATTTTCAACTCGCCTCAGATTAAGGTCCTTCAGAAGTAAATGTCTCAAGAGGATTTTACAGAAAACATGGCATATGAAATTGTCGCTCCCACCAAATGAAGCCGGGTCAAATGGGGTACAGACGCGAACGGTCGGCGAAGGGAACAATGAGAACACACAGCAGTGAACTCACTGGAGATGAATAGAGTCGCCAGCTAGGCATTTTTATCCCGGAGGAAAGGTAATGCTGCATAGACCTAGAAAAAGATAGATAAGACGGTTGCGAACCAGAGAGACTGAGAAAGGGGGTTGGTTACAACCTGGGAAGGTATTAACACCCAGATTGTCCGCCGTACTCGACGGGATCCACGCTTAAAAGATTTATGTTTTAAAGGGGTAGTGTCAGTGCAATTTGTGTATAAAATAGCTGGAAAAGAATGTACAGGTGTCAGTATAAAAGAAGTGAAGTGTAATATGTGTACAGTGTCAGTGTGAGGATAAGAGTGAAATGCTCATGATAATGAGACTAAGAGAATGAAGCTGGAAGGAGGGGGAATATACAGAGACTTTTGTTCGATAACTGTTAAGTTATGCCTACGTATCCTCTCGTGCAATGAGGAAGTCAGAACACCGTAGTTCGACCCAAAGAGACTGAAAGATGAATTGACTTGTGAACTGCTTACTTGTCTATGCTCAAGTGTATGATTTGTCTGGCACAGATGCAAACTGTCTTGCATTAGACGGAAGAAGCATGTTCTCGGTTGTGAGTGAAGGTGATGAGAAAAGAATCCCGAAGGAGACGATTATTGTTTGTTTTTGAGTTTTCAGTCTTTTATTGCTTTTGAAAGTTTGTCATAAGTTAATGAGCTTAAGCCTAAACCAATGGATTTAGTAAACTCATCACATCTTCCCTCTGATTAGGGGTAATGAGAATACCTTAAGTGTGAAGTCAGCTTCTCACACTTAATCACCTTTGATGTAGGATTAAGATCATTAACCTACTTGTGATTATTTAGATGTTTTTGGTGTTTTGTTTAGTGTTGAGTAATGAGATTAAGCCATAATCAAGGATTAAACAGACTCATTACACCATCCTAATAGAAGGATAATAGATGAGAATGTTTAAGCTGAGGAAAGCTCCTCAACTTAATCCATGATTAGGGATTAAACTCATGACAAAACAAGCTTTTGATTAAGTGGATTTTATTTAATGGTATGATGATGAAGTGATTTTTAGGGTTTGTAAGACAACTTGAGGGGGACTTGTCCATTAACACTAGGGTTAGTCCTTCTCAACCAATTAAGGAAGAATTAGAACCCTAATGCAAGGCCCAAGTTACAAGTGTGATGTCTTGATGATTATTAGATGGATTGATTAAAGGAGTTAAACACATTAAGGGTTTAACACTTAGGATTAAAGTTATACACTCCATCCTAAGATAAGGATGCAGGCATAAACTTAATCACAAAGCCTTAAAGCCTTTAGGGTTTAGTCCCTGATTATGAGATGAGAAGAGAAGACTCAAAAGAGACACAAAGGTAAAACTAAGAGGGGGGACTAATCAAAACCCTAATCATTGTCATGCTTGGTTGTTCCTAAGGTTTGTGAGGTTTTCAAGAGAAGCCTTCAATGGAACCACCAGGAAGCAGATGAATGGAGCAAAGAGAAGCAAATCAACTTGCTTCATTCAAGAAGTCAAGTCACTTGAGGAAAGAAAGTAAGAAGAAAAAGAATGAGCAAGCTCAAACTCAAACACATATAAAGATGCAGTAAGGGATGCAAGATAAATGAAAAGAAAAAGTTATGAGAAGTGAAGGCAAATTCACTTCTCAAGGCACTTACCACCTGAAATGTTAGAAAAGAAATGCAATGCAATGCAAGATGAGATGAGATGACATGATGAGAAACAAAACCAGAAGCATACACATGATGCAAATGATGTTATGAGATACTACAAACATGAGGCAGCACATGGAAATGGTCATACAAGTTTATGAATGCAAATGAAGCAAGTTTAGAAGCATGGACATACATGAAAAGTTATGAAGCATACAAGGCATACAACATGGCAAATGGAATATTCAATGATCAAACATGCTTCTAATATGTCTTAAGATGTCTAATGGATCAAATGGATGCACAAAATGCTATGGCAAGTCATGGTATGCAAGCAAATGCAAGATGAATGCAAAAGGAAGCCCAAATTAGGGTTTATGATCAATGCACAAAACAAAAACCAAAACCAGAAGCAAACATCAAGATAAAAAATTGAAAATGCATCCAAGGGAACCCTAACCCTACACAAACTCACTGCCCAAAGGAGAGGTTCTAACTCTAAACCTAATGAGGGTTATGAATTTCTTAAGTTGGCTAGGGTTTTTAGGGTTCCTAAACAAGAAAATTTTCAAACAAAATGAAAATGAAAGATCAAATCATGACCATTTAATCTTACAAACTTCATGCTAAACACAATGCAATGCAAAAAGAATCAATGTCCAACTCTTCATGGACAGGCAGAAATGATTTTTTAAACTTTGGATCAAATTAATGCATAAAAATGATTTTAATTCAATAAAAAATTATTAAAATGCATCAAGATCAAAAAAGAAATTTGGTTTGAAGGTTGGACAATGTTTCTAAATGTCTTAGAACATTTCATGAATTTTTTGGTGATTTTTAAATACCTAAAAGTATTTTTAATAAATTAATTTCCATTAATCAATTAAAAATAATCTTTTAAATATTTAAAAATACTTTTTTAATGATAAAAATAAAAACAAAAATATTTTTGTGTCATAAAAATTATTAAAACCCATGAGAAAAAGTTTCATAATTTTTAGATATTTTTTACTATTTTTAATAAATTATGCAAGTTAAATGAAAAGAAAAGAAATTAAAATGAATTTAATCTGATTTAAATGAAAGTCAACGCATCCTAGGGCCTGGATTCAAAGCTACACGCGCGGGAAGAGACTTGGCGCCAGATCTCACGGCCAGAATTCAAATTTCGCTAATCAATGCTTATGCCCTAATCTCGCCGTTAAACACACTCAGATGACCGGAACAGTGCTCCGGTCATCTTCCCCGTTCAACCAAAATCTCTAACTCACTCCATACGCATCTAAAATGACTTCTAAGAACCCAGAAATGATTCCCACAAGCTCACGATTCAAAACCCCCACTCAAAACAAATTTATCATTCATGGAAAGGCTGAATCGAAGCAAACAAAAACTAGGGCAAAACAGTTTCAGGAAGCAATTAAATCCTCATTTCATCACCATTTTCGAAACTAAAAGCATCAGGATATTCAGTGAAGCATGGAGAACAAGTTTAGAACATAAAAAATGATTTCTGGAAAAATATTTCTTGAGTTACCTGAGATTCGAAGCTTTCACTCCAGCAACTTTCAGGCCTCCCTTCTTGGTGAAATCCCCTCCACTTGACCCTCTGGTGATGCTTGAATGCTCAAGAGGAATTTATATTGGCTGGATGAAGAGTTTGAGCAGCTTCTGCTCAAGCTCAGTTGAAAATGGCAATGGTGGTTCAGGCTGTTTCTGGCAAGGGTGAAGGGTTCTTTGTGGTCCAGATGATGAGTGGAGAAGGTTTGTGGAGTTGGTTTTGATGTTTGTGTGCTGTGGAGAGAGTTTCGAAAGAAACTGCAAGTTGGAGTGAAAATGGTGAAATGGAGTTGTGGCCTGTTTCAGGCCTGGTTCTTGGTTGCTTTGGGCTCAATGAGGCATGGTGAGTTGATTGGTGAAAATGGTTTGAATGTTTATGAGCTGGGCAGAGAGTTTCGAAGAGAGATGCAAAATGGAGTGTTTTTTGGAATGTGATGCTATGGCCTGTTTTTGCTTGGCTTCTTGATGTGTTTTGCTAGCAGATGGAAAGTATAAACAATTGCAAGTGGCCAGAGGATGTGACATGGCCTGTGGTGATTGGGATGTTTGCTTTTGCCAAAAGTCAACTTTTTGTGTAAGAGAGGTATGGCTTGGTTCTAGGCTAGTACAAGCATGGGGCTGCGCAGCAAGGGTGAGGGGAAAGGCTAGCCAAAGTCAGCATCCAATGTTGCAAGTTGTAGGAAGTGTGATGAGTGGTTTTGCAAGTTGGCACACTTTTGAAACTTCATGGAAAAGTCTTGTTACACAAACCATAACCATGTGAAACCTTGGTCCAATTATGATTTTTAAGGCTCATAGAATGTTTGTGTAATGGTTTGAAGTGAATTAGAAGTTACAAATGGCATTGGTTCATGGTTTTGCAAAATTCTCATTTGGTGCACATCTTGAAAATCAATGATTTTTGCCAACTTTGTCACACCATAACTTTTGATCCAAGAAGAATTTGATCATGTTCTTGTACTTTTTGAAAAGGGAAAAATGTATTCTACAACTTTCATGACCAAAGTTTTTCCATTTGAAGCATTTTTGGATCAAGAATCAAGGCTTGAAAAGTGACCTAAAATGAAGCATTCTTGAAAAGTCAACTATGCCCAAAAAGTCAACACTTGCAAAAACTCCAAATTCCTGATTTTTGTGAACTTCAACCATCTTCTATGCTCAAATAAAGGTCATATACACTCAAAATGATGAAGATCACCCATTGGTTGGGTCATTGGGGGCCTCAGATGCCCTGATTTTACACTGACTTGCTTGAAAAGTCAACTCTTGATCAGATGACTTCCCCATGGAATTTCTTCATGAAAATTGATATGCATACTCCCTATACCATATAGAGACCAATGGAAACAAGAATGACCAAAAAATTTGGAGTTATGGCCTCTGAAACCAAAACCCTAATTTTAGGTCAACTGTGCAGTCAAACTTGGCTCTGCATCCATACCAAACTCAGTTCTTGTGATTCTTTTGAAATCTTGACTTTGAGAGGATGGAATATGATACAAGGACACATGTGGATCCCTTTGAAGTGATTGATGACCCTTGGAGTGGCTCAAGAAGCTCTTGGATTGCTCAGATCACAAACCCTAGGTGCAGATGACTTAGAAACAATGCAGTGACTCAAAATTGAGATATGAGATGTTATGATTGTGTTTATGCATATGAAATGATCACAAGCCATGGTGTGAATGGGTGAGGGCAAATTTGGGGTGTTTACAGCTGCCCCTATTCAAACATGAATTAGCTGTGCAGGATGTAAGCGACGGCTTAACAGGCGAACAAGATAACTTGTGGTTGAATACCAAAGACAGTCCAAAATTTGCACTCACAGAATGAAGAAGAAAAGGGGTATAGACTGTAAAAGGAAAATAAAGTATATTGTAAAGTGAGGGCGACGGAGGACGACCGTCGAGCAGAGGACGACTGCTGGGTAAAGAGCAATGACGGGGACGGCCGACATGCTGAGAAAAGTGCTGAAAATAAAGCAATGACGGGGACGGCCGACATGCTGGGGATAAAAGGTAAAGCTAAGACGGGGACGGCCGACTGGCTGGGGAAAATGAAATATATGATGGGGACGGCCATCACGATAAAACTGTAAAAATCTCTGGGGGTTAATGAAACATGACGGGGACGGCCATCAAGTTCACAAAGCAAAGTAACCAATGATGGGGACGGCCATCGGGCTAAAAGAAAAGGGACCACGACGGGGACGGCCATCGGGTTAAAGAATAAATGAAATAAACAGATGATGGGGTACGGCCATCAAAGGTGAAGGACGATCACCTAGCAGGGAACGGCTGCTCTGCTGGGGAGTAAAGGAAATATGATGGGGACGGCCATCAAAGGTGGAGGACGACCACCTGGCAGGGGACGGCTGCCAAAAATGTCAACGATGGGGACGGCCATCGGATGAAAGGTCAACGATGGGGACGGCCATCGGACGAGCATGATGGAGGACGACCATCAAGAGGTGGAGGACGACCACCTAGCAGGGGACGGCTGCTCTCGAGGTTTCTCATGACATAGGACGAATGCCAGATAACCAAAATCAACAATGGGGACGGCCATTGGATAAAATGATGAAGGACGATCATCAAGAGGTGGAGGACGACCACCTAGCAGGGGACGGCTGCTAAAAATCAACGATGGGGACGGCCATCGGATGAGCATGATGGAGGACGACCATCAAGAGGTGGAGGACGACCACCTAGCAGGGTACGGCTGCTCTCAGGGTTTATCATAACACAGGACGAGTGTTAGATAAGAAGGAAAATTTGTTTTGTTGGCAATCTACTGGGGATATAGTAAACACGGACGAGTATTTACAACCAAGAAGAGAAAGTATAAGTGTTTAGATGTTGTGTATAGATTAAAGATGCGGACGAGCATCCTTAAGACTACGATACGGACGAGTATCGGGTAGAAACAAATACTGACACGTGTTCAGAGATGATGATACGGACGAGTATCAACGGGTTAACAAAGAACACGGACGAGTGTTGCATCTGAAGGGACTCTTCTGGGGAATAATAGATACAGACGAGTATCTATATTCAAGAAAACATAAGTGTTTGACACGGTGTATGGATTAAAGATGCGGACGAACATCCTTAAGACTATGATACGGACGAGTATCATGCAGAAACAAACACTAGACGCAATGTTCTGAGATGATGGTACGGACGAGTACCAACTGGTTAACAAAGAACATGAGCCAAAGTCGAATCTGTGGGGATGTAACTGGTATGTACAAGATACGGACGAGTATCTGTATAAGTGCAACATGAGTAGTGAGCATGAGTATTGTATAGATGAGTGTTTATCTGCTGGGGAAGGTGACACGGACGAGTGTCGAGAGAGAAAAGTATAATAATATCAACAAGTATATGGGTTGTAAAAGTGTAGGCGACTGCGCTGGGGAAATGACATGGACGGGTGTCAAAGGATTGTGTATATAGGTATATGTGAGTGCAAAGAGGATGTCTTTGGCTTTCTGCTGGGGATATGACACTGACGGGTGTCAGGACGTATCTGTAATACGGGTGGTATTGTTTGTAAAGAGTGCTCAGGCGACTTTACTGGGGAAAGATGACACGGACGGGTGTCAAAGTGAGTATATACTGGTGTTTGTGATTGTGAGGCAGCTGTTTTTGCCGGGGACTCTGGTGGGGATTTTCCTGTACATTGTTGATGAATGGTTATTATTCACAAGCGTTGATTCAGAACATGACTTATGATTATGCTATGTATTTTATTTTTCTGCCGTAATGCTCCGTATTAGACGGAATGCTACGCTTTGTGGGTGAATATGATGCGAATGCTATGATTATGCAAAGATACCAAACCGGGATCCGGGTCCCGTTGCTGCGAAGATTTTTGATTGATCTGTTTGAAACAGGCATCCCATCTGGGGATGAGATCACGGGTAGATCTGATGATATGATATCTGCTTGGGGATACGGGTCAATGATAGACCTATCCTAATAAATGAGAGACTCAGCTGGGGTTTGTAGAAGCTTTCTTCACTCTGTTGTGACTCCTTCATGCGTTGCTCTTCTGGATAGAGGCTGCAGCTCTGTGGGGGGATGGTTCCCTGACTTTTGTGCTCCGGCTGAGGATAAAAAGGCAACTCGGCTGGGGAGAAAGAGAGATCACTGAGAGACTTCCCTAAGGATTCTGTTAAAGAGGATCCTTGACTCAGCCGGGGATATAGGTGCCTTTTTGTAATACCTGCCCATTCTGATGGGGATAAGTAATACGTGGCCAACTCAGCTGGGGAGAGAGCACTTCGGGTGCTAAAATTGAGTGTTGATTTGTCAGCTTGCTGGGGATGAAGCTTACATGCCCCAAGTTGCATTCTGGATACCTGCAATCCTGAAAAAGATAGAGAAACGCGCAAGGTAATCCCGAGGTATCCTTTACTGGATTCCGTCATAGGAGTTTAGATACTTCTGAGAGTAAGCATATTTCCTGCAAGCATGTTTTTTATTTGAAGATAAACATCTGTATTCTTATGCAATCAGTTTTTCTTTTAAGACATCAGACATTTTTTGCGAGTAAAATGTACAAAACGAGACATGACTGAAAATCTGGTTTTATTAATTCATATGCCCTGAATTGGCAAGATACAGTCAAAGGAACATATCCCCTGAAATGAGGAGATTGTTACAAATTGAGAAACAAAATGCTGGCAGTGTTGACGGCGCTTTGAGGAGCTTCCTCTTCACTATGACCCGTATGACTTTTGACGTTCTTCTCATCTTGCTTTTTTTTGAAGAATGTTGATTCTGACTGAAGCTTGATCCTTTCGAAGCTTACCAAGTTGTAGATGATACAGACGAATTCAAAATGCAGTCATTCGCTTATTCCCTTATTTTGCATGGATCTCCCTTTCGGGTTTTCAATCCATCGGGATACCCATTTTTGCCTGAGCTGTCCAATGCGGCTTTTCAACTCGGCGGGTGTACGTTTTTCATTTATTTTCCCTTATTTTTGCCCGAGTCGTTTATTCTGTTTTTGACTCGCCGGGATGCCCTATTTTTGCCTGGACTTACATTCTGTTTTTATGTCCAGCGGGTCATTCTTATGCGAAGTATTTTTTAACTGCATCTGAATTCACAGGGGACGGGAAATCTTCACCGTCCATGGTGCTGAGCATCAGTGCCCCACCAGAGAAAACTTTCTTTACCACAAATGGTCCTTCATAGTTCGGAGTCCATTTGCCCCTGTGGTCTGTATGAGGAGGGAGGATTCTTTTCAGCACAAGATCTCCTACTTGGTACCCTCGGTGCCTGACTTTCTGATCGAAGGCCTTCTTCATTCTCTTCTGATACAACTGCCCATGACAGATTGCAGTCAATCTTTTCTCTTCAATCAGACTCAGTTGCTCGTATCGGGCCCGAACCCATTCTGCTTCACTCAGTTTAACATCCATCAGTACCCAGAGGGAGGGTAATTCAACTTCGACAGGTAGGACTGCTTCCATACCATACACAAGCTGATACGGTGTTGCCCCAGTGGATGTTCTGATTGATGTGCGGTACCCATGCAAGGCGAAAGGTAGCATTTCATGCCAGTCTTTGTAGGTGACTACCATCTTCTGCACAATCTTCTTAATATTCTTGTTAGCCGCCTCAACAGCGCCATTCATCTTTGGCCTGTAAGGAGAAGAATTGTGATGTTGGATCTTGAAGTCCCGGCATAGCTCTGCCATCATTTTGTTGTTTAAGTTGGAACCATTATCAGTAATGATTCGCTCGGGCACTTCGTATCGACAGATGATATCTCTTTTCAGAAATCTGGCTACCACTTGTCTCGTGACGTTTGCATATGAGGCCGCTTCAACCCACTTGGTGAAATAGTCAATGGCGACCAGGATGAATCTGTGGCCATTTGAAGCAGTTGGCTCAATCTTGCCGATCATGTCAATGCCCCACATGGCGAAGGGCCATGGTGAAGATATGATGTTCAAAGGATTGGGAGGCACGTGCACTTTATCTGCGTAGATCTGGCATTTGTGGCATTTCCTGGCATAGGCACAACAGTCGGCATCCATTGTGATCCAGTAATAGCCTGATCTTAACAATTTCTTAGCCATTGCATGTCCTCTAGCATGGGTACCAAAGGAGCCTTCGTGCACTTCATGCATCAGCAAATCTGCTTCCGTCTTGTCAACACATCTGAGGAGTACCATATCAAAGTTCCTTTTGTATAAAGACCCATCAGTGTTCAGAAAGAAACTACCAGCAAGCCTTCTCAAAGTCTTCTTATCATTGGAAGATGCCCCAGGTGGGTATGTTTGATCTTCCAAGAAGCATTTAATGTCATGGAACCAAGGCCTATCATCTTTAACAACATCTGTTGCGAACACATATGCTGGTCTGTCGAGTCTGGATACTGAAATCTGAGGTACAAAGTTAGCAGCTTGAACTTTGATCATGGATGAAATGGTAGCAAGAGCATCTGCAAATTGATTCTCGTCCCGAGGGATATACTCAAGCTTGACTGTTGTGAAGAACGTCAATAACCTTCTTGTATAATCCCTGTAAGGTATCA
The DNA here is from genome assembly GCA_963966055.1 of Lathyrus aphaca. NCBI lineage: Eukaryota > Viridiplantae > Streptophyta > Magnoliopsida > Fabales > Fabaceae > Lathyrus > Lathyrus aphaca. The sequence goes on from OZ014520.1 coordinate 37,276,770, forward strand.
GATGATCCTGGTGTGTATACCATTTGCCGTTGGTTTGATTGACTACCAAAGCTGAATCTCCGAATACGGTCAATGTCTTGATCCTGAGGTCAATGGCTTCCTCGAGACCCATAATGCAAGCTTCGTATTCAGCTTCGTTGTTAGTGCAGTTGAAAGCGAGTTTTGCCGAGAAAGGCATGAGAACTCCTTTGGGTGTAATGAGTACTGCACCAACACCACGACCATTCATATTAACAGCCCCATCAAACATCATAGTCCATTCTTCTTCCGGGTCAGGCCCTTCAGTGTGAACAGGCTCTTCATGATCTTTTGCTTTTATGAACATGATGTCCTCATCAGGGAAGTCAAACCTCATAGGCTGGTAGTCATCAGTGGGTTGCTCAGCAAGATATTCAGATAGTACACTGCCCTTGATGGCTTTCTGAGAGGTGTACTGGATGTCGTATTCTGTGAGGATCATTTGCCATCTTGCAACCCATCCGGTAAGAGCTGGCTTCTCGAAAATGTACTTAACTGGGTCCATCTTGGATATCAACAAAGTAGTGTGGGTCAACATATACTGTCTCAGTCGGCGAGCAGCCCACGCTAAAGCACAGCAAGTTTTCTCGAGCAGTGAATAACGCTGTTCACAGTCGGTAAACTTTTTGCTTAGGTAGTATATTGCATACTCTTTTCGACCAGACTCGTCTTGCTGGCCCAGCACACACCCCATCGACTCTTCTAATACTGTCAAGTACATTATCAGAGGTCTTCCTTCAACTGGAGGCATAAGGATTGGAGGTTCTTGCAGATATTCCTTGATCTTGTCAAAAGCCCTCTGGCAGTCTTCATTCCACCTGACCGTCTGTTCCTTTCTCAACAATTTGAACAAGGGTTCACAGGTTGCTGTAAGGTGGGATATGAACCTTGAGATGTAGTTCAATCGACCTAAGAAACCTCGAACTTCTTTCTCTGTTTTCGGTGCAGGCATCTCTTGAATGGCTTTGACTTTATCAGGGTCAACTTCAATCCCTTTCTCGCTTACAATAAAACCCAGCAGCTTACCGGATCGCACCCCGAATGTGAATTTGTTGGGGTTCAACTTCAGTTGGTACTTCCTCAGACGCTTGAACAATTTCAGTAGATTCACCAGGTGATCTTCCTCTGTAAGGGACTTGGCAATCATGTCATCCACATAACACTCGATTTCCTTATGGATCATATCGTGGAATAATGTTACCATAGCCCGTTGATATGTTGCACCGGCATTCTTCAATCCAAATGGCATCACTTTGTAGCAGAACGTGCCCCAGGGTGTGATGAATGTTGTCTTCTCCATGTCTTCAGGTGACATTTTGATCTGGTTGTATCCTGAAAATCCATCCATGAAGGAGAATACCGAGAACTGAGCCGTATTATCCACCAATACATCAATGTGAGGTAAAGGGAAATCATCTTTCGGGCTGGCTCTGTTCAGATCCCGGTAATCCACACACATTCTTACTTTGCCGTCCTTCTTAGGCACAGGTACAATATTAGCAACCCACGGCGGATAGCTAGTTACAGCAAGGAACCCGGCGTCCCATTGCTTTTGTACCTCCTCCTTGATCTTCATTGCCATGTCTGGACGAGTACGGCGCAGTTTCTGTTTAACCGGTGGACATTCTTCTCTCAAAGGCAGCTTGTGTACGACAATGTCGGTATCCAACCCTGGCATATCTTGGTAAGACCAAGCAAACACATCTACATACTCTTGAAGCAGGTCAACCAGTTGTCTCTTCACTGAGTCTTGCAGGCAGGCCCCGATTTTAACTTCTTTCACGTCTTCATCTGTACCAAGATTGATCATTTCAACCTCCTCCTGGTGAGGAGTAATAAACCTTTCCTCTTGTCTTAACAACCTGGCTAGCTCTTCAGGAAGCTCATATTCTTCTTCAACCCCTTCATCAGCTTGATTGATTGGATTGTCAAAGTCATACGAAGTCACAGCCGTGCTGTTGTCGGTGCTGTCAGGAAGGCATTCTCTGCAAGGGTTCAGTTGGTTCATTTTAGTGATTTGATTTTAATCTTGTTTTAAAAGTGAAATAAAAATTGTCATTTTGAAAACACTGCCATTTATTTTTTGTACAAAAAGAAAAATGGAAAAACAGTGAGCAGAAAAGAAAAAGACTCATTTGCAAAAAGATGTCTGATATTTCATTGATTAATCTTGTTTGCACAAAAAGTACAGATGGCCCGATTACAAAATGAGTCTTGTCATCTTGGGCAAGATGCAAGACTTTGATGCATGCTTATAAAAATACAGGAAATAATAATTACTCTGCATGAGTAACTCTTATAATTTCCTGGGAAGACCAGTTCGAGACACTGCTCCCCGGGATCTTTGGACGAATCCAGCTTTCCAGGTTGCGTTCCTCTTCCAGCTCGTCTTCCAGACAGTTGATAGCATCAGGAGTAAGCATCCCCCCGCTCACAAAATTGGGCTCTTTCGCAGCCGCTGCTTGATCTTGTTGAGTTGGTTTGTAACCCAACCCAAATCTGTCTTCTTTCTTCTCCACCGGTAGTAGCTTGCCCCAGCCTTGGGCAGTTCTTTCCTCAACAACCTTCCGGGCTTGTTGGTATGATGATATTGAAGTACCAGGCACAGCAGATGTTTCATTCACATTCAAAGCTTCAAACCCCTGGCTCATTGTTTCATGGATCTCTCCGTCCATTTCAATGTACTTATAGGTAGCCAGGTGGCTGACGAAAATATCCTCTTCTCCACAGATTGTAACGATTTGGCCCTCCCACTCGTATTTTAACTTCTGGTGAAGGGTAGAGGTCACGGCGCCAGCAGCGTGAATCCATGGCCTACCCAACAAACAGCTGTAGGCAGGCTGAATGTCCATCACATAGAAGATAGTTTAAAGGTCTGCGGGCCAATCGTTATGGGCAACTCAATCTCTCCCAGAACCGATCTCTTAGAACCATCAAAGGCTCTCACCACCAGGTTGCTGGGTCTCAATGCCAATCCATCATATTCTAGCTTCACCAGAGCCTTTTTAGGTAAGACATTGAGGGATGACCCCGTGTCTACCAGCACATGGGAAAGGACAGCACCTTTGCATTCCATGGTTATGTGCAAGGCTTTGTTATGGCTGCGGCCTTCCGTTGTCAAATCAGTATTGGTGAACCCTAGTCCGTGACTAGCATTAACATTTCCCACTACTGCTTCCAGCTGATTGACAGTGATCTCTTCAGGCACGTAAGCTGCGTGCAGGACTTTGAGTAGTGCATTCCGATGGGCTTCGGAGCACATGAGCAATGATAGGATTGAGATCTTGGAAGGCGTCTGATGAAGCTGATCCACTATTTTATAATCACTCTTTTTGATGATTCGCATGAACTCATCAACCTCTTGATCGAATGGTGTCTTCAAAGCTTCCTTAACAGCTTGATCTTCCTGCACAGGGCTCTTCCCTTTTGCCTTGGCAGCAGCTTCTGCTTCGGCAGTGGGTCTCTGAATTTGTGGAGCGAAAAGACGTCCGCTTCGAGTGAAGCCTCCGCCTCCTCCCACATTGTCAATTTGTGGTGCAGGGGTTGATGATTCAAAAGTGATTCTTTGTCCTTCGCAGTACAGGTCAGAGCCGTAATGCCAGGGGATGGCATTACTACTTTCATAAGGTACTGGTCCAGGCACCGTGATAGTGACTGGACTGACTGCAGCTGCGGAAGGAATTGTGATAGTCTGTGGGTCGTAATAAATTGTCACTGGTGCCCTGATGGGAGCAGCACTTTCTGAGTTGTAGGCGGAGTTGTTTTCAGGATCGTAGAATATGGTGACAGTTGAGACATCTTCATGATTTGTTGCTGGTGTTGTAGGAGACATTGTCGGGAGTGTGGATGTTGTTGTTGTAGGAGCTTCATAATGGAGTGGTGCTGGAGTTGTAGAAGGAACATTCATTGATATCTGATCAGTTGAAATGACAGACGAAGTACTCGTTGATGAAACCGAAGAATTATCAGGAACAATAGTTGTTGCAGTTGTAGGAGGTTCTGAAGCCGTTGCTGATGAGATTGATGGATTTGTTGGAAATGATGTGGTGATCTGAAGCTGGCCACTCTGAATTAGGCCATCTATGCCATTCCTCAAATTGTCGCACCCATTTACCGAGATATTGCAGTAAGCACAACCCAACTCACACCCCGGGAACATTTGACATTCCAGGAGTTGAGCCTTGATTTCCACCAATGGTGTCCTGATCTGTCCCACACTGGTTATTAAATAAGACGGTTTGTCTTCTTCAATAGCGTTAATTCTAGGACCACCGTGGTTCGGCATTGGGTTCTTATTGACATTGGGTGGTGGTGCGAAATTCAGAGCTTTTGAGTCCACCAGGTCTTGTACCTTCATGTGCAGAGCTCTGCACTTTTCTGTACTGTGGCCAGGTGCGTTTGAATGAAAAGCACACCTAGCATTGGAGTCATAGTTCCTGGGTAGACTGTTGGGATCTGGAGGTGCCAGCGTCCTTAGCTCAACTAGGTTGAGTTTCAGGAGTTGTGGCAGCAGAGTAGCATATGGCATAGGGATCCGATCGATTACCCTATTAGCTTGAGATGGCCTCTGTTGGAATGGCCTCTGTTGAGTGTGGTTGTTGGTGTTGCTGTTGTTGTAATTCCTTGGAGGATACTGAGATTGCTGGTGGTACTGAGGTTGTGGCTGATAGTTTTGTTGTGGAGGTTGATAGACGGGTTGAGGATGAGCTGGAGCAGGAATGGTGACTGCTGCTACAGACCTGTGGACATTTTGGGGCCTGCCCCTGTTGGTGTGGATGGCATTGGTCTCGCCAGTTCTTCTTGGGCCTGCAAAAGGCTTTCTTGTACTACTGGACGAGCTTGCTCCGTTGTCTAAGATCTTACCCATCTTCAATAGGCTTTCAATTCTCTCCCCAGCTATGATAACATCTGCAAAGCTAGTGGAAGAGAAAGCAGCCAGCCTGTCAATATAAGTTCCCTGAAGGGTGTTCATAAACATATCTGCCATTTCCCTTTCAGACATAGGGGGTTGAACAGCAGCAGCCAGTTGCCTCCATCTCTGGGCATATTCTCGGAAACTTTCCCTTGACGACTGTGACATTCCCATTAGGAGGGTCCTGTTGGGTGCCATGTCTAAATTGTACTGATACTGTCTGATGAAGGCCTCTGCCAAGTCCTTCTAGCATCTAATAGTTGCCCTCGTCAAGTGAGAGTACCATTCTCTCGACGCTCCAGTCAAGCTGTCTTCGAAATAGAACATCCAGAGCTTCTCATCCATAGTATAAGCCTTCAGCCTCCCCAGAAAAGATTGTAAATGAGTCCGGGGGCATGAAGTCCCGTTGTATTTTTCAAAACAAGGAGGCTTGAACTTATGGGGGGATCCTGACCCCGTCTACCAAGCCCATGTCCATGACATCGAAGCCCAAAGAGTTTTGAGATTCTAAGGACCTCAATTTCTCAGCTATCTCATCCAACCTTCTATCATAAGCTTCCTCCCCAGCACCCATTACGGTGAATTGATCCTCCTGGGGGTCTTCTTGAAGTACCCTGGCTGCAGTGGCAGTCCCTTGAACATTTGCAGGAATATTGACCTCAGGATGGAGGTGTGGTCCAAATACAGGGGGATTTACATGAGGTTGGACCCTTTCATTGTTGCTGGTGCCGGCAGTCCCTATATGCAGATCTTCTTGATTCTGCCTTTCCACCATGGCCCTCAACCTTTCCTGGCTCTGAGCCATGTTGTTCATAACTTCCATAAACTGAGTCATTTGATTCCTCATCTCTAGCCTTTCATTTGCCATTTGATTTCTGACCTCAGTAAGGTCCTGCTGCATCTGATCCATTTGAATGCCCGGAAGGTTGCTACGGGTCGGATAACGGTGCGGACGGTTGAGGGGAAATACCCGGCGTCGAGCAATAATTCCTGAACATCACAACAGAGTTAGTGGCAATAAACAAAAACCTACAAAACAAACAAAAGAGGTTAGCATGCAATGCAGTATGCTTATTTGTTTTCAAGGTATCCGGCTTGGTATTCAGTTTTGACCCTTCCAGACCCCTGAAGATGTGGTTGTTGTTGCTTGAAGAAAGCTCGGATGAAGCAAACTAACACAAATATATTACCGAAGGTGAAATAATACAACTTGTTCATTTTACAACACAAGCCCTCTAAGGGGTCAAAATACATTACAAGAAAATAAAAGTACATGGAAAGAAAGCAACAACAAACAAATGATCAAACACCAAGACCAAACTCATCCTCACGAACTTCCTTGAGAAGGGCTTCGGTCACAGGATTAGCCGGACGTTCCGTGAGATTCCTGATGAGGAGATTCCGGGTGGTAACAGCTGCTGTTAGCTTCTTGTGCTGAGTTTGTTCTTTGGACCTCTTCACCCCTGCTTTGATCTTCAGCTCTGATATCTCCCTCTGGGTTGCTGCCAGGGCTTCTTGCTGCTCTTTTGCATTAGCTTCCAGTTGCTCCATCTTGTCTTGAACTCTCTTGTCCTCTAGAGTACGAGCCTCGGTGATCCTGACCCACCGGGCTTGACTCTCCTTTAAATACAAGTCTGTCCTTGCTCTCTGGAACTGGGCTTCCTTGCAAGCATTCTTCAGAATTTGTTCTCCAGCCTTAGACTTTTTGATATAATCCCCAGACTTCTCAATCTTAGTCAGATGCTCTACTCTCATCTTCTCCAACCTCTCAATCTCCCTCATACCCTCACTCCTCTCCCGGAGGGTCTTCTGCAAGGCCTGGGTTAACTTCTCATTCCTTTCCTTCAAGATCTCAAACTCTTCCAAACTGATAGTGGCAGGGGGTGGTGCTGAAGATGACTCAGGCATGTCTTCTATGGTAAAGGGCATCCCAGAGAATTGGGCCCTGGCACAGGACCACTCATAATATTGTGCTGATGCCACATTATTGCACTTCCCCAGAACAGTTATTCCCTTGGTTTGAACATTATCCCAGGCCCAGGCTGCTTGCCTAACAATAGCCAGATTAATCTTGTTCTCACAATAAAGAGTTTCCACCAAGTCCTGTGCCTTAGGAGTGTGGACCAGTGCATAGCCCAGTTGCCTTCTGAACAGCAGAGGGTTGTAATTAATACTACCCTTAACTCCTATTAGGGGCACATTGGGAAAATTCCCACAGCTGGTGATGATATCCCTGCCTTTGGTGCTCTGAGTGCACCATCTGATATCGGCTGAAGTTAGAGCAGTGAGTCTCTTAGCCCAGTTGCTCTGCTGATGAGGGTTCAAAAATGCATCTGTCCTGGGCAGATGCCTGAGAAGCCAAATATGGAATAATGGAGCACAACACCTCACTAACCTTCCCCTCTGCTTTTCATTCCTCTGATGCACTGAATAGTAGAGATCCCCCAATAAAGTGGGCACTGGGTTCTTCAAGATGAACAGATGGATTGCATTCTTGCTAATGAATCGAGGCTCATCTGCAAACAATACAATTCCATATATGCTCAAGGCTAATAGAGCACAGACAGCTTTCCACTCTCCTAAAGAAGCTTTCAAGGTAGCTTGAGAGATCAAGAAATCCAGATGGAAGCCAGGGATTCCAGCCTTGGAAGTCATATGTTGCTCAATTAGGACAGGTTCCAGATGCAAAGCCTTTGCTACTTCTCCATTACCAGGAAAGACCATCTCAGGGTTGAAAGGGATTCCACCCCTGATAGGCATGCCAACCAATGATGAGTATTCTTCTAATAGGGGGCCCAACTGAAAGTCTTGAAAGGTGAAACATCTCAGTGGGGGATCATAGAATTGAATGCAAGTGTGGATCAGGCTTCTCTGTGAAGGGTCCAGATCCATAACCATATCAAGTATATCCCCATAATGTTCCCTGAACAATGGTATGTGATCTGGAGTGATCAGGGTCTGAATCCTCCTGATATCTGATAGCTCTGGCTGGAAGAAGTGATAGGTGATGTTGCTCTTTTTAGGAGCCATGATGCTGAAGACTGAGCAGAGACAGGTGCTGATGATAATGCTGAAGTAATGAGCCACTGATTAGCTGATGCTGGTGATAACTGAAGCAGATGCTGGTGGAGATAGGTCAGTACTGAAGATGGGGTCAAAACCAAAACCGAATGAAGATGGATACCCTGAAACAAATAAGAAAATGTCAATATGATGCAATGATTATGTATGCAAATGAAATGCAAGGGTCTGTGACTGAGCTAGATCTGATCAAAATGCCCTTGGTATAGGTCCAAGTATGTTCAAGAATTCCAGATGGAGGTCTACAAATCCAGTAACCAAGGTAGGGGGACTCAAATAAAGAGTCACATGTCCAGGGTTTTAGAATCACAAGAACTGTCCCAACATGGAGTATTCTTAATCAAGTCAAAGTAACAGGGTATTCTGAGGTCAAGGTACCTGCAAACCTGTAAACAGCCCAACCCCCTCACGGGTGGTGTTCTAAAACAAGGATCCTCAGACTTGGATCAGTTATGAGAAGTGTAAACACTTCTAACCCGGAGGTACAGTGTTTACAATAACCATAAAAGTTCCTCCTCTAATTCACCTCAGTTTCTGAAGGCCAATACTAAAGGTCATCCAGACTTAGCAGGCTTCCCAGATAGCCCTAGCATTGCAGGAAATCTGCAACACAGAGTTCTCAAGAAGAAACCCATATCTGAACCGTGTTTCATATTCCCGCACCAGACCGAAATGGAATGGGAAAGAATATGATTCACTCTAGCCTAGGTGTCACTCAGGTCCCAGGTATAGGACCTTAACTCTCAATGAATCACCCACCCACCAAAACAAAGACCAGATCCAGCCAGCAGCATGACAGCATGATATATACAAAAGCAATAAAGAAACCAGTAAAGCAACTGTACATAAAGCAAAAATAAATACAAAAATACAAACACAAATAGGCACATAACACCCCAGTAAACACAAATCAAACAAGCGCTAGGAGGAACCCACAAAAAGAACCAGAAGCCCTGGTTGCAATATAAGGTTCCCCAGCAGAGTCGCCAAGCTGTCGCTCCCACCAAATGAAGCCGGGTCAAATGGGGTACAGACGCGAACGGTCGGCAAAGGGAACAATGAGAACACACAGCAGTGAACTCACTGGAGATGAATAGAGTCGCCAGCTAGGCATTTTTATCCCGGAGGAAAGGTAATGCTGCATAGACCTAGAAAAAGATAGATAAGACGGTTGCGAACCAGAGAGACTGAGAAAGGGGGTTGGTTACAACCTGGGAAGGTATTAGCACCCAGATTGTCCGCCGTACTCGACGGGATCCATGCTTAAAAGATTTATGTTTTAAAGGGGTAGTGTCAGTGCAATTTGTGTATAAAATAGCTGGAAAAGAATGTACAGGTGTCAGTGTAAAAGAAGTGAAGTGTAATATGTGTACAGTGTCAGTGTGAGGATAAGAGTGAAATGCTCATGATAATGAGACTAAGAGAATGAAGCTGGAAGGAGGGGGAATATACAGAGACTTTTGTTCGATAACTGTTAAGTTATGCCTACGTATCCTCTCGTGCAATGAGGAAGTCAGAACACCGTAGTTCGACCCAAAGAGACTGAAAGATGAATTGACTTGTGAACTGCTTACTTGTTTATGCTCAAGTGTATGATCTGTCTGGCACAGATGCAAACTGTCTTGCATTAAACGGAAGAAGCATGTTCTCGGTTGTGAGTGAAGGTGATGAGAAAAGAATCCCGAAGGAGACGATTATTGTTTGTTTTTGAGTTTTCAGTCTTTTATTGCTTTTGAAAGTTTGTCATAAGTTAATGAGCTTAAGCCTAAACCAATGGATTTAGTAAACTCATCACATCTTCCCTCTGATTAGGGGTAATGAGAATACCTTAAGTGTGAAGTCAGCTTCTCACACTTAATCACCTTTGATGTAGGATTAAGATCATTAACCTACTTGTGATTATTTAGATGTTTTTGGTGTTTTGTTTAGTGTTGAGTAATGAGATTAAGCCATAATCAAGGATTAAACAGACTCATTACACCATCCTAATAGAAGGATAATAGATGAGAATGTTTAAGCTGAGGAAAGCTCCTCAACTTAATCCATGATTAGGGATTAAACTCATGACAAAACAAGCTTTTGATTAAGTGGATTTTATTTAATGGTATGATGATGAAGTGATTTTTAGGGTTTGTAAGACAACTTGAGGGGGACTTGTCCATTAACACTAGGGTTAGTCCTTCTCAACCAATTAAGGAAGAATTAGAACCCTAATGCAAGGCCCAAGTTACAAGTGTGATGTCTTGATGATTATTAGATGGATTGATTAAAGGAGTTAAACACATTAAGGGTTTAACACTTAGGATTAAAGTTATACACTCCATCCTAAGATAAGGATGCAGGCATAAACTTAATCACAAAGCCTTAAAGCCTTTAGGGTTTAGTCCCTGATTATGAGATGAGAAGAGAAGACTCAAAAGAGACACAAAGGTAAAACTAAGAGGGGGGACTAATCAAAACCCTAATCATTGTCATGCTTGGTTGTTCCTAAGGTTTGTGAGGTTTTCAAGAGAAGCCTTCAATGGAACCACCAGGAAGCAGATGAATGGAGCAAAGAGAAGCAAAGCAACTTGCTTCATTCAAGAAGTCAAGTCACTTGAGGAAAGAAAGTAAGAAGAAAAAGAATGAGCAAGCTCAAACTCAAACACATATAAAGATGCAGTAAGGGATGCAAGAGAAATGAAAAGAAAAAGTTATGAGAAGTGAAGGCAAATTCACTTCTCAAGGCACTTACCACCTGAAATGTTAGAAAAGAAATGCAATGCAATGCAAGATGAGATGAGATGACATGATGAGAAACAAAACCAGAAGCATACACATGATGCAAATGATGTTATGAGATACTACAAACATGAGGCAGCACATGGAAATGGTCATACAAGTTTATGAATGCAAATGAAGCAAGTTTAGAAGCATGGACATACATGAAAAGTTATGAAGCATACAAGGCATACAACATGGCAAATGGAATATTCAATGATCAAACATGCTTCTAATATGTCTTAAGATGTCTAATGGATCAAATGGATGCACAAAATGCTATGGCAAGTCATGGTATGCAAGCAAATGCAAGATGAATGCAAAAGGAAGCCCAAATTAGGGTTTATGATCAATGCACAAAACAAAAACCAAAACCAGAAGCAAACATCAAGATAAAAAATTGAAAATGCATCCAAGGGAACCCTAACCCTACACAAACTCACTGCCCAAAGGAGAGGTTCTAACTCTAAACCTAATGAGGGTTATGAATTTCTTAAGTTGGCTAGGGTTTTTAGGGTTCCTAAACAAGAAAATTTTCAAACAAAATGAAAATGAAAGATCAAATCATGACCATTTAATCTTACAAACTTCATGCTAAACACAATGCAATGCAAAAAGAATCAATGTCCAACTCTTCATGGATAGGCAGAAATGATTTTTTAAACTTTGGATCAAATTAATGCATAAAAATGATTTTAATTCAATAAAAAATTATTAAAATGCATCAAGATCAAAAAAGAAATTTGGTTTGAAGGTTGGACAATGTTTCTAAATGTCTTAGAACATTTCATGAATTTTTTGGTGATTTTTAAATACCTAAAAGTATTTTTAATAAATTAATTTCCATTAATCAATTAAAAATAATCTTTTAAATATTTAAAAATACTTTTTTAATGATAAAAATAAAAACAAAAATATTTTTGTGTCATAAAAATTATTAAAACCCATGAGAAAAAGTTTCATAATTTTTAGATATTTTTTACTATTTTTAATAAATTATGCAAGTTAAATGAAAAGAAAAGAAATTAAAATGAATTTAATCTGATTTAAATGAAAGTCAACGCATCCTAGGGCCTGGATTCAAAGCTACACGCGCGGGAAGAGACTTGGCGCCAGATCTCACGGCCAGAATTCAAATTTCGCTAATCAATGCTTATGCCCTAATCTCGCCGTTAAACACACTCAGATGACCGGAACAGTGCTCCGGTCATCTTCCCCGTTCAACCAAAATCTCTAACTCACTCCATACGCATCTAAAATGACTTCTAAGAACCCAGAAATGATTCCCACAAGCTCACGATTCAAAACCCCCACTCAAAACAAATTTATCATTCATGGAAAGGCTGAATCGAAGCAAACAAAAACTAGGGCAAAACAGTTTCAGGAAGCAATTAAATCCTCATTTCATCACCATTTTCGAAACTAAAAGCATCAGGATATTCAGTGAAGCATGGAGAACAAGTTTAGAACATAAAAAATGATTTCTGGAAAAATATTTCTTGAGTTACCTGAGATTCGAAGCTTTCACTCCAGCAACTTTCAGGCCTCCCTTCTTGGTGAAATCCCCTCCACTTGACCCTCTGGTGATGCTTGAATGCTCAAGAGGAATTTATATTGGCTGGATGAAGAGTTTGAGCAGCTTCTGCTCAAGCTCAGTTGAAAATGGCAATGGTGGTTCAGGCTGTTTCTGGCAAGGGTGAAGGGTTCTTTGTGGTCCAGATGATGAGTGGAGAAGGTTTGTGGAGTTGGTTTTGATGTTTGTGTGCTGTGGAGAGAGTTTCGAAAGAAACTGCAAGTTGGAGTGAAAATGGTGAAATGGAGTTGTGTCCTGTTTCAGGCCTGGTTCTTGGTTGCTTTGGGCTCAATGAGGCATGGTGAGTTGATTGGTGAAAATGGTTTGAATGTTTATGAGCTGGGCAGAGAGTTTCGAAGAGAGATGCAAAATGGAGTGTTTTTTGGAATGTGATGCTATGGCCTGTTTTTGCTTGGCTTCTTGATGTGTTTTGCTAGCAGATGGAAAGTATAAACAATTGCAAGTGGCCAGAGGATGTGACATGGCCTGTGGTGATTGGGATGTTTGCTTTTGCCAAAAGTCAACTTTTTGTGTAAGAGAGGTATGGCTTGGTTCTAGGCTAGTACAAGCATGGGGCTGCGCAGCAAGGGTGAGGGGAAAGGCTAGCCAAAGTCAGCATCCAATGTTGCAAGTTGTAGGAAGTGTGATGAGTGGTTTTGCAAGTTGGCACACTTTTGAAACTTCATGGAAAAGTCTTGTTACACAAACCATAACCATGTGAAACCTTGGTCCAATTCTGATTTTTAAGGCTCATAGAATGTTTGTGTAATGGTTTGAAGTGAATTAGAAGTTACAAATGGCATTGGTTCATGGTTTTGCAAAATTCTCATTTGGTGCACATCTTGAAAATCAATGATTTTTGCCAACTTTGTCACACCATAACTTTTGATCCAAGAAGAATTTGATCATGTTCTTGTACTTTTTGAAAAGGGAAAAATGTATTCTACAACTTTCATGACCAAAGTTTTTCCATTTGAAGCATTTTTGGATCAAGAATCAAGGCTTGAAAAGTGACCTAAAATGAAGCATTCTTGAAAAGTCAACTATGCCCAAAAAGTCAACACTTGCAAAAACTCCAAATTCCTGATTTTTGTGAACTTCAACCTTCTTCTATGCTCAAATAAAGGTCATATACACTCAAAATGATGAAGATCACCCATTGGTTGGGTCATTGGGGGCCTCAGATGCCCTGATTTTACACTGACTTGCTTGAAAAGTCAACTCTTGATCAGATGACTTCCCCATGGAATTTCTTCATGAAAATTGATATGCATACTCCCTATACCATATAGAGACCAATGGAAACAAGAATGACCAAAAAATTTGGAGTTATGGCCTCTGAAACCAAAACCCTAATTTTAGCTCAACTGTGCAGTCAAACTTGGCTCTGCATCCATACCAAACTCAGTTCTTGTGATTCTTTTGAAATCTTGACTTTGAGAGGATGGAATATGATACAAGGACACATGTGGATCCCTTTGAAGTGATTGATGACCCTTGGAGTGGCTCAAGAAGCTCTTGGATTGCTCAGATCACAAACCCTAGGTGCAGATGACTTAGAAACAATGCAGTGACTCAAAATTGAGATATGAGATGTTATGATTGTGTTTATGCATATGAAATGATCACAAGCCATGGTGTGAATGGGTGAGGGCAAATTTGGGGTGTTTACAGAAATGCCTCAGTGTCTTCAAACTCTTGGAGAGATTCGTTGGATCTCGAAATAACTGCCCCAGACTGCATGGTCTGTGCAAGAATTTTCATCGCGAGGATTCATGAAAAACCTCATATCATTGTGAGATAGTGTGTCCTAGTATTTTGAACCTTGGGTAGGTGCTTCTGATTAACCGTCTTCAGGAGAAAGTAACTTCCAGTGCTCTTGGGGTGGCCTGCCCCAGTACAAGTCTTGAAGTGATCACCTCTGAATGACTGCTTTGAAGAAAACACCCAGATCAATTATTCTTCGAGAGATTGGATCTCGAAGTGATTGCCCCAGTTTGGCTGAAATTTGAATAATGTTTCCGCCTGATGGCTCTTTGAGAGATTTGAATCTCAAAGTGATTGCCCCAGCTTGGCTGAATTTTGAAGAGATTGCTCGACATGATTGCCCCGAATTAGTTGGCTCTTACCAGGAATGTTGGGAAAGTCCCTACTCGATGGAGTTTTCTTAAAAAGTGCACCTCAACAGATTGTCCTTCGGAAGTTTCAGACTTCTCAACTTGGCAAGATTAAGCTTCTGGACTGAATTTTCGTATGTGAATTTTTATGATGCCCAACAAATGTATGCAAGCAGAAAATGTTTATCCTAAGAATGAAAATTCTAATGCAACACACATATTAATCTTGAAGTTTTACTGAAAAAGATGTCGCAAACCTTTGTGAGCGAATCACTAGTTAAGACACGACATTAACTTTTGAATAATAGAAAGCATGCACATGCAACACCAACAAAGCTCTTTCAACATCACTCATAGGAGTCAGGAACGCGATATCGTGGTAGTATGCTCTCAAAAATAACCCTGTTTCAGTTAGGACTTTTGAGGGTTGTATCGTGGCCTGGTTCACGGTTATAGAAACAAAGATATAGGCTCGAAGTTTATTTGTGCCCACCCCTCTTCGTGATGTTCTCCATTCCTATGTTCAGCTAGCTTTCACAAGCGTTCACCTCTCAAAAAGGGTTTTGTGATGGTTGAGGAACCAATTACACTAACGGTGTAAGCACCAAACAGGTTGTTGTTGGGAGTCAGTCACCCCTTAGTCTTTCGTGTCTGTGCCACACGACTTTGTTCTTGTTTGAGGATATTTCTTGTGTAATCCTTTTCGTTTTTCACTTTTGCATTCTTTTTCTTATCCCTAACTTTTGCCTGGACTAATTCTTGTGAATCTTTGATTGTGAAGTCCAGCGGGATGCCCTAATTTTTGCCTAAGTCACTTGTTTTCAAATTTCGACTTAGCGGGATTTTTCATTCTTTTTTTTCCTTCTTCGTTTTTGAACAAACCGTGTGACACTGTTTGTCTTGATTGCTTTGAAAGGGTCGTGACTGTCTCACTTTTCAGTTGATGAGGGATAATCATTGTGGTCTCCGGTCTTTGGACCTCTTGATTGGGATAACCATTGTGGTTTCTGGTCATTGGACCTCTTGATTTGGTACAACGAAAGGTAATGGATCCTCAGATTTGCACTCCTTTTCGAAACTTGAACGATCGGTCCAGCTAGCTGACACCTACCCTGCCCCTGGGTTAAATGCAAGGGTTTTTTCCATGCGAAAAGAAACTCCTACTTCAAGGCTCAAATGGGTTGGCGAGGGTCTACCTCCCTTATATCTCCGGTATTTAGGATTTGAAACAATGCCTGTACATCGTCAACAGGGTCTTTCTCAAAAGCACACAATTAGAGATTCATGCATTTTCATTTCGTCATCCTCCCTGATAGAATTTAAGCTCAATAGTTGGTATTGCAATGCACATACACAAAATCATGAGTGAATACGAATGGATTACTTCAAGAAAAACATGTGCATTTTATTATGGTTATCATTCAAAAACAAATAAGTTTCATGCATGCATACAAATGTTTAAACAAACAATATAAACTACAAATGAAAATGCAGTAAAGAAGCTGAACATTGCCATCATTGAGGAGACTTGACTCCGTCTGGACTTATTGCCTCTGAAGATGCCCTTGCAAACTAGGATGCCAATTTGATAAGGAGATTTCAATATGTGAGCAGACCTTCTGGCATGATGACCTTTGAGTCGGCCAAATTTTGCATCTTGTACTTGAACACATCACAGTTGTCAATTGTATGCCTAAATGCCCCTGAGTGATACTTGCATCTAGCCTTCACATCATGGTGGTCATTATTGAGGAGGTTTGACTCCGTCTGGACTTATTGCTCTCGGAGACTTTCAGCAGTCAGTAGTCTGGATGTTTACTCAATCAAATTTGCGACCTTGTTTTTACCTTTGCCTCTGAAAGACTTGCAATCTTCAATTAAAAGGCCAGGTGCCACAGAATGGTAATCATACTTGGCATTGAAACCCCAAAGGAAGCTTTGTCGGAGACGATCCTGATGCAGTTAGCTCAACCACTCCAAATTTGCGTAAATGAGGAAACTTATTGCACGTACGTCATCAGAATATGATCAAACTTCTTCTCAAGTGGTTTTGGCCTTTACCCGTATGCTCTGCCCGCTGGACTCTCTTGGGAAGCTGAAATTGGATGCCGACAAATGACGTTTGGAGGGAAGAGGTTGATAAATGAAGTTGATAAATAAAGTTGCTCGGAAAGATCTTGCACGATCTCCTGCCTACGTATCTCCATTGACCAATGGAGAATCAGAGCAGCGTAGTTCCCCTCAATAGGGATGAAAATAGCTTTGTTCAGAATTTCCATAACCAAGCTCATCTGAGTCTTCATCTGGTTGACTTCCTCTTTCAACAACTTCTGATTCTGAAGTAAGGTTTACACCTCTGTCCTGAATGGCCTCAGCCGGGTCTTCCTTCGATTACCTCCTCCCGGAGTTGCTTCAAATGTGATTCAAGTTGTCCATTCTGATGAGAAATCAAGTCAGGAAAAGAATTTGTCTCTGAACACCTGTCAAGAATGCAAGGATATATGCAAATGCCATGTTCAATTATTTCTGAGGAATCTAACTGCTTTGATTCAAGTTTTGACACAGACAAAGTCCAATGGCATGATTCAGATATGTGATCCTCGGAAATAACTGAACATGTGTGCAGAAATGCTATGATGTCATGTATGCAACAGGCATGTGATCAATAATCTGATGCTGGTGTTGAGCAGTGAACCAACTGTCTGTATAGAATCACAATAGCGACACCATCTCTGTATAGAACCCCATAACTGAGAACCCAATAACTGTAGAACTGGATCACATAATTGAACAATCACTGATGGTGTTGAAGTTGAACAACGAGCCAAGTGTCTGTGGAGAGTCATAATAACAGTTACAATATCAGGGTCACCATGGTAATCACAATAACAATTTCTCTGAATAGAACTCCCGGATATCTGACTCAAAGAACCATAAAACACTAAACAATACTGGCAAAGTGGGTATGTTGAAGTTTAGGGTTCCTGTAAACCTGTAAATCCCTCCCAATCTCACGGGTGTGCTACTCGGGTCAACATCACGGACTCTCAAAGCCGAATAGCAATAATACGTTCACCATTTCCGAGAAATGGCTCATGACCAAATCATGGAATCGGTTTGGTATTATGTACTACGCAGGGAGGTCTCAGTTGAGTCCGGAAAAACAAGCATCCCTCACAAGTCTCCAGCTTCAAGCACTGGATCGAGAAACAATAGTACATTCATCCCGAAGGGTACAATACTATCGTCATACGAACAGTTTGCTTTAACTGAATTCCTATGAGAGAACCAGGCCATCCTATGCGAGTTCCCAATGGACCCTCGGATGCGAGTGGGTTTGCCAATAAATGTGGTCTGCCACTGTCATCACTGGAGAGGGGTGTTCCCATTAAGGTTCTCAATGATCGGTCCCCAGCTGCACATAACCATCAAGGTTGTATCCCGAAGTGGGGAAGAACCCCCACACAAGATAGTTCCAAGACGATCGCAACCTGGGTGTGGAACACATCGCCACTCATCATGTAACCATACGAGTACAACATGTCCACGCTAATCCTATAGTGCACTCAAGCCGGGTATTTGGCTTATCTCACAGTAACTCCCAACCCACAGAAAAAATGAAAACCAGCACAGCCAGACAGTCCAGTATAATATGATGCATGGAAAATAAAATACTGAAAGCGGTAAATAAATGCGATAAAGTAAAGTTGTAAATAAAAGCTGTAAATGAAAACAGTAAAGCTAAACTAAAGCACACAACAACAAGCATATAAACACCCAAAGAAACAAAACCAAACAGGCGTTAGGATTGACTCTACAAGGGAAACCGGAAGAATCAGGTTTGTCCCCAGCAGAGTCGCCAGCTGTCGCTCCCGGGATTTTCATCCTAGTACAAACGCGAAAGTGGCGCAGAAAGGTTAGAGTCGCCAGCCAGACATTTTTATCCCGAAAGAATGGGAAAGGTAATGTTGCATAAACCTAAGGAAGAAGGAAAGGACAAGGCCTTGCGAACCAAAGATCTGAGTTCGGGAGTCGGTTACGAACTGGGAAGGTATTAGCACCCCAGATCGTCCGTCGTACCCGACGGGATCTACGCTTGCTTGTTTGTTTCAAAGGGTGAGAAATAAGAATGCTGCTAAACAAAACCGCTAACTGGAACTGAAATGGAAATGAAATTGGAATTGACAAAGAAAATGAAAAGAAAAGGGGGAAATGTAGGGAAAATAAAGAATGTGCTCGAACGGGCCCTACCCCGCTGCCTACGTACCTCATCGGGATAATGAGGATCAGAGTCGACGTAGTTCGCCTAACCTAGGCGGGAACTATTTGTTTGTGTGTTTTTTACAGCTGGAACTGCGTATGTCTATGCTCAGGTGTTGCAGGCTCGTCTGGTACGAGTGCGTTTACCGTCTTGCATGTGTGACAAGTCGTCGCGAGTTCGCGTTGTGAATGAATGAGATGAGAAGAGAAGTTCCCGCAGGATAGTCGCTTATTATTTGTTTTTGTCTTTTAAAAGAAGTGTTTTGAATTTGTTTGTGAACTGTCTTGTACTAAGACCTATCCCTCGCGGGAAGTATTTACACCTCGCCCCGAAACAGGACGCGTATAAACACTCTACAACAAAGTCTCGTGTCGTACAAGATTGTTCGGTTTTTATTAAGTGTTTTATTACTTTTCTTTTGAAGGGAGAAAGAATGACTCAAGTTGATAAAAGGAAAAATCTAAGGGACTAAGACTCAATCCTAATTGTTTATTTATTTACAAGGTGGTCCTAATGGTTAGTGAAGTTTTCTATTCCTAATGGAAGCTTAGAAACTAATAGAACTCAACTTACTTCTTAATGAAGTTAAGTTGATTCTAGGAACACATGGGGAATCCTATTAAAGTTGTAACAATTAAAATAACAAAAAAAAAAAAAAAAATTAAACACAAGGAATAAAATTCTACAAATGCACTAGATGACATGAATTAAAAAATAGCCTACTTTATTTATTCTAATTCTAAGTGAAAAAATGAAATTTCAAGCCTAAGTACTAAATCTAAGCTAATCTTAATATTCATTATAAGAAAAACAAATTAAACTAAACCTAAGTCTAATACCAAATTTAAATGCTAAATCTAATCTATACTATTATTTTTATATTGAACTTTATTTTCTTTTAATGGCCTAAACTAAGGGAATTATGCATAACTAGGCCTAAAACTAATATTCTAAAAAAATACTAAATCTTCTAGAAAAATTATGAAAATTAAACTATGGGATCCTAACATTATCTCTAATCTTATACTAAGAGGGATCCTAAAAATTCCTATTTTTTCTATGCCTAACAAATAATTATTTCCAGCTAAGAATTAATTACTATTTCCTAAGGATTATATCACTAAAACGTAAGATAAAAGCTCCTAAAAATTCCATAAAAAATATCCTAAGAACTATTATGAGCCCTTTAATTACAAAAAAAAAAAGAATGGCTCAAAAAAGTTGCTGGAAGTTACTTAAATAAAATCAACAAAATTCAGCATGACTAAAAGAAATCTAATAAAGCTAATTAAAAGAAAAATACAGAATTAATTCAAAAATAAACAAATTCCAGAAAATAAAAATGTCATAAATTCCTAAATTCAATTATTAATCTACTTGATTTTTTTTTGGAATTTTATAGTGCTTTCTACTATTTTTATTGAATTTAATTCGAACTATATTAACTTAAAATAAAATCTTAAAGGAATAATGCAGGAGGGGGGCCTTAGTAATTTCTGTGTTATTTTGCTAATGGGTCCAAAAATAGGGGTGCCACTAGCGTTTTGCCTGGGTCCAATTCGCTAAAACAAAAGGAGGTGCAGAAAGTCTTTATTTCATGTTATTTTTTCTTGGTGGGCTTAATAGGGGTGTAAGTATCATAAGCTTTTTCCTCCTAAAGTCTTAATTTAAGAAAAAATGAATTCAACTCAACTTAATATAATATTTTTTTTCTAAAAATCAAAATTAAACTATAGTCTTGCTACTTAATTTAAAATTCTATAAACTTCTAAATTATAATTGAATTAGATCCTTATCTAATAATAATACCTATTATAGGCTATTAACTTAAATGATAATATTTTCTAAGCTTATAATAAAAATTTCCTAAAATCTTAAGAAAAAACAGAATTAAACTAAGTTCATGCTAATATTAACTAAAAATCTTAATTTAAAAAAAAGAATTAAACTAAGCTTATGCTAATATTAACTTAATATTTCGACTTAATAAAATGAAATAACCTAAACTTATTAAAATATTTTTCTAAAATCTGACTTAGGCTATAGTTCTATTAGAAAATTTAATTTGAATCCTTAAACTAAAACAATAATTAACTGATAATCCTAACTAAACTATAGTTTTATTAGAAAAATTAATTTACATCTTTAAACTAACAATAATTAACTGATTCAAATAAAATCACAAGCTGGAAAAGGAACCCTAGTTCCTCCTCTCTCTCCCTCTTCAAAGCGCCGCAGCCCCCTCCCCTTCTTCATCTTCTCCATCTTCCAAACGAAACCATCACCACCATCGACCGATTCTTCTTCTTCCTCTTCGAACAACCTCGAAACCCTCACAATCTAAATGCCACAAAAACAATCAAGCCGAACTCGCCGAAACCCTAAGTTTTCTTTGTACCCTACTCCTCCGCTAACTCGAAATCTCCACCCTCTCTCACTTCGTCTTCCCCGATCACCTCTAATTCCCCCTTCTTGACGAACCCTAACTTCATCACCAGCTCAAAACTACGGCCACGGAAATGCATTCGACGAAACCAATGGCGTTGCCGAGCTAACATCACTAACAAGAAAAGCTCAACAAGGGTTTAGATTTTGGTACCTTGAATCGGAGCGGCTTTGACGCCGTTGCGAGATTGGCGACGGGCTCGTTCGATTGACACACCGAATGTCTCGTTCTTGACGAGCCAACAACGAAACTCGTAGACCTATCTTCAACAATCGTCCGTGGATGAGCGCGCAGAACACAATCGGCTTACCCAACACTTATGGTTTCTCGTCGAACTCCAATCTGTGCTTCTTCTTCGAACTTTTTCCTGATCTCTATCTTTGAACTGTACTGATTGATGTGGTATACTCTTGATTTGTTGCAGACAGATTCAATAAGGAGCTCGCGGATTCGTCACAACCAATGGACCCACAATACAGATGCAACAAAGGATCACTGAAGATGGATATCACAGAGCTAAAGATGCCGCTTCACAGAAGGTTGTTTTGGTCAATAAAGGTAACGAATTCCACCTGATAACTCTGATGATTATTCCTTGTGGTGGTTGGTGATCTTGAAAATGAATACTCAAACATCATCGAAATTGCAAATCCATGAATTACATATGATAATATTGCAATGATGCAGGAACACGAACAACATTGATTCCCAGAAGGTAGGTGAGAACAGATGGGAGGAAAAACTTCAGAGGAAAATGGTGACCAGGAAGAGAAATCCAGAGATTGGGAGGAAGAAGAGAAAGCCAAGAAGATTGATTGAGAAAAGAACAAAAAAATGTGAAGAACTTGAAGCTGTGAAGATATCTGGTTTTATATAACAGCTGGAAGATTGTTCTGGAATCCCTCCAATAAGCTTGGTGAGAATTCTGCTATAAGCTCTAATTGAAAGTTTGTTAGAAGTTGGTTCCTTGCAGTTAGAATTCAGTTAGGCTTACTTTTAGGATCTGATTTATGTTATGAGTTTTTTTTGGTTTTGAGTAGTTAGTTATGAATGGTTTGTGGATTCGGTTATGAAGTTTCTCTTTTCTTTTGACAGTTAGTTAAGAAACAATTAGAATCAGCTATGATTCTGTCACACTTATCCTCTTCATTTTCTATTTTTTTGATTTGTGAACTCATTTTCATCTGAAATTTGTTTGAGATTAGTGCTGACACTTTGGCATTAACCCTTTTTGTAATTAACACTGACTTTTGAACCTCTTCTCTGAGTCATATTATTGATGAACAAATCTGGTTTTTCTTTACAGTCTGTGAGCTCGACGGTGAAGCAAACATTGTTGGCCCTTTTTATTGGAGAACTTAATAAATGGAGTTATAGTTGATGCGAAGAGTTTCTGAATTTCTCTAGATAAAAATCCTGCTATATACCAGTTATCCCATACCTGATCCAGGAGCATGATATATATATATGATCCGAGATTGCTCCTTAATAGTAGCCGGTTCGTAAAAATTCAGTTGTGATTTGGATGAAGAGTGGGCAGGGGTTACGCATCACCTGAAGTGAAAGTGAAGCTGGTTCAGAGAGATTAATGGAGTTGGAGTTGGAGTCTTTTCCTTTAGAATTTTTCTGTGTAAATGCTTTTCCCTGTTATCTTTGTTGTAATTTGGTTAACAAAATGTACCCGAATTTAATTTCCTTTGCTGTAACTGTTTTGATAATAACATAACTTCTTCCAACTCTGTTGGAAACCTCATGATGATCCTTTTTCATTTCGGTTATAATTTCCTCTAGTAACCATTTTTTCAATTTTTACTATAACTTAATTTTCCTCCTCACTTTGTATGAATCTCAGAATTCGTTGGTGTAGGCTTTCTTCAATTTTGTATTGGGGTTTTTGCCCGGCTCATATGGATACACGTGTTTATTGTTATGATTTTGGAATCGTCTACTGTAGGTTCATAATCCCCTTTAAATTCTAAGATTAATAAAAGAATCTTTCCAATAATAATAATAATGTAACATTTGAATTTTCAATTCTTCATCTTGTGCACATCCTGTTTTTTTGAATCCTTGAAAACCATTGGATGCCATTTAGCTTTGTACTAAATTTCCAAAATCAATCTAAATGCCTACTCTTAACGTGTTGCTTTTTTTGGGGAATATTGAATCTTTTTACACAATTTGAATCGAACCTCATATCCAAACCACGTTCTCAAACCCTCATTAACTTACATTGCGAGTAACAAGCAACCAAAAACTAAAAGAAAGACCACCATTCCCCGATCACAGTGAAATTCCTAATAAAAATGCCTACAAACTCAGCCATTATCAAAAGCCTGGACTCTTCTCGAGATGCACATTGACTGTGAAAATAACTTGACATCAGAGCCATAATCCCATGATTTTTAATCGGAACATGATATGCGGAAAACCTAATCTCAGGACCTCAATTGATGAATGTCTTTCCATGAGTAATAACACCAATCCTCTTTGAGACATACACTGATAATAATGAAACAAGTAGCCTAGAATATTGAAAGGAAATAAACCCTCGCTTCACACCATTAGCCTCCTAAACCAACGCTCTTGAATAATCCTCTACATAAAGAAAACCATGAGCTTGATAATCCTCTGAATAGGAAGATGCTCCTAATGTTGGGAGCTTAACTTTGACCTTAGCCCCAAACTCAATGATAGACTGAAACTTCAAACCAAACTTTACACGAGACGCTGTTTGATAGACTGATGAATTTCAACACACGACAACCTGAACTTTGAATACGCCCTGTTTAAGCAACGGCCCAGTGGTTCAAAATAACCTTGCAATTGTAGTGATCTTTCAATAATTTGACCAAAATTAAATCAAACTCCCATCTGAATTGTGTCACAGCTGAGCCACCGCATTTAGAGTAGAATCATAGTCCAGTGAATATCCTCTGTTATTTCAATCCTTGTCAGGTACGTATAAGGTACAAAACCCTAATTCCTTTGAGCCCTGATCACATGCCTTATGAGACAATGAAATGAACTACTATGATGTAAATGATCTGGTGAGAAATGCAAATGAGTGCGAACTGATACACCAGTAAAGGTAATAAACATGAGGGCAAATTTTGAGGTATTACACCGGGCACTCAACTGAGAAGTGCTGGGCGCTACAGCATAAAGTTCAAGATTTGATCGACTCCAAGGCGATTAACTTCGCACCACCGCCTAATGTTACTTCAAACCCTATTCCAAACCATGGGGGGCTAGAATAAATGATGTTGACGGAGGTGAGAAGTTAAGTTTGATTTTGAGCGTAGAAGAAGTGAAGAATCCATTGTTGGTAGTGAAGGAGAGGCTGTTAAAAGGACAAGTGTTTCCGGGATGCGGTTCTGATTGTGAAAAGTGTTTAAATTCAGTGAACGGTTGTGATGACCTGAAGGTAGGGTTGTAGAATCTGATTGATGAAGGGTCATTGCAGTTTGATAAAGTTGATAATGAAGGTGATTGTGTGTCCACTATAACCATCTACTATGATCCATCTTAAATGCCTGCTAGAAGAAAACCTGTGACTATTTATGCTCCTGAAATCAGTCCTGTTACTATTACTGTTCCTGGGCATGTTCCTTATACTGATGATAAAGCCATCACATGGCATTACGGCTGTAAACACCCCAAATTTGCCCTCACTCATTTCACCATGGCTTATGATCTTTTCATTTGCATAACTTCAATCATATCATTTCATATTGCATTTTTGCTTCACTGCATTGGTTCTAAGTCATCTGCATCTAGGGTTTGTGATCTGAGCCATCCCTGGGCTATCTGAGCCACTCCCAAAGGTCTCCAATAATCTCAAGGGGGTCCATATATGTTCAAGCATCATATTATATCCTCCCAAGAACAAGGAAGTCAGAAAATCACAAGAACTGAGAAAGGCATGGAAGCAGAGCCAGGTTTAACTACACAGATGACCTAAAATTAGGGTTTTGGTTTCAAAGGCCATAACTCCAAATTTTTTGGTCATTCTTGTCTCTATTGGTCTCTATATGATATAAGGATCATACATACCAATTTTCATGAAGAAATTCAATGGGGAAGGCATCTGATCAATAGATGACTTCTTGAGCAAGTCAGTGCAAAATCAGGGCATCTGAGGCCCCCAATCATCCAACCAAAGGGTCTTCTCCATCATTTTGGATGTTATGATCTTTATTTTATCTTAGAAGAAGTTAGAAGTTCACAAAATTGAAGAATTTCAAGCCATTTGCAAAGTTGCCATTTTGGGAAAGTGACTTGTAATGCAAACTTGCCATTTTGGGAAGGTTTTTCAACCTCCTCTTTTTGATTCAAAAATGCTTCAAATGAAAAATTCTTGGTCATGAAAGTTGTAGATTGGATCATTCCCTTTTCAAAAAGTACAAGAACTTGATCTAATTCATCATAGAACTCAAGTTATGGCCTTGCAAAGTTGGGAAAAATCACAAAATTTCACTTATGTGCCAAAGAGGGAAACTTGCAAAAACTCATACCAAGGCAAAATGTGACCTCTAATTGACTTCTAACCATTACACAAACATCATACATGACCTATAATTCAGAATTGCCCAAAGAAATCTCAAGTTTCATGCATTGATCATCAAGATTTCTCAAAGGGGCCAAAACTTCACATAATTGCAAAACACCCCATAACTTTATTCCCACATGCTGAATTGCCTCAAGATTAGATTTGTGGACATCCATGAAGTCAGCTGCGCATGGACATGCCCAAGGACCAGCTGTATTCTTGCCCATACCTCAAGTACAAGTCATATTGACATTTTGGCAACTTGCCCATACCAATCACCACAGTCCACCACCCACTCTCTGGCCTATCCAGACTTTACAAGCATGCTTCAAGGATTGATTTTCATAAGACACACAAGCCTAACACTCCAAGAACTCAGCATTCCACAAAATTCTCCAACTTGCAAAACCCTTCGAATCTCTCAGCTCACTCACTCAATCTTCAAACAAATTCCACCATTCATCTCTAAATCACTCACTGATCACAAACCAACCATTGAAACAGCCAAAAACACCTCACAAACCAAATACGATTTCTGCCCAGTTGGGTTGCAAACTCACAAACTAGCCACAAAACACTCCAACCAAGCATCAAAGCTTCATTAGGAGTTCAAGGGGAGTGGTTTGCACAAAGAGAGAAGGCCTGAAAGTCCCAAACTGAGAAAGCTCAAGCTCAGTTACCTCCCTGAAACATTTTTCCAGAACTTGTTTCTTTAGTTATAGAATGGTAGAGTGTGTTCCACTGATCACAATGAGCCTTGAATGATGAAAAATGATTAAGAAATGAGCTTGTATCGTGTTTTTGAAATTTCTGCAGTTTTTGATGTTTGATTCAAATCTTGTGTTTGAGGCATGATAAATTTGTTTTGGTGTTTGATTCTTATTTAGAATTGTTAGGGGAGTGATTCTGGAGAGTTAGAGCATTTGAAATTGCCTAGAGAGGAAGTTATGAATTTGGATGATCGGAGAAGATGACCGGAACACTGTTCCGGTCACCTGAGTTTGATTAGGGCACAATTAGGGTTAATTACGTGGTTAAGCTGAGTTTAAATGTGAGCCCTCGGATTCGTTTTCCCGCGTGCGTTCAAGGGTCCAGATTTTGTGATTAAACCCTAATCTCTGATTAATTAGGCTAAACATAATTAATGAAATTCAAATCTCCAGGATTGATCCTAGCCCTCCAAATTCGCGCCAGTCTTTCCCTCCACCCTGAGTTTAAATGAGAGCCTTTGGATGCGCTGACTTTTTCATTTAAATTGATTTTCTTTTATTTTTCTTGCATTTTCTTTATCATTTTATTAAAAATAGCAAAACTCATCTAAAAAATTTTATTTTTTGCATCATGGTTCTAAATATTTTTCTCATTCTGAAAATAATTTTTATTTTATTTTTTGCTTAAAATTTTGTATTTTTAAAATATTTTAATGTTTATTTTAATTAATTAATGGAAATTAATTAATTAAAATACCATTTAAGTTTCTAAAAATCACCAAAAAAATCACATTGCATCTTGGCACATTTAGAGACATTATCAAACCATTCATACAAATTTCTTTTTGGTTCTTGATCCATTTTGACATTTTCTTTGGATTTAGGGTTCT
This sequence comes from Lathyrus aphaca, assembly GCA_963966055.1. Taxonomy (NCBI): domain Eukaryota; kingdom Viridiplantae; phylum Streptophyta; class Magnoliopsida; order Fabales; family Fabaceae; genus Lathyrus; species Lathyrus aphaca. Next base: position 37,304,090 of record OZ014520.1, read on the forward strand.
TAAAAATCAATATTTTTGACCCTAAATTAGAAAAATCTTTTCTGCCTAACCATGAAGGGTTTGATAGTGATTCTTTTTGCATTGCATCCCAAATATCATGTAGTTTCTAGGGTAAGATTGGCATGAATTTATCTTTCATTTTTTATTTGTTTTGCATTTTTCCTTGTGAGGTCCCTTAAAACCTTAGATAACTTAGGAAAATCATAACTTCCTTAGGGTTAAGAGTTGGGTCTCCTCCTTTGGGTAGTGAACTTGTGTGGGTATAGGTTACCTTTGATCCCATTTTCAATTTTTTATCTCATGTTTTGCTTATGATTTTGAATTTTTTATCTCATGTTGTGTATATACCCTAATTTCTCATCTTCCTTTGCATAAAATCTTGCATAAGCATTCATATAAGAACTTGCTATGACATTTTATGCATTCACATGACTTCTAAGACATCATAGGACACATTAGAATCATGTTTGATCATTGAATCATCCATTTCCCATGCTTTTGATTTCATTTCATGTCATATGCATTCATGAACTTTCATGGTTCTTACATGTCTCATTTGCATTCCCATCCTTTGTATGATCATCCTCATCTCTTGACATGCTTTCATACCATCTCATAACATCATTTCCATCATGACATGCTTCTGACTTTGGTTTGTATCTTTGCATTTCATCTCATTTTCACTTCATTACTTTTCTTGTTGCTAACTTTTCAGGTGGTAAGTGTTTGAGAAGTGAATTTGCCTTCACTTCTCATAATCTCTTCTCATCTCTTTTATGCATCCATTGCTGCATTTTATTTGTGAATTAGAGTGAGCTTGCTCATTCATGTTCCCTCCTTACTTTTCTTTCTTCAAGCAACTTATCTTCTTAAGTGAAGTAAGTTGTCTTGCTTCTTGCTGCTTCTTTTCCTTCCATCCCGCTTCTTCCTTGGTGGCTCTCTTGAAGATCTCTTGCAAGCCTCATTAGCCCTAGGAATACCCAAGCATGATAACAATTAGGGTTTGATTAGTCCCCCATTAGTTTTACCTTTGTGTCATCTTTGAGTCTTCTCTTCTCATCTCTTAATCAAGGACTAAACCTTACAGGTTTTAAGGCTTTGTGATTAAGGTTATGCCTGTATCCTTCTATTAGGATGGAGTGTATAACCTTAATCCTAAGTGTTAAACCCTTAATGTGTTTAAACCCTTTAATAATTTCACTTAATAATCACTAAGACATCAAGCTTGTAACTTGGGCCTTGCATTAGGGTTCTAATTATTCCTTAATTGGTTAAGAAGGACTAACCCTAGTGTTAATGGACAAGTCCCCCTCAAGTTGTCTTACAAACCATAAAATCCATTTCTTAACCTTATCATTAACTAAAATCCACTTAAATAAAGGCTTTGTTTTGTCATGAGGTTAATCCCTAATCATGGATTAAGTTGAGGAGCCTTCCTCAGCTTAAATGTTCTCATCTATTATCCTTCTATTAGGATGGTGTAATGAGTCCATTAAATCCTTGATTATGGCTTAAACTCATTACTTAACCCTAAACAAAAATACCAAAAACATCTAAATAATTGCAAGTAGGTTAATAATCTTAATCCTACACCATGGTGATTAAGTGTGAGGTGCTTACTTCATACTTAAGGTATTCTCATTACCCCTAATCAGAGGGAGGATATGATGAGTTTACTAGCCCTTGATTTAGGCTTAAGCTTATTTTCCTATGACAAAATCCAAAAAAAGCAATAAAAGATTGAAAATACCAAAAACAAACAATAATCGTCTCCTCCGGGATTCTTTTCTCATCATTTTCACTCACAAACGAGAACTTGCTTCTTCCGTCTAATGCAAGACAGTTTGCACCTGAGCCAGACAGGTCATACACTTGAGCATAGACAAGTAAGCAGTTCACCAGTCAATTCATCTTTCAGTCTCTTTGAGTCGAACTACGGTGTTCTGACTTCCTCATTGCACGAGAGGATACGTAGGCATAACTTAACAGTTATCGAACAAAAGTCTCTGTATATTCCCCCTCTTCCAGCTTTATTCTTTTAAGCCTCATAATCTTGAGCTTCATGCTCTTTCCATACACTGACACTCTTTACTTCACTTCACACTTCTTTTACACTGACTCTTGCATTCTTTTCCAGCTTTGATACACAAATAGCACTGACACTACCCCTTTAAAACACAAATCTTTCGAGCGTGGATCCCGTCGAGTACGGCGGACAATCTGGGTGCTAATACCTTCCCAGGTTGTAACCAACCCCCTTTCTCAGTTTCTCTGGTTCGCGGTCGTCTTATCCATCTTTTCTTAGGTCTATGCAGCATTACCTTTCCTTCGGGATAAAAATGCCTAGCTGGCGACTCTTTTCAGTTCACCCTTGTGTGTTATCTCCTCTCGCCGACCGTTCGCGTCTGTACCCCTTTTGGCCCTGTGTCATCAGGTGGGAGCGACAACGGCTCAGATGTGTATGTGGAGGGACAGAAGGTCGAGAGTAAGTCAGTAGCAATTGACCCGACTGTGGTGAACATCGGAGGGGTTGGTGGTTTTACGAGAAGTGGTAGTCTTTTTGCTCCCCTAGTTCTGAGAGGAGATCCTGAAGTTGAAGCTGCGGCAAAGGCTAAAGGAAAGCAAACAACGACTGAAGAAATGACAACTTCTGTTGCTGGACAGGGTACCTTTGAGAAAGAAGTGGAGGAATTTATGCGAATAATAAAGAAGAGTGACTACAAGGTAGTGGAACAGTTGAACCAGACGCCGTCCAAAATATCAATTATGTCTTTGCTGATGTGTTCTCCAGCACATAGAGAAGCCTTGCTGAAAGTATTGCAGATGGCATACGTTCCTCAAGAGATAACTGTTAATCAACTAGAAGTTGTAGTGGGCAGTGTGAATGCAAGCCACGGATTGGGCTTCAAAGATAGAGACCTTACTTCAGAGGGTCGTAACCACAACAAAGCACTGCATATTACTATGGAGTGTAAGGGTGTTGTTTTGTCGCATGTCCTGGTTGATATAGGCTCTTCTCTTAATGTACTCCCAAAGAAAGCCTTAATGAAGTTGAATGTCGATGGTATCGTCTTGCGACCCAGTGATTTGATAGTTAAATCCTTTGATGGGTCCAGAAGGTCTGTGTTCGGAGAAGTTGAGTTACCTGTGAAAATAGGGTCTCAAGTATTCAAGAGCACATTCTACGTCATGGACATTCAACCTGCGTACAATTGATTGCTGGGACGTCCGTGGATTCATGCTGCAGGAGCAGTAACATCCATTTTGCATCAAAAGCTAAAATACGTGGTTGATGGCCAAGTAATCACTGTGTGCGGAGAGGAAGATATCTTTGTGAGCCGCTTATCAACTTTCAAATATGTGGAGATGGACGGAGAGATCCATGAGACGCTGTGGCAGGCCTTCGAAGCAGTTAATGTCAGCATTTTGGCTCCGGTAGTGAGGAACAATGAGAAAGAAGGTACCTCCATTCACTCCTACAAGCAGGCCAAGGAAGTGGTTCAGTCGGGAAGCGCCCAAGGATGGGGCAAGTTGCTGGAATTAGAGAAGAAAGATGATAAGTTTGGGCTTGGTTATCAGCCTGATGGGTCCAATTGGCCTCCAAGTGGTAAAGCTATTACTTTCACAAGCGCTGGTATGCTCGATCGCAACCATATATGTGCAACAAGTGAAGATGGAGACAATGACTACAACTGGGATAACTGGATTCATCCATGTGCACCCATAGAGGAGCTCAAGAACTGGTCTGCTAAAGACATCGTTCAAGTTACCTGGCAAACAAAGTAATTTACTTGTTTCCTTTTTTTTATCATGCTACATTGTCAATCCTACACTCTTCCCAAGGTGCACGGATCCATTTTTAGGGCCACCATGCTTTTAATGCATTTATATTTTTCCATGAAATAAAGGACATTTTTCAAACAAATGGTGTTCTCTTTCTTTCATTTTAAATTTTTCACAAAAAATAAATAAAATGGCAAGCGTTAGGGCCACCATGCTTTTAATGCATTTATATTTTTCCATGAAATAAAGGACATTTTTCAAACAAATGGTGTTCTCTTTCTTTCATTTTAAATTTTTCACAAAAAATAAATAAAATGGCAAGCGTTTTTCTTTTGTGTGTTTGCGTCTCTTTTGAAAAATAAACAGATTCTGAAATAAGCACATCATCTGTGCAGTGTTGATCATCCGGATTCTAGTGATAACGTTCCTGCTATGACCACGCATGACTTTGACAATCCTATCTACCAAGCTGATGAAGGGATGAGGAAGACTGTGAACTCCCCGAAGAATTGGTCAGGTTGTTGAAACAAGAGGAAAGGGTCATTCAACCTCATCAGGAAGAAATAGAGATCATCAACATTGGGACAGCAGAGTCAAATAAGGAGATAAAGATTGGGGCCAGTCTGCAGGCCGAGGTAAAGAAAGAGTTGATTGGTATGCTGCGTGAATATGTGGATATCTTCGCCTGGTCGTATCAAGATATGCCAGGGTTGGATACTGACATTGTTGTGCATAAGATACCATTGAGAGAAGACTGTCCTCCGGTAAAACAAAAGTTGAGAAGAACTCGTCCTGACATGGCGATGAAGATCAAGGAGGAAGTTCAGAAGCAGTGGGATGCCGGATTCCTTGCCATAACTAGTTACCCACCTTGGGTAGCTAACATTGTGCCTGTACCAAAGAAAGATGACAAAGTTCGGATGTGCGTTGATTACCGAGATCTAAACAGAGCAAGTCCAAAAGATGACTTTCCATTACTTCACATTGATGTGCTGGTAGATAACACCACTCAGTTCTCGGTATTTTCTTTCATGGATGGCTTCTCCGGGTATAATCAGATAAAGATGGCACCGGAAGACATGGAGAAAACAACGTTCATTACCCCGTGGGGTACATTCTGCTACAAGGTGATGTCCTTTGGTTTGAAGAACGTCGGGGCAACGTATCAGCGGGCTATGGTTACATTGTTCCACGACATGATACACAAGGAGATAAAGTGCTATGTGGACGATATGATTGCTAAGTCCCGAGACGAAGAAGAGCATCTGGTCAATCTCAGGAAGTTGTTTTATAGACTGATAAAGTATAAGCTGAGGTTGAACCCAAACAAGTGTACTTTTGGAGTGCGTTCCGGAAAATTGCTGGGTTTTATTGTTAGCCAGAAAGAAATCGAGGTGGATCCTGCAAAAGTAAAAGCAATATAAGATATGCCTGCACCGAAAATAGAAAAAGAAGTGTGCGGGTTTTTAGGGAGATTGAACTATATTTCACGGTTCATATCTCATCTAACTGCCACGTGTGAGCCAATATTCAAATTACTAAGAAAAGAGCAAACGGTCAGGTGGAATAAGTACTGTCAAAGAGCCTTTGAAAAGATAAAAGAATATTTGCAGGAGCCTCCAATTCTAATGCCTCCAGTTCCAGGACGGCCGCTTATCATGTACTTGACTGTGCTAGAAGGGTCGATGGGGTGTGTTCTAGGCCAACATGACGAGTCTGGTCGAAAAGAGTATGTTATTTATTACCTTAGCAAAAAGTTTACCGACTGTGAATCCCGTTACTCACTGCTCGAGAAAACTTGTTGCGCTTTGGTATGGGCTGCTCGTCGACTGAGACAGTACATGTTGACCCATACCACACTGCTAATCTCAAAAATGGATCCTGTCAAGTATATCTTTGAGAAACCAGTGCTAACCGGAAGGGTTGCTAGGTGGCAAATGATCTTAACAGAGTATGACATATAGTATACTTCTCAGAAAGCCATCAAGGGAAGTGTATTATCAGATTACCTTGCACAGCAACCTCTTGAAGATGACTATCAGCCAATGAAGTTTGATTTCCCTGATGAGGACATCATGTACCTCAAAGCAAAAGATTGCGAGGAACCACTTCCGGAGGAGGGGCCAGACCCTGAATCCAAATGGAAGTTGATGTTTGATGGGGCAGTCAATGTCAACGGACGGGGAGTTGGTGATGTTCTTATTACTCCTGAAGGTGTTCACTTTCCCTTCGCTGCCAGAATTACTTTTGGCTGCACCAACAATGAAGCGGAATACGAGGCGTGCATAATGGGAATAGAGGAGGCTATTAATCTTCGGATTAAGACCCTCGATATATTCGGAGATTCAACCCTCGTTATCAATCAGGTTGTCGGCAAGTGGTATACGCATCAAGAACATTTAATTCCTTATAGGGATTATGCTAGAAAACTGTTGACGTTCTTCACAACGGTTAAGCTTCAGTACATACCACGTGATGAGAATCAATTTGCCGATGCATTGGCTACTCTTTCTTCGTCCATCAAAGCTTGTGTTGGAATTATGTTCCCAGGATTGACATCTCCAGGCTTGACGCACCAGCTTATGCTTTCTCTTCAGATGCAGTGTCTGATGAGAAACCTTGGTACTTTGATATCAAGTTTTTCCTGGAAAAGCAAGAATACCCAGCTGGGGCATCCTCCAATGACAAGAAGACCTTAAGGCGACTTGCTGCTAGTTTCTTCTTGAATACATATGGGGTTTTGTATAAAAGGAACTTTGACATGGTCTTGCTCAGATGTGTGGATAGACACGAAGCAAGCTTGTTAATGCAGGAAGTCCATGAGGGATTTTTCGATACTCATGCAGGAGGGCATGCTATGGCTAAGAAATTGTTGAGATCGGGGTATTATTGGATGAAAATGGATGCAGGCTGTTGTTCGTACGCCCGTAAGTGCCACAAGTGCCAGATTTATGCAGACAAGGTGCATGTTCCTCCCAGCCCGCTCAACGCCATGTCATCTCCTTGGCCTTTTTCTATGTGGGGCATTGACATGATCGGGAAGATAGAGCCTACTACTTCAAATGGTTATCGCTTCATTTTGGTTGCGATCGATTACTTCACTAAGTGGGTTGAAGCATCATCCTATGCCAATGTCACTCGTCAAGTGGTAGCCAGGTTTTTGAAAAGAGACATTATTTGCAGATACGGAGTGCCCAAAAGGATCATTACTGACAATGGTTCTAATTTGAACAACAAGATGATGGCAGAATTATGTCGGGACTTCCAGATTCAGCATCACAATTCTTCTCCTTACCGACCAAAGATGAATGGTGCGGTAGAGGCAGCAAATAAGAATATCAAGAAGATTGTGCAAAAAATGGTTGTCACTTACAAGGATTGGCATGAGATGTTACCATTTGTGCTGCATGGGTACCGAACGTCAGTCAGGACGTCAACTGGGGCAACTCCTTTCTCATTGGTATATGGTATGGAGGCAGTCTTTCCTGTCGAGGTAGAAATTCCTTCATTGCGTGTGATAATGGATGTGAATCTTGATGAGGCTGAGTGGGTACGTGCTCGATACAATCAGATATGTCTAATTAAGGAAAAGAGATTAGCGACTATCTGTCATGGCCAGCTTTATAAGAGGAGAATGAAGCGAGCATTCGACCAACGAGTACGTACTCGGGAGTATCAAGTAGGAGAGCTTGTGCTCAAAAGGATCGTTCCTCCAGGTTCAGATCACAGGGGCAAGTGGACCCCAAACTACGAAGGACCATTCATAGTGAAGAAAGTTTTCTCAGGAGGAGCGCTGATGCTCACCACTATGGATGGAGAAGATTTCCAATCCCCTGTTAATTCGGACGCAGTTAAAAAATACTTCGCATAAAAAGACCCACTGGACACAAAAACAGAATTAAAGTTCAGGCAAGAAAAGGGCATCCCGGCGAGCTAAAAACAGAATAAAAAGCTCAGGAAAAAGTTAGGGAAAATAAATATAAAAAATGTACACCCGCTGAGTTGAAAAGCCACATCGGAAAGCTCAGGCAAAAAAGGGTATCTTGGTGGATTGAAAACCCGAAAGGGCGATCCACGCAAAACAAGGGAATAAGTGAACAACTGCGAACCGAGTAATCTGAACCAAATCATCGTTTCGTATAGCTTGACAATATCAGAAGGATAGGAATCAGTCCCCTCATCTTCTCAGAAAGCAGAGGCAAGAATGGAGAGTTTTGAAGACATGCTGGTCATAGCAAGAAGGAAACTCATTGGGATGTCGTGTCTGTTGCCATTAGGATAGTTTATTTTCTCAATTTTTATGGCAGCTACCTCTTTCCAGGTGGTTGCTTCCTGATGTAAAAACTTTGCCTATTCAGAGGCTTTTCAATAAAAAGAATATTCAGTCAAAAGCGGTGTTGTGTTTACTTTTGTTTGCAAAAAATGTCCTGAATTTTCGGCAAAAAATAACATTGCATTTAAAACATGGTGTTAATTTGAAGGAAAATGACAAGGCAAGGAAACATTTGAAATCTTCTTTGAGTGTCGGGTGACGATGGATGAACAGATCATACCATGCAAGTCCCCGGGGCACATATGTGTTTTCTGTTGTTGTAGGTTTTGCAGGATGGCGTCACATTTTCCCAAACAGAGTTTTCCCCAGCTAAGTCATGGCAGGTGGGATCCCCAGCAGTTTATTTTCCCACAAGTGGAGCATGCCCAGCAAGATGTGGGAGGCCCATTCCCCACAGAGTTTAATTGTCAAAACTCTTTTCACAAACAAAGGATATTTGAGGAAGCATCTCCCCAGCCGTGTTGGAAGATCGTCATTCCCCCGCAGAGTTTCATGATTGAGATACAACCATCATTGAAATATTACCCAACACTCATCTGTGTCTGATAGTTGCTGTTGCTCGTCTGCATTCCCCGATACTCGTCTGTGTTCACATCTTATTGTTGCTCGTCTGCATTTCCCAACACTTGTTCGTGTTCTCACTTTGGTATTGCTCGTTTGCTTTCCCCAGCAGATGCATATAGTTGTAATTGTTGTTGCTCGTCTGCATTCCCCAACACTCGTCTGTGTTTGTTATCTGTTTAAAGCTCGTCTGCATTGTTTGGATACTCGTCTGTATCATCCCTCACACTTTTCTGTGGTAGCTTATATCCATATATGTTGGTTTGATAATTACTATGGTACTCGTCTGTATTGCTACTCCAAATGCCCGTCTGTGTTTGAACTTCTGGTATTCGTCATACCAGTGGCTGATATTCGTCTGTATCATCGCCTGAAGTGCTCGTCTGTGTTTCTTGGATCATCGTCTGATACTCGTTTGTATCATTGAATTATGGTACTCGTCTGTGCTCTCTTGATGATCACCCAATACTCGTCTGTGTTGAAGAGGTTTGAAATCCTGACGGTGGGATTAAACGTCAAAATGGTTATCGGTCCTGGCGTAACAGGTATATCCGAAGGAGATTCGTCTATCTCAAGCACCGCTTATTTTTGTTGCACCTGGCATAACAGGTTATCTGAAGAAGGCTCGTTTGTCTTAGACCATATATCCACGGAGAATATATGAGGAGGGTTCATCTATCCTGATTATGCATGTCTATCCCACAGACTTAAGTGCATCACCGGTCCTGGTGTAACAGGTTTATCCGAAGGAGATTCATCTGTCTCAAGTCATATGTTTTGCAAAGTATGTGAGGACTCGTATGTCCAGTTCCTGGCGTAACAGGATTGTTCGAAGAAGACTCGTCTGTCAAAGTATTCTTATCCCAAAATAACAGTTTCAACTTGGAAGGAGCTCGTCTGCTTTCTCTCCACTTCAGTCACCAAAGCGTCATTTGGTTGGGTTTATTTCCCTGTTCTTGCATTCTCCATCAGAGTGCAAATTTTAGGTTTTCTTGGTATTCAACCACAGTTTATCTTGAACGGTCGATAGCCCGTGCTACCGTCCTTTTCAGATTAACAGTTGTTTGAATAGGGGCAGTTGTAACACCCCAAATTTGCCCTCTTCTTTTTAGGCATCATCATCATACCATAGTCTTCATAAGCATATCATTTTCTTGGCATTGTTACATGGAAAGATGAGGCATAACATTCTCATGACCTAGCATTAGGCATATGATCATCTGTGGAGGGATTTGAAGCATTTCAAGCTATAACAAGGGGCCCAATGGATTTGTTCAAGTTTTATGAGGAGTCTACATTGCATTCACAAGCTCAAGATCATTCACAAAAGCCCAGGAGGTTGGAGGATCATCAAGGAATTCAAGCTAGGGCAAAGCTCCTACACAATGATCCTAAATTAGGGTTTGAGTTTCAAGCATGAAAACTTTGTGACTTTGGCCATTTCATTTGGGCAAAGTCTTTCATATATTAAGAGGACCCTAGGGGTGAAATTTGGTGAGAAAACTCCTTGTGGAAGTCAGGTATTTCTTCAGTTGTTTGTAAATGAAGAAATTGGTCAACTGTGCATTTTAGAAGTCAACTGTGAGATTTCAAAGGGTCCAACCCTATTTTTCTAGTCAAGGGATGTTATTATAACCTTAGAAAAGGTTTGGCAAGATTAAAGATCAAGAATCAAGAGGTTTTGAGGAGTTTTCCATTTTTGGCATGTGATTGGTCATGAAATTTGTCATTTTTAGTAACCTTTTGCCCTAATTTTCAAGTGTACATAACTTGGTGAAAAACGTTTCAAATGAATTGCCGCCAGACATGAAAATTGAAGATTAAAGTCTCCCATTTTTAAAAAGTACAAGTACTTTTTCATAGCCCTCATGGTTTGTGAGATGAGGCCTTCGAAAATCACTTGTTTTTTAGGGCATGGCATGAATTTCAAGCCACCTCCAAATGCAAAATCTCATGCAACTTATTTTTAAGTGGTGTTATGGACCAAATGAGATTATAGTGTTTCAAGGCAATGCATGAGAAGATGTTTTGCCCAAGGAAACAAAAGAATTCGTGCATGGGATGTGGGATATTTCATAAGTTGCAAATTTGCATAATCATTCACAATGCATGACTCAAGCATCCAAGGGCCAGGATTAAGCCACTTATGGATTGGTGAATCAAGCATGATCAGTATGTGAGAGGAGAGAGGGAAGTGCACGAGCCAAGAATGCTATCACACAAATCTTGCTAATTTGCAATTTCATTCCATTCACACTGACCTCACGTGCATTTTTCTTCATTCTCTCAGCATTGAACATTGGCATGATATAAAAGAGAATTAGGGTTTCCATTTGCTGAGATTCACCACATTTCTCTCACTTGAAAGTTTTTGCTCATTCTGTAATTCTCTTCGAATCACTCTCTACACTCACTCATTGTCAAAACCATTTGCATATTCTTCATCCTTGAGAGCTCAGGATCACAAATCCATACCTCATTCAAGCTAGTTCTCAGAATTCCATACTTTGCCATTTCATTGCAAGCTGCTTCGGATTCCTAGATCCAGTTGCTTTCAAGACTCTAATTGCATTTATTTTGCAATTAGAGTGTATTTGGAGGAGATCTGCATCTTCTGGAAGCTCATCTCAAGCTATTTTGACCTCTGCAAGTTTCAGGTAAGCTCAAAATCCATGGATCTGGAATTGATTTTGGTTGTGTGCTTTATGGTCTATTCACTTTGCTGATTACTCTGATCTGTTTAGATTTGAAAATGCATGATTATTGAGTGAGATATGTGGATTTTCAGTTTGATGTTCAAAGATGTTTGTGTTCGATCCATTTGATTCATTGATCTAATGTGAAATCTAAGTGCATTTTTGGATTCAGTGAGGTTTGTTTGCTTGATCTGGACATTTTGAGTCATTTATATGGTGTTTTGTTCTTAGCTTGAATTTTCCGGTGCCGGAGCCCTAGCTCCGGTCACCGGATTCTGGATTTTGTTCATCTGAGTTTGAATGAAGAAGATGGAGCGCAGCCCTTGGATTTGTGATCTGGACGGTTCCCATGGTGACAACACATTAAAACACACCCTCCCTTGCACGTGTTTTCTATTTTAAATTATAATCTGAATAATGCCTTTTGTTTCTGACCTCACCATAGTTAGTGTGCTCTCACTGTCCTGGCCAATCATTGTGCATACTTGTTTAAATGAATGACTTGATCTTGTGCGTCCATCTGATCCACTGGGTTTTCATTTTTCCTGAATTAACTGAATTTCCACAAGAATTGTTGTGAACTGCGATGAGCCTTTGGGATTTATAATTGCTATACGTCCCCCTCTTGTTTCAAAGCCCAATGAAAATGAACTGAACTCACATGCTGAATACACCCCTGGCTTGTCTTCTTTTATTTTTATTTCTTTTTATTTTCATTTTATTTTCAGTTTGCTTTTCAATTTTTAAAAATAGTTTTAAGTCATCAAAAATTCTAAAAAAATTCAAGAGTGTGTCTTTTAGTTTTCTCCATTTTTTAGTATTTTTATTTTTCATTTATTTTTAATTGTCACGTGGAAATTAATTGTTTCTCTTAATTAATTGTTTTTATTCCATTTTGAAGCATGCTGACTTGTTTATTTTCTATCTTGATCATTATTTTGAATTTTTAAGTGATTCTTTTTGCTATGGATTCATGATGAGATGTAGTTTATTGGTGATATTTGTTCTGATTTTTAGAATTTTGTTTAATTGATTTTGGTCTCTGACTTGTGCATGAAGCTTTCTAACCCTAATCCATGTTTGAACTTTTATTTGAATGGTTAAGCTTCTGATTTTGATCCCCTCCTTTTGGCATGTTGTTATGGTATGATTGAAGATCAATTTGTGCAAGTTTGTAGAATTTTTTGATGCTTACTTGAATTGATTTGAATTTTGGTTCTTCACTTGTCCCTTTTGGCTTCTTTTGGATCATATGTTCACTCCTTAGCTTAGAAGGGCACTTGTGCCAACTTCTTCAAGTTGTTTAGGGCCATCTTAGGTTATTGTTACCCCTCTGGTCTTGAGTTGTGGTTTGTGCCTTGAGAAAGTTTGTGTTTGGTTGCTCTTAAAGTTCTTCCACACTTATGCATGCTCACTTAACTTCCCTTGCTTCTTTCTTCTCATGATGTGAATGCTTGACTATGTGCACTTCTTCTCTTCATCTCATGTTCCTTAGGCATTTTCCTAACATGTTAGGGTTTTGGTCTTGCACCTTGTGATTTTGCTTTGACTATTTTGCTTTGTGTCTTCTCATGTTTACTTTGTTTTGTCATGGTGATTCATAATGCTTCATTGTGAGTTGTATTTCTTTTCTCATTCTTGTGCTTTAAGTTTGCATTTGGAATTTGTGTTTATGACTTCACTACTGGTTGTGTGACTTTGGTTTGACATTATGTTCATTTTGTATTGCATTTATGCTTGTGTCACTAACCATTTCAAGGGCTTTGGTAAGTGAGAGGTGTGGATGTAATTCCTACATCTCCAATTCTTATCTCTTCTCCTTTCTTCATTAATACTAATCTTGTGATTGTTGGGGCTTAGGCCTTACTTCCTCCCTCTTCTATTCTTCATTCTTCTCTTTCTCTTCTCTCATTATTCTTTAGAATAGGTAAACCTTACTAACCTAGGATTCCTGTGCATGATAACTTTAGGATTCATTAGTCCCCATTAGACTTTTACCTTTGTGATCCTTTTGTTTCTCTTCTCTTCTCATCTCAAAACCCTAAAGAAGACACTTAATAAAGATTGAAGTGATATCTTGAGCAATAGCCTTATCCCATGAGACACTTGTAGTCTTTCCATCTTGGGATAGTACAAGCTTGTCTTGTGATGTACAAGTCTGATCAGGATATCATCTTCACCAAAAAAAACATAAAACACACTTCTTCATTGTAAATACAAAAACACTTAATAAATTCAATGAGTTAGTGAGCTTAGGCCCTAATATCTAGAATCAAGTTTTGGGGATCTTCTCCTTGCTTGAATGTGCTTGTTCTATTATTCCATCATAGAATGTAGTGGCAAGTACACATTCCATGGAAAAGAGCTTGAGTTCACTTCCTTGTGACACACTCATAAAAAGCTTCTAAAAAACACAAACAAACAATAAGCGTCTTTCCTTCGGGAATTCTTTTCTCATCTCCTTCGCTCTGTCCGCGAACTTGCTCCTACTTGTCATTTTGCAAGACAGTAACACACTCGTCGTCCGAGCCTGCAACACCTGAGCATTGACATAGGCAGTTCAAGCCTTAAAACAAGAAATCTTGTCCACCCCTAGTTAGGGGAACTACGACGACTCTGATCCTCATGTCCATTGACGTACGTAGGCAGCGGGGTAGGGCGCGTTCGAGCACAATCTTTATTTTCCCTACATTTTTCCTTTTCATTTCTTTCAGTTCCCTTTTCGTTTCTTTTATCCAGTTCAATTCATTTTCTTTGCAGCAGCTTTCATTTCTTCACCCTTTGAAACAATTTCTTTGCAAGCATTTTCTTTGGTTCGCAGGACCTGTGTCCTTCCTTTTCTTCTGGTTTGTGCAGCATTACCATTCCCGTTCCTTCGGGATAAAAATGTCTGGCTGGCGACTCTACCTTTTCTGCGCCACTTTCGCGTTTGTACCATGATGGAAATCCAGGGAGCGACAGCTGGCGACTCTGCTGGGGAATTCCTAACCAGAATCTCTGGTTCCCTTGAGAGTCTCTCCTAGTGCTTGCGTGTTTCTGTTTCTTTGTGTGTTGATTGTTTGTCGTTGTGTGTTTATTTTACTGTTGTTTATTTACAATTTTATTTACAGCTTTATTTACAGTTTTCAGTATTTATTTTCCGCATCATATTATACTGGACTGTCTGGACTGGATCTTCTGTTTGGTGGACTTGGGTGATACTGTTTCTGAGAGATGAGCTCATTACTACGGCTCGAGTGCACCTTAGTACTTAGAGTGGTTCCACTTTGGCCTCATGAGATCTTGTCATGGGGGTAGTAGTGAGTTCCATGCCCAGATTTGCGACCGTCTTGGAAATGTCTTGATTTGGGGATCTTCCTCTCTCATTTCATAACCTTGACAGTTATGTGCAGCTGGGGACCGATCATTGAGAACCTTGTGGAAACATCCCTCTCTAGTGATGGAAGTGGCATACCACATTTTGCTGCAAACCCATTCGCATCCGAGGGCCCACCTGGGACTTACATAGGATGACCTTGTTTTCCCGGACTCAGCTGAGGCCTCCCTGCGTAGTATATAATACCAAACCGATTCCCTGATCTGGTCATGAGCCATTTCTCGGAAATGGTGAAAGTATTATTGCTATTCGGCTTTGAGAGTCCGTGATGTCTGACCCGGAGCACACCAGTGAGATTGGGAGGGGTTTACATGTTTGCAGGAACCCTTGGCCTCTACATACCCTTATTATCAGTGTGGTCCTTGTTGAGATTTGGTCCTTATGGTTCTGGTTTTCTTGGTGTTATAGTTCTGAAAATTTCTATCAGAGGGTTATGGCTCAGAGGATCTTGGTTTTCAGTTGATCAGAGGGTCCTTATATTCAGTGTCTAGTATCCAGATGGTCCCAGATTGATCATATGTTTGCATTGCATTTGCATTGCATCATACTTGCATTAACTGTCTGTGTTTCCATTTTTCAGGTTATTGTTCACAGTTAGTACCCAGTTCTGGTAATTATAAGCTCTTCAGATGGCAGAAGTCAAGAGAATTCCAAGGAAAAAGAATGTTCACTATACGTTTCTTCAACCAGAAGTCAGGAGTGTTCAGAAATTAGCAGGGCTGATGAATGACCAAGTCTTGGGGAATTTCAGAAAGAGGTATGGTCAGATATTGAAGTACATAGACAAACCTACTGCAGACCAGAAGGACAGCTTGCACACCTTGCTTCAGTTTTATGATCCCCTGTTGTGGTGTTTTGTGTTTCCAGATTACATCTTGGCTCCTACCTTGGAGGAGATTTCCAGCATTTGGGTGTTCCAGTCAGTGATACCTTACCTTACTATGGGTCTGAGGTGGTTCTTAAGGAATAAGACATAGCCAGAGTCTGTCGTTTACCAATTACTAAGGTTAAGAAGGCTTTGAAGGACAGTGAAGGCAGAGGACTCCCTTGGAATGTGCTTATACCAGAGGCTGAAAATATGCCAAAGAGGGTAAATGAGGAGATTTTGGTATTGTGTTGGCTTTGACGGTGTATGGGTCTAGTCTTTTCTCGGGAGAAAAGGAGTTTGTGAGCTTGGAAGTGATCTCCATCTTTGCTAAAGGCAATCATGTGCCAACTCTGTTGGGAGATTTCTACTATAACGTTCATTACCGGAATGAGAAAGGTAGAGGTGGACCAGTGGGCTGTTGTGCTTCATTGTTTGCTGAGTGGTTTGCCAGGCAATTGCCAAAGTCAGGCTCTTTCAAGGAGATGAGAGATGAGTGGAGGTGTTCTAGGAGGCTAATGGGGCTCACTTCTGAGGATATATCTTGGGGATATGACAGAGATCTACTGGGAAAAGAGTTGTTGGTCAGTTGTGGAAGATTTGTTGGAGTGCCTTTGCTAGGAAGAAAAGGTGTGATCAGTTATCATCCAACATTAGCCAGGAAGCAATTTGGCTATCCTCTGAGAGATCCACCAAATATGGAAGAGTTTGCTGAATCTCTGTATTTTCCTGTGGAGGGAAACAAGGAGTTGGTCCTACAAGCATCTCAGGCTTGGGCTCACAAGGTGAGGAAAGGTAAAAAGGACTTTGGCAGATTAGATCGTAAGACATATCCTCCTTTTGCTACATGGTTGCAGAAACGTGTAGAGGAAGTTCTCATGCCATTCTCAATGGAAGCTCCATTATATCCTAAAGAAGTGCCATGTCAGAGTACTGTCTCCCTTGAAGAGTATAAGAAACTGGAAGCTCAGCTGCACGAAGTACGAGTGGAGAATGCTGAAATGGTTAACTTGTACGATTTTGCCAACCGGGCCAAAAATGAAGCAGAGGGAAAGTTACAGAAGATGCAAGCCTCATTGGAAGCTAAAGAGAAAGAGTTTTCCGGAAGAGAAGCTCACTTTCAAAGATTGGGTCTGATGGAGGCAAAAAGAGAAGCGGAGCGCAAAAAGACTTTGAAGACAATTAAAGAAGCTCGCCAGTCCATTGTTTGGTTGCAAGGCCAAAGGGAACAGGAGCAGAAGAAGTATAAAGAAAAAGAAGAGTTTTTCGAAGTACAAATGGCCTTCAAGAAAGAAGAGGTGGAACAAGTCCACAACATACGAAGGGAAAAGACTCAGCAGTTGACACAAAGCCAGATAGCCTTGGAGGAGGCACTAAAGGAGATTGAAGGGATCAAGCTAAGGGCAGGTGTGAAGAAGAGCAGGACAGAGGTAGCTGCAGAAGAGTCTGGGTCTTTAGTTTAGTTTTTATTTATTATTGTTCAGACTACCTATAGACTTGTTGTAGGAGTCTTGCTTTATCTTTTGTCTTTTGTTCATGTATTAACTTGTAACCCTTCGAGGAATTCTTGTTTGTGCTCTAACTTTTGGCCGGCAGTGGGTTTTCCATGTTATGCGGTGTTAATATGCAAATTACCATTTCTAAATATGCAAAGCTTGTTTGTCTGATACTGCTAAGATCTGAACACTCTTCAAAGGGGAAGTTTGAAATCTAATACTCAAAGTGGTTATCTGGAGCAAATACCAGAACTGGCGCATATAAATGCCTAAAACTTGGAAACATGAGCAGTTACATTGCATGTATATAACGTGTTTGTTTGTTTTGCAGGTAGTTCTTCAGTTTCTAACGTTTATGTCATTTCAGGCACTATAGCTCCCAGGAAGGTTCGAGAACAGCCGATCGTACACAGATATCCCACAAGAGTCAACAGAGAAAGAGTGATGGATCAAATGCAGGCTGATTTAGCTGACTTGAGATTGAGGATGGACAATTTCATAACCCTTATGGCAGGGATGGGTCAGAATCAGGAACGTTTACGTGAGTTGGTGGAAAATAGTCAAGCCAGGAACAATGGGGCTGTTGATGGAGGTAATCGTAACAGTGTGGGCGCCCGTCAAGTTGAAATCCCTGTGGCACAGCCAGGGGTCACCATTATCAATGATGGATTGAACAATGTACAGATGGACGGTCTAGACGAACAGTTTACGTTGCTGGACGAAACAGAAGGCCAAGGGGATGAAATGAACAGAAAGTTTGAAGAGATGGCTGAGCAGATCAGGGCCATTCAATCTCAGAGCTCTCTGGGGTTCGACATTACTGACTTGGGCTTGGTTCCAGGGGTTAGAATCCCTTACAAGTTCAAGGTCCCAAATTTCGAGAAGTACAACGGCACAGCGTGTCCAAAGACTCACCTTCAGTCCTTTGTAGGAAGAATTGCTGCCCATACTGACGATGAGAAGCTATGGATGTATTATTTCCAGGATAGCCTAGTTGGGGCTTCCTTGGAGTGGTATATGAAGCTAAGTAGCGTCAACATTAAGAGTTGGAAGGACTTGGCAGAGGTGTTCGTGAAGTAATACTAGTACAATTTGGACATGGCTCCAAATCGCACTCAACCGCAGAATATGTCTCAAAATGCTAAGGAGGGGTTTAAGGAGTATGCTCAAAGGTGGCGTCAGCTCACTGCAAGAGTACAACCACCATTGCTGGAGAATGATATGGATGATATGTTCATGGGAACATTGCAAGGGGTGTTTATCGAAAGGTTGGTGTCCTGTTCGGCAACCAAGTTCAATGATATAGTAATAGCAGGTGAGAGGGTCGAGACTCTATTAAAAATGGGGAAGATTCAAGATACCAGTGCGAGCAGCTCGAGTGGCGTAAGAAAAGCTTTCAACGGACCCCCGAGAAGAAGGGAAGGTGAAACCAATGCTGTGTATGGCCGAGGACGGGGCCGAGGATATAGAAGATCATATGAGCAAGTGGCAGCTGTCACTATCCCTTCAAGTCCTGCGCAACAGGTACATACTAAACCTAACCAACAACAACAACAACCACAACGTAACAATTATCAACAAAGACCTTATCAGCCGAGACAGGCTCGTCCGGCTAATAGGGTGCTTGAAGCAATCCCCATGACATACACTGCATTGCTGCAGAGATTGCTAGACCTGAACTTGATACAACTGAGGACATTAGCACCACCACCATCTAGAGAGCTTCCAGTGGGGTACGATGCTGATGCTAGATGCGCATTCCACTCAGGGGCACCCGGGCACTCAACTGAGAAGTGCAGGGCGCTACAGCATAAAGTTCAAGATTTGATCGACTCCAAGGCGATTAACTTCGCACCACCGCCTAATGTTACTTCAAACACTATTCTAAACCATGGGGGGGACTAGAATAAATGATGTTGACGAAGGTGAGAAGTTAAGTTTGATTTTGAGCGTAGAAGAAGTGAAGACTCCATTGTTGGTAGTGAAGGAGAGGCTGTTAAAAGGACAAGTGTTTCCGGGATGCAGTTCTGATTGTGAAAAGTGTTTGAATTCAGTGAACGGTTGTGAAGACCTGAAGGTAGGGTTGCAGAATCTGATTGATGAAGGGTCATTGTAGTTTGATAAAGTTGATAATGAAGGTGATTGTGTGTCCACTATAACCATCTACTATGATCCATCTGAAATGCTTGCTAGAAGAGAACTTGTGACTATTTATGCTCCTGAAGTCAGTCCTGTTACTATTACTGTTCCTGGGCCTGTTCCTTATACTGATGATAAAGCCATCCCATGGCATTACGGCTCAGATGTGTATGTGGAGGGACAGAAGGCCGATAGTAAGTCAATAGCAATTGACCCGACTGTGGTGAACGTCGGAGGGGTTGGTGGTTTTACGAGAAGTGGTCGTATTTTTGCTCCCCTAGTTCTGAGAGGAGATCCTGAAGTTGAAGTTGCGGCAAAGGCTAAAGGAAAGAAAACAGCGACTGAAGAAATGATAACTCATGTTGCTGGACAGGGTACCTTTGAGAAAGAAATGGAGGAATTTATGCGAATAATAAAGAAGAGTGACTACAAGGTAGTGGAACAGTTGAACCAGACGCCGTCCAAAAAATCAATTATGTCTTTGCTGATGTGTTCTCTAGCACATAGAGAAGCCTTGCTGAATTAAATAGAGTCACCATCTAGGCATTTTTATCCCGAAGGAAAGGTAATGCTGCATAAACCTGGAAAGAGATGGATAAGACGGTTGCGAACTAGAGAAACTGAGAAAGGGGTTGGTTACGACCTGGGAAGGTATTAGCACCCAGATCGTCCTTCGTACTCGACGGGATCCACGCTTACAAGATTGTGTTTAAAAAGGGGTAGGTGTATGTGATATCTGTGTGCAAAAGCTAAGAAAGAAAGTACATGTGTCAGTGCAAAAGATGAATTGCTCAGGAACTGAGGCTTAGAAAGAATGTTGAAAGAGGGGGAAGACACATAGACTTTTGTTCGATAACTGTTAGTTATGCCTACGTATCCTCTCGTGCAATGAGGAAGTCAGAACACCGTAGTTCGACTCAAAGAGACTGAAAATAAATTGACTGTGAACTGCTTACTTGTCTATGATCAAGTGTATGACTCGTCTGGCTCTAGTGCTAACTGTCTTGCATTAGACAGAAGAAGCAAGTTCTCGTTTGTGAATGAGTGTGATGAGAAAAGAACCCCGAAGGAGAAGATTATTGTTTGTTTTTGTGTTTTTAGTTTTTTTTATTGTTTTTGGTGTTATGCATAGGATTATGAGCTTAAGCCTAAACCAAGAGTTTGTAAACTCATTATATCCTCCCTGATTAGGGATAATGAGCCTACTTAAGTATGAGATAAGCATCTCAACTTAATTACCTTAATGATGAAGGTTTAAGATCATTAACCTACTTGTGATTATTTAGATGTTTTTGTTTTTTTTCTGTTTATTGTTAAGTAATGAGTTTAATCTCTAATCACAGATTAGTGAACTCATTACACCATCCTAATAGAAGGATGATAGATGAGGACACTTAAGTTGAGGAAGCTACCTCAACTTAATCCATGGTTAGGGATTAAATTCATTATATAACAAGCCTTTATTAAATGGATTTTAATTAAAGGATGAGATTAAGAAAGTGGATTTTAAGTTTGTAAGACAACTTGAGGGGGACTTGTCCATTAAACACTAGGGTTAGTCCCTCTTAACCATAAGGAAGAGATGGAACCCTAATGTAAGGCCCAAGTTACAAGATAAAGTCTTAGTGATTATTAATGTGTTTTGATTATGAGGTGTAAACAAATTAAAGGTTTAACACTAAGGATTAAAGTTATACACTCCATCCTAAGATAAGGATGCAGGCATAACCCTAATTCAAAGTCCTAAAACTTTAAGTGTTTAGCCTCTGATTAAGAGATGAAAAGAGAGGCTCAAGGAGACTCAAAGGTAAAAATCTAGGGGGGACTATACATAACCCTAAAAGTTATCATCCTTGGACATCCTATGGTTTGTGAGGCTTAAGATACAAGATCTTCAATGCCACCAATGGAAGAAGAAGATGAAAAGAGAAGAAGGAAGAAGAATAAGTTACTTACTTCCTGAAGAAGATAAGTAACTTAAAAGAAAGAAAGTGGGAAGGAGGGAGCATAAGTGAAGCAAGTTCACTTCAAGAACAAGTAAATATGCATATGAATGATGAGAAGAGATGGGAAGTGAAGGTAATTCCACCTCCCAAATGACTTACCAAAAGTTCCTGAAAATGTTAGTATGAATGCATAAGACATAAAGCAAAAGGAAATGAGATGAAATGAGATGTAAAGACCAAAGTCAGATGTGATTATGCAATTCAAATGGCATATGAGATGATGCAAAGTCATACAAAATGTATATGAATGATCATACAAAGATGAGATGCAAAGGAAGCATGTTTAGAAGCATGAAAACACATGGATGTTCATGAAATGTAATGGATGTAAAGCATAGCAAATGAATGAAAAAATGATCAAGAAATGTTCAATCATGTCTTAAGATGTCTAAGATGTTATACAAATGATTGAAATGTCATGGCAAGTTTATATGATGATGATATGCAAAGATGAATGCAAATGAAGATGCAAAATTAGGGTTTTAAGACAACATGAGATGCATATGACCAAAATAGAAGCAATCAACATGATAAAAAAATTGAAATCAAGCTCAAACAAACCCTAATCCCATATAAGATCACACCCCAAAGGAAAAAGTCAGAAGCCAATCCTAGTGAAAGTTATGAAATTCCTAAGTTTGCAAGGGTTTTTGGGTGCTTCTAAAGGGAAAATGCAAATAAAATTGAAAACGAAAGATAAAATCATGAGGTAAATAACCAAGAAACTATATGCAATATGTGAAACAATGCAAAAAGAATCAAGTTCAAACTCATCATGGTTAGGCAGAAATGAATTTTTCAAGTTAGGGTTAGAAAATGTGATTTTTAGGAACCCTAATTCAAAGAAAATTGTGAAATTATGATCAAACCTAAAAAGAAATTTGTATGATTAGTTTAAAAATGTTTCTAAGTATATTGGAATGGTTCATGAATTTTTTGGTGATATTTAGAAACCTAAATGAATTTTTAATTAATTAAAATCCGTTAATTAATTAAAAATAACATTTAAATATTTTAAAAATAATTTTTAAATGCAAAAAATAAAATAAAAATTATTTTTAGGTTAAGAAAATTATTTGAAACAAAAATGCAGAAAATGATATTTTTTGAAAGTGTTTTGCTATTTTAAAATAAATATGGAAAGAAATGGAATAAAATGAAATAAAAATGAATTAAAATGGGAAGTCAACTAATCTAAAGGTCCAGATTCAAACCTGTGTTGACTGCGCGCGCATATGAGTGGTCAGGATGGTTTCTGGCTAATTAATTATAATTTATTTAATTAATCCAGAATTAAAGTTAATGAATTAATCTGAGTCATTCACGCGTTAAACTAATTAAGATCTAAGGGACAAGATTCAATCTGGGCAACTAAACCCTAATTAGGGCTAATCATTTTCAGGTGACCGGAGACAAGCTTCGGTCATCTTCTCCGGTGAACCAAAAAACCCTAAATCCTTCTACAGGCTACCCCAACCCAAATTAACTGCCCAAAAATGATCACCATACTTCTAGCAACTCAAATCAAACATCAAACAACATTTATGCTTCATGAACAAGCTGAATCGAATCAAAACATAAATACGGGCAAAGTTTCAGAAGTTCATGAAATCCTCATTTCTCAACCATTTTCAATTTTAAAAGCATCATTGTGATCCTTAGAGCATGCAGATTCATTATATAATAAGAAATCAAAGCTTTGAGGAAAAAAAGTTCTTGAGTATACCTGAGCTGGAAACCTCCAAATGTGAGCTTTCAGAACCTCCCACTTGTGCAAGTGAACTCCTTTGATCATCCTGAAGCTATTGGGATGCTTAAAATGCTTTGAAAGTGGCTATTTTGAGTGGCTCGATTCTGATATGGCAGAAATGGAGGCTTTGGTTTGTGAGGTTTCAGGCCATGGTGATGGTTGCTTTGTGTTCTATGGATGATTTTTGAATGAATGGTGAATTTTTTTTGAGGTTTGATGAATGGTTTGAGAGAATCGAAGAAGGGAAGTTTTTTTTCAATTTTTACGAAATCTGATGTTGCGTGTGTTATGAGTTCATGGCATGCTTAGTTAATGATCTTGAGGCAATCCCTAAACTATTGGAATGAGTCAGAAGATTAGATATGCACTATGGGAATGGTATGGCTCCATTGGCCAAAAAGTCAAGATTGGTGTACTAGAGGTATGGGCCATGGCAGAGCTGGTTTCTGGGCTTGTACTGCCTTAGCTAGCTTCAAGGAGAGCCATAGGATCATTGTTATGCAGCTGGATGGCTTGGATCAAGAGTTTACAAGGTTTATGCATTTTGGCCATTTTGAGATTTCTTGTGAACCAAGCCATGAAAACCATGCAATCTTGGGTCAATTCTGATGTTTTGAAGTTTCCTTGACATGTTATGGTGTATAGAAGTTGATTAGAGGTCATAAAAAGGCTTGGCAAGTGAAATTGCAAAATTCCCTCTTTGGCATGAACTTGAACATTATAGGATTTTTGCCAACTTTGAAAGGCCATATCTTGAGTTCTAGGATGAATCAAGACATGTTCTTGTACTTTTTGAAAATGGGAAGACATAATCTACAACTTTCATGCCCAAGAATTTTTCATTTGAAGCATTTTTGGTCATGAAAGAATAGGTTGAATATCTTTCCCAAAATGGAAAGTTTCCATTACAAGTCATTTCCAAAAATAGGAAGTTTGCATTTGGCTCATAATTCTTCAA
Organism: Lathyrus aphaca; assembly: GCA_963966055.1. Lineage (NCBI taxonomy): Eukaryota > Viridiplantae > Streptophyta > Magnoliopsida > Fabales > Fabaceae > Lathyrus > Lathyrus aphaca. Next base: position 37,328,053 of record OZ014520.1, read on the forward strand.
CTTTGTGAACTTCCAACCACTTAAATGATCAAATAAAGATCATAGAGACTCAAAATGATGATGATGACCCTTTGGTATCCTTGATGGAGGCCTCAGATGCCCTGATTTTGACTTTACTTGCTCAAGAAGTTACCCCATGATCAGATGACTTCCATAGTGAATTTCTTCATCAAATTTGGTACACATGATCCTTATAACACATTGAGACCATTAGAAACAAGAATTACCAAAAAAATTGGGATTAAGGCCTCTGAAACCAAAACCCTAATTTTAGGTCATTTGTGTAGGAAATCTTTAGTCTGCCTCCATGCCTTTGCCATTCTTTGTGCTCCCTTGACTTTTATGAACTTTGGGGAGCATATTATGATCATGGAACACACATGGACCCTCTTGGCAAGCTTCAAGACCATTGGGATGGCTCAGATCACTCCTTGGATTGCTCAGATCACAAACCCTAGATGCAGATAAAATAAATTATGTAGATGAAACAAATATGCAATATGAGATGGTATGCCTATGCTTATGAAAGATCACAAGCCATGGTGTGAGAAGAAGTGAGGGAAAATTTGAGGTGTTTACAACCTCATGTGAAGAACACCAGTCTTGACATCTGCAAGATTTATGATGTTTAGTTTATTTTTTCAGAATGCCCTGTCCATTAAAAAGCATCTTAAGGGATTTTCTATTTGCTTGGGTTGATGAAGGAAGTGATTATGTTGATGAATCTATCTAGCTTGTTATTGCCTTCGATTTTGATGAGCCGAAACTTAATTAAGGGATGATGTTAAACTATATTTCATATTTTAGCATTTGTACTTGGATTTAAGTTTAATGTAAGTTTTATTTGCATTTGAATTTAATTTAGCTTAGGCTTGTGCATAAAAGTCAAAGCATAGTTTTAGTTTTCATAACAAAATTCACTATAATTTTGTTTCAACTCTTTTCTTTCTTCTCCATCTTGTGCTAGATTCAACAGTACACTTGTCTTCCATTTATTTATAATTTTTGTTTATAAATATTTATATAAATTAATGAAAATCATTTTATTTTAAATTTTTTGTGTTCTTTTTCTAGGTATTGATTTTAAAAACAGAAACAAATCTTACAAATGATTTGAGACAACTTTACTCGTTACCATAAGACATATAAGACAATATTATATTAAAAATACTCTATTTTTTAAAAGTTTTCTTAGTATTGATAATTTCTTTCTCCTTTTTGTGTATCATTTTATTATATATATATATATATATATATATATATATATATATATATATATATATATATATATATATATATATATATATATATATATATATATATTCTTAATTTTATTAAAAAAAAGCTATTAAATAGTCATTGATGTTGCATTTCATTTTATTAATATCATTTTAACGTAAAAAGTAATAACTGAAAGTTTCATGAAATTAAAATAAATTAAAAACTTTAAGAAATTCCATTATTGGATGCCATCATAATGACATACACAAAGACGTCCTCGACAAAGTCGTTTAAAACCAAGAAGACACAAATTTTTAGGACAATCTGTACGAAATTTGCATGGATTACTGGTAGCTGTAATAAAAATTGAGTTAAGAAATCAATGTACCAAAATAGTAAAAAATAAATGAATAAATTTAAAAAGGTTTATAAAATGGCTTACTGTAAGTTTCCTTTGCATCAAGAAGTAGAAAAAGAAAAATAATATGAACAAAGAAAAGTATGAAAACCTTGACCATTTTTTCTTCCATTGAATAGAATAAGCTTGTATCAATTATAATTAATAAATCTCATGTTTTTCTTATAGATATTTATATTGACGTATAGGAATTATAGAATTTTAAAATAACATTTCCTAAATTTTAAATATGTATTAAATGTCTCTTAGGAACATCAATGTGTTCCTGGAGTGTATTTGTCCATTTTAATACATTTAATAAGGAGAAAAAAATAAAAACATTATCCATGAATCATCATAATATATTCTTATTTTTTTAACCGTTTTAATTATAATATAACCTTTCGAGTGAGAAAAAAAAAAACCAACCCAATAGAAAATCATTAATTGAACCAAATCAAATTTAAACCGTAAAAAACTGTTTGTTTTGAATGCGTTTGGATAATTTTTTAATCAAACTGTGTGGTTAATTTTGGTTTGCGGTTTGTATTTTGCAAACCAAATCAAATCGGAACAAATTGCATTATAATATTTTCTATTTGATCATAATATTTTTTATAATATTTTATGCTACTATTTTTTGTTTTTATTTTAATTTTGTTTAATCTAATTTTTAATGTTAAATAAAAAGTTGTTGTTTAGATATAATTAGTTTAGTTTTTTGTTTTTAATGTATGAATGACTAAACATAAAGTTATATTTTTCTTAATAAAAATATTGTAAGAGACTGAATCAACCAAACCAACCCAGATCATAATGTCGCTCCCGAAAACACTTTACGTCCCGGTGCAGACGCGAACGGTCGGCGATGTTGGAGGTTGAGGTTGAATAGAGTCGCTAGCTAGGAATTTTTATCCCGAAGGAAAGGTAATGCTGCATAAACCTGGAAGGGTATGGATAAGACGGTTGCGAACCAAAGAAACTGAGAAAGGGGCTGGTTACGACCTGAGAAGGTATTAGCACCCAGATCGTCCGTCGTACTCGACGGGATCCACGCTTACTTGATTGTGTTTAAAAAGTGGTAGTGTATATGTTGATTGTGTATAAAAGCTAAGGAGAAAAGAATGTGTGTCAGTGCAAAAGAGATGTGTGAAATGCTAAAAAATGAGGCTTAGAAAGAAAGGTGAAAGAGGGGGAAAACATAGAGACTTTTGTTCGATAACTGTTAAGTTATGCCTACATATCCTCTCGTGCACTGAGGAAGTCAGAACACCGTAGTTCGACTCAAAGAGACTGAACAATTTGACTGTGAACTGCTTGTATGTCTATGCTCAAGTGTGTGACTCGTCTGGCTCGAGTGCTAACTGTCTTGCATTAGACGGAAGAAGCGATTTCTCGTTTGTAGAATGAGTGTGATGAGAAAAGAATCACGGAGGAGACGTTTATTGTTTGTTTTTATGTTTTCAGTTTTTTATTGTTTTTGGTGTTTTGCATAGGATAATGAGCTTAAGCCTAAATCAAGGGTTGTAAACTCATTATATCCTCCCTGATTAGGGATAATGAGCCTACTTAAGTATGAGATAAGCATCTCAACTTAATTACCAGGATGATGTAGGATTAATATTATTAACCTACTTGTGATTATTAAGTTTTTTTGGGTTTTTGTTTAGTGTTAAGTAATGAGTTTAATCTCTAATCAGGGATTAGTGAACTCATTACACCATCCTAAGAGAAGGATAATAGATGAGAACATTTAAGATGAGGAAGACTCCTCAACTTAATCCATGGTTAGGGACTAAATTCATTATATAACAATCCTTTATTAAGTGGATTTTAATTAAAGGATGGGATTAAGAAATGGGTTTTAAGTTTGTAAGACAACTTGAGGGGGACTTGTCCATTAAACACTAGGTTAGTCCCTCTGAACCAACAGGCAAAGATGTAACCCTAATATAAGGCCCAAATTACAAGCTTAATTCTTAATGATTATTAGGTGTTTTGATTAGGATTTATAAACAACTTAAAGGTTTAACACTAAGTATTAAAGTTATACACTCCATCCTAAGATAAGGATACATGCATAACCCTAATTCAGAGTCTTAAAACTTTAACTGTTTAACCTTGATTATGAGATGAGAAACAGAGACTCAAGGAGACTCAAAGATAAAAACTAGGGGAGTATGTACAACCCTAAAAAATTATCATGCTTGTACATCCTATGGTTTATGAGGTATAAGAGAAAATCTTCAGGAAGCCACCAAGGAAGAAGAAGCAGATGAAAAGAGAAGGAGAGAAAGAATAAGTTACTTACTTCCTGAAGAAGATAAGTAACCTAAAATAAAGAAAGTAAGAATGAGAGCATGAGTGAATTAGATTCACTTCAAAGACAAGTAAATAATGCATATGAAAAGATGAGAAGAGGTGGGATGTGAAGGCAAATCCACATCCCAAACAACTTACCATAAGCCCCTGAAATGTTAGTATGGATGCATAAGACATAAAGCAAAAGGAAATGAGATGAATAAAGATGCAAGGACCAAAACCAGAAATGTATATGTGTCGCTCCCCCGAAAAGACACCTGGTCAGATAGGGTACAGACGCGAATGATCAGCGAGAGGAGAAGATGAAATGAAGTGAATAGAGTCGCCAGCTAGGCATTTTTATCCCGAAGGAAAGGTAATGCTGCATAAACCTAGAAAAAAGATGGATAAGATGGTTGTGAACCAGAGAAACTGAGAAAGGGGGTTGGTTACAACCTGGGAAGGTATTAGCACCCAGATTGTCCGTCGTACTCGACGGGATCCACGCTTACAAGATTGGGTTTAAAGGGGTAGTGTCTGTGCTATCTGTGTGCAAAAGCTGGAAAAGAAAATACAAGTGTCAGTGCAAGAAAATGAAATGAGGTGCTCAGGAATGAGGCTTAAAAAGAATGCTGAAAGGGGGGGAGACATAGAGACTTTTGTTCGATAACAGTTAAGTTATGCCTACGTATCCTCTCGTGCAATGAGGAAGTCAGAACACCGTAGTTCGACTCAAAGAGACTGAAAGATAAATTGACTGGTGAACTGCTTGCTTGCTTATGCTCAAGTGTGTGACTCGTCTGGCTCGAGTGCTAATTGTCTTGCATTAGACGGAAGAAGCAAGTTCTCGTTTGTGAATGAGTGTGATGAGAAGAGAATCCCGAAGGAGACGATTATTGTTTGTTTTTGTGTTTTCAAATTTTTATTGCATTTTTTTGTGTGTTTGTCATAAGTTAATGAGCTTAAGCCTAGACCAAGGGTTAGTAAACTCATTATATCCTCCCTTTGATTAGGGATAATGAGAATACCTTAAGTATGAGATAAAAATCTCAACTTAATTACCATGATGGTGTAGGATTAAGACCATTAACCTACTTGTGATTATTTAGATGTTTTTTGAGTTTTTTTTAGTGTTAAGTAATGAGTTTATGCCATAATCAAGGATTAGTGAACTCATTACACCATCCTAATAGAAGGATAATAGATGAGCACACTTAAGCTGAGGAAGATACCTCAACTTAATCCATGATTAGGGATTAACCTCATGACAAAACAAACCTTTATTAAAGTGAATTTTAATTAAGGGTGAGGTTAAGAAGTGAGTTTTATGGTTTGTAAGACAACTTGAGAGGGACTTGTCCATTAAACACTAGAGTTAGTCCTTCTTAACCAATAAAGGAAGAATTAGAACCCTAATGCAAGGCCCAAGTTACAAGTTAATGTCTTAGTGATTATTAAGATGGATTGATTAAGAGATTTAAACAAATTAAGGGTTTAACACTTAGGATTAAAGTTATACACTCCATCCTAAGAGAAGGATGCAGGCATAACCCTAATTCCAAAGTCCTAAAGCCTTAAAGGTTTAGTCTCTACTGATGAGGTGAGAAGAGAGACACAAAGAAGACACAAAGGTGAAAAACTAAAGGGGGACTAATCACAACCCTAATTATTATCATGCTTGGATACGCCTATGGTTTATAAGGCTTGAGAAAGATCTTCAAAGAAGCCACCAATGGAAGAAGCAGATGGAAGGAAGGAGAAGCAGAAGAAACAAGTTACTTACTTCACTGAAGAAGATAAGTAACTTGGAGAAAGAAAGTGAGAGATGAACATGAATGAGAAAGCTCACTCTAAGACAATAGAAAATGCAGCAAGGATGCATATGAAGAAGATGAAGAGAAATGAGAAGTGAAGGCAAATTCACTTCTCAAATTACTTACCACCTGAAAATGTTGGCATAAAGAAAGAAATGACATGAAATGATACATATGAATGGGCCAATGCCAAAACCAGAAGCAATCAAATGATGCAAATGATGCTATGAGATGATGTAAAGGCATACCAAGTGCAATGAATGATCATACAAGGGAATGAATGCAAATGAAGCATGCTTTGAAGTATGAAAACACATGTATGTTTATGAAATGAAATGGATGTAAAGCAAAGCAAATGTATGAAGAAATGAGCAAGCAATGTTCAAGAAATGTCTTAAGATGTCTAAGATGGCATACAAGTGCTTAGAATGTCATGGCAAGTTTACATGTTCATGCAATGCAATGTAAGATGCAAGTATGGATGCAAAATTAGGGTTACATGAAAGGATGAGATGCAAATGATCAAAACAGAAACAATTCACATGATAAAAATTTGAAAATGAACTCAAAGGAACCCTAACCCCATATGATATCATACCCCAAAGGGGAAGGTCTAACTCTTACCCTAAAAGAAGTTGTGATTTTTCTAAGTTAACTAGGGTTTTTGAGTACCTTAAAAGGAAAAATGCAAATCAATTTGAAAATGAAGGATAAATTCATGACATAAATACCCTAGAAACTACATGCTATATGGAAAACAATGCAAAAAGAATCATTGTCAAACCCTTCATGGTTAGGCAGAAAAGAATTTTCAAAGTTAGGGTTCCAAAAAGGGGATTTTATGAACCCTAAATTCAAAGAAAATGTCAAAGTTGGATCAAAACCAAAAAGAAGTTTGTATGAATGATTTGACAATGTTTCTAAATGTCCTAAGATGCAATGTGATTTTTTTTGGAATTTTTAGAAACCTAAATGGTATTTTAATTAATTAATTTCCATTAATTAATTAAAATAAACATTTAAATATTTTTAAAATGATTTTTTAATGCAAAAAATAAAAATAAAAATGTTTTTGGGTGAAGAAAAATATTTGGAATTAAAATGCAGAAGGAAATATTTTTAGGATTTTTCTAGGTATTTTAAATAAAATGACAAAGAAAATGGGATTTAAATGAAATAAAAATTAAAATAAAGGGAAGTCAACTGATCTAATGGTTGAAATTCAAATCTGGGAGGGGGGGATTGACTGCGCGCGCAATCCAGTGGCTGGGATTGAATCTGAGATTTAATTAGGTTTTAAAATTAATTAATCAGGTTTAATCCTAATGAACTAATTTGAGCCATTCACTGCCTAACCCTAATCCTCATCTAACGACCAGGATTCAAACTTCCCTAATTACGTGGATTAAACCCTAATCAGTTTCAGGTGGCTGGAGAAGACTTCCGGTCGTCTTCTCCGGTGAGACCAAACTACAAACTTCTTCCCTTGGCCATTTCCAGAGCTCTAAAGTTCCAGATCACATCATTTAACAACCCTAAGCACGAATCAAGCATCAAAACACATTTCTCATTCATCATCTTCAAGATTCGAAGAAAAACATAAAAATGGCAAAACTTTCAGATAGTCATGAAATCCTTAATACGCAACCATTTTCAAAAATAAAGACATCAACATGATCAGCACATCACATAGATTCATTTAGGAACTTAAAATTTCATTTCTGAAAAAAAATTTCTTGAGGTTACCTGAGCTTGAGCTTTCTCAGTTTGGAGCTTTTGGACCTCTTCTCTTGTGCAAATCCACTTCACTTGACCCCCTGATGATGTTGCAATGCTTTGAAAGAGTTTAGAATGGCTGGATTGAGTAGTTGTACCTCAACTTGTCTGAAATCGTGTTTGTGTTTGGCTGGCTTTTAGGGCTTGGTAATGGTTGGGAAATGTTCTGATGATGATGGTGAGTTGAATGGTGAAGTTTGTTTGAAGTTTGAGTGGCTGGACAGAGTGTTTCGAAAGTTTGAATCTTGAAGGTGATTTTGTGAAACTTGGTGTATCTGAGGTTTTAGGCTTGTGTGTGTTGTGTTATGGCTTACTTTTGGTCCACATAACATAGCCCTATTGGCCAGAGAGTGGTTGTGGTTGCATCTGATTGGTATGGGTCCTGTCGTACCTCGAAAAATACAATCCTAAAACAAACAACAGAGCCGCCACCTAATTCTATTTATTCTACTAGAGAAAAGGAAGATATAGATACAACCTAAAGGAAGGATAAGAAATGGTTTACGAAACCAAATTCTAAGTTCGGGAGTCGGTTACGCAAGGGGAAGGTATTAGCACCCCTCACGTCCGTTGTATTCAACGGGAACCTCTTAGCTAAATATTTGATTAAATGTTTGATCTTAATCTATGTCTTCTAAATGATTATTAACATGTTTGTTCTAAGGAAATAAGTTATTATTAGTATTAAGACGGAGAAAAGATTAAATGTTTTATTATTGTGCTTTAAACGGAGAAATAATTAAATTTTTTATTAGGGTGCTCGCGAAGGATTAAAATCCCCGTGCCTACGTATTCCCTTGTGCAATGGGAAAGTCAGAGCTTCGTAGTTCGTGCTACTACGGTTTGCAATTTTTAATTGAACGATTGTTTGAAATGCATTCTACTGTTAAGCATTGGCTTATACTCGCGGTGGAGGCTGAAGCGCTAGCTTGTTCGAGAGATAGAATGATTTAAACAGTATTCGTTTTTAGAGAAAAGGTGTTTGAATTTTGATATACGAATGGTGATTGAACACATCGCGTGGGGCAAGCCCAGTTGCGGTCCAATCCAGAACGTGCGGAATACTAGACTCCGGAATTCTGTTTTCGTAATTTTTATTTAATTAAAGATTTGAATATTTTGATATACGAATGATGATTGAACCATCGCGTGGGGCTAGCCCAGTTGCGGTCCAATCCAGAACGTGCGGAATGCTAGACTCCGGAATTCTGTTTTCGTAATTTAATTTATAAAATGATATGAAAGTTTTGATATACGAATGGTGATTGAACCATCGCGTGAGGCTAGCCCAGTTGTGGTCCAATCCAGAACGTGCAGAATGCTAGACTCTGGAGTTCTGTTTTCGTATGTTAATTTATAAAAATGATTGGAATATTTGTTTTTAGACGTTTGAAAATGGATGTGATTAATAACGAAGGAGTGAACAAACAATACGCGTGAGGCTAGCCCAGTTGTAGTCCATTCTAGAACGTGTGGAATGCTAGACTCCGGAGCTCTATTCCTTGTTAAATTAATTAAGAAAAATGCGCAAAACGTGCAGATGGCGATCGCATAATAATCGGCTTACGTGTGTGAAGTGTAGACGATGAATTGTTAACTTGGCGTTGGACCAAGATACTTACTATATTTTTTTTACTATTTAATTATTATCTTGAGGTATTAGGTTCGTGTCTTGTTTAACGGTTTAAAAACGAAACAAGAGATTTACGTTAGCACAAGTCACACATTAACAATAAAGCGAGAACTAATCATCAAAAATAATCATATGAACAAAGTCGATCACAATATAATTGACTGAATTAAATAGGGTCATATAATAACATTAGTCGAGAAATTAATTAAATAATATTACTAAAAAAAATAATTAATAAACAAGAGTGCAATATTTTTGCATTATATAAATTTGAGAATATACGAAAAAAGGGTTAGAAATGAGATAAAACAAAATATAAAAGAATAATAGTAGAATAAAATAAAACGAAAAAAGAAAATAAATAAAAACAAAATAACAATAAATAAACAAAAATAAAAGGTTGATGGATCAAGAATATAATAAACAAGTGTGTTTATTAGGAGCTGAAATAAATTAATGGGCCAGGCAGGGCCCAAGATGTTGGCTGGGGGGAAGAGACCGACCGGGTCATGGGTCGACCCGGTTCGGTTGGGGTTAGTGCTAAGAGGAAAACCTAGGGTTAGAAGCCGCATCACTCAATGTTATTACCCAGAAAAAAAACCCGAAAGATGAACAAATTAAGAACAAAGATTCTAAAAAAAATAAACACGATAGCCTTCAAAACCCATCATCTCTCTCATTCTCGAATCACCCTCCCATTTCTTTTACTCAAAGATTATTGATAAACTTGCATAGATTCAACTCGGTGGATCTTCATTTTCAAAAAGAAGACAAACAACCCCGAGTCATCATTACCATCATCGCAACACAGGCTCGTGAGGAAGAAAAACAAACACAAAAACAAAACCTAATTTAAATCGTCCGCTCAGCCTCACCAAAACGCAACGAAATCAAACGAAAACCGAACGGGTGCCATCGCAAAATGAAGGACAAAAAGGAGAAAGAGATTATACCTCTTGAAGATCCGTGTCGGAACACTTAGGTTTGTTCTTCGTTCCTCGTCTTTTTCTGTTTTGCTCTTAATGTGTTACGTTATCGTCGCTATTGTTGAGTTTTTTTATGCTAATCGCCGCTGCAATTGTTTCGGTGAACTTAGGGCTTTTCAGATTTGGCCTTTGTTGGTAGAGAGGTGGGTTACGGTTTCGTGAATCCTTCTCAGTTCGGCCTCTCCACCTGCTTACTGATGGAAAACAAGCTTCTGGTTCTCTATTTGGTTGAATGATGGTTTCGGCTTTTTTGTCAAAAGGTTGAAGGTGTTGGTTATGATGCGAGGGTGGCGAAGGATTTCTGGGTCAATGAGAGATGGTGTTGAAGAATGGTATGGTGCGGAGAGTTAGAGAACTCGTTTATTGAAGGTAAGAAAAATTCACAGCCATTTTTTGTGTTTCTCATTTTTTTATGAACTCTTCTAAATTTTCAATGTTTCCCCCCTCTCTGGTTTTGTCGTAAAAGAATTTTGGGTTTTCTTCCCTTTTTTTTATGTCCTTTGCTGTGTCTCTCCCTCCTCTGTTCTTACGAATTCATCCCCTTTAAATAGTGAAAGCTTTGGGTTGAGTTTTTTCTTTGAAAAAAATGAAGACTTGTTGAAGAAGTCTATAAGAGCAGAATTTTGTTTGAATATGAATGTCATGTCTCTTTCTGTTTGCAGGTTCGCAGGGCTTATGGGTGGAGGAAATCCTATTCTAGTGAATGGTTTTGAGGCCTTTGTTATGGATTTGCAGAACTTCCTATTTTGGTGTTTGCTGCAAGGTGGTGGAGAGAGGATTATCATCCTGCAAACCTGCTTTTTCAACAGGTCTGAATTTGAAGATGATGTGTAATAGCAGGGCAGTGCAGCAGACCTTGGTACTTTTTGCAGGCTTTAGGTACAGGGAAATGTATCACACTTTGGGGTAAATTGAATGGCAGATCTTGGTTTGGACTACACCAAACAGCCTACAGGTTATACCGAAATGGCCTCCTGCGGGTCCTTCCACGATTGCAGCAGGTCTAAAACTTTCTCCTCTTTACTAACTTCTCGCAAAACCATCCAATGCCTTGCTGTTATTTCTATCTGGTTGTACCTTGCTTAATACGAAATTTTGCAACATGGTGTGTGAATGTTATCTTTGTTGTTGTATTGACTTGGCATCATTTTTCTTTAATGGTACAATGCAATATGGCTAAGTGTGAACTATGTCTTGAACTTTCTAAATGGATGAACATTATGATAACATGGTAACATGTGTTGGATATGTTTTGATAAAAAAGTTTGAATGAATTTCCTTGAATTGAGATGTGATAAACACTAATCTTTTCCTTTGCTGATTTCATGTATGCAATGGCCCCCTACAAGGACAAAGGTGATGGAGTATTGTTGACCGGCCACACTTGGAAGAAAAAAACGATGGAACACTGGTGGAAGACATGCCGTTCTTATTGTTATTATTCCTAAGGTGTAAACTTGTAAAATCTTAGGATTTTGATCTTGTAATAACATAGGGACTTAGTTTTAGGACTAGACAACACTTTGTATTGGCATGCTTTGCTTCATGATTCAAGGCATGTTTGGCAAGTAAATGAGGCAATAGAATAGGAACTGTCCAATAACTAAAGGTTTCTGATATTTGTGAAATGGCTGACTTTTGGGATTTGAATGAATGAATTAAAAAAGAAAAAAGTGGAAACCTTAGTTGAATCTAATTGAAACTTAAATCGAAATTGGAGGTTATAACAAACTAGAAATAATTCTAAAAAATGAATATATAAAAGAAGAAGTGGAAAATGAGATTAAAATTTTTTTTAAAAAAATAAAATAATCAACATAGATAGTGAGAACTTGAAAAAGGATGGAAATTAGATTTGGAGTGGATTGGAAATTAGAAGAATGATTCACAAATCTAGAAGTAGAAATTGAGATACTTTTCTTTTAATTTCTCTCTCTCTCTCTCTCTATATATATATATATATATATATATATACATATATATATATATACATATATATATATATATATATATATATATATATATATATATATACATATATATATATATATATATATATATATATATATATATATATATATATATAAAAGAATATACAGAAAAAAAAAGTAGAATAATAATAATATCAAAAAAAGAAGTAGAGGTAGAAAATTAAAATTAAAACCAAAAACGAATTAAAAGGTTAGAAATAAGGAAATAGGAATTAAATAAAAATGGAAATTTGGAAGTGAAAGGAATATTAAAAATGAATTCATGGATAACTTAAAAAAAATTTGAGAGTAACAGAAAAACAAATCCAAGAATCTCTGTTCAAATGCAATGAACGTATGACGTGAGAAATTAGGGGTGAAAATTTTGGGGTGTGACAGTTGCCCCTATTTAAATAACTTTACCAGATAGAATGAGTGATGTTAATCCTCATACAACCGGAGTGAAAGGGATTTAAATATAGAAATAACCGAAAAATTTTCCCCCTAAGTGTAATGACATGCCATGAACTTATGAGGGACTTCCATCTGGACCTGGATATAACATGCGAGATGCAATGGAACCTGACATGCTGAATTTTTTTTAATGATGAATATGCTGAAAATGGTATGATGCAGACAAATGCAACGGTGATCCACAGAAATGCAAAAGAAGACGAAAACTCAATGGGGATAACCATATGCTGGGGATGACAAGACAAAAACGGGATGTATTCAAAGTGATAAATCAACAGGTTCAAGTGTAACTGCTGGCACTAAGAATGACAAAAAGACTGGAAAACAGAATGCAAGATTAAAGACAGACTATCTGCAGTGATGAGTTAACAAGTTCAGGGTTGCTGGGGATCCTAATACAACAATTCAGTGATTGAGAAAAAACGGAAAAGATCTCGACTCGGCAGCCAGGAGAACCGAAAATAACAGACATTGACATGGAGGTCAGGAATAAACAAACATCGATATGGTGGTCGAGAAGTAAAATAACAAACATCGACTCGGTGGTCGGGAATAAACAAACATCGATATGGTGATCGAGAAGTAAAATAACAGACATCGACTCGGTGGTCGTGAAAATAAAATGACAGGCAATCGACACGGTGGTCAGGAAATAAAAATGACAGGCAATCGACACGGTGGTCAGGAAATAAAATAACAGGCAAAGACGCGGTGGTCTAGAAAATAAAATAACAGGCATTGACGCGGTGGTCAGGAAAATAAAAGAACAGGCATTGACGCGGTGGTCTGGAAATAAAATGACAGGAAAAGACGCGGTGGTCTGGAAAATAAAATAACAGGCATTGACGCGGTGGTCAGGAAATAAAATAACAGACAGAGACGCGGTGGTCTGGAAATAAAATAATAGACAGAGACGCGGTGGTCTGGAAATAAAATAACAGGCAACGACATGGTGGTCAGGAAATAAAAGACAGATATCGACACGGTGGTCAGGAAATAAAATGGCAGGCATAGACGCGGTGGTCAGGAAAATAAAATAACTGGCAAACGACACGGTGGTCAGGAAATAAAATAACAGACACAGATGCGGTGGTCAGGAAAATAAAATTCAACACGACGGTTGGAGAAACAAATAACTGTCATAAGTCTAAAATAGTAAATCAACAGGTTCAAGTGTAACTGTTGATAACTGAGGATTGGAAAATGAAAATAGTATTCAGGCAGTGGCTCTGTGCAAACACACTGATACTGGGAGTAGTATGCGAAGCATTTAAAGATAGATCAAATGGCTCTAAGCGACCAGCTGGAAAATAAGAATAAATGTTGGAGTCTTCAGCGAGATAAACAACCAACCTCAGGAAATTCTTAAAACAAAGAACTTTTAGAAAAACTTTTAGGAACTATCAGGGAAACACAAATGCATTTGAATTAGACAGTCCTAAGTCTTAAGCAAACAACTTAAAGGATTCAAGCCAATGATAATTGGGCTCAAAATAAGTATTGGTTGTACTAAGGTACATCAAGGAGGGCCTCTGCAGGGGATACCAGCGTTTCTGGGACAAACCTAAGTTAACCACACTGCCGGGTATCAACAATAATGGATTTAAAATAACAAAGGACAGTAATCTGGACCTGGAGTTAAACAGGCGACAACTTGGGGGGTAGACAAATGATTATGCCAAATGTGTATGATTGAACATGATGCGAATGACCATGGTATGAAAATGATGACTCTATGGAGAGACAGAGAATTTTGATAAAGCAGGAAGAGTATGATCTTAGCGCAAATACTCAGACGAGCAAAAGATGCTAGGGAGATGTCTTCAAACTTGGAAACTGATGTTTGGTCCAAAGATCCATCTAAAAGTGCTACCAGCTCTTAATTCTCTGTGGGGATTTCTGTAATAATTGCATGGGAGTGTTGCAAACCAGAGGGCTTTTTAGAAGACAGAAAATCTTTTAATTTTTTTCTAAAGTCAAAGAAATTTGAATGTTTTCAGTATGTTTTCAAAAACTGTTTTAAAATTTTTTTTTTGTCATTTTCAAAGTTAAATTGTACTCAGTGAAGACATTTTGCATAACAAAGAAAATAAGAAGCTGAAAGACAGAGTTTAAAGACAAAGGTTGTATTTCATTCAAGAATGGTAGCTTGCCAATAGCAAAAGCTCCATGGGAGATTACAATTTGAAAATGGCAATGGGGAAAGGTCTACATTGAATCCAACGACCACTGTAATCCCTAATAACTAAAACCGCCCAACACCTTGCTTCTGACAAGAGCGACTGGATTGGTCTTCAAGTAATGATCTTCAGTAATGATAAACACCATCTGATACAGTCAAATGCCTTTGTCCCTAACTTTTGCCTGGACCGCCCTTTCGGGTTTTCAATCCACCGGGACGCTCTTTTTTGCCTAAGCCGCCCTTTCGGGTTTTCAACTTAGCGAGCTCTATTTTTTTTATTTTTATCCCTAACTTTTTTCTGGATCTCCTTCATAGGTTATGATCCACCGGGATACCCATTTTTTCCTAGGTCGCCATTTCTGGTTTTCGACCTAGCGGGCTTTATTTAGGCATAATATTTTTTGACTGCATCAGAATTCACCGGGTGTTTCAGTTGTTCACCATCCATAGTTGTGAGGATTAAGGAACCTCTGGAAAATGCCACCTTCACAACATATGGGCCTTCATAGTTAGGACTCCATTTCCCACGCATGTCTTTGTGGACTGGCAAGATTTTCTTGAGTACAAGGTATCCTTCTTTGAATTCTCGGAGATGGACTTTCTTGTCAAATGCTCTCTTGATGCGCTTTTGGTACAACTGGCCATGGCACATGGCAGTCATTATCTTCTCATCAATGAGGTTCATTTGGTCATATCTGCTCTGGACCCACTCAGCTTCTTCCAGTTTGGTTTCCATCAAGATCCTCAAAGATGGTATCTCTACTTTAATTGGGAGAACTGCATCCATCCCATACACTAAAGAGAAAGGGGTTGCCCCTGTTGAAGTGCGAACTGATGTTCTGTATCCGTGTAAGGCATACGATAACATCTCGTGCCAGTCTTTGTAAGTCCTCACCATCTTCTGCAAGATCTTCTTGATGTTCTTGTTTGCAGCTTCAACAGCTCCGTTCATCTTCGGACGATACGGAGAAGAGTTATGATGTTCAATTTTGAATGTATCACACAACCCCTTCATCGTCTTGTTGTTCAAATTGGTCCCATTATCTGTGATGATCCGGCTTGGGATCCCATAACGGCAGATAATTTGGTTCTTGATGAAGCGGGCGACCACTTGTTTCGTCACATTGGCGTAGGAAGCTGCTTCTACCCATTTGGTGAAGTAATCGATTGCGACCAAAATAAACCGATGACCATTGGAAGCTTTAGGCTCAATTGCCCCTATCATGTCAATACCCCACATTGATAAAGGCCAAGGTGATGACAGCACATTCAAAAGGGTTGGAGGTACGTGCACCTTGTCGGCATAAATCTGGCATTTATGACACTTCCTGGCATACTTGAAACAATCTGATTCCATGGTCAACCAAAAGTATCCAACTCTCAAAATCTTCCTGGACATGGCATGTCCATTGGCATGTGTTCCAAATGATCCTTCATGGATTTCCCTGATCAATAAGTCTGCTTCGCGCTTGTCCACGCATCTGAGCAGAACCATATCATGATTTCTCTTGTAAAGTACATTGTTGCTGAGGAAGAACTTGGACGCCAATCTTCTCAGAGTCTTCTTATCCAGAGTTGTTGCGTCAGCTGGGTACTCCTGATTTTGCAAATAGTTCTTGATGTCGTAGAACCACGGTTTCTCATTAGTTTCCTCTTCGACCAATAGACAGTAGGCTGGTGCAGTTCTTCGCTCGATTGTAATGAGTGGAGCTTCATTAAGAAATCTGACTTTAAACATAGACGCCAACATAGCCAAAGCATCTGTAATTTGATTTTATGCCCTTGGAACATGATGGAAAGTGACTTCGTCAAAGTATTTAATTAAATCCACAATATGGGCACGGTAAGGGATCAACTTCTCATCACGGGTTTCCCATTCACCTTTGACTTGGTAGATTACCAAAGCTGAGTCTCCGTATACTTCGAGGATCTTGATTCTGGTATCAATTGCAGCTTCGATACCCAAAACGCAGGCTTCGTACTCAGCAATGTTGTTTGTACATTCAAAACATAATCTAGCCGTGAAAGGAGTATAACCACCATCAGGATTCATCAAAACGGCTCCCACACCATGCCCCATGTAATTAGAGGAACCATCAAACATCATCTTCCAACGATAACCTGGCTCGGGACCTTCATCTGGACCAGGAACTTCACAGTCCTTTATCAACATAATGTCCTCGTCCGGGAAATCGAATTTCAAGGGTTCATAATCTTCGACAGGATGATCAGTGAGGTATTCAGACAAAACACTGCCTTTGATGGACTTCTGGGTAACATACTGGATGTCATATTCGGATAACAACATGTGCCAACGGGCAAGTCTTCCAGTCAAGGCAGGCTTCTCGAAAATGTACTTTATTGGATCCATTTTTGAGATTAATAAAGTAGTGTGACAAATCATATACTGCCTAAGACGTTTGGCCGCCCATGCCAAGGCACAACAAGTTTTCTCTAAAAGCGAATATCTACTTTCACAGTCTGTGAACTTCTTGCTTATGTAATAAATGGCATGCTCCTTGCGACCGGTTTCATCCTGTTGGCCTAAAACACAACCGATAGATCCCTCAAGGACAGTAAGGTACATGAAAAGAGGCTTCCCTGGAGTAGGTGGGATCAAGATAGGAGGTTCCTGTAGATAAACCTTAATCTTTTCAAAAGCCAGTTGACAATCAGGACTCCACTCAATTGCTTGATTCTTCCGGAGCAACTTGAATAGAGGTTCACACGTAGCAGTCATGTTGGGGATAAATCTGGAGATATAGTTCAATCTTCCAAGAAAGCCTCTGACTTGCTTTTCTGTTTTTGGAGCTGGCATCTCTTGAATTGCTCGGACCTTATCTGGATCTACTTCAATTCCTTGCTGACTAACAATAAAACCAAGTAGCTTTCCTGATCGGACACCAAAGGTACACTTAGCTGGATTTAGACGCAGTTGGAACTTTCTGAGACGCTCAAATAACTTCAGGTTATGATTCAAATGATCCTCCTCACTCTGTGATTTGGAAATCATATCATCCACGTAAACTTCTATTTCCTTATGCATCATATCATGGAAAAGGGTGACCATTGCCCTTTGATAAGTGGCTCCTGCATTTCTAAGACCGAATGGCATAACTCTGTAACAATATGTGCCCCATGGTGTGATGAAAGTGGTCTTTCCATATCCTCAAGATCCATCTTGATCTGGTTATATCCTGAAAATCTGTCCATGAAGGAGAAAACAGCAAACTTAGCAGTGTTGTCAACCAAAGTATCAATGTGCAGAAGAGGGAAATCGTCCTTTGGGTTGGCTTTGTTCAAATCCCTATAGTCCACGCACATTCTAACCTTGCCATCCTTTTTGGGGACCAGTACGATGTTAGCTACCCACTCAGGGTACTTTGCAACTGCAAGGAATCTAGCATCAAACTGTCTTTTGACCTCTTCTCGAATCTTCAGAGCCATGTCCGGTCTTGTTCTTCGGAGCTTTTGCTTTACTGGCGGGAAATCTGGTCGAAGCGGCAACTTATGAACAACTATGTCCGTGTCCAAACCGGGCATATCCTGATACGACCATGCAAACACATCCACATACTCTTTGAGAAGCTTGACCAATCTCTCTCTGATGTCTGCCCCAAGTGTTGTACCAATCTTGACTTCCTTCTTATCTTCATCGGTGCCAAGGTTGATGGTCTCAACCTGCTCCTTATGTGGCTGAAGATCTGTGTGCTCATCCTCAACTAATCTTTCCAGTTCTTCAGGAATGTCACAATCTTCCTCACTTTCATCTTCCGCTTGGTAGATGGGCGAATCGAAGTTAGGAGAGAGTATAGAGTCATTGGATTCAACAGGGTTTTCATTTGTTCTGCATATGGGAATGATTTGCTTTTATTAAAAGAGAAAATAGAGAGATGCAAGAAAATCTTTTTATTAGCTTTGAAAGATTGCCATTTTCATTTTAAAAGTGAAAAGAGAAAAACAGTAAATAAAAACAAAGTAAGAATTTAACAAAATGCCTTCATTGATTGAATAACTTGAAAATGAGAAGGGCCCCTACAAAATGATCCCATAGCCTTGGGCAGAGCTAGGGAACTTTGAAAACACTTAAGGAAAACAAATAAATTACTTTGACAATGGAAAAAATTCTGGGATCTCAACTGCCTCCCAATTGCCCAAAGCTGTTTCACACTGATAAACCAAATGATCCACATCTTCATCTTCAGCATCCCCATTAATTGCATTGATCTGATAGCCGGCACTGGAAAACACCTCTTGAATGGTCTTTGGACGTCCTTTGACGGAGGTTGACGCTCCTTCTTTCACATGAGTTGGTTTGTAACCCAACCCGTAGCGATCTAGCTTCTGCTTGACTTCAACGACATCACCCCAACCTTGGTAGCTTCCTTCTTCAATTGTGGAAATGGTAATCTTCAATGATGCAAAAGATGGAATACCTTTCTCCTTTGGTTCCTCTACTTCCATAAGGACGACATTGGCTATCTCTAGAGCTTGGAAAGCAGTTTCCAAAGCATCTTCATCAGCCTCAATGTAGCTAAAGGAAGAAAGGTTGTTGACCATGAGATCTTCTTCACCGGACACAGTTACCAGCTTATTATCGACCACAAACTTCATCTTCTGGTGTAAGGTAGAAGTGACTGCCCCAACAGCATGGATCCAAGGCCTTCCCAACAAACAATTGTAATTAGGATTAATGTCCATGACCTGGAAAGTGATCTTGAACACCTGTGGTCCAATCAAGATTGGCAAATCGACTTCTCCAATAACAGTCCTCCTTGACCCATCAAAAGCTTTTACAATCAGTGCGCTGGGCCTCATCTCTGCCCCTTGGTACGATAACTTGGCAAGCGTTCTTTTCGGCAAAACATTCAATGAAGACCCTGTATCCACAAGAACTCTCGCTAAAGTATCCTCCTGACATTTTACAGATATGTGGAGAGCACGGTTATGGTCCAAACCATCCTTTGGAAGGTCCCCCATACTGAAATTGAGATTGTTACATGCAGTGATATTGGCAATGACTCCGTCAAACTGATTCACAGTTATATCATGCGTAACATGAGCTTGGGCTAGTAATTTCTGGAGAGCACCCCGATGGGCCGGTGAATGCATAAGAAGTGATAAGATAGATATTTTAGAAGGTGTTTGATGTAGCTGATCAATAACCTTGTAATCACTCTTCTTAATGATTCTGATAAACTCTGCATCCTCTTCGTCCAAGACCACCCCTTTATCCTGGTTGACAACAGTGGGAATTACTTCTTTAGGTGGAACTGTATTAACTTGCTGAGTGTAAACACGACCACTGCGAGTTAAACGACTTGCACTTGCTATGTCAGCACTTGCCCCTTTTGAGCTCTCTTTCTGACTATCTTGTTCAAACTTCTGATGAAATCTCCCTGTACCATAATTCCATGGAACTGCTTTAGTGTCTTCACAAAGGAAAGGGTTGCTCCTTTGCTCAAAACTTGGTTCAGGTATATTGAAAATGGGTACCATAGTTTCTGGCATATTAAAGATAGGTTGAACCCTGGAGGACTCAGGCAGGTTGAACATTGGCACCAAAGTAGACTCAGATTCAGGCAAGTTGAAAATGGGTTCAATCATTTCCACTTCGTTCCTCTTTACACGACCGCTTACTTGTAAAATACCCAGATTAATCAAACTTTGAACATCTCTCAAAACCAGTTCACATCCCTTTGGATTATTCGCACAAGCTTCACAACTCTTATGACAGTTCTTCAACATATCCACCTCTATTAACTTCGCATGGAAATCTCTAAGCGGGGTCTTGATCTCTGTGGCATTGAAAATCAAATCTTCGTCAGACTCGTCAACAATGGCATTTATGGACCCATGCTTAGGTAAAGGATTATTTTTAACATTTGGACCAGTGTCTCCAAATGACAAAATGTTTTTATCCATTAAATCCTTCACAGCATACCTCAAAGCAATGCAACTTTCCAAATCATGCCCCGGAGCACCTTCATGGAACAAACAGTGGGCACTTGAGTTATAACCTGGTGGAAGCGGATCTGGTGGAGGACCCAAAGGCCTTGGAGTAACCAAGCCTTTCTTCAGTAGTGAGGGATACAATTCAGTATAGGTCATAGGGATCCGAGGATGGGGAGACCTTCCTCCTGGTCTTCTATTCTGAAAGTTGGAATTTGGATGAGGAGCTGGAGTCCTCTGCTGGTAGGCTGGAGCATTGGGCGCTCGTTGATAGCCTGAATTATTGAGCATTGGTTGATAAGCTGGAATCACTGGAGCCGTTTGCTGATACATCGGTACTGCTTGAGTTGGCCGATATATCGGGACTTGTGGATTATATGACGGTTGAACCGCCGCCACATAAGGATGTTGGACAAACTGCGGTGGGTAGACATATTGGGGTTGAGCCATAGGCGGAGGTCCCTGCCAAAGCGGATTTCTCCTTTGACTCGTCATTATTGTGTTTGTCTCATCTTCTTTCTTCTTGTGGAAGTTACTGGCAAATTTCTTGACATTATTTACACTGCCATTGTTGGAACTGCCAGACGCACCACTCATCTTTCCACTTTTCAGTCCAAGTTCAACCTTAATCCCCACAGCTACAAGGTCAGAGAAGCTAGCCATTACGCTTCCCACCATTCTCTCGAAGAATTCTGGTCGCACCGTGTCAACAAACCAATCAGCTAACTCCTTTTCAGACAATGGGGGATCTACCTGAGAAGCGGTCCCTCTCCACCTCTGAGCGTATTCTTTAAATGATTCGGAATCCTTCTGTGACATACTCAACAACTACCTTCTATCGGGAGCAAGGTCCATATTGTATTTGTACTGCTGGATGAAAGCATCTGTCAAGTCTTGAAAACTGCAAATCTTCGACTGGTCTAGCGTTAGATACCACTTGGATGAGATTCCCTTCATACTGTCCTGGAAGTAGTGGATCATTAATTTGTCATTGTCCACCTGTGCAGCCATTCTTCGATAATACATCAAGAGTTGATTCTTAGGACACGTCGCGCCCTCGTACATGTCAAAAGTGGGTATCTTGAACTTTGGGGGAATTACCAGACCAGACACATCTCTCTAGCAGCAGCCCCGAAGATCTGGTCGCCTTCGATCGCTCTTAACCTTTTCTAAATGGTCTCAAAATTCTCTTGCATCTTCTCATGTTTCTCATTTCCATTCTCCGACATATCTGGCACGTCATACACCTGAGGGTCATTGAAGTATGGTTGGGCACGGGTGTGCACAATGTCTGGTGTAAAATTAGTAACCACATGGTTCTCTTCATTAGTCACGGGAATAGTCTGCTGAGCAGAAAATCCCTGAGGGGGAGGTACAAAACCTTGGGAAGTGAATGCAAAACCCTGAGAAGGAGGTGCGAAGCTTTGGGAAGCGAAACCTTGGGAAGGAGGGAAGAAACCCTGAGCAGTAAGTCCTTGAGAAGAAGGAATAAAACTTTGAGAAGCGAAACCTTGAGAAGGAGGGACAAAACCCTGAGCAATAAGTCCTTGGGAAGGAGGGATAAAACTTTGAGAAGCGAAACCCTAAGGAGGAGGTACGAATCCATGAGGAAGCCCAAAAGGAGGCCAGGTCACAGGAGTGGTGACTGATGACGTAGGCCCAGTCGTTGTAGTGACAATCTCTGACACTACAGTCTGTTGGGTATCTAATTTTGCTCGGATGACCTGCAGCATTTCCATCATCTGACCCATATTTCCAAGAAGATCATAAAGCTCTTCATTCACTTTGTCCATTTCGGGGTCCCTGTCAGCCATCTTTTTCTTGGCCTGGGCTCGGGTTGAATACTTGCATGAGATCCTCAGTGTGACAGCTGGAAAGGAGTTGACGAGAATGAGTTTTGACAGAATGCAGATGCATAGATGCAAACATGAGAAGAAAAAAAATTAGTAAATGCCTCAAGGGACTTAAGAAGTTGTTGCAAAATGTCAAAATGGGTAAAGTTTCTTGTTATTTCCCAAAACTAATGAAATGAAATCCATTCCAGGTAAGATTTATGAGGTTTGCAACAAAACTTCTTTGTTCCTTGAAGCATTTGCTAAAATGATGCATATGATGCTAAGATGCAAAGATGCAGGGATGTGAGGATGCAAGGTGATGCAGGTAAATTCGGAACCTTCCTAACAGGTGGGTTGTAAGAGATTTGTTCTACGTTTTACTACCCATAAGTCCCACTCACAGGATAGTTTCTACGGTGATGGTTTAAGGAAACTCAAGGTCAGGGACGTTTATCGTATTAATGCACCGCCGCAGGCTAGCTGCATTGTGACGATAATAACGATAAGGTCTACCTTGAGTGGAGTTCTCATGCTAGGCGTGCAAGGAGCGAGTCCTCGGAGCCTAACATTACACAACTGCCAAAATTGAAACAGGTCCTAGGGGGTCCCAGAATCACAGCCCTTTCGTGAATCAGGTCACGCGACAGGCTAGCTGCGTTGCGACAAGATCTACGAAAAGTCTAACTATCTGGGGGAGCTTTCATGTTAGGCGTGCAAGGAGCGAGTCCTTGGAGACTAACACTAATAACATCCAATTCTAAACTTAGGTTTTCCCTCTGCTTTTTCCACCACTCAAAATTTACTTGTAAAGTGACCCCGAGATCCCACAGACAAATAATATAATGAGGAAATAAAAGGAAAGCGATAAAAGAACAAATAAACAAACATAAATAATAAACATAAAGAAGACAAGAAGAGATAAGATCAAACAAATAAACACACAAAGCTAAAGTTAGGCTCGACCCTCTCTAGCATGGAGCTAGTCCCCAGCAGAGTCGCCAACTGTCGTACCTCGTAAAATACAATCCTAAAACAAACAACAGAGCCGCCACCTAATTCTATTTATTCTACTAGAGAAAAGGAAGATATAGATACAACCTAAAGGAAGGATAAGAAATGGTTTACGAAACCAAATTCTAAGTTCGGGAGTCGGTTACGCAAGGGGAAGGTATTAGCACCCCTCACGTCTGTTGTATTCAACGGGAACCTCTTAGCTAAATATGTGATTAAATGTTTGATCTTAATCTATGTCTTCTAAATGATTATTAATATGTTTGTTCTAAGGAAATAAGTTATTATTAGTATTAAGAGGGAGAAAAGATTAAATGTTTTATTAGTGTGCTTTAAATAGAGAAATAATTAAATTTTTTATTAGGGTGCTCGCGAAGGATTAAAATCCCCGTGCCTACGTATTCCCTTGTGCAATGGGAAAGTCAGAGCTTCGTAGTTCGTGCTACTACGGTTTGCAATTTTTAATTGAACGATTGTTTGAAATGCATTCTACTGTTAAGCATTGGCTTATACTCGCGGTGGAGGCTGAAGCGCTAGCTTGTTCGAGAGATAGAATGATTTAAACAGTATTCGTTTTTAGAGAAAAGGTGTTTGAATTTTGATATACGAATGGTGATTGAACACATCGCGTGGGGCAAGCCCAGTTGCGGTCCAATCCAGAACGTGCGGAATGCTAGACTCCGGAATTCTGTTTTCGTAATTTTTATTTAATTAAATATTTGAATATTTTGATATACGAATGATGATTGAACCATCGCGTGGGGCTAGCCCAGTTGCGGTCCAATCCAGAACGTGCGGAATGCTAGACTCCGGAATTCTGTTTTCGTAATTTAATTTATAAAATGATATGAAAGTTTTGATATACGAATGGTGATTGAACCATCGCGTGAGGCTAGCCCAGTTGCGGTCCAATCCAGAACGTGCGAAATGCTAGACTCCGGAGTTCTGTTTTCGTACGTTAATTTATAAAAATGATTGGAATATTTGTTTTTAGACGTTTGAAAATGGATGTGATTAATAACGAAGGAGTGAACGAACAATACCGTGAGGCTAGCCCAGTTGTAGTCCGTTCTAGAACGTGCAGAATGCTAGACTCCGGAGCTCTATTCCTTGTTAAATTAATTAAGAAAAATGCGCAAAACGTGCAGATGGAGATCGCATAATAATCGGCTTACGTGTGTGAAGTGTAGACGATGAATTGTTAACTTGGCGTTGGACCAAGATACTTACTATATTTTTTTTACTATTTAATTATTATCTTGAGGTATTAGGTTCGTGTCTTGTTTAACGGTTTAAAAACGAAACGAGAGATTTACGTTAGCACAAGTCACACATTAACAATAAAGCGAGAACTAATCATCAAAAATAATCATATGAACAAAGTCGATCACAATATAATTGACTGAATTAAATAGGGTCATATAATAACATTAGTCGAGAAATTAATTAAATAATATTACTAAAAAAATAATTAATAAACAAGAGTGCAATATTTTTGCATTATATAAATTTGAGAATATACAAAAAAAGGGTAAGAAATGAGATAAAACAAAATATAAAAGAATAATAGTAGAATAAAATAAAACTAAAACAGAAAATAAATAAAAACAAAATAACAATAAATAAACAAAAATAAAACGTTGATGGGTCAAGAATATAATAAACAAGTGTGTTTATTAGGAGCTGAAATAAATTAATGGGCCAGGCAGGGCCCAAGATGTTGGCTGGGGGGAAGAGACCGACCGGGTCATGGGTCGACCCGGTTCGGTTGGGGTTAGTGCTAAGAGGAAAACCTAGGATTATAAGCCGCATCACTCAATGTTATTACCCAGAAAAAAAACCCGAAAGATGAACAAATTAAGAACAAAGATTCCGAAAAAAATAAACACGATAGCCTTCAAAACCCATCATCTTTCTCATTCTCGAATCACCCTCCCATTTCTTTTACTCAAAGATTATTGATAAACTTGCATAGATTCAACTCGGTGGATCTTCATTTTCAAAGAGAAGACAAACAACCCCGAGTCATCATTACCATCATCGCAACACAGGCTCGTGAGGAAGAAAAACAAACACAAAAACAAAACCTAATTTAAATCGTCCGCTCAGCCTCACCAAAACGCAACGAAATCAAACGAAAACCGAACGGGTGCCATCGCAAAATGAAGGACAAAAAGGAGAAAGAGATTATACCTCTTGAAGATCCGTGTCGGAACACTTAGGTTTGTTCTTCGTTCCTCGTCTTTTTCTGTTTTGCTCTTAATGTGTTACGTTATCGTCACTATTGTTGAGTTTTTTTATGCTAATCGCCGCTGCAATTGTTTCGGTGAACTTAGGGCTTTTCGGATTTGGCCTTTGTTGGTAGAGAGGTGGGTTACGGTTTCGTGAATCCTTCTCAGTTCGGCCTCTCCACCTGCTTACTGATGGAAAACAAGCTTCTGGTTCTCTATTTGGTTGAATGATGGTTTCGGCTTTTTTGTCAAAAGGTTGAAGGTGTTGGTTATGATGCGAGGGTGGCGAAGGATTTCTGGGTCAATGAGAGATGGTGTTGAAGAATGGTATGGTGCGGAGAGTTAGAGAACTCGTTTATTGAAGGTAAGAAAAATTCACAGCCATTTTTTGTGTTTCTCGTTTTTTTTATGAACTCTTCTAAATTTTCAATGTTTCCCCCCCCCCTCTCTGGTTTTGTCGTAAAAGAATTTTGGGTTTTCTTCCCTTTTTTTTGATGTCCTTTGATGTGTCTCTCCCTCCTCTATTCTTACGAATTCATCCCCTTTAAATAGTGAAAGCTTTGGGTTGAGTTTTTTCTTTGAAAAAAATGAAGACTTGTTGAAGAAGTCTATAAGAGCAGAATTTTGTTTGAATATGAATGTCATGTCTCTTTCTGTTTGCAGGTTCGCATGGCTTATGGGTGGAGGAAATCCTATTCTAGTGAATGTTTTTGAGGCCTTTGTTATGGATTTGCAGAACTTCCTATTTTGGTGTTTGCTGCAAGGTGGTGGAGAGAGGATTATCATCCTGCAAACCTGCTTTTTCAACAGGTCTGAATTTGAAGATGATGTGTAATAGCAGGGCAGTGTAGCAGACCTTGGTACTTTTTGTAGGCTTTAGGTACAGGGAAATGTATCACACTTTGGGGTAAATTTAATGGCAGATCTTGGTTTGGACTGCACCAAACAACCTACAGGTTATACCGAAATGGCCTCCTGCGGGTCCTGCCATGATTGCAGCAGGTCTGAAACTTTCTCCTCTTTACTAACTTCTCGCAAAACCAACCAATGCCTTGCTGTTATTTCTATCTGGTTATACCTTGCTTAATACGAAATTTTGCAACATGGTGTGTGAATGTTATCTTTGCTATTATTGACTTGGCATCATTTTTCTTTAATGGTACAATGCAATATGGCTAAGTGTGAACTATGTCTTGAACTTTCTAAATGGATGAACATTATGATAACATGGTAACATGTGTTGGATATGTTTTGATAAAAAAGTTTGAATGAATTTCCTTGAATTGAGATGTGATAAACACTAATCTTTTCCTTTGCTGATTACATGTACGCAATGGCCCCGCTACAAGGACAAAGGTGATGGAGTATTGTTGACCGGCCACACTTGGAAGAAAAAAACGATGCAACACTGGTGGAAGACATGTTGTTCTTATTGTTATTATTCCATAGGTGTAAACTGGTAAAATCTTAGGATTTTGATCTTGTAATAACATAGGGACTTAGTTTTAGGACTAGACAACACTTTGTATTGGCATGCTTTGCTTCATGATTCAAGGCATGTTTGGCAAGTAAATGAGGCAATAGAATAGGAACTGTCCAATAACTAAAGGTTTATGATATTTGTGAAATGGCTTACTTTTGGGATTTGAATGAATGAATTAAAAAAGAAAAAAGTGGAAACCTTAGTTGAATCTAATTGAAACTTAAATCGAATTTGGAGGTTATAACAAACTAGAAATAATTCTAAAAAATGAATATATAAAAGAAGAAGTGGAAAATGAGATTAAATTTTTTTTTAAAATAAATAAAATAATCAACATAGATAGTGAGAACTTGAAAAAGGATGGAAATTAGATTTGGAGTGGATTGGAAATTAGAAGAATGATTCACAAATCTAGAAGTAGAAATTGAGATACTTTTCTTTTAATTTCTCTCTCTCTCTCTCTATAAAAAAAGAATATACAGAAAAAAAAAAGAAAAAAAAAAGTAGAATAATAATAATATCAAAAAAAGAAGTAGAGGTAGAAAATTAAAATTAAAACCAAAAACGAATTAAAAGGTTAGAAATAAGGAAATAGGAATTAAATAAAAATGGAAATTTGGAAGTAAAAGGAAAATTAAAAATGAATTCATGGATAACTTAAAAAAAATTGAGAGTAACAGAAAAACAAATCCAAGAATCTCTGTTCAAATGCAATGAACGTATGACGTGAGAAATTAGGGGTGAAAATTTTGGGGTGTGACAGGTCCTTTTGCAAAAAGTCAACAAATTGTGTACTTGAGGTATGAGCTCATGTAGCAGCTGTTCTATGGTATGTCCTAGCTCAACATTGATCAAGGAGAGCCATGGGATTGAGATTGTGCAACTGGATGGCTTGGAGGGAAAGACCTCATAGGTTTTGCAAGTGTTATGTGATTTTCCCCCTCTTAGAAAACTTGTGATGCAAGCCATAGAAACTTGTGATTTTTTGGGCAATTCTGGTCAGAATGCAATGTATTATGTTTGTATGATGCTTAGAGAGTGATTAGAGGTCACAAAATGACTTGGTATGTGAAATTGCAAAAAATCCTCTTTGGTGTGAAATTGAAAATTATAGGATTTTTGCCAACTTTGCAAGGCCATAACTTGAGTTCCATAATGAATCAGAACATGTTCTTGTAATTTTTGAAAAGGGAATGATCCAATCTATAACTTTCATGACCAACAATTTTTCCATTGAAGCATTTTTGGTTGAGAAAGAGGAGGTTGAAAAACTTTCCCAAAATGGAAAGTTTCCATTACAAGTCATTTCCATTTTTGGCAACTTTTGGTTTAGCTCAAATTTCTTTAATTTTTTGAACTTCCAAGCACTTCAATGATCAAATAAAGATCATATAACTTCAATTTGATGAAAATTTCACTTTGGTTCCATTGTTGGGGGCCTCAGATGCCCTGATTTTGCTCTAACGTGCTCAAGAAGTTACCCAGTGAACAAATGACTTCCACAATGAATTTCTTCATCAAACTTGGTACACATGATATTTATAACATATTGAGACTATTAGAAACAAGAATGACCAAAAATTTTGGAGTTATGGCCTCTGAAACCAAAACCCTAATTGCAGGTCATCTGTGTAGTGAAACCCTAGCTCTGCTTCCATGCTTTCCAAGTTCTTGTGATTTCTTGACTTCCTTGATCTTTGAGGGATGTAATATGATGATAGAACACACATGGACCCTATTGGAATACTTGTAGGCCTTTGGAGTGGCTCAGATGGATCCTTGGATTGCTCAGATCACAAACCCTAGATGCAGATGAACTTGAACCATGCAGATGAAACAAATATGCAATATGGGATGATATGCTTAAACTAATGCAAACATGAAAGATCACAAGCCATGGTGAAATAAGTGAGGGAAAATTTGGAGTGTTTACAGCTGCCCCTATTCAAACATGAGTTAGCTGTGCAAGATGTAAGCGCCTGGCTTAACAGACAAACAAGATAACTTGTGGTTGAATACCAAAGACAGTCCGAAATTTGCACTCACTGGGGAGAAGAAGAAAAAAGGATAAAAGAAAGTATAGTATGATTATTAAAATGTGGGCGATGGAGGACGACCATCGAGCAGAGGGAGACTGCAGGGGATAAAGCAATGATGGGGACGACCGACAAGTTGGGGAAATAAAGATACCATGATGGGGACGACCATCAGATAAGGAAGTAAGATTCTCTAGGGATTAAAATAAAGGTAATGATGGGGACGACCACCAAGTTCATAAAGTAATGTGAACAAATGACGGGGATGACCATCGGTTTAAAGAATAAATGAAATAAATGATGAGGGACGGTCTTCAAAGGTGAAGGACGATCACCTAGCAGGGGACGACTACTCTTTATCACGACATAGGACGAATGTCGGATAGAAAAGGTCGACGATGGGGACGTCCATAGGATAATCATGATGAAGGATGATCATCAAGAGGTGAAGGACGATCACCTAGCAGGGTACGGATGCTCTAGGGGTTTATCGTGACATAGGACGAATGTCAGATAACAAAATCAACGATGGGGACGACCATCAGATAAAATGATGAAGGACGATCATTAAAAGGTGAAGGACGATCACCTAGCAGGGGACAACTATTAAATATCACGACATAGAACGAATGTCAGATAGAAAAGGGTTCCAATACTAGAGACTCCGCTGGGGAAAGGGATGAGGGACGGTCATCCAAATATGAAGGACGATCACCTGGCAGGGTACGACTGCTGAAAGTATCACGACATAGGACGAATGTCGGATAGAATAAAAAGTTGCTTTGCTAGCGACTTACTGGGGAAAGGTAAACACAGACGAGTGCTTACACTCAATAAATAAAAGGTATAAGTATTTTAACACCGTGTATAAATTAAAGATGCGGACAAGCATCCTTAACACCATGATACGGACGAGTATCGGTAGAAACAAACGCTGACGCGTGTTCAGAGATGATGATATAGACGAGTACCAACTGGTTAACAAAGAACACGGACGAGTGTCGAATCTGTGGGGAATAAGTGTATATACATGATACGGACAAGTATCTGTATAAATATGAACAAGTATTATAAAGTATGAGCAAGACACAGACGAGTGTTCGACTTGCTGGGGAAAAGTGTGACACGGACGAGTGTCAGAAGAAAAAGTGTGTAAGTTATGAGCTTATATGTATATGGGAGTGCAAAAGGTGTTCTAGCGACCTGCGGGGATAGGATGACACGGACGAGTGTCAGAAGAGTATATAGGTATCCGTATTTGAGAGTGCAAAGAGGGTATTTGGCTTGTATCTGCAGGGGAATAGTATGACACAGACGAGTGTCAAAAGGGGTATATATGAACATGTATTGGTGTTGGAGAGTGCAAAGGGGACGCTTTGGCTTTTATTCGTAAGGGATGTGAGTTTTTATATATATTACTGATGGTATTTGCAGGTGACTGGTTTGAACCTGTCTTGTGATCATGCAAATGTTTGATTTTGCCGTAATGCTCCTTATTAGACGGAATGCTATGCTTTGTGGGGAAAAATGATGCGAATTCTATGATTATGCAAAAAGGAAACGATCTGGGATTCGGATCCCGCTGTTGTGAAGATCTCTGGATGATCTGTTTGGAAGGATATCCCAGCTAGGGAAGAGATCATTGGCAGATCTGTTAGGAGGTGTAACTCTGCTTGGGGAAATAGGTCACTGATAGATCCATCCGGTAAGAAGAAACCCAGCTGGGGGGAAAGAGGCTTCCGTCACTTTGTTGTGTGAGAATTTCAGGCATTGCTCTTCTGGGGGAGGCTGGAACTCTGCGGGGAGATAGTTCTTTTATCTTTGAGAGATCCGGTACTCTGTTTGGGGAAGAAAAAGATCACTGAACGATCTTCCTAGAGTTCTCCGTGGGGATCTCGGCTGGGGAAGCACCTGTTGAATAGACTTATGCTGGCGATGAGGATGCTTTGACAACTCCTCTGGGGAAAAGCATTCTGGATGCTATTTGGGGAGGAAGTATGTTGGGGAGAGTGTGCCTGGCATGCCCCATGCTGTGCATTGAGTACCTGCAATCTGTTAAGACAAGAAACGCACGAGCATCCCGAGGTATCCCTTATCGGATTCCGTCATAGGAGTTAGATATTCCTAAGAGTAAATACATTTCCTGCAAGCATTTATTAAGAATGGCTCATTTGTTTTATGCAAGTATTATATCATGGATATTGGACATTTTGCAAACGAAACAAAAATATACAAGACGGGGTGTGACTGAAAACTCTGATTTTATTAATCTGGGTGCCCTGAATCGGCAAATACAGTCAAAGAAACAGATCCCCTAAAATGAGGAGATTGTTACAAATTGAGGAAAGTAAAAGTGCTGGCAATGTTGACGACGCTCCAGTGAGCTTCCTTTGCTATGACCTGTACGACCTTGACGTTCTTCTTATCTTTCTCTCTGAAGGAAGTTGATTCTGACCGATGCTTTAACTCTTTCGAAGCTTTCCGCTTCTTGAACGATACAGACGAATTTAGAATGCAGTTGTTCGCTTATTCCCTAATTTTGCGTGGATCGCCCTTTCTGGTTTTCGATCCACCGGGATACCCAATTTTTCCTGAGCTGTCCAATGTAGCTTTTCAACTCAGCGGGTGTACACACATTTTTTTTAATATTCCCTTATTTTTGCCCAAGTCTTTTATTCTGTTTTTGACTCGCCGGGATGCCCTATTTTTTCCTGGACTTACATTCAGTTTTTATGTCCTGCGGGTCTTTTTATGCGAAGTATTTTTTAACTGCATCTGAATTCACAGGGGATAAGAAATCTTCACCATCCATAGTAGTGAGCATCAGTGCTCCACCAGAGAAGACCTTCTTTACTATGAAAGGACCATCGTAATTTGGAGTCCATTTGCCCCTGTGGTCTGTATGAGGAGGAAGAAGTCTTTTCAGCACAAGATCTCCTACTTGGTATTCCCGAAGCCTGACTTTCTGATCGAAGGCTTTCTTCATTCTTTTATGATATAGCTGCCCATGACAGATAGCAGCTATCCTCTTTTCTTCGATCAGATTCAGTTGATTGTACTGAGAACGGACCCATTCTGCTTCATTCAGCTTGACATCCATAAGTACCCGTAAGGAGGGTAATTCAACTTCAAATGGTAGGACTGCCTCTATACCATACACAAGTTGATATAGTGTTGCCCCAATAGATGTTCTAATCGAGGTTCGAAACCCATGCAAAGCAAATGGTAGCATCTCATGCCAGTCTTTGTAAGTAACCACCATCTTCTGCACAATCTTCTTAATTTTTTTGTTAGTTGCCTCAACAACACCATTCATCTTTGGCCTGTAAGGAGAAGAATTGTGATGTTGGATTTTGAAGTCCCGACACAGTTCTACCATCATTTTGTTATTCAAATTGGAACCATTATCAGTAATGATCCGCTCGGGTACTCCATATCGACAGATGATGTCCCTTTTCAGGAATCTGGCTACCACTTGTCTGGTGACGTTTGCATACGAAGCTGCTTCAACCCATTTGGTGAAGTAATCAATGGCTACCAGGATGAATCTGTGGCCATTTGAAGAAGTCAGTTCAATCTTTCTGATCATGTCAATTCCACACATAGCAAAGAGCCAAGGTGAAGACATCACGTTCAAAGGATTTGGAGGCACATGCACCTTATCTGCATAAATCTGTCATTTATGACACTTTCTGGCATAGGCACAACAGTCTGCATCTATTGTGATCCAGTAGTAACATGATCTCAACAATTTCTTAGCCATTGCATGTCCCCCAGCATGGGTACCGAAAGATCCTTCATGCACCTCGTGCATTAGCAATTCTGCTTCTTTCTTGTCAACACATCTGAGCATAACCATGTCAAAGTTTCTCTTGTATAATGAACCATCAGTATTAAGGAAGAAACTACTGGCCAATCTTCTTAATGTCTTCTTATCATTAGATGATGCCCCAGGTGGGTATGTCTGATCCTTTAAGAAGCTTTTGATGTCATGGAACCAAGGCTTGTCATCTTTAGCAATGTCAACAGAGAATATGTATGCTGGTCGGTCTAATCTGGATACCGAAATCTGGGGCACACAATTGGAAGTTTGAACCTTGATCATGGAGGAAATGGTAGCTAGAGCATTTGCAAACTGATTTTCGTCTCGAGGGATGTACTAAAGTTTGACTGTTGTAAAGAAAGTCAATAATCTCCTCGTATAGTCACGGTATGGAATCAGATGCTCTTGGTGAGTGTACCATTTGTTGTTGGTCTGATTGATTACCAAAGCTGAATCTCCGAATACAGTTAACGTCTTGATCCTGAGGTCAATGGCTTCCTCAAGACCCATGATACAGGCTTCATATTCAGATTCGTTGTTAGTGCAGTTAAAGGTGAGTTTCACTGAGAAAGGCATATGAACTCCTTTAGGTGTAATGAGCACTGCACCAACTCCACGACCATTCATGTTAACAGCCCCATCAAACATCATTGTCCATTCTTCTTTTGGGTCAGGCCCTTCAGTGTGAACAGGCTCTTCATGATCTCTTGCTTTTAGGAACATGATGTTTTCATCAGGGAAATCAAATCTCATTGGTTGGTAATCATCAATGGGTTGCTCAGCTAGATAGTCAGACAGTACACTGCCTTTGATGGCCTTTTGAGATGTGTACTGAATGTCATACTCTGTCAGAATCATTTGCCATCTTGCAACCCTTCCGGTAAGTGCTGGCTTCTCAAATATGTACTTGACGGGGTCCATATGTGAGATCAATAAGGTAGTGTGAGCCAACATATACTGCCTTAGTCGGCGATCAGCCCACGCTAAAGCATAGCAAGTTTTCTCGAGCAGTGAATAACGTTGTTCACAGTCGGTAAACTTTTTGCTTAGGTAGTATATTTCATACTCTTTTCGACCAGACTCGTCATGCTGGCCCAACACACACCCCATTGATCCTTCTAATATTGTGAGATACATTATTAGAGGTCTTACTTCAACTGGAGGCATAAGGATTGGATGTTCTTGTAAGTACTCCTTGATTTTGTCAAAATCCTTCTGACAATCTTCATTCCACCTGACCGTTTGCTCTTTTCTTAACAACTTGAACAGGGGCTCACAGGTTGCTGTAAGGTGAGATATGAACCTTGATATGTAGTTCAATCTACCTAAGAAACCCCAAACCTCCTTTTCAGTCCTAGGTGCAGGCATCTCCTAAATGGCTTTGACTTTGTCGGGATCAACTTCAATTCCTTTTTCACTTAGAATGAATCCCAACAATTTACCGGACCGTACCCCGAATGTGTATTTGTTGGGGTTTAGCTTCAGCTGATACTTTCTCAGACGCTTGAACAACTTCAACAGATTTACCAGATGATCTTCTTCAGTGAGGGACTTGACAATCATGTCATCCACATAGCATTCTATTTCTTTGTGGATCATGTCGTGGAATAACGTTACCATAGCCCGTTGATAAGTAGCACCGGCATTCTTCAGCCCAAATGGCATTACCTTATTACAAAATGTCCCCCAAGGTGTGATGAAGGTTGTCTTCTCCATATCTTCGGGCGACTTTCTGATCTGATTATACCCGGAAAATCCATCCATAAAGGAAAATACCGAGAACTGAACTGTGTTGTCAACCAATACATCAATGTGAGGTAATGGGAAATCATCCTTCGGGATAGCTCTGTTCAGATCCCGGTAATTCACACACATCCGTACTTTGCCATCCTTCTTAGGCACTAGTACAATATTAGCGACCCACGGCGGGTAACTAGTCACAGCAAGGAAACCGACGTCCCACTGTTTTTGTACCTCTTCTTTTATCTTCATGGCCATATCTGGACGAGTACGGCGTAGCTTCTGTTTCACTGGAGGACAATCTTCTTTCAAAGGCAGCTTATGCACAACAATGTCCGTATCTAGACCTGGTATGTCTTGATAGGACCAGGAAAAGACGTTAACGTACTCTCGAAGCATGTCAATAAGTTGTTCCTTCACTGAATCTTGCAGACTGGCCCCAATCTTCACTTCCTTCAAGTCTTCTTCAGTGCCAAGATTAACTGCCTCAACCTCCCCCTGATAAGGAGTGATCACTTTCTCTTCCTGTCTCAACAACCTGGCTAACTCTTCTGGTAACTCATAGTCTTCTTCAACCCCTTCATCAGCTTGATTAATTGGATTGTCGAAGTCATACAAGGTCATAGTAGTGTTGTTGTCGGTGCAATCTGGAGGATAATCTCTGCAAGGGTTGAGATTGGTTCGTTTTAGTGATCAGTTTTAATCTTGTTTAGAAAAAGTGAAAATGAAGTTATTTATTTTGAAAACATTTCCATTTTATTGTTTTGTACAAAAGTGAAAAATGAAAAGACAGTCAGCGAAAAAGAGATTCGTTTGCAAAAGATGTCCGATATTCATTGATTAATCCATTTGCACAAAATTACAATATGGCCCTATTACAAAATGAGTCCTGACACCTTGGGCAAGATGCAGGACTTGATGCATGCTAAAAAGACAGGAAATAATAATTACTCTGCAGGAGTAACCCTTATAATTTCCTGGGAAGACCAGTTAAGGACTTGGTTCCCCGGGATCCTTGGATGTATCCAGCTCTCCAGGTTGCAGTCACTTTCCGCCTTGTATTCCAGGTTGTTAACAGTATCTGGGGTGAGCATCCCCCACTGATGAACTTGGGCTCTTTCGCAGCCTCTGATTGATCTCGTCGGAATGGTCTATAACCCAAACCAAATCTATCTTCCTTTTTCTCCACTGGTAGCAGCTTGCCCCAGCCTTGGGCATTACCATCTTCAACAACCTTTCAGGCTTGCTGATAAGAAACAATTGAAGTACCCATCTTGTCTTCCTGGGATGCCGCAAATACTTCAGTCGCCTCATTGACATTCAGGGCCTCGAACCCTTGGCTCATTGTCTCATGGATTTCACCATCCATCTCAATATATTTGTAAGTAGCCAGCTGGCTAACAAATATGTCTTCCTCACCACAGATGGTGATAATATGTCCTTCCCATTCATATTTCAGTTTCTAGTGAAGGGTCGACATTATTGCGCCTGCAGCGTGAATCCAGGGTCGACCTAACAAACAACTGTAAGCAGGCTGTTAGTCCATCACATAAAAAGTGGTTTTAAAGACTTGTGGACCGATTATCACTGGCAACTCCACCTCTCCAAGAACAGATAATTTGGAGCCATCAAAAGCCCTGACCACAAGGTTACTTGGCCGGAGAGCTATCCCATCATATTCGAGCTTGACAAGAGCTTTCTTGGGTAAGACATTGAGTGAGGACCCAGTGTCTACAAGAACATGAGATAGTACAGCTCCTTTTCACTCCAGGGTTATGTGCAAAGCTTTGTTGTGGTGACGTCCCTCTGTTGTCAAATCAGCATCAGTGAAACCTAGCCCATGGCTAGCATTGACATTTGATACCACTGTTTCCAGTTGATTCACTGTGATCTCTTCTGGCACGTAGGCAGCGTGCAGAACTTTGAGTAGTGCATCCCGATGGGCCTCGGAACACAACAGCAAAGATAAGATTGAGATCTTTGAAGGAGTCTTGTGGAGCTGGTCCACAACTTTATAGTCACTTCTTTTAATAATTCTCATAAACTCATCCACATCCTGATCAAAGGATGATTTATGAGTTTCTTTGATGTGGATTCTTCCGGTATCACACTCTTCCCTTTGGCTTTGGCAGCGGCCTCTTCCTCAGTGTTGGTTCTAGGGACTTGTGATGCGAAGAGACGTCCACTTCGGGTGAAGCCTCCGCCTCCCCCGACATTGTCCACTTGGGAGTGAGAACTGGAGAATAAAGAAGGACTTTCTCTCTGTTGCAATGCAGATCAGCACCATAATGCCATGGTATAGCACTGTCTTTATCATAGGGAATTGGTCTTGGCACTGTGATAGTGACTGGACTCACTGCAGCAGATTTTGGGGCTGTAATGGTCTGCGGATCATAGAAAATAGTAACAGGACCCCTGGTGGGTGTTGGTGGTGGTGAATTGAAGCTTGGTTGAAACTGTTGTTGAGATTGTTGAAAATTGCTGGAGTTCGGGACCGTTGCCGGGTCATAATAAATTGTGACAGTGGAAACATCATTGTTGGTAGTTGTTGAAGTTGTAGTCGCCGGTGCAAATGAATTGTTGTATGTTGAAGTGACGGATGGAATGATTGCTGAAGTTGTAGCTGAATCAGTTGGAACAATGGTTGCTGCAGTTGTAGAAGAACCAGTAGGAAAGATGATTGTTGCATTTGTAGAAAATTCGCTTGTTGTTGACAAAAGAGTTGTTGGTGTTGTATAAGCGGTGGTTGTAATTTGCAGAATGCCTTCTTTGATCAAGTTATTAATGCCATTCCTCAAGCTTTCACACCCATTCTCGGAATGTTTGCATGATTCACAACATGCCTCACAACCTGGAAACACTTGGCACTTTAAAAGCTGGGCTTTAACCTCTGCCAGAGGTGTCTGAATGCATGCAATGTCTTCTATTAAACTCATGGGTGAGCCATCTTCTATAGCATTAATCCTTGGCCCATTGTGGCTTGACATAGGATTTTTCATTACATTGGGAGGAGATGCAAAGTTCAGGGCTTTTGAATCTACCAGATCCTGAACCTTCATATGTAGAGCCCTGCATTTTTCCGTAGAGTGACCAGGTGCATTGGAATGAAAAGCACACCTAGCGTTGACATCATAATTTCTTAGAAGGTTTTGAGGATCAGGTGGAGCCAATGTCCTCAACTCAACAAGATTGAGCTTTAGGAGTTGTGGCAGTAGTGTAGCATACGACATTAGAATGGGGTCAATCACCCGGTTGACCTGAGATGGCCGTTGTTGAAAAGGGTGTTGTTGTTGATTGTTGTTGTTATTGTTGTAAGATCTCTGTTGAGGAAATTGTTGTTGTTGCGGAAAGTGTTGTGGTTGTTGAGTATACTGAGGAGGTGGAGTAGGGATAGTAACAACAACAACTATTCTGGGCAGGTATTGGTGTCTCCCTCTTCCCATCTGCACAGAGTTAGTCTCACCAGATCTACGGGGTCCAGCAAATGGTTTCCTTGCACTGCTTGAACCGGCACCGTTATCGGAGATCTTTCCCATCTTCAGTAGGCTCTCTATTCTTTCCCCAGCTATCACCATATCTGCAAAACTGGTAGAAGAAAATGCAGCCAATCTGTCAATGTAGGTTCCTTGGAGAGTATTCATGAACATGTATGCCATTTCCCTTTCAGACATGGGGGGTTGAACTACAGCAGCCAGTTGCCTCCACCTTTGGGCATATTCCCTGAAGCTTTCACGGGAAGATTGAGACATTCCCATTAGAAGGGTCCTGTTTAGGGCCATGTCCAAGTTATACTGATACTGACGGATAAAAGCTTCAGCCAAGTCCTTCAAGTTCCTTACTATGGCTCTGGTCAAATGGGAATACCATTCTCGGGATGCCCCTGTTAGACTATCCTCGAAGTAAAACATCCACAACTTCTCGTCCATGGTGTATGCTTTTAGTCTTCCCAGGAATGATTGAAGGTGGGTGCGTGGGCAGGATGTGTCATTATATCTTTCAAAACACGGGGGTTTGAACTTGTGAGGAATTCTCACCCCTTCCACCAATCCCATGTCCATTACATCAAAACCTAGGGAGTTTTGGGATTCAAGAGACCTCAGCTTCTCTACAATTTCATCCAGCCTACGGTCGTAAACTTCGTCTCCCCGCCCCAACAATTGTAAACTGCTCTTCTTGAGGATCCTCTTGCAAGACCCTTCCTCCAGCAGTGTTACCCTGAGTATTCCTTTTGGCATTAATTTCTGGGTTCAGATGAGGCCCAAACTCTGGTGGATCAGTGCGAGGCTGCACGTGATCGTTGTTACTGGTACCTCCTGTACCTGGATGGTGTTCCTCGGGAGTTTGTCTTTCAACTAACTCCCTTAGTCTTTCCTGGCTCTGAGCTAAACCAATCATTACAGTCATGAATTGGGTCATCTGATTCCTCATCTCAACCCTCTCATTGGCCATCTGGGTCCTTACTTCATTCAAGTCTTGCTGAACTTGATCCATCTGAAGTCCCAGAAGGTTGTTTCTTATCGGGTACCGGTGTATTCTGTTGACAAGGAACACTCTTCTGCGAGCAATGTTTCCTGAAAACACAACAAAGTGAGAAACAACAATAAAACAAAACCTACAAAACAAAGAGAATGTTAGTATGAAATGCAGGATGCCTATTTGTCTTCCAAGGGTATCTGGTTTGGCTCTTTGGTTTTGACCTTTCCAGACCTTGAGGAAATGCTGATGATGTTGTAGAGATAGATAAAGCCCATCAAAAATAATACAAACCATATATATTACAAATAGTGAAGATATATAGTTTGATTACAATAAAGTTCCTATGGTGGGTCAAAATACAACAACAAAATCAAAAGTACAACAAAAGGAAAGTACAAGCAAAAGAGTCAAACATCTAATCCAAAATCATCCTCTCTGACTTCCTTCAGGAGGGCCTCAGTCACTGGCCTTACTGGGTGCTCTGTGATAGTCCTGATGAGGAGATTCCTGGTAGCAATGGCATTGGTTAACTTCTTATGCTTATCCTGATCCTTTGACCTCTTTAACCTGCCCGGAATTTCAATTCAGATATCTCCCTCTGAGCTGCTAATAATGCTTCTTGATGCTTCTTTTCACTAGCCTCCAACTGCTCTATCTTAGCCTGAGTCCTTTGATCCTCCTGTGCATGGGCTTCAGTGATCCTGATCCACCTAGTCGGGCTCTCCTCTAGATAATGCTCTGCCCTAGCCTTCTGATTCTTTGCTTCCTTGCAAGCATTCTTCAGTACTAACTCCCCTGCTCTAGCCTTCCTGATGTAGTCATCCGTCTTCTCAATCTTGGTCAAGTGCTCGATCCTGAGCCTTTCCAATCTCTCATTATCTAGATGGCTGTCATTTCTCTCCCAAAGAGTCTTCTTCAAGGCTTCAGAGAGCTGAGTATTCCTTTCTTTCAGCTTCTCAAACTCTTCCAAACTGACAGTAGCTGCAGGTTGCACTGTTGAAGGTCCAGGTGTATCTTCCAAGGTAAATGGCATTCGGGTGATCCGAGCTCTGGTATGAGACCAATCAGAATACTGTGCTGAAGCAATGTTGTTGCACTTGCCAAGGATGGCTGTTCCCTTAGTCTGAATGTTATCCAAAGCCCAGGTAGCTTGTCTGACAACAGCAGAGTTGGGTTGGATTTCACAGTAGAGGGTCTCAGTCAAGTCTTGCCCTCTGGGAGGATGAACCAAAGCATGCCCTAATTGTCTTTTAAACAGTAAAGGGTTGTAGTTGATGCAAACTTTCACTCCTATCAAAGGCACATTAGAATATTGCCCACAGCTAGTAATGATGTCCTTGCCTTTGGTGCTCTGAGTGCACCATCTGATGTCTTATGATGTCAAGGCAATAAATCTCTTAGCCCAGTTCTTTTGCTGATGAGGGTTCAGGAAAGTATCTGACTTTGGCAAATGTCTTAGCAACCAAGAGTAATAAAGAGGAGCACAGCATCTGACCAGTCTTCCTCTTTTCTTCTCATTCCTCTGATGTACTGAGTAGTAGAAATATCCAAGCAAGGTAGGAACTGGGTTCCTCAGTAAGAACAGGTGAATGGCATTCTTGCTCACAAACTTTGGCTTATATGCAAACAAGATAACCCAATATATAGTGAGGGCTAGAAGTGCACATACAACCTTCCATTCCCCTACTGCAGCATGCAGGGTGGCCTGGGAGATCAAGAAGTCTAGGTGAAGGCCTGAAACCCCAGCCTTGGTGGTCATGCTCTGATCAATGAGGGCAGGATCCAAATGCAATGCCCTTGATATGTCTTTATTCTTAGGAGAAACCACCCCAGGGTTGAAAAGAATCCCTCTCCTGATGGGAACTCCTAACAACATGGAAAATTCTTCAAGCAGAGGTCCCAACTGGAAATCAGGGAATGTGAAGCATCTGAGAGGAGGATCATAAAACTGCAAGCTAGTATGGATCATGCTCCTCTGGGATGCATCCAGGTCCATGACCATGTCCAATATGCCTCCATAATGCTCTCTGAATAGTGGGACATGATCAGGAGTAATGAGAGACTGGATCTGCCTGATGCCAGTTAGGTTGGGCTCAAAGAAGTGGTAAGTGATGTTGCTCTTTCTTGAAGTGTCCATACTGATAATGGGTGTTGGTGAAGAAGCTGAGATAAATCCTGAGGAAGATAACTACTGAAGACTGAAGAAGAGAACTGAAGGGGGTCTCTGGTGAAGACAAACTGATGAAAGTGCTGGAGAAGATAACTAGAGAAGTCTGAGCAGCAGAAGGGGTCAAAACCAAACCAAAGACAATATGGTGGATACCCTGTAAGACAAATAGGCAAATGTTAAATGATGAAAAAATGATGTATGCAAAATGATATGCAAAGGGTTTGTGATCAAGTGCCGGATCTGGCTATCTGCCTGGATAAAGTCCATGTATGTTCATAAGTCCAGATGGAGGCTTAGAAATCCAATAACCAGGTGGGGGACTCAAATAAAGAGTCACAAGTCCAGGGTAATCACAAGAACTGTCCAAATAATACAACCTTAACAAATCTAGTAACAGGGTATGATGAGGCCAAGGGTTCCTGCAAATATCCCAACCCCCTCACATGTAATGTTCTAGAACAAGGATCCTCAGACTTGGATCAGTTATGAGAAGTGTAAACACTTCTAACCCGGAGGTACAATGTTTACAATAACCATAAAAGATCCTCCTCTAATTCACCTCAGATGCTAAAGGTCATAAGAAGGTCATCCAGACTTAGCAGGCTTCCCAGATAGCCATAGTACTACAGGAAATCCGTAGCACATAGTTCTCAAGAAGAAACCCATGTCTGAACCGTGTTTCATATTCCCGCACCAGACCAAAATGGAATGGGAAAGAATATGAAGCCACTATAGCATATGTGTCACTCAGGTCCCCGATATAGGACCTCAATCACTAAATGATCCCCACCCACCAAAACAGACAAGAGATCCAGCACATGATAATGACAATATGCAATGCATAAAATAAAAGCGATAAATAAAGTTGTACAGAAAGCAATAAATAAAGCAAATAAATAAGCAAAAGTATCACATAACACCCCCATAAACACAAATCAAACAAGCTCTAGGAGGAACCCACAAAAAGAACCAGAAGCCCTGGTTGCAATATAAGGGTCCCCAGCAGAGTCGCCAAGCTGTCGCTCTCCCGAAATGACACCTGGTCAGATAGGGTACAGACGCGAACGGTCG
Organism: Lathyrus aphaca; assembly: GCA_963966055.1. Lineage (NCBI taxonomy): Eukaryota > Viridiplantae > Streptophyta > Magnoliopsida > Fabales > Fabaceae > Lathyrus > Lathyrus aphaca. The sequence goes on from OZ014520.1 coordinate 37,370,635, forward strand.
GCAAGAGGAGAAGATGAAATGAAGTGAATAGAGTCGCCAGCTAGGCATTTTTATCCCGAAGGAAAGGTAATGCTGCATAAACTTAGAAAAAAGATGGATAAGACGGTTGCGAACTATAGAAACTGAGAAAGGGGGTTGGTTACAACCTGGGAAGGTATTAGCACCCAGATTTTCCGTCGTACTCGACGAGATCCACGCTTACAGGATTGGGTTTAAAAGGGTAGTGTCTGTGCTATTTGTGTGCAAAAGCAGGAAAAGAAAATACAAGTGTCAGTGCAAGAAAATGAAGTGAGGTGCTCAGGAATGAGGCTTAAAAAGAATGCTGAGAGAGGGGGGGAGACACAGAGGCTTTTGTTCGATAACAGTTAATTTATGCCTACGTGTCCTCTCGTGCAATGAGGAAGTCAGAACACCGTAGTTCGACTCAAAGAGACTGAAAGATAAATTGACTGGTGAACTGCTTGCTTGCTTATGCTCAAGTGTGTGACTCGTCTGGCTCGAGTGCTAACTGCCTTGCATTAGACGGAAGAAGCAAGTTCTCGTTTTTGAATGAGTGTGATGAGAAAAGAATCCCGAAGGAGACAATTATTGTTTGTTTTTGTGTTTTCAAATTTTATTGCCTTTTTTTGTGTTTGTCATAAGTTAATGAGCTTAAGCCTAGACCAAGGGTTAGTAAACTCATTATATCCTCCCTTTGATTAGGGATAATGAGAATACCTTAAGTATGAGATAAACATCTCAACTTAATTACCATGATGGTGTAGTATTAAGACCATTAACCTACTTGTGATTATTTAGATGTTTTTTGAGTTTTTTTGTTTAGTGTTAAGTAATGAGTTTAAGCCATAGTCAAGGATTAGTGAACTCATTACACCATCCTAATAGAAGGATAATAGATGAGCACACTTAAGCTGAGGAAGATACCTCAACTTAATCCATGATTAGGGATTAACCTCATGACAAAACAAACCTTTATTAAAGTGAATTTTAATTAAGGGTGAGGTTAAGAAGTGAGTTTTATGGTTTGTAAGACAACTTGAGAGGGACTTGTCCATTAAACACTAGGGTTAGTCCTTCTTAACCAATAAAGGAAGAATTAGAACCCTAATGCAAGGCCCAAGTTACAAGTTAATGTCTTAGTGATTATTAAGATGGATTGATTAAGAGGTTTAAACAAATTAAGGGTTTAACACTTAGGATTAAAGTTATACACTCCATCCTAAGAGAAGGATGCAGACATAACCCTAATTCCAAAGTCCTAAAGCCTTAAAGGTTTAGTCTCTACTGATGAGGTGAGAAGAGAGACACAAAGAAGACACAAAGGTGAAAAACTAAAGGGGGACTAATCACAACCCTAATTATTATCATGCTTAGATACTCCTATGGTTTGTAAGGCTTGAGAAAGATCTTCAAAGAAGCCACCAATGGAAGAAGCAGATGGAAGGAATGAGAAGCAGAAGAAACAAGTTACTTACTTCACTGAAGAAGATAAGTAAATTGGAGAAAGAAAGTGAGAGATGAACATGAATGAGCAAGCTCACTCTAAGACAATAGAAAATGCAGCAAGGATGCATATGAAGAATATGAAGAGAAATGAGAAGTGAAGGCAAATTCACTTCTCAAATTACTTACCACCTGAAAATGTTGGTGTCGCTCCCACCAAATGACACCTAGGTCAAGAGGGGTACAGACGCGAACGGTCGGCGAAAGGGTAGAGAACACACAGGGGTGAACTCAGAAAGAAAAGAGTCGCCAACTAGACATTTTTATCCCGAAGGAAAGGTAATGCTGCATAAACCTAGAAAGATACGGATAAGACGGTTGCGAACCAGAGAGACTGAGAAAGGGGGTTGGTTACAACCTGGGAAGGTATTAGCACCCAGATTGTCCGTCGTACTCGACGGGATCCAAGCTTAAAAGATTTGTGTTTTAAAGGGGTAGTGTCAGTGCTATTTGTGTATCAAAGCTTGAAAGAATGCAAGTGTCAGTGTAAAATAAATGTGAAGTGCATGAGAGAAGTGTCAGTGTAAGAAAAGAATGAAGCTCAAGACTATGAGGCTTTAAGAATAATGCTAGAAGGAGGGGGAATATACAGAGACTTTTGTTCGATAACTGTTAAGTTATGCCTACGTATCCTCTCGTGCAATGAGGAAGTCAGAACACCGTAGTTCGACCCAAAGAGACTGAAAGATAAATTGACTTGTGAACTGCTTACTTATCTATGCTCAAGTGTATGACCTGTCTGGCTCAGGTGCAAACTGTCTTGCATTAGACGGAAGAAGCGAGTTCTCGTTTGTGAGTGAATGAGGTGAGGAAAGAATCCCGAAGGAGACGATTATTGTTTTTTTTGGTGTTTTTAATCTTTTATTGCTTTTTGGATTTGTCATAAGAAAATGAGCTTAAGCCTAAATCAAGGGTTAGTAAACTCACCACATCCTCCCTCTGATTAGGGGTAATGAGAATACCTTAAGTATGAAGTAGGCACCTCAAACTTAATTACCATGTTGTAGGATTAAGATCATTAACCTACTTGCATTTATTTATATGTTTTTGGAGTTTTTGTTTAGTGTTAAGTAATGAGTTTAAGCCATAATCAAGGATTTAATGGACCCATTACACCATCCTAATAGAAGGATGATAGATGAGAACATTTAAGCTGAAAAAGACTCCTCAACTTAATCCATGATTAAGGATTAACCTCATGACAAAACAAAGCCTTTATTAAAGTGGATTTTAATTAAGGATGAGATTAAGAAGTGGATTTTATGGTTTGTAAGACAACTTGAGGGGGACTCTTGTCCATTAACACTAGGGTTAGTCCTTCTTAACCAATTAAGGAAGGATTAGAACCCTAATGCAAGGCCCAAGTTACAAGCTTGATGTATTGATAATTTTTAAGTGAATTTATTAAAGGATTTAAACACATTAAGGGTTTAACACTTAGGATTAAAGTTATACACTCCATCCTAATAGAAGGATACAGGCATAACCTTAATCACAAAGCCTTAAAACCTTTAGGGTTTAGTCCTTGATTAAGAGATGAGAAGAGAAGACTCAAAGATGACACAAAGGTAAGACTAAATGGGGGGACTAATCAAACCCTAATTGTTATCATTCGTGGAGATCCTAGGGTTTGTGAGGCTTAGGAGAGAAATATCTTCAAAGAACCACCAAGGATAGAAGCAGATGAAAGGAGGAAAGAGCAAAGAGAAACAAAACAACTTGCTTCACTTAAGAAGATAAGTTGCCTGAAGAAAGATAGTAAGAGATGAACATGAGTGAGCAAGCCCATTCCAATACACAAAATAAAATGCAGCAATGATGCAAGAGAGGGATAAAAAGAGATTGTGAGAAGTGAAGGCAAATTCACTTCTCAAATTACTTACCACCTGAAAAGGTTAGCAAAAGAAATGAGATGCAATGCAAATGAGATGAAATGTCATGATGCAATCCAAAGTCAGAAGCATAAACATGATGTTAGAGATGCTATGAGATGATGCAAACACATGACAAGAGATGAGAATGATCATACAAGCATAAGGATGTCAATGAGGCATGCTTTGAACCATAAGGATCCATGAATGTTTATGAAATGAAGTGAACATGTAACATGCCAAAGGAATGATGCAATGACCAATCATGGTTCTAATATGTCCTAAGATGTCTTATGAATCATATGGATGCACAAAATGTCATGGCAAGTTGTTGGATGCAAGCAAATGAAAGATGGATGCAAAGGAAGGCACCAATTAGGTTTTATGATCAAAACACAAAGCAAAATTCAAAATCAGAAGCAAATGACATGATAAAAAATTGAAAATGCAATCAAAAGTACCCTAAACCTATACAAATTCACTGCCCAAAGGAGGGGATCTAACTCTTAACCTAGTGAAAGTTATGAATTTCTCAAGTCAATTAGGGTTTTAAGATACCTCATCATAAAAAATGCAAAACAAATTGAAAATGGGAGATCAAATCAAACCAAATTTATCCTATAAACTACATGCCATGAAGAATGCAATGCAAGAAGAACCATTATCAAACTCTCAAAGGTTAGGCAGAATGGATTTTTCCAAGTTTGCACAAAAATATTTCCTTAAAATGAATTTAATTCCATGGTAAATTGTCAAAATGCATCAAGAACTAAAAAGAAATTTGTTTTGAGAGTTTGATAATGTTTCTAAATGTTTTAAAATGCAATGTGAATTTTTTTGTGATTTTTAAATACCTAAATGTATTTTTAATTAATTAATTTTCATCAACTAATTAAAGATAAACATTTAAATGATTTAAAAATAATTTTTAATGCAAAAAATAAAAATAAAAATATTTTTGGGTTCTGAAAATTAATGAAATGCTTGACAAAAATTTTCAGAATTTTTAAAGGTATTTTTCTATTTTAAATAATTCGTAAAATATAAATCAATTAAAATGAAAATAAAAAATGAATTAATGAGAAGTATGCACATCCACTGGCTGAGATTCAAAGAGAAAAGGAGGGAATTGACCCGCGCGCATCTGGACGGCCCACATTTGAACTGACTGAATTAAACTAAACTTAATTAATTAATCTAATTAATTAGGATTAGGGTTTAAAGAAATGATCCAGGCCATTCAAACACGTGGGAGTCAAACCTAGTCAACTAGATCCATGGTCCAGATTCAAACTGAACCCTAAACGCAGATTAAGCCCTAATCACATTCAGGTCACCGGAGAAGAGCTCCGGTCGTCTTCTCCGGTGACATCTCTCCCTGAAAATTTCAAACTCACTCCCTAGGTCCTTTATGGAGCTCTAAAGCTCCAGATCACTTCCTCTCACCTCCCTAAACTCATCCCTGACCTCAAAAACAATTTATTCCTAACCATTAACAAGATTCGAAGCAAGGTACAAAAATGGCAGAAATTTCAGACAAGCCATACACACTCATTTCTCAACCATTTTCGAAAATTTAAAGTTTAGTGTGATCAGGGAAGCAAGCTTAATCATTTAGAAACTTAAAACAAGAGTTCTGGAAAAATGTTTTCACATGGCTACCTGAGATGGAGCTTTCAATCCAGGAGCTTTTTGACTACTTCCTTGCTTCAAAATGACTCCAATGAACCTCCTGAGGAGTTTGCAAAGCTTGTATGGGGTTTATTGTGACTAGTTTGTGAGATTGATGAAGTTCTGTTCAGTGAGGGATGAGAATCGTGCTTTTGATATGTAGGGTTTCAGGGCAAAGTAATGGTTGGTAACTGGTCAGTGGATCATGGTGAGTGATTCTGTGAAGTTTGTTTTGAAGTTTGAGGCTTGTGTACTGAGTTTCGAAACAAAATGCATAAGAGGTGAGTTTTGAGAATGCTGCCTTGTGATATGTTTCAGGCTGTGTTGTGTGTTGCTTTGAGTTGCTTTTTGTCCACTTATCACACTGTGATAGGTCTGTGGAGTTGGTGTAGCCTATGCTGATTGGTATGGGCAAGTTGCAAAAATGTCAAAAGTTGGTGTACTTGAGGTATGGGTCATGGTAGGCTAGGGACAATGGGGTGTCCTGCGCAGCAAGGATTGAGGAGAGCCATAGAATCAGTCTTGAGGCCAACTTGCAAGTGGATTAGGGTTTATGTGACTTTTTGCAATTTTGTGATCTTTTGGCCCTTTTGTGATTACTTGAAGCATAAGTCATGAAAATGGGAGGTTCTTTGGTGCAATCTGATTTTTAGGTCATGATTCATGTTTGTGTAATGCATAGAAATCAATTAGAGGTCACATAAAGGCTTGGCATGAGATTTTGCAACTTTGCCTCTTTGGTACAAAACTTGAAATTATGTGATTTTGTCCAACTTTGACAAGCCATAACTTTTGATCCAAAATGAATTAGAATGAGTTCTTGTACTTTTTGAAAAGGGAATGATCCATTCTACAACTTTCATGACCAAAGTTTTCTCATTTGAAGCATTTTTGAATCAATTTGAGGAGGTTGAAAAACTTTCCCAAAATGGCAAGTTTACATTACAAGTCACTTTTCCAAAAAGGCAATTTTGCAAATGGCTTGAAATTCTTCAATTGTGTGAACTTCTAACATCTTCTATGATCAAATAAAGATCATACACATTCAAAATGATGGAGAACACCCTTTGGTTGAGTCATTGGGGGCCTTAGATGCCCTGATTTTGCACTGACTTGCTCAAGAAGTCAACTCTTGATCAGATGCCTTCCCCATGGAATTTCTTCATGAAAATTGATATGCATGATCCTCACAACATATAGAGACCAATATAAACAAGAATGACCAAAAAATTTGGAGTTATGGCCCTTGAAACCAAAACCCTAATTTTAGGTCATCTGTGCAGTTAAGCTTGGCTCTGCTTCCATACCTTCCTCAGTTCTTGTGATTTTCTGATTTTCTTGATCTTTGGGAGGATATGATATGATGTTTGAACATACATGGACCCCTTTGAAGTGATTAGTGACCTTTGGAGTGGCTCAAATGGCTCAGAGATGGCTCAGATCACAAACCCTAGATGCAGATGACTTTGAATCAATGCAGTGAAGCAAATATGCAATATGAGGTGCCATGATTGACTTTATGCATATGAAAATATCACAAGCCATGGTGTGAATGGGTGAGGGCAAATTTGGGGTGTTTACAGTTGGCATAAAGAAAGAAATGACATGAAATGATACATATGAATGGGCCAATGCCAAAACCAGAAGCAATCACATGATGCAAATGATGCTATGAGATGATGCAAAGGCATACCAAGTACAATGAATGATCATACAAGGGAATGAATGCAAATGAAGCATTCTTTGAAGTATGAAAACACATGTATGTTTATGAAATGAAATGGATGTAAAGCGAAGCAAATGTATGAAGAAATGAGCAAGCAATGTTCAAGCAATGTCTTAAGATGTCTAAGATGGCATACAAGTGCTTAGAATGTCATGGAAAGTTTACATGTTCATGCAATGCAATGTAAGATGCAAGTATGGATGCAAAATTAGGGTTACATGAAAGGATGAGATGCAAATGATCAAAACAGAAACAATTCACATGATAAAAATTTGCAAATGAACTCAAAGGAACCCTAACCCCATATGATATCATACCCCAAAGGGGAAGGTCTAACTCTTACCCTAAAAGAAGTTGTGATTTTTCTAAGTTAACTAGGGTTTTTTAGTACCTTAAAATGAAAAATGCAAATCAATTTGAAAATGAAGGATAAATTCATGACAAAAATACCCTAGAAACTAAATGCTATATGGAAAACAATGAAAAAAGAATCATTGTCAAACCCTTCATGGTTAGGTAGAAAAGAATTTTCAAATTAGGGTTCCAAAAAGGGGATTTTATGAACCCTAAATTCAAAGAAAATGTCAAAGTTGGATCAAAACCAAAAAGAAATTTGTATGAATGGTTTGACAATGTTTCTAAATGTCCTAAGATGCAATGTGATTTTTTTTGGAATTTTTAGAAGCCTAAATGGTATTTTAATTAATTAATTTCCATTAATTAATTAAAATAAACATTTAAATATTTTTAAAATGATTTTTTAATGCAAAAAATAAAAATAAAAATCTTTTTGGGTGAAGAAATTTATTTGGAATTAAAATGCAGAAGGAAATATTTTTAGGATTTTTCTAGGTATTTTAAATAAAATGACAAAGAAAATGGGATTTAAATGAAATAAAAATTAAAATAAAGGGAAGTCAACTGATCTAATGGTTGAAATTCAAATCTGGGAGGGAGGGATTGAGTGCGCGCGCAATCCAGTGGCTGGGATTGAATCTGGGATTTAATTAGGTTTTAAAATTAATTAATCAGGTTTAATCCTAATGAACTAATCTGAGTCATTCACTGCCTAACCCTAATCCTCATCTAACGGCCAGGATTCAAACTTCCCTAATTACGTGGATTAAACCCTAATCAGTTTCATGTGGCCGGAGAAGACTTCCGGTCGTCTTCTCCGGCGAGACCAAACTACAAACTTCTTCCCTTGGCCATTTCCAGAGCTCTAAAGCTCCAGATCACATCATCTAACAACCATAAGCACGAATCAAGCATCAAAACACATTTCTCATTCATCATCTTCAAGATTCGAAGAAAAATATAAAAATGGCAAAACTTTCAGACAGTCATGAAATCCTTAATACGCAACCATTTTCAAAAATAAAGACATTAGCATGATCAACACATCACATAGATTCATTTAGGAACTTAAAATTTCATTTCTGGAAAAAAAAGTTCTTGAGGTTACCTGAGCTTGAGCTTTCTCAGTTTGGAGCTTTTGGACCTCTTCTCTTGTGGAAATCCACTTCACTTGACCCCCTGATGATGTTGCAATGCTTTGAAAGAGTTTAGAATGGCTGGATTGAGTGGTTGCACCTCAACTGGTCTGAAATCTTGTTTGTGTTTGGCTGGCTTTTAGGGCTTGGTAATGGTTGGGAAATGTTCTAATGATGATGGTGAGTTGAATGGTGAAGTTTGTTTGAAGTTTGAGTGGCTGGACAGAGTGTTTCAAAAGTTTGAATCTTGAAGGTGATTTTGTGAAACTTGGTGTATCTGAGGTTTTAGGCTTGTGTGTGTTGTGTTATGGCTTGCTTTTGGTCCACATAACATAACCCTATTGGCCAGAGAGTGGTTGTGGCTGCAGCTGATTGGTATGGGTCCTTTTGCAAAAAGTTAACAAATTGTGTACTTGAGGTATGGGCTCATGTAGCAGTTGTTCTATGGTATGTCCTGGCTCAGCATTGATCAAGGAGAGCCATGGGATTGAGATTGTGCAGCTGGATGGCTTGGAGGGAAAGACCTCATAGGTTTTGCAAGTGTTATGTGATTTTTCCCCTTTTAGAAAACTTGTGATGCAAGCCATAGAAACTTGTGATTTTTTGGGCAATTCTGGTCACAATGCAATGTATTATGTTTGTATTATTCTTATAGAGTGATTAGAGGTCATAAAATGACTTGGTATGTGAAATTGCAAAAAAATCCTCTTTGGTGTGAAAGTGAAAATTATAGGATTTTTGCCAACTTTGCAAGGCCATAACTTGAGTTCCATAATGAATTAGAACATGTTCTTGTACTTTTTGAAAAGGGAATGATCCAATCTACAACTTTCATGACCAACAATTTTTCATTTGAAGCATTTTTGGTTGAGAAAGAGGAGGTTGAAAAACTTTCCCAAAATGGAAAGTTTCCATTACAAGTCATTTCCATTTTTGGCAACTTTTGGTTTAGCTCAAATTTCTTCAATTTTGTGAACTTCCAATCACTTCAATGATCAAAAAAAGATCATATAACTTCAATTTGATGAAAATTCCACTTTGGTTCCATTGTTGGGGGCCTCAGATGCCCTGATTTTGCTCTGACTTGCTCAAGAAGTTACCCAGTGAACAAATGACTTCCACAATGAATTTCTTCATCAAACTTGGTACACATTATCTTTATAACATATTGAGACTATTAGAAGCAAGAATGACCAAAAAAATTGGAGTTATGGCCTCTGAAACCAAAACCCTAATTTCAGGTCATCTGTGCAGTGAAACCCTAGCTCTGCTTCCATGCTTTCCAAGTTCTTGTGATATCTTGACTTCCTTGATCTTTGAGGGATGCAATATGATGATTAAACACACATGGACCCTCTTGGAACACTTGGAGGCCTTTGGAGTGGCTCAGATGGATCCTTGGATTGCCTAGATCACAAACCCTAGATGCAGATGAACTTGAACCATGCAGATGAAACAAATATGCAATATGGGATGGTATGCTTAAACTAATGCAAACATGAAAGATCACAAGCCATGGTGAAATAAGTGAGGGAAAATTTGGGGTGTTTACAATATGCAAGGAAAATGTGTTGTGAGATGATGCAATGTCATACATAATGCTTATGAATGTTCATTCAAGGATGGGATGCAATGGAAGCATGTTTAGAAGCATGAAAACACATGGATGTTCATGAAATGTAATGAATGCAAAACATAGAAAATGAATGAATAAATGATCAAACAATGTTCAAGCATGTATTAAGATGTCTAAGATGTCATACAAATGAATGAAATGTCATGGCAAGTTCATATGATGATGATATGCAAAGATGAATGCAAATGAACATGAGAAATTAGGGTTTTAAGGCAACATGAGATGCATATGACCAAAACAGAAGCATACATCATGATAAAAATTTGAAATTGAACTCAAACAAACCCAGAACATATACAAGATCACTCACCAAAGGAGAAGGTCAGAAGCTAAACCTAGTGAAAGTTATGGATTTCCTAAGTTAACTAGGGTTTTTGGATACTTCTAAGGGAAAAATGAAAATCAAATTGAAAATGCAATAAAAAATTATGAAATAAATAACCTAGATACTAGGTGCAACATGTGAAGCAATGCAAAAAGAACCAAGTTCAAACTCATCATGGTTAGGCAGAAATGATTTTTTCAAGTTAGGGTTAGAAAATGTGATTTTTAAGAACCCTAATTCAAAGATAATTGTGAAATGTGATCAAACCTAAAAATAAATTTGTATGGTGAGTTTGAAAATGTTTCTAAATGTCTAATAATGCTTCATGAATTTTTTGGTGATTTTTAGAAACCTAAATGTATTTTTAATTAATTAAAATCAATTAGTTAATTAAATAAAACATTTAAATGTTTTAAAAAAAACTTTTTTAATGCAAAAATTAAAATAAAAAATGTTTTTGGGTTGAGAAAAATATTTGAAATAAAAATGCATAAAATGAGATTTTTTGAATTGTTTTTGCTATTTTAAAATAAATGTGGAAAGAAATAAAATAAAAAGGAAATAAAAATCAAATAAAATGAAAGTTAACCAATCCGATGGTTGAGATTCAAATGGGGCAAGACTGCGCGCGTGATCCTAAAGTCCATATCAAATCTGGAAAATTAAAATTAATTAAGTTAATTAATTAGGTTTAAGCTTTAATGATCTAATCCTAGCCATTTGTATGCGCAGGCAAAACAAATCAAGGGCCACAATTCAAACTGACACGCTGTAACACGGTGGGAGAACTGAATTTAGTTATGTTGCGGATAGCAAGAGTCGCCACCGACTTTTATTTTATCCAAAGGAAAGGCATAAAAGAACAGGAAAGACCTTTTAAAAGATTTTTGGGTCCGGGGGTAGGTTATGTAAAGGGAAGGTGTTAGCACCCTTTACATCCATGGTTATCCATGGGCTCTTAGTTACTTAGCTCACTTTAAACTGTTTTTGAAATGTGAAGTGTGTGAATAAAAATTTTCTTAAGTGTTTATAATGATCCATGTACGGATGCGTATAAACCTTTGTTTTGAAAATTTGTTTGAAATTGTGAAGTGTTTGAAAAGTTTTTGAATAGTGAGCAAGTATCTAGGAGGAACCTACCCTAAGTTTTAAGTCTTTTCTGTTCTTGAATCCTTTAAATGGTAAGACTATCCCTATTATTAAGGAATAGGTAGTCATTACCTTGGATGTGAGGGACAAGTGAAGGGTCATCTGTTATTTAGGCAACTGTGGGGTGTATAAGCAATTCGAAGGGACTATCATCTTTATTCGAAAGGGACTTGATCTTTTATCTGTTAAGGGACTAGATGATGTGAATTTGAGGGACTTTTGCTTTATACACCCTACTTGACCTTTTGATTAGGCAACATGAGAGGTATCCCTAAGGAAGTGAGATGGCGATCAAAGATCGACTTATGTGTGTGAGTGTACAATTTTAATATTTATCTTTTAAATTAAGTGATCTAAATTTATTTTATACATACAAACATGTTGCACTCCCTATTTACTAACCATAGCATAAAAATAAATATTTAAATACTATTATTAAAATATTACATCCAGAACAAATTACATAATAATAATTAAAGCAAATTAAATATAATAAGCCAAAATAATAAATAATAATAATAATTGGGTTAGTGAAAATAATAATAATAAAAATAATACAAAATTAAATGGGGTTAGTAATAAATAAATATCATAAGAAAAAAAACATAATAGATAATATAAAAAAAATATTAAAATAATTAAAAGATCAAATTTTTATATAAACAATTATTTAAGATTAATAAGAAAATATGATCAATTATATTAATTATTATAAAGTTTTAAATTATTTACACATTATAAAAATTAAGTTAATTATAAACATATTATGAAAATTAAATTATAATTACAAAATTAAATTCACAATTTTTAACTATTTTTAAACATATAATAAAAAATTATTCACATACAAAATTAAATTATAAACAATTTATAGAATATTTACATATTATGAAAATAGTATTAATTATAATTATATTTACAAAATTTTAATTATTTTAAACATATTTATATGTAAGAATTATATTATAAATGAATTAAAAAAAATTAGGGTTTGATTAAAATAAATTAGGTTTTACATACAAAAAATATTAGGGGTTTTTAGGAAAAATATATTTTTTAGGGTTAATTTACTTATACAAAACAAATACATTTATTTACAAATAATATAATATCTATATATATACTTAAAATAAATTTTTAAGAACCATGAATTATAATTTTTTAAGATATGAGGAAAATATTATGATATTATTGAGAAATTATTTTTACTATTTTAAAAAAAATAGAATTAATATAATAAAAAAAATTAAAATAAATAAAAAATGCAAAAATACCAAAATGTTGAGGGCAGGGTTTGAACCCTAGTCCCTTCACTCTCCAGCTCTGTCTCCATCCACTGGGCCAGCCTGCACGCGTGTGACAAACAGATAGCAAAACATTGTTTTATTCTAATCCTGCAAAACAAAAGAATTTAAAACAAAAATCGTTCTTGGCTGGATTCAAACCATGGTTTCTACCCTCCTGCGCATACATGCCTTACCAACTGAGCCAACAGCGCGCTGTGAAACAATATCAAAACAAAACAAAAAAATATTATATTAAATATTCAAAAATCTGAAGCGCGCGAAGATCTTCATCTTCAACCTTGGATTCGCAGGTTTTCCTGCGAATTTACCTGCAACTTTCCTGCGATTGTTCCTGCCAGTATATCCTACGAACTTCATACACCATGCAAACAGTATAATTTCACCAAATTAATAATGTCAATAGGTTCCTTATGACCTATACGATTCAAATATAACAATCAAATTCATTTATATGTTCTTAATCAAGAAACCCTAAAAGCTTGGTCCAAACCCTAACTATGACATATGCGGATTCAGTCCATGAAACTCCAATGGAATTGTCCAGAAAGCTTCAGTACAATGAAACAAACAATATTAATCAATCAAAATCAATTAAGAAATAACAAAACCATGAAATCGAAAAAAACCAAACACGGCATGAACATCCATTCGGTTTATGTGATTTAGGGTGTTTTTGATGTTGTTTATGATCCAGACATGTTAAATGAACATCATGGAATGTATTGCAATCCTTAGAACACCTTAAAATCACCTCTACCTTAAAATCCGAAAGTGAGTTTTTGAATGAAATTTTGAAACTTGAATGTGCACTTGGAGGCCAGAAATTCGTGTCCAATGAATAGGGTTGTGTTATGTACTTATAGTGTAATGATTTTAGGTCAAAAAAGTGGATCATTGTGTGGAAGATTTGATTGGAAAAGATTGAAAAAGATTAAGTTTTAAACTTCAAATATTTGAGAATTAGACCTTTCTATTTCAAGCCAATCTCCATGATTCTCATACCAATTTGATTTAAATCACTTTTATGACTTTCTAGAAGCAAAATCCCATTTAAATATTTGACTTTTCTATTTTATTTTAATTTAAAATGATTTTAAATGAATAAAAATCAAAATAAATAAAATAAAATAATAAAAAATCTGAATTTTAGAGATTTGGGTCGTGCATGAAGTATTGGTATGGATTGGATCATCATATGGCAAGCCCATTTAGAAAAAATTGGTTTTAAACCTCCATTTTCTTCATAAACCAACCAAAAATTTCCCAACTTTGCAAGGGCACACATCCTTCAATTTTAATTCTATGAGGGTGTTCTTGGACATTTTGGAAAGCTTGAAGAGTCCTCTAACCAACCCCACTGGTTTCATGTTCATATCATTTATCATTCTCAAGTTATGCCCTTTTGAAGTTGTTGACTTTTTGTTGACTTTCAAAAGGACCTATAATGTCTTAGCTCATACCTTCCAAATGAAGCATTTTTGGGCTTGGCTTGTGAGACACAAAGTTGTAGAGAATTCAATTTCCTTCAAAATGAGATTTGTATGGAAAATTGGTGATGAAGCATGTGAAAGTTATGGCTGGTCAAAGTTCAGTTGACTTTTCCTGAGGAAACCCTAATTTAGAAACCTCTGATTCTTGATGATCTGGAATATCCTTGATGAATCATGATCAAACCTTGATCAAATGATGAATTTTACTTCATATACTTGATTTTGACAAAAAATAATGAAGTTTGCCTTTGGTTTGACCACAGTTGACCTCAGTTTGACTTTTTAACTGCTTTGACTGGTTTTGACTTATCTGATCATTTGACTGAGCAAACCTTTGAGAAAAGTTCTGAAATGGGTCATGGGGATTCTTAGACACATATAAGATGTTATGAAGCTCACTTGAAGTCTTGGAAATACATTTAGCCTGATTAAAGTCAAAACCCTAGTTTTGGATGCACTGCTTAGGAGGATGCATTGTCTGAGGGAGTTGTCAAACTTTCTGACTAATTGTGAACTTTGTGAGCCTTGTGAATCTCATAAGATGTCTTGTGAATCTTGTGGAAAGTCTTGTGAACCTTGTGAACTTCATAAAGTGTCTTGTAAACTTCATGAACCTCATGAAAGGTCTTGTAAGTATTGTGAACCTTGTGAACCTCATAAAGTGTCTTGTAAACTTCATGAACCTCATGAAAGGTCTTGTAAGTATTGTGAACCTTGTGAACCTCATAAAGTGTCTTGTAAACTTCATGAACCTCATGAAAGGTCTTGTAAGTATTGTGAACCTTGTGAACCTCATAAAGTGTCTTGTAAACTTCATGAACCTCATGAAAGGTCTTGTAAGTATTGTGAACCTTGTGAACCTCTTAGTACACAAAGCCTTGTATTGTGAGGGCAAATTTTGGGGTGCAACAGCTGCCCCTGTTCAATTTTCTGAAACCTGAGGGGTTAGATTGGTATATGTGCCAGTCGTGACCTGGAAGGTTGAAGGGGATTGAACACAAAAGCCCAAAAATTTGCACTCACCGGTGCGTAGAGTGATACTGATGACTAGTTGAATTTGCTTGAGTGGGCTTAAAGATGCCACTTGGAGAAAAACTCTTCAGATACATTTCTTGGAGGATAAAGCAGTCAAAATATGAAGATATAATGATAGCTTTCAAGAAGATAAACAACGTCCCGAGGTGGTGGTATGCTTTCAGAAGGATAAACAACATTCTGAGGTATAAGTATAACTTTTGGGAGGATAAACAACGGCCTAATAGTCATGATATGCTTTCAGGAGGATAAACAACGTCCTGAGGAAATGGTGTAACCTTTGGGAAGATAAACAACGACCCAAGGTAATAATATGCTTTCAGGAGGATAAAAACGTCCTGAGGGAATGATGTAACCTTTGGGAAGATAAACAACGGCCCAAGGTAATGATATGCTTTCAGGAGGATAAAAACGTCCTGAAGGAATGATGTAACCTTTGGGAAGATAAACAACGGCCCAAGGTAATGATATGCTTTCAGGAGGATAAAAACGTCCTGAGGGAATGATGTAACCTTTGGGAAGATAAACAACGGCCCAATAGTCACAAATTGTTGATGAAGCCTATTGGAGAATTAACCCTGAAAAACAAGCTTATAACATTCTGCAAGATAATATTAGTTTATGCATTATGTATGCATGTATAATATGATGCACTTAAGTAATGTATTATGTATCTATGTGTATGTTATGATGTAAATGATGTATATATGCATCCTGTAGCTTGAAGCGTCTGGATATCTTCGTATAACAACTGCTGGCCAGGGAAAATAAATCCCGATTTGTTGCTGAAGAATATGAGGAACTCATTCCCGTCTTGTCTGATAATATAGTATATACAACCTCCCGTCTTCGTTCGATAGTAAGGTATACATAACCTCCCGTCTGCTGGGGATAGTAAGGTACACATAACCTTCCGTCTGCTGGGGATAGTAAGGTATACATAACCTTCCGTCTTCGTTCGTCGTACTCCCATTGGAAAATAAATTCCCGAATATCCGTATGAGGATAAAAGAGATGGATATAAATTCCCGGGGAGATGTGACTTGAAGTACTTCATGAAGATGGATTTGCCCTACTGGGGATTTGTAACTATCTTGTAGGGATGAACCGGTGAATCTTCGTTGGAATCTTTCCCTCGTTCGTCCTTAGTAAATACTATTACTGCATTTTCATGCATTTCTGGTAAACATCAATCATATTAAGCATTTATGCATTTCTGGTAAACATCAATCATATTCAAAAGCATACATACATTCAAACACAACCAATGGACGTTTCGCTTATGTAAATAGGGTAAAAGTAAATCTGGATTCAAAGATGGAATTTTATTCATATCAAAAAGTGACCCATACATGGGTAAGTTTGTACAAGGAGACAGAAATCCTAGTAAGAGGAATTTGTCATAAAGTTTTACAAAACAAAAAAAATCAGCTATGTGGGAAATAATCCTATTGAGTTTCAATTCTACTATTGCCATTATCTTCAAGTATCTCATCTTCTGCTGTTGAGACGGAAACGATTGAATTGAACTTTATCTGTTCGAACTTGAGTAAGTAACACAACTGGTTGTAGTTTCATGGGTGATCCAAACGAGACATAATCATACGCTTTAATCCCTAACTTTTGCCTGGATTGTCCTTTCAGGTTTTCAATCCACCGGGATACCCTTTTTTGCCCAAGCCGCCCTTTCAGGTTTTCGACTTGCCAGGTGTACATTTTATATATATATATATATATCCCTAATTTTTGCCCAAACCCTTTTGGTTTGCCGGGATGCCCTTATTTTTGCCTAGGCCAGTCAACCTAGCGGGTCTCTTTTTATGCGTAGTATTTTTTAACTATGTCTGCATTTACAGGCTGTGGGAAGTCTTCACCATCCATAGTAGTAAGTATCATGGCACCTCCTGAGAATACTGTCTTGACTACAAATGGTCCTTCATATGTAGGAGTCCATTTTCCCCTAGGATCACCCTATGGTAATATGATACGCTTGATTACCAAGTCACCAGCCTGATATACCTTTGGCTTAACCTTCTTGTTAAAAGCTTTGATCATTCGTTTCTGGTACATCTGGCCATGACAAACTGCTGCTAACCTCTTCTCATCAATCAAATTTATCTGATCAAGTCGAGTCTAAATCCACTCATCTTCATCCAAGCCTGCATCCTTCATAATTCTTAAGGAGGGTATCTGAACTTCAATGGGCAGAACTGCTTCCATACCATATACTAAGGAGAATGGGGTTGCCCCTGTTGAAGTGCGTATTGTAGTACGATAACCATGAAGAGAAAATGATAACATCTCATGCCAATCCTTGTAAGTGACAGTCATTTTTTGTATAATCTTCTTAATGTTCTTATTAGCAGCTTCAACTGCCCCATTCATCTTTGGACGATACGGAGAAGAGTTATGATGCTTAATCTTGAACTGCGTGCAGAGATCAGTAATCATAGTGTTGTTCAGATTAGAGCCATTGCCAGTAATAATCCTTTCAGGGATGTCATACCTACATATGAGATTATTTTTAATGAATCGAGCCACAACATTCTTGGTAACAGATGCAAATGAAGCTGCCTCCACCCACTTCAATAGCAACCAGGATGAAACGATGCCCATTAGAAGCAGTAGGCTTGATCTCACCAATCATATCAATGCCCCACATGGCAAATTGCCAAGGAGCAGTCAACACATTCAATGGTGATGGAGGTATATGGACTTTATCAGCATAAATTTGACACTTGTGACATGTTCTGGAATGTTGATAGCAATCAGCTTCCATGGTAGACCAATAGTAACCTGCTCTCAATATCTTCTTTGCCATGGTATGACCACTAGAATGAGTGCCAAAGATCCCATCATGCATGTCTTCCATAATCTTTGTTGCTTCCTTCTTATCCACACAACGAAGCATAGTTGAATCATGATTGCGCTTGTACAAAATGCCATTACTCAAAAAGAACTTAGCAGAAAACCTCCTTAGGAACTTCTTATCTTTGACAGATGCCCCTTCAGGGAATTCCTGAGCTTCAAGATATCTTTTCACTTCATAAAACCAAGGTTTCTCCTCTGCTTCTTCAGTACCAATCTCATTGCAGTATGCAGGCTTCTCAAATCTATCAATGGTAATCTTGGGAGCTTCATCATCCCAGCTGATCTCAAACATGGATGCCATGGTGGCTAATGCATCTGCCAACTGATTCTCTCTCCGTGGAATATGTCCAAAGGTAATCTCTTTGAAATGTGGGATCAAAGACAACACATGCTCTCTGTAAGGAATGAGATTATCATGCTTGGTATCCTAATCTCCTTTAATCTGACTTACTACCAGGGTTGAATCTCCATACACATCAAGGAACTGTATCTTCATATCAATAGCAGCTTTAATACCCAGGATACACGCCTCATACTCAGCCATATTATTAGTGCAATAGAAACAAAGTATGACAGTAATCGGGGTATGACAACCTTCAGGGGAACTAATCACCACACCAACACCATTACCAAGTGCATTAGAAGCTCCATCAAAAACCATGGTCCATCGGGATCCTTGTTCAGGTCCGTCATATTGTCCAGGTTCTTTGGTAATAATCATAATGTCTTCATCAGGGAACTCAAAACTCATTGATTGGTAATCATCCACTGCTTGATGAGCCAAATGATCAGCTACAACACTTCCTTTAATAGCCTTCTGAGTAGTATACTATATGTCATATTCTGTCAAGATCATTTGCCATCTTGCAATTCTTCTGGAGAGAGCAGGTTTCTCGAATATGTACTTGATTGGGTCCATCTTCAAAATCAATAAGGTAGTATGGGTCAACATATACTGTCTTAGTCGGCGAGCAGCCCATGCCAAAGCGCAGCAAGTTTTCTCGAGCAGTGAGTATCTTGTTTCACAGTCGGTAAACTTTTTGCTAAGGTAGTATATTGCCTGCTCTTTTTGACCAGACTCGTCATGTTGCCCCAACACACACCCCATTGAGTTGTCTAACACTGTTAAGTACATAATCAAGGGTCTTCCATCAACTGGTGGCATCAAAATTGGAGGTTCTAGCAGATATCTCTTGATTTCATCAAAGGCAGTCTGGCACTCATCATTCCATTCCATCACCTGATCTTTCTTCAGCAACTTGAAGATTGGCTCACAGATGGCAGTTAATTGGGAATAAAATCTTGCAATGTAATTCAATCGTCCCAAGAAACCTCTAACCTCGTTCTCAGTACGGGGAGCTGGCATCTCTCGTATAGCTTTCACCTTTGCAGGATCCACTTCAATACCTTTTCCACTGACAATAAAACCCAAGAGTTTACCAGATCTAACTCCAAAAGTACACTTGTTTGGGTTCAATCTCAACTTGTATTTCTTCAACCTCTCAAACAATTTATGCAAATGATCAAGATGTTGTTCTTCATTCTGGGACCTGGCTATCATATCATCCACATATACCTCTATCTCATGATGAATCATATCATGAAACAAAGCCACCATAGCAAGCTGATATGTTGCCCCTGCATTCTTCAAACCAAATGGCATCACTTTATAGCAAAAGGTGCCCCACTGTGTAACAAATGTTGTCTTCTCCATATCTTCAGGTGCCATCTTGATCTGATTGTAACCAGAGAAACCATCCATAAAAGAGAATACCTTATGCTGGGCAGTGTTGTCTACCAGAACATCAATATGAGGAAGTGGAAAGTCATCTTTGGGGCTGGCCTTGTTCAAATCTCTGTAGTCTACACACATACGTACCTTACCATCTTTCTTAGGTACCGGCACCACATTTGCAACCCACTGAGGATAAGAAGTCACAGCTAAGAACCCTGCATCAAACTGTTTCATTACCTCTGCTTTGATCTTCTCTGACATTTCAGGACGCATACGACGAACCTTCTGTTTCTTTGGACGACAATCTTCTTTTACTGGTAAACGGTGAACCACAATGTCTGTATCCAACCCTGGCATATCTTCATAGGACCAAGCAAAGATATCCACATAGTCACGTAGCATCTGAATCAATCTGCTCTTGACACTATCCTCTAATTCAGCCCCTATCTTGACCTCTTTCCTATTTTCTTCAGTTCCCAAGTTCACAATTTTGACTGGCTCTTCATGTGGCTGTATAGCTTTCTCTTCTTGTCGTAACAACCTATCAAGCTCTACAAGTACTTCACAATCGTCCTCATTTCCATCCTCAGCTTGATAGATCGGATTCTCGAAATTATAATTGGCAATAGTAGAACTGTTATCAACAGGATCCAGAGTGGATGAGGATCTGCATTTTAGTGACGTGGGTGTGTGTAAGAACACATAGCTGATAAAACAAAAAGAAAAGAAAAGAAAGACAAGGAACACAATATTTACGAAAACGAAACGTCCACTGATTTTTATTGAATGAAGTATGCAAATGAAATGACATCCCGTAACAAGCACACCATTGTGCCCCGGGTAAGGCACAAGGCTTAAGAGTTCAATTGTTCAAGAAATTACAAACTTAAAAAGCAACAACACAGTAATAGTATTTACTCCTGACTAAAGGAGATAGGAATAACATCTTCAGCTTTCCAATTATTGAGTCCAGCACCCACAGTAGGAAAAATCCAAGCATCCAGGTTGTAGTCTTCATCATAGTCACCCACAACATTGATCTGGTCTTTCATAACCCCCTGATTGGTGATACGAACAGCACGAGCACGACGAACAGCCTTCTGGGACTCTGCAGTGAAACCCAAACCAAATTTGTCAGACTTGTAAGGGATATCAGGAAGCTGCCCCCAAATAGTACAACCACCTTCATCCACCACAGCTCTAGCATCTTTAAGGGAGGCCATTGTTGGAGGTACTCTGGTGACCACAGGAACTTTCTTGACAACAGGAGGAGCTTCATAATTATTAACAATCCAAGGAACCACTTCAAATGTCTGACATGGAGTTTCAACGTATTCACCCTCCACTTCAAGATACTTAAAGGTGTTCACATGGCTAATCATATACCCTTCCTCTCCGTAGACAGTAACAACTTTCCCTTCTACCGGATATCTTAGCTTCTGATGTAATGTAGATGTTACAGCACCTGCCCCATGGATCCAGGGACGCCCAAGCAAACAAGAATATGACGGACGAATATCCATGACATAAAAGGTAGCAATGAAGACCTGAGAACCAACTTTGATTGGGAGATCAATTTCTCCATGCACCACTCTTCTCGAGCCATCAAAAGCCTTCACCACTATATTACTGGGCTTCAGCACAGCATCTTCAGGGCTCAGCTTATTCAGCACTTCTTTGGGCAACACATTCAGAGAGGAACCATTGTCTATCAATACATGTGACAGGGTAGTGCCCCTGCATTCAATTGAGATATGCAGAGCCCTGTTATGATCCCTCTTGGCAGGAGTCAAATCAGCATCAGAGAAACCTAACCCATTATCATAGGTCAAGTGTGCAACACAATTTTCAAATTGATCAACAGAAATTTCATTTGGTACATGAGTAGTCTTCAGAAACTTGATCAAAGCTTTGGCATGAGCCTCAGAACACAATAATAAAGACAGCATAGAAATCTTGGAGGGAGTATGCCCTAATTGATCAACAATGTCATAATCACTCTTGCGAATGATTTTCAATACTTCTTCCATCTGCTTAGAGAGATCATCAGTAGCTGGCACATCAGTAGGTATAGGTTCAATGACAGGACCTTTGCCCCGAGCATCAGTGGTGGAGGTAGCAGCTGGAGTAACTGCATTCTTGGAGGTAACTGGAGGAGAGAAAACTCTTCCGCTTCGTGTGATCTTACTAGATCCAGCAATATTATCAACATCAACAGGTATATCAGCTAAGGGTTCCTGCTTAACACCATGGATATAAACATCAGACCCATAATGCCAAGGCACAGTTTTATCGGAAGTATACGGGATAGGACCAGGAGTAGTGATGACCATAGGAGCCACTCTAGCTTCAGCAACAATCTTCACAGGGCCTTCAGCAGTAATCTTAATTGGACCCTTGTGAGTGATTTTGACAGGTCCCTTTGAAGTGATCCTTACCGGTACTTTATCAACCATATCCACCTCTTCAATCTTCGCATGTTGAGTTATATGATCAACCATACTCTCCACGGAAGGTGGAGTCCTCTCAAACACTATGGTATATTTATCCATGAGACGTTGAATGTAAGAACAAATGTGGTTCTGATCCTCTAAGTGTTTTGATGATAACAAAGCCTTTCATATTAAAAGTTCTAATGAATATACTTACTCTCGTGTAGAAGATAATATTGTTTGAGTAATCCGTACAAGCTAAGGAGAACCTTTATAGAAGATACGCTCAAAGAAGAATCCAGCATTAAATGACACATTTATTGGCTGCGCATATATTATTCATTATCTCTGATTTCCGCTTAGAAGATGCTGGTATCCTTATTAAAAAGCTTTAATTAAAGAATATGGTCTTTAATATGCAAAGACAAGTATCTCTTCTTATGGAAAGAAATTAAGGTATTAAAGTATATCCTAATTTGGTTCAAGATGTCTCCAACGGCTACTTTATCAAGAACTATATAAAGGACATCATTTGAAGAAATCAAGTGAGAACGCAACGCATTACAACGCATATCATATACTCAAGCAAATCATTTTATCTTGTTCTTATTGCTGTAACTATCACTTAGTGATACCTGCTTACCTAGAAGCATTTTAAGTTACGTCTTTATCATTCTTGTAATAATTATCTTTTTCCTTGAGTGACTAAGTTTAGTCAGAAGACTCAAGAAGACATTGACTATAGGTCTTTGTGTGTATTCTTATTGAATAGTGGATTAAGACCTCAGTAGAGGCAAAATCACCTTGGCGGGTGGACTGGATGTAGTTTGAGTTCAAACGAACCAGGATAAAGTAAAACGTGTTTTTAGAAGTTAATTTTAATTATACAGAAAACCCAATTCCAACCCCCCTTCCTTGTGTTTTGCCACCTTCAATTGGCATCAGAGCGCTAGGTTCTGAGTATTACACTTTACCGTGTCAGTAAAAGATCCAGAAGATAAACACATGGCAGAAACTGGAATTAACAATGACTATCAGAATGACAAGATCAATGCTAAACCACCAATGTTCAATGGCGACAATTTCGACTACTGGAAGGATGTTCTAGAGAGTTTCTTTCTAGCTCTAGATGGAGATCTCTGGGACATGGTGACAGATGGATATATTCATCCTGTTGGAGAAGATGGTCAGAAGATCGAAAGGAAAAATATGACAGTTCAACAGAAGAAGGAATTCAGAAATCATCACAAAGCTAGGACCATACTTCTAAGTGCCATCTCGTACACAGAATATGAGAAGATCACAAACAGGGATTCAGCCAAACACATGTTTGATTCTCTAAGGATGACACATGAAGGCAACTCTCAAGTCAAGGAGACCAAAGCTCTAGCTCTCATCCAGAAGTATGAAGCCTTCAAGATGGAAGAAGATGAAACCATTGAAAAAATGTTTTCAAGGTTTCAAATTCTGGTCGCTGGACTAAAAGTTCTGGACAAAGGCTACTCAACAGCAGATCACGTGAAGAAAATCATCAGAAGTTTACCAAAAGCCTGGAGACCCATGGTCACTGCTTTAAAGTTATCAAAAAATCTGAATGAAATTTCCTTAGAAGAACTGATCAGCTCCTTGAGAAGTCATGAGATTGAATTAGAAGAAGATGAGCCCCAGAAGAAAGGTAAGTCTGTAGCTCTTAAATCTAACAAACATGTTTCTAAAGCTTTACAGGCAGAAGAAGAAGAAAGCTCTGGATGCTCATCAGAAGAAGATGAATTATCTCTCTTGTCAAGAAGAGTTCAACAACTCTGGAAGCATCGTCAGAAGAAGTTCAGAAATACCAGAAGATCAAACAATTATTCTGAATCAACATCCAGTCATAAGAAACCCAGAAGCAAAGAAGTTGTGTGCTACGAATGCAAAGAACCAGGACACTACAAAAGTGAATGTCCAAAACTTCAGAAAGACAAACCTAGAAACAGATTCAGCAGAGAAAAGAAAAAGAGTCTCATGGCAACATGGGATGATTCTGAATCATCTGAAGCAGAGTCAGATTCTGAAGATGAACAAGCTAATATTGCATTAATGGCAAATATACCAGAAGATGATCACTCATCAAAATCAGAGTTAGAATCAGACTCAGAAGAGGTATTTTCTAAATTCTCTAGATCTGAGTTAGAAGCTAGTCTTTCAGAAATTCTTGAAAAATATCAGAAGCTTCAATTCAAATACAAAGACGTCAAACAAAATCTTGTATCTGAATTAGAAGATATTAGAAAACTGAAAACAGAAAACTCTGAGCTGAAAGAAAATTTCTTTGAATGTAAAAACTCTTTTGAAAAGCTCAAAGCTCAGAAGAAATCTGAATTAGAAGATCTAATCAATTCTGATAATATCATAAAACAATATGATTATAGTTTTCAACAATTTCTTACTAAAAGTTTAGATAGAAGTAAGATTGCTTCTATGATCTATGGTGTTAGCAGAAATGAAAGAAGAGGCATTGGCTATGTGAAAAATAATGAAACTCTGAAATTAAAAAATATTAAGGACATTGTCATAAATACCAATACTCCTCTAAGTTCTCATTTCACCTACGGTCATAATCATGATCTCATATACACTAGTGAGTCATCTTGCTCTACAAGTTCTGATTTAAAACCCAAAATAAATCAGAAGTTTGTAAAATCTAACAAACAAGGACCCAGAAGAATATGGGTACCCAAGGATAAAATTGTGTATGTTGCAGATGTCTTTAACAGCAAAACTGAAACACCAATCATGGTACCTGGACTCTGGATGCTCACGTCACATGACGGGAAGAAAGCATATGTTCCAAAGTCTTGAATTAAAAGATGGAGGCCATGTAGGTTTTGGAGGCAATCAAAAAGGAAGAATTATTGGCTCCGGAACTATTGGTAACGGAAATCTTCCTTCTATATCTAATGTTCTGCTTGTAGAAGGATTAATGCATAATCTATTATCCATAAGTCAATTAAGTGATAATGGCTATGACATAATCTTTAATCAAAAGTTCTGTAAAGCTGTTAGTCAGAAAGATGGAACAATCCTCTTTAGTGGAAAGAGAAAGAACAACATTTATAAAATAAAGCTTTCTGAATTAAAAATTCAAAATGTAAAATGTCTAATGTCTGTGGAAACTGAGCAATGGGTCTGGCACAGAAGATTGGGACATGTTAATATGAGAAGAATATCTCAACTTAACAAACTCAATCTAGTCAGAGGACTTCCAAATTTGAAGTTCAACTCAGAAGCTCTATGTGAAGCATGTCAGAAAGGCAAATTTTCAAAAACTGGATTCAAAGCTAAAAATGTTGTATCTTCCTCTAGACCATTAGAACTTCTGCACATTGACTTATTTGGACCAGTGAAAACTGCTTCTGTCAATGGCAAGAAGTATGGATTGGTGATCGTAGATGACTTCAGCAGATGGACATGGGTAAAGTTTCTTAGACACAAGGATGAGTCAATTGCTGTATTTTCTAACTTCTGTAAACAAGTTCAAAATGAAAAAGAATCAAAGATCATAAAAGTCAGAAGTGATCATGGTGGAGAATTTGAAAATAAACAATTAGAATCTTTTTTTAATGAAAATGGCATCTCTCATGATTTTTCTTGTCCTAGAACTCCACAACAAAATGGGGTTGTAGAACGTAAAAATAGAACTTTACAAGAGATGGCCAGAACCATGATCAATGAGACTAATATGGCTAAACATTTTTGGGCAGAAGCAGTAAATACAGCATGTTACATTCAGAATAGAATCTCTATAAGACCTATTCTTGAAAAGACTCCTTATGAATTGTGGAAGAACAGAAAGCCCAACATTTCTTACTTTCATCCTTTTGGATGTATTTGTTTTATGCTAAACACTCTTGATACTCTGAATAAATTTGATTCTAAGGCACAAAAGTGTTATATGTTAGGATACTCTGAACGTTCTAAGGGATACAGAGTATACAATACAGAAACACGTATTGTGATAGAATCAATTCACGTCAGATTTGATGATAAGCTTGGTTCTGAAAAACCAAAGCAAAAAGAATTTACTGCAGATATAGAAGTAGAAATCTCTACAAACAGAACTTCTAAAGATCAATCTTCTAAAGTTCAAAACAATACAACTGCTCCATCAACACCTGAAGAACCCATCCAGAAGAAGCTCTCCAGAAGCAATATTAATCATCCAGAGGATAAAATCTTGGGAAAGAAAGATGAACCAATCAGAACAAGATCCTCATTCAAAAACTCTGAAGAGACACTACTAGGACTTGTCTCTCTGATTGAACCATCTTCTGTAGAAGAAGCTCTATCAGAAAATGATTGGATTCTGGCTATGCAAGAAGAACTTAATCAATTCACCAGAAATGATGTGTGGGATCTAGTTCCTAGACCCAGAGGATTCAACATCATTGGCACCAAATGGGTATTCAGAAACAAACTCAATGAGAAAGGAGAAGTTGTCAGAAACAAAGCAAGACTGGTTGCACAAGGGTATAGTCAACAAGAAGGAATTGACTATACAGAAACCAATGCACCAGTCGCCAGGTTAGAATCAATAAGACTTCTAATATCATTTGCTGTAAATCATAATATCATTCTGTATCAAATGGATGTCAAAAGTGCATTTTTAAATGGTTATATTGATGAAGAAGTATATGTACACCAACCCCCTGGTTTTGAAAATTCAAAATTTCCAGAACATGTTTACAAACTCAAAAAATCATTATATGGTTTAAAACAAGCTCCCAGAGCTTGGTATGAAAGATTAAGTAATTTTCTACTGGAAAATAAATTCATCAGAGGGAAAGTGGATACAACTCTTTTCAGTAAAAACATTAAAAATGATCTTCTGATATGCCAAATTTATGTAGATGATATAATTTTTGGTTCTACTAAAAGTGCCTTGGGAAAGGAATTTGCTAAATCTATGCAGGCAGAATTTGAAATGAGCATGATGGGAGAATTAAAGTTCTTTCTGGGAATTCAAATAAATCAAACATCAGAAGGAACATATATCCATCAAAGTAAATATGTAAAAGAACTTCTGAAGAAATTTGATTTATCAGAAAGTTCAATATCCAAAACTCCTATGCATCCTACGTGTATCTTGGAGAAAGAAGAGGTAAGTAAGAAAGTAGATCAGAAGCTCTACAGAGGTATGATTGGATCACTTCTCTATCTTACTGCTTCTAGACCAGATATTCTATATAGTGTATGTTTATGTGCTAGATTCCAATCAGATCCTAGAGAAACTCACTTAACAGCTGTTAAGAGAATCTTTAGATATCTGAAAGGTACTACTAATCTTGGTCTGTATTACAGAAGATCAGAAAAGTATAAACTTGTAGGATATTGTGACGCTGACTTTGCTGGAGATAGAACAGAAAGAAAAAGTACTTCTGGAAGTTGTCAATTTCTAGGAGACAACCTAATCGCTTGGTCTAGCAAAAGACAACCAACCATAGCATTATCAACTGCAGAAGCTGAATACATTGCAGCAGCTGGATGCAGTACTCAGATGCTCTGGATGAAAAATCAGCTAGAAGATTTCAATATCTATGAGAGTAACATTCCAATCCTCTGTGACAATACTTCTGCTATTTGTCTCTCTAAAAATCCTATTTTACATTCTAGAGCTAAACACATAGAAGTTAAACATCACTTCATTAGGGACTATACTCAGAAGGGAATTTTAATGTTAAAATTTATAGACACAAATCACCAATGGGCTGATATTTTTACTAAACCCCTTTCTGAAGATAGATTTAATTTCATTCTAACTAACCTTAGCATGAAGTTATGTCCAGAATGAAAATGCTTTAATCATATGTCTTATCTCTAGAAGTTCTACTATTTATATTCTATCTGATTGTCTCAGAAGATTCTATGCTCTAACGTTTACTCTTAGAACTTCTGTTCAAAAGATTATTTGTAGATCTTCATATCAAACACTTGTCAACAAAGCTCTAAGGACTTCCATCAGAATCACAACACGTGTTCAAATTCTGAAGAGTGACAGAACGTGCCTTAGCAACTGTTCGCTCAGAAGGATAACTGTTGAGATTCTGGAATCTGATACGGCTAGGTTTGACACCAAAAAGGCAAGAAAATCTCTTGGGTAACTGTTCCAGAATCATTTACGCTTTACCCCATGTCAGCGCATTTAATGTTGTTAATGATTATGTTTTCAAACTTAATTGTTTCCCACTAATTTCTCAATTAATAAATTGCTTTAATTTTTTTTATAAATATCAGTGTATTCCTCTTTTTCAAATTTTACCCGCATCTTACTCTCTCTAAAGTTTTTTTTTCTCTCAGTCTCTTGTGCTTCCTCATTTTTCTCTAAAAACCCTAAACCCTAAAAGTTCATCTTAGTCACTAAATGGCTTCATCATCTTCACGCAAAGATTTCTCTGATGATTACTACGTTGAACCATCAAAGACTCTTTCCACTACTCCTGAGAAACTGGAAGTACTATGTGAGTTGTTCGTTGATTTCGCAAGCTTAAAGGATAATGGTTTTGACCTCCTCCCTCAGGTTGAAGCTCAAGGCTGGGAAAAATACTTTGACAGGCTAATGGGACCAGTTTTCCCTAAACTGGTTAAAGAATTTTGGATGTACGCATACCAAAATGATGCACAAGTTACCTCCTATGTGCTTGGTAAACAGATTATCATCTCTGAAGATCACATTGCCAAACTCTTTGAAACTGATGGCAATGGTATCAAATGTAGTGATATGGATAGAGTATCTGATGCTGTCGTGATTGCTAAAGAAATTTTCACCGCTGGAAAACCATCAAACAAGATCAAAGACCTAAAGACTCCTCTGCGTATTTGGGCAAAAATAATTCTTGGGACAATCTGTCACAGGAAACCTACAAATTCTCCAGACTACATCAATCTGGATCAACAATTCCTCCTTTACTTCATTTCCAAGCAAAAGAAAATCAATCTTGCCCACACACTCTTTCAAAATCTTCGCATCGCTGTGAAAGAAACAAGGGACGGTGAGAAGACCAAAAGGGACTGGATACCTTTTGGACGATTAATTTCTGATATTCTTTGTCAGAACAAGCTAGTGGACTTCCTAGCAGAAATAAACCAATCTGAACTTTTGGAAACAGACGTTGGAAAACCCTTGAATGCCAAAAATCTGAAGAAAATGAGATTCATCACATCCATTCAGCAAGAACCCATTCTTCACTCTAGAGAAGTTATTAGCACCAGAAGGATACCTCTGGAAGGCTTTCCTCTCTTTTCTTCTGATACACCAGCAGATGTTGTTCTCAACTATATGGATATCTGCAAGCGTCAAGGTACGGTACCTGATTTCAACCCAAAAGAACTCCATCAACAAATTCCAGATGTTGCTTCTCTCAGATTAAAGAAAAGGAAGACTGCTGAAGACCCCTCTCAGAAGATGCAAAAATCATCTAAGACAACAGGTAAGTCTTCTGCTTCTAATCCTGATTCCATTACTGTTGTAGAAGCTGTAACTGTAGAAGTGTCTGAACAACCTTCTAACACCTTACACTCTAGCCAACCATCTTCTGATACCAACTCTGAACAAATGCATGATTCTGAACCAACCCAAAATATTAGTCCCATTCAAACTGAAGTTCTCACAACTTCTGCTGTTGCATCCATCCTATCCTCTTTAAATCCACCAGAAACAGAAACAGAAAATCATCAACCCCAAACTATTGCTGATTTTGACATACCAATTGATGACACTCCACCTTCTGATATTGACTGCTCCCTTACAAATGAACCACAATCTGCTTTGAAAGCTGTCCTTGACCTTGATCTTGAACACTACCAAGACTCAGATGCTGCCTCAATTTCCCATAACATTTCAACATCCCAAAATTCACCTTCTATCATAAACATTCCTGATTCACCCGAAGAAACTCTGACTGAAAATGACAATCCCCTTAGAACCACAATTGACTTTGAAGCACTTCAAAAATTGTCCTCTATGTCCAACAAAAGAGCTATTCCTGTT
Source organism: Lathyrus aphaca (assembly GCA_963966055.1). Classification (NCBI taxonomy): domain Eukaryota; kingdom Viridiplantae; phylum Streptophyta; class Magnoliopsida; order Fabales; family Fabaceae; genus Lathyrus; species Lathyrus aphaca. Next base: position 37,400,905 of record OZ014520.1, read on the forward strand.
CCAAAACCCAAACCATCCAAATCAGACATTTCTACTTTACTGCTGGCTTTTGAAATAGTTCTGAAATTAAAATTAGAAGATCTGAAGACTGCTTGTGCAGAGCTTACTGATCCTGCTGCATCTGATTTTCTATGGGCTGACCTCAGAAAATGGTTTACTGCTGAGTCCAAAAGACTCAAGGACATCTGCTATGATGTTGCTCATCAGAACTTCTGTGAGTACCTTCAAGCAGTAGTCTCAAATGTTGCACAAACTAAACCACTTCTGCTGGACAGCAAGCCCTGGAAAGAACCAGAACCTCTGGATAAGCTCTCAGCACTTCAGATGATTTTAGTATCCTCTGTTGAAGAAACTGCTAATAGTCCTGAAAATCAAGCTGCTCCACAAACTGAAGAACCTCTGGAAACAAATTTTGTGTTACAAACTCTGCAAGAATTGAAGAAAGAAAATCAACTAGTGAAGGAACGTCTAGACAAGCAAGAAGAAACAACTGCTGAAATGAAGACTCTACTCACCAAGCAAGTGGAATCTTCATCAGACATTAAATCTTTGCTGGAGACTTTAGTCACTAAGATGAACACCTGATTTTCTTCTCTCATGCTTTATTTTTTGCTATTTTAACTTCTGGTTCTGCATAACTATTTGAACTTCTACTGGTTGTTTGCGTTTGCTTCTAAGTACTTTAACTCTACTGGTTTTGGTTTATAATTTTTTTCTCTTTTGATCTTTCTCTTTTTATCTTTTTGATTATGACAAAAAGGGGGAGAAACGAAAATGATTCTGATCCATAGCAGTTTACCATAATCTGCCTTTTACATATTCTGATAAAAGTATTTGAGTTGATATCTTAAAAAGAAACAGGTCAAGTAATCAACTCAGGGGGAGCTAAGGATCATAGAACATCTGAAAGAAATTTTTCTTCAAATCAAAGGGAGTACATTTAAATTCATTAAACTCTATTCTTGTTAAATTAAAATGTTTTGTCATCATCAAAAAGGGGGAGATTGTAAGAACAAATGTGGTTCTGATCCTCTAAGTGTTTTGATGATAACAAAGCCTTTCATATTAAAAGTTCTAATGAATATACTTACTCTCGTGTAGAAGATAATATTGTTTGAGTAATCCGTACAAGCTAAGGAGAACCTTTATAGAAGATACGCTCAAAGAAGAATCCAGCATTAAATGACACATTTATTGGCTGCGCATATATTATTCATTATCTCTGATTTCCGCTTAGAAGATGCTGGTATCCTTATTAAAAAGCTTTAATTAAAGAATATGGTCTTTAATATGCAAAGACAAGTATCTCTTCTTATGGAAAGAAATTAAGGTATTAAAGTATATCCTAATTTGGTTCAAGATGTCTCCAACGGCTACTTTATCAAGAACTATATAAAGGACATCATTTGAAGAAATAAAGTGAGAACGCAACGCATTACAACGCATATCATATACTCAAGAAAATCATTTTATCTTGTTCTTATTGCTGTAACTATCACTTAGTGATACCTGCTTACCTAGAAGCATTTTAAGTTACGTCTTTATCATTCTTGTAATAATTATCTTTTTCCTTGAGTGACTAAGTTTAGTCAGAAGACTCAAGAAGACATTGACTATAGGTCTTTGTGTGTATTCTTATTGAATAGTGGATTAAGACCTCAGTAGAGGCAAAATCACCTTGGCGGGTGGACTGGATGTAGTTTGAGTTCAAACGAACCAGGATAAAGTAAAACGTGTTTTTAGAAGTTAATTTTAATTATACAGAAAACCTAATTCCAACCCCCCTTCCTTGTGTTTTGCCACCTTCATTGAATTCCATCTCTCAATCTCCAGCAACTATCCGGCTTATAGGTACAATACAAACAATCTTCACGACAACCTGGAAAGAACCCAGCTTGTACTAGCTTCTTCTTAATGACAGACAATGGTGTGGTCAACTCTGCAACTGAATAAATATGTGAATCTTCATCAATTGCATTGACAGTCTTCTCATGATTTGGCATGGGAGCAGTAATCACATTTGGAGTACCCGGAGGGTCAAACTCAATTTCTCCAGCCTCAATCATATCTTGGATTTTGTTCTTCAAGACCCAACAACTATTAGTATCATGTCCCTGACAATTCGAATGATATGCACATCGTGCATTAGGATTGTACCTGGGAGAGGTAACATTAGGATTCTGAGGAGCATCTTTCAGAGTGATAAGTTCAGCCTTCAACAAGTGTTGCAATGCCTGAGCCATTGACATGTTGATCTTAGTGAACTGCCTTCTAGCCCTCTGTTGGTTGCCCTGTGGCTGCTCTGTTGTTGCAGGAGTTGGATTTGAGATATGGACCGCACTCACAGACTGATGCCTTCTACTACGATCAGGTTGACCATAGACAACATTTGATTCTTTCTTTCCACTGGGAGGCTTCTTTGCAGCACCTGATGAAGAGGTGCCCACTTGAATCTTGCCGCTCTCTATACCATTTTCTACACGCTCTCCTGTCATTATCAACTCCGTGAAGCCAGATGATGAGCTTCCAATGAGATGACTGTAAAATGGACCATTCAGCATACACATGAACATATCAACCAACTCCCTGTCAGTTAGAGGTGGTTGCACTCTTCCAGCCAAGTCTCTCCACTTCTGAGCATACTCCTTGAAGCTCTCTTTAGGACCCATAGACATGCTCTGAAGTTGCATGCGAGTGGGAGCTAAATCAGCATTGTATTGATACTGCTTGTAGAAGGCTTCAGCAAGATCATTCCAATCACGGATGTTGACACTCTCCAACTGATAGTACCATTCCAATTGAGCTCCAGATAAGCTCTCTTGGAAGAAATGGATCCACAACTTCTTATCAGCAGTGTGGGGTTGAATTCTCCTAACATAAGACCTCAGATGCAGCTTGGGACAAGAGACCCCATCATAAACAACAAAAGTAGGAACCTTGAAACCAATGGGTATGACTACCCCAGATATCAGACTCAGGTCTTTAAAATCCAGCCCAGAAGACTTTTGCAATTCCATAGCATCCATTCTATCCACTAGCATCTTGAACTTATCTTCGTTAGGCTCATGATAGTAGTTAGCTTCAGAATCAGAGTCCCCCATTGTGTTGTGGAGACTGCCTCCCTCTTTCTCAGACTCTTCAGACTCATAATCTTCAACTGGTTCTTTGGTCTTGACAGGACCTTTGAACCTTCTTCCCATGTTGATCAGGCCACCTGACCTTCTAGTCTTCTTAGTCTTCTTGGCCAGCAGTGTCTTCAATTCATCTTGCCCCTTGGACAAGTTCAGGATCAGCTCTTGGAACTGTGCATTTTGTGCCTGGAGATCCTTAACTGTTTGTTCAAGATCCATTTCTGAAATAAACAGCGAGAAGATAAGAAACCTGTGCACAATAAACCTGTGATGCAATGATATGGAATGTAAATGCGTATGCAATGTTTTCAAGGACCGCAGGATTTAAATTTGCTTAAACAAACAAGAAGGTAGATTTTTATTAGTAATAAATTTGTTTTGCCCCTTGGGCTTACAGAAAATGAAATGAAATAAATACAAGAGATGGGGTTTTAAGTCTCCCATGGACGCTTCCTCTTTGTGTTGAGGTATGAGTTGAGATTCCGTTCCTCGTGAAGTTGCTTTGTTAGTTCTAGGATTCTTTCTTGGCTTGCTTTGTAATGAGCCTCGAAAGTATCCCTTTGCTCCTTCAACTGGATCCAGGATCTCTATAAGTCTTCCAAGTCAGTAGGCATGTCTGGGTGAAGGATGGTATAAGCAGTATCTCCTTCAGCAATAGGTTCCATGGTAACTGGCAGGATAGTAGGATATGGCATCATGAGAGTCTGAGCACGAGATCGCACCCATCTGAGATAAGCCTCCATAGGAATAGTATACTTAGGCTCCAGAGTCTTGCTGTCAACCTTGTTCACTTTCCCCCATGCTCGTATGAATCTCTGACGGTAACCTTGAAGATCGTTGTCGTAGTCAAACACAATGCCTTGAATCAACATGTCATGTGGGCCATCACTCCGAGCGTAACCAAACTGTCGTAAAGCTAGAGAGGGGTTGTAGGTGATGCCTCCTCTTATGCCTAGAAGTGGCACATTAGGAAACTCCCCACAACGGTCAATGATAGTGACATTCTCCATAGATCTGGAGCCCCAATGGATATCTGAATGAGAGAGTGACATAATTCTTTTGGACCACCTGAACCCTTGCTCATTCTTCATCACTGAGCGAGGAAGGTGAGAAATAAACCACCTAGATAGTAAAGGTATGCAACACATCAAAGTTCCTCTTGCCCTTGTAGTACGAGTATGAAGAGAATGCAGGATGTCTCCAAGTAAAGTAGGTACTGGATTGTGACTCAGGAATATGTTGATGGCATGAACATCTATGAACTGATCAGGATTGGGGAACAACACTAAGCCATAAATCAATAAGGCTAAGATCTCCACAAAAGCATCATAGCTCATAGCCTTCAAGAACACTTGAGCTTTATCCATTAATACCTTAGCAAGAATACCCTTAACTTCGCTTCTCATTTCTAGAACAATGTCAGACTTCTTCAGATGTAGGACTGCAGCAATAACCTCAGGTTTAGGCTCTTTCTCCAAGCCTGTGAAGGGTCTTTGATCAAGGACAGGTATACCCAGAAGCTTAGAGAACTCTTCCATTGTAGGAACTAGCTGATAGTCAGGGAATGTGAAGCAATGGTGCTTGGGGTCAAAGAACTGAAACAGAACACTCATCATGTCTTCATTGAATCCTGAGGTGACTAGATCCAATAGGTGACCATGTCTCTTGATGAACTGGGAATGATCAGACACTTGAGAAACCAACTCTTTAAGCTTAGCAGGTATCCCTACAAAGTTGATCCTGATAGTGTTTCTACGAGCAGAAGCCATGACCTGCAACAAAGAACAAAGATAAATCCTTTGGTCCTTGAAATAGTTAGTGAAAATGCTATGCTTATGATGCATGATGATGTCATGATGTTATGATCAATCACAAACATGTGGCACACACAAACAAGTCACACAATAGCCCTAGGTTTAAAGGCTTGCATGAGGTTCAAAGGTAAGTACCCTCCCCTGAAGTTAGTTGGTTCATCCTGTCCTACAAAGTAACCAGGTTCTAAGGGATCTCAATATCATTGATCCTTCACAAGGGTGGTTGTTCAGTAGGCAACTTACTTGCCAACCAAAACCCTCCAAGTTTAGGATCTCAATGAGTGTAGTATCGAGTATCAACCAACTTCAGTCTGCACCAAAGCCGGTTATCTCACTACTTTTATAAAGGCCAAGATGGGATAACTAGGGTTCTAAAAGTTAGTTAGTGTATTGACAACATATGGCAGCCTCATATTATCCTCAACTTGACTTAAGGAACATAAGCACCAACCAAGAAGTCACACTAACTATGGCCACCAGATCAACCATATCGGTATACGCCGTACAGTTTCCTTGGTCTATTGCCATTTACCTAGGGTACACTAGATCCGGGTTAGGATCTTTCACACATAAGAGCCCAACAAGTAAATATAAAGAAACAAGGCAAACAATTTTAAAGTGATCTAATTCCTAAGGGTACCCCTCTTTAATATTAAATCCCCAGCAGAGTCGCCAGTTCTGTAACACGGTGGGAGAACTGACTTTAAGTTATGTTGCGGATAGCAAGAGTCGCCACCGACTTTTATTTTATCCAAAGGAAAGGCATAAAAGAACAGGAAAGACCTTTTAAAAGATTTTTGGGTCCGGGGGGTAGGTTATGTAAAGGGAAGGTGTTAGCACCCTTTACATCCATGGTTATCCATGGGCTCTTAGTTACTTAGCTCACTTTAAACTGTTTTTGAAATGTGAAGTGTGTGAATAAAAATTTTCTTAAGTGTTTATAATGATCCATGTACGGATGCGTATAAACCTTTGTTTTGAAAATTTGTTTGAAATTGTGAAGTGTTTGAAAAGTTTTTGAATAGTGAGCAAGTATCTAGGAGGAACCTACCCTAAGTTTTAAGTCTTTTCTGTTCTTGAATCCTTTAAATGGTAAGACTATCCCTATTATTAAGGAATAGGTAGTCATTACCTTGGATGTGAGGGACAAGTGAAGGGTCATCTGTTATTTAGGCAACTGTGGGGTGTATAAGCAATTCGAAGGGACTATCATCTTTATTCGAAAGGGACTTGATCTTTTATCTGTTAAGGGACTAGATGATGTGAATTTGAGGGACTTTTGCTTTATACACCCTACTTGACCTTTTGATTAGGCAACATGAGAGGTATCCCTAAGGAAGTGAGATGGCGATCAAAGATCGATTTATGTGTGTGAGTGTACAATTTTAATATTTATCTTTTAAATTAAGTGATCTAAATTTATTTTACACATACAAACATGTTGCACTCCCTATTTACTAACCATAGCATAAAAATAAATATTTAAATACTATTATTAAAATATTACATCCAGGAACAATTACATAATAATAATTAAAGCAAATTAAATATAATAAGCCAAAATAATAAATAATAATAATAATTGGGTTAGTGAAAATAATAATAATAAAAATAATACAAAATTAAATGGGGTTAGTAATAAATAAATATCATAAGAAAATAAACATAATAGATAATATAAACAAAAATATTAAAATAATTAAAAGATCAAATTTTTATATAAACAATTATTTAAGTTTAATAAGAAAATATGATCAATTATATTAATTATTATAAAGTTTTAAATTATTTACACATTATAAAAATTAAGTTAATTATAAACATATTATGAAAATTAAATTATAATTACAAAATTAAATTCACAATTTTTAACTATTTTTAAACATATAATAAAAAATTATTCACATACAAAATTAAATTATAAACAATTTATAGAATATTTACATATTATGAAAATAGTATTAATTATAATTATATTTACAAAATTTTAATTATTTTAAACATATTTATATGTAAGAATTAAATTATAAATGAATTAAAAAAAAAGAAAATTAGGGTTTGATTAAAATAAATTAGGTTTTACATACAAAAAATATTAGGGGTTTTTAGGAAAAATATATTTTTAGGGTTAATTTACTTATACAAAACAAATACATTTATTTACAAATAATATAATATCTATATATATACTTAAAATAAATTTTTAAGAACCATGAATTATAATTTTTTAAGATATGAGGAAAATATTATGATATTATTGAGAAATTATTTTTACTAGTTTAAAAAAAATAGAATTAATATAATAAAACAAATTAAAATAAAAAAAAAATGCAAAAATACCAAAATGTTGAGGGCAGGGTTTGAACCCTAGTCCCTTCACTCTCCAGCTCTGTCTCCATCCACTGGGCAAGCCTGCACGCGTGTGACAAACAGATAGCAAAACATTGTTTTATTCTAATCCTGCAAAACAAAAGAATTTAAGACAAAAATCGTTCCTGGCTGGATTCGAACCATGGTTTCTACCCTCCTGCGCATACATGCCTTACCAACTGAGCCAACAGCGCGCTGTGAAACAATATCAAAACAAAACAAAAAAATATTATATTAAATATTCAAAAATCTGAAGCGCGCGAAGATCTTCATCTTCAACCTTGGATTCGCAGGTTTTCCTGCGAATTTACCTGCAACTTTTCCTGCGATTGTTCCTGCCAGTATATCCTGCGAACTTCATACACCATGCAAACAGTATAATTTCACCAAATTAATAATGTCAATAGGTTCCTTATGACCTATACGATTCAAATATAACAATCAAAGTCATTTATATGTTCTTAATCAAGAAACCCTAAAAGCTTGGTCCAAACCCTAACTATGGCATATGCGGATTCAGTCCATGAAACTCCAATGGAATTGTCCAGAAAGCTTCAGTATAATGAAACAAACAATATTAATCAATCAAAATCAATTAAGAAACAACAAAACCATGAAATCGAAAAAAACCAAACACGGCATGAACATCCATTCGGTTTATGTGATTTAGGGTGTTTTTGATGTTGTTTATGATCCAGACATGTTAAATGAACATCATGGAATGTATTGCAATCCTTATGTGGATGTTTAGAATTGGCAGAATTTTTGACCAACAAGAAATATTGAATTCAGTTCAGAATGTCCTATCAGATGTTGGGACATTATCAAACAGAGTATAAGAACTTAATTCAGGATGTCACACCAGATGTTGGGACATTGTGTAAATGATTTAAGTTCAGTTTTTCAGGATGTCCCAACAGATGTTGAGACATCTCAAACCTACTACCAGAATTAATTAATGACTAACTGATCTGAGAAATTTAAGGAAAGTTATCTAGAATTAATTATGGATGGACAAAAACAGAATAAGGCGCATCTGTAGGGAGTATTGTTATGAGGCTTCAGCATAATCAGAAGAACTAAATCACCTAGAATCTAGGAAGTAACAAACCCTAATTCAAGGTGGAAGCTGCATGCGTTTTAGGACTGGATTAACCTACAGAAAGCCCAAAATACAAACACCTATTTAATCAACAGAAACTCACAGAATTGAGTACGAATTTCAGAAGACAAAATAGGGTGTTGTGTATTTTAATAGCAGGTTGTTTTTATTGTACCACTTTATGAGCTTTTAAGCAAAAGTGTATTTGTGACTTGATTGAAACTGTGAAGTAAGATCAAGCTGTTTTGTTTGAAGGATGACTTCAATTTCATTAAACTTGTAAACAAGATCACTGTGTGATTGAGGGGGAGTGAGTTGGTACTCATATCTAAGTTGTGTCTTAGGTAGAAATTGCATTGGGTAGATATTAAGTGAAAGATTAAACTGGGTGGTTTAAGTCTAGAATTAATATTACTTATAGTGGATTTCCTCCTGGCTTGGTAGCCTCCAGATGTAAGTGTGGTTATACACTGAACTGGGTTAACAAACTACTGTGTTGTTTAATTTTCTTGCACTTTAAGTTTCGGTTAAATCTGTCAAGTGTTGGAACATCTCATAGGACATCTCATACCTGATCACAGAATTTCAATTGGCATCAGAGCAGGCACCCTGCCTGTTTATACTGGGTGAGATCTAGGGAATACAAATTCTGGAAACATGGACAGAGATATAGGATCAGTTAATAGACCACCTATACTGTATGGATCTAATTATGACTACTGAAAACCAAGAATGATTGCATTCTTAAGATCACTTGACAACAGGGCCTGGAGAGCAGTCAACATTGGATGGGAACATCCTGTCCAAGACACCAAAGATGGATCAAAAGTGTTGAAACCTGAAGAAGAATGGAGTAAGGAGGAAGAAGATTCAGCACTAGGCAACTCCAAGGCCTTAAATGCTTTATTCAATGGCATTGATATGAACATCTTTAGACTTGTGCATCACTGTGAGCTGGCCAAAGATGTTTGGGACACTCTCAAAACAACTCATGAAGGAACATCAAAGGTAAAAATGTCAAGACTTCAACTTCTCACCACCAAGTTTGAAAACTTGAGAATGAAGGAAGATGAGACAATTCATGAACTTTACATGAACATCTTAGAAATAGCCAATACTTCTGGAGCCTTGGGAGAAAAGATGACTGATGAAAAGCTTGTAAGAAAGATTCTCAGATCTTTGCCAAAAAGATTTGACATGAAAGTCACAGCAATAGAAGAAGCTCAATACATATGCACAATGAAAGTTGAAGAGCTCATTGGTTCCCTTCAAACATTTGAGATGGGAATGAATGACACAAATGTAAAGAAGAACAAAAGCATAGCCTTGATAACAAATACTGATGAAGAAGAAGAAAATGATGAAGCAGAAACTGGTGAAAGCTTATCAGACAACATTGCTATGCTTGGAAGACAATTCAAACAGATTCTTAGAATGATGGAAGACAAATCCAAACCTAGTGGAAAATACACAAAATTTTCTGAGAACAAAAGACCTTATGATGCTAATAGAAGGTCAAATTATGATGAAAAGACCAGTCAAGAAAAAGGAATTAAATGCCATGGATGTGAAGGATATGGACACATCAGGAATGAATGTCCTACCTACTTAAAAAGGCAAAAGAAATGACTCTCTGTAACCTGGTCTGATGAAGACTCAGGAGGTGATTCAGAAGAAGAATCAGCTAAGCATATCACTGCTCTAGCTGGATTATGTGAATCTGAAAGTGAATCCAGTGATGGGGAGCTTACTTTTGAAGAACTTGAGCAAGCATACAAAGAATTATTCAAAAGAAGCACTGAAATATGCAGTGAGATTATAAAGCTAAAGAAGCAGAATGAGGCACTAAAGAATGTAAAAGCAAGTGATCAAGAGATCATTGACACCTTGAAAAGTGAAGTAAGTCTTCTCAACTCCAAGTTGGAACACATGTCCAAATCTGTTAGAATGCTGAACAGTAGCTCAAGTACACTAGATGTTATTCTCAACAACAATAAGCATTCAGGGGATAAAAGTGGACTGGGATTTAACAGAGTTCATAAGGATGAAGCTAGCTCAAGCAAAACTACTTCAAAGTCCATACAGTCAAACAAGATGTCCCAACAGAAGCTTCAACATCATGAAAAGAACACAAAGTCAAACATAATGTTCCAACAGATGTCTCAACATTCTGAAAAGAACAAAATGAAGAAGAAATATCAAAGATGGAGATGTCATCATTGTGGAAGATTTGGACATGTCAAACCTCATTGCTATAAGTTGCATGGATATCCAAATCAGATGTATCGGCAACCTCCTAAGCAGAAGATAGAAGTTACTAAGAAAGTGCTGCATAGACATCAAAGAGATCAGCAACCTCCTAAGCAGAAGACAGAGGTCATCAAGAAGGTATGGAGACCAAAAGCTAGTCTTCATGCTGATCAAAGCTGCATACCCAAGAACAAGATCAACAAACAACCTTGGAGCTCTACTGATGAACAATACACAGGGTAGAGGCATCAAAAGAAATCTCAACTCAAATGGTCAAAGAAAGGTGTTGCATATATAGCACATACATCACTAAGAGTATCAGCCAAAGAAGACTGGTACTTTGACAGTGGATGTTCAAGACACATGACTGGATTGAAAAATCTGCTAGGAGACTTAAAGTCACATTCATCCAGATATGTAACCTTTGGAGATGGAGCTAAAGGAGAAATCAAGGGAGTTGGGACCTTGGACTGTCAAGATGTACCAAGACTAAATGATGTGCTGCTGTTTAAAGGTTTAACTGCTAACCTGATCAGCATAAGTCAATTATGTGATCAAGGGTACAGTGTAAACTTTACCAAAACTGAATGCATAGTGTCTAACAAAGAACAAGAGGTTGTCATGAGAGGAGCCAGATCTATAGACAACTGTTACATGTGGGAACCTCAAGACTTCAGTCTCACTTCAACTTGCTCTTTAGCTAAAGAAGAAGAAGTAAAACTATGGCACCAAAGACTAGGTCATCTTCATTTCAGAGGCATAAAGAAGATCATATCTATGGATGCTGTGAGAGGTATTCCTAAACTGAAGATTGATGATGGCAAAATATGTGGTGAATGTCAAATAGGCAAGCAAACCAAGATGTCCCATCCAAAGCTCCAACATTTGACAACTTCCAAAGTTTTGGAACTATTGCATATGGATCTTATGGGACCTATGCAGGTTGAGAGCCTTGGTGGTAAGAGGTATGCCTATGTGGTGGTTGATGACTTTTCAAGGTATACATGGATAAATTTCATCAAAGAAAAGTCTGATGTATTTGATGTATTCAAAGACTTATGCCAAAGAATACAAAGGGAAAAAGCTAGCTGTGTGATCAGAATAAGAAGTGATCATGGAAAAGAATTTGAGAACCAAAAATTCTTAGATTTCTGTTCTTCAGAAGGAATCAATCATGAATATTCTTCGCCAATCACTCCTCAACAGAATGGGATTGTTGAGAGGAAGAATAGAACTATTCAAGAATCAGCAAGAGATATGATCCATGCTAAAAAGTTACCTCTGTACTTCTGGGCTGAAGCTATGAACACAGCTTGTTACATCCATAACAGAGTTACTCTAAGGAAAGGAACTTTGTCCACAATCTATGAAGTCTGGAAGGGCAGAAAACCCACAGTTAAGTACTTCCATGTGTTTGGAAGTAACTGTTATATTCTGGCAGATAGGGAGCAAAGAAGAAAAATGGATCCTAAAAGTGATGAAGGGATTTTTCTTGGATACTCTATAAACAGCAGAGCATATAGAGTATTTAATTCTAGAACCAAGGTTATCATGGAGTCCATAAATGTGATAATTGATGATGCTCCTACAGATGTCCCAGAAGATGTTGGAACATCTGTTGATATCAAGACTGAAGCTGAAGAAAAGAGTGATCATTATGACTTCACTCAAACTGATGCAAGGACAGAACAATCCAGCAAACCTCCCTCCATCAGAATCCAGAAGGATCATCCCAAAGATTTGATAATTGGTGATCCCAACAGAGGTGTATGTGCAAGATATCAAGCTGAACCAAAAGTGAGTCATCTCAACCAAGTCAAGAGAATTCTGAAATATGTTAATGGTACTTGTGACTATGGCATAATGTACTTTCATGGATGCAAACCAATTCTCACTGGCTTCTGTGATGCTGATTGGGCTGGAAGTGCTGATGACAGAAAAAGCACTTCAGGAGGATGCTTCTTTCTAGGAAACAATTTAATTTCTTGGTTCAGTAAGAAACAAAATTGTGTATCCTTATCTACTGCTGAAGCTGAATATATTGCAGCTGGAAGCAGTTGTTCTCAGTTGGTTTGGATGAAGCAAATGCTCACTGAGTACAATGTCCCACAAGATGTCATGACATTGTACTGTGACAACTTAAGTGCTATTAACATATCAAAGAATCCTATCCAACATAGAAGGACCAAGCATATTGATATCAGACATCATTTCATCGGAGATCTTGTAGAAGAAAAAGTGATTTCACTGGAACATGTAGCTACAAATCTGCAGTTGGCTGATATATTTACCAAAGCCTTGGATGCTACTCAATTTGAAAACCTAAGGGGCAAATTGGGAATCTGCTTATGTGAAATTTAGCAGTTATGGAGATGTGCCAACATGTCAATTGACATTGTGTGGCATAAGGACCAGATGGCAACACCAGTCTGGTCAAGGACCTTGAGTATTCCTCTCCTAAAAAGTCTCAAAGTAACGGCTACTTATAAAATATCAGCTTGCTTTCAGCTATCCATCTTCTCATCATACTCTCAAAAACGAATTGCATTCTCTAACTGTTTTTCAGAACTCATCAAACCTAAAACTCTTCATCCACCTTCTTCGAAAATGTCTCAAAACCCTAACATCCCTGAAGAAATCCTCAACAAGGAAGATGTAGTGCATGCAACCCCCATTTCTGTGGTACCCATGGATTCAACTCCAATGGACGAAATCAGAGGAAGTGTTCCTATTGCTAAAAAGCCAAGAACTCCAAAAAGAACAAAAGATCAAGTTTGCAGCAAATCCAAAGGCATTCCTTCACCAGCAAACATCCTTCCAAAATCTTCTGAATATGTGGATGATTCCATAAAAGAGTTGGTAAACAGGATTCTTTCTGAGCAAATAGTGGTAAGTGGCATTTCTATCCCTCTAAGCACCATGCCAGCTCCACAAGAAGATCAACAAACTCAGGCTGCAAAGGACACTCCTGCTCAACAGGATGTCCTAATAGATGTTGAAGCATCTGAAGACCAGCAAAAGGTATCATCTGATACTGCTGATGATATATCTGAGGACCAGAAAAAGGCCTCCACAGATAGTGATGAAGAAGCATCTGAGGTCCAGCACAAGGCCTCCACTGAAGAGCACATCTCTGTTGATTAACCAGCTGAAGAGGAGACTGCTCAAACTCCTCCTGTTGTGAACCTAGAGCATGATTCTGATACAGAAATCATTGCCTCTGTAAAACCTAGCATAGCCAAAAGGCTCAGGACTAGGAAAGAAAAGATGCATGCAGGACATGCAATTCCTGAGAAGAAACAAGCTACACCAAAGAAGGACAAAGCTAAAGTTGTCTTTGGTCCTACAAAACAATGGAGCAAGGTGCAAACACAAAAGAGGAAAGCTGTCTCTCCTCCAGATTCATATGTTGAAGCAGATGTCCCAACATCTCCTCCAAAGAAGAAATCAGCACCCTCAAGGTCATCAACTGCTGTTCCAGAAGCTCCCTTGGACAACATTTCCTTTCATCATGTTTCAAGTGTGAATAGATGGAAGTTTGTTTATCAAAGAAGGGTAGCACTTGAAAGAGAAATGAGCAGTAATGCACTTGAGTGCACAGAGTTAATTGATCTCATCTCTTCTGCTGGCCTCTTCAAAACTGTCTCCAACTTCTCTCCCTGCTATGAGCTACTTGTCAAGGAATTCATAGTCAACCTTCAAGAAGATTATGCCAATGGTAAGTCTGCTGACTTTAGAAAAGTATTTGTAAGAGGCAGGTGTGTAGAATTCTCTCCTCAGGTCATCAACCAATACCTTGGAAGAAAATATGATGGTCCAAATGAGTCAGGGAAGACTGATAACCAGGTCTGCAAGGTTATCACTGCTAACCAGGTCAAGGCTTGGCCAGTAAAAGGAAAGCTCTCAGTGAGCATGCTGACAAGGAAATATGCCATGCTGAACAGGATTGGTACAGCAAACTGGGTACCTACCAATCATACATCCTCAATATCCACTGGCCTGGGCAAGTTTATTTGTGCTGTGGGCACTCAAACTAAGCTGGATTATGGAGCCTACATCTTTGATCAGACATTGAAGCATGCTAGCTCATCTGTAACAAAGCTGCCAATTGCCTTCCCTTCCTTGCTATGTGGAATAGTGCTGAGTCAGTACCCTGGGATCCTCACTGAAAAGGACACAATGTGCAAAAGAGAAAGCCCTCTGGCCTTCCACTACAAGCTGTTCCTGAGTTATCGTGCAGCTGATGTTGAAGCACCCTCTGGGACATCTGCTGGTCCTTCAAATGCAAAGTCTCCAATCTCCAAAGCTGCATTGATTGCTGAACTGAAGAGCACTTGCAAAGAACTGGAAGCAAGGAAGCAGAAGCTTGAGGAGATTATCCAAAGGCTGGAGATTGAAAGTGCTCAGAAAGCTGCTTCTTCTGATGAGGAGACTGAGGAAGATGAAGAAACTGACTGTGAGGAATTTGAGTGAAATTTGTATGTGAGGATTATGTAATGACAGCTTCTGCATTGTAATTTTGAATTAGTATCTTTGGCCCCAAATTTATGTCTAACAAGAGGGAGAACAACAACAATGTATAATGCTGTTTGATTATGAATGAAAAATCTCTGTTTGCTTCTGAACTAAATCTGTAAAATATTTCTGTTGCAACAAGACTGAATACATGTATGTTTGAGGGGGAGTAATCTCACACATGATTCAACAGAAAAGAAATGTTATACTCTGATAAAAGAACTTCTGCTGCACTCTGAAAATCAGAAAAGGATGTTAGCCAAAAATTAGCCAAAGGGGGAGTTTGTAGATGTTTAGAATTGGCAGAATTTTTGACCAACAAGAAATATTGAATTCAGTTCAGAATGTCCTATCAGATGTTGGGACATTATCAAACAGAGTATAAGAACTTAATTCAGGATGTCACACCAGATGTTGGGACATTGTGTAAATGATTTAAGTTCAGTTTTTCAGGATGTCCCAACAGATGTTGAGACATCTCAAACCTGCTACCAAAATTAATTAATGACTAACTGATCTGAGAAATTTAAGGAAAGTTATCTGGAATTAATTATGGATGGACAAAAACAGAATAAGGCGCATCTGTAGGGAGTATTGTTATGAGGCTTCAGCATAATCAGAAGAACTAAATCACCTAGAATCTAGGAAGTAACAAACCCTAATTCAAGGTGGAAGCTGCATGCGTTTTAGGACTGGATTAACCTACAGAAAGCCCAAAATACAAACACCTATTTAATCAACAGAAACTCACAGAATTGAGTACGAATTTCAGAAGACAAAATAGGGTGTTGTGTATTTTAATAGCAGGTTGTTTTTATTGTACCACTTTATGAGCTTTTAAGCAAAAGTGTATTTGTGACTTGATTGAAACTGTGAAGTAAGATCAAGCTGTTTTGTTTGAAGGATGACTTCAATTTCATTAAACTTGTAAACAAGATCACTGTGTGATTGAGGGGGAGTGAGTTGGTACTCATATCTAAGTTGTGTCTTAGGTAGAAATTGCATTGGGTAGATATTAAGTGAAAGATTAAACTGGGTGGTTTAAGTCTAGAATTAATATTACTTATAGTGGATTTCCTCCTGGCTTGGTAGCCTCCAGATGTAAGTGTGGTTATACACTGAACTGGGTTAACAAACTACTGTGTTGTTTAATTTTCTTGCACTTTATGTTTTGGTTAAATCTGTCAAGTGTTGGAACATCTCATAGGACATCTCATACCTGATCACAAAATTTCACCTTAGAACACCTTAAAATCACCTCTACCTTAAAATCCGAAAGTGAGTTTTTGAATGAAATTTTGAAACTTGAATGTGCACTTGGAGGCCAGAAATTCGTGTCAAATGAATAGGGTTGTGTTATGTACTTATAGTGTAATGATTTTAGGTCAAAAAAGTGGATCATTGTGTGGAAGATTTGATTGGAAAAGATTGAAAAAGATTAAGTTTTAAACTTCAAATATTTGAGAATTAGACCTTTCTATTTCAAGCCAATCTCCATGATTCTCATACCAATTTGATTTAAATCACTTTTATGACTTTCTAGAAGCAAAATCCCATTTAAATATTTGACTTTTCTATTTTATTTTAATTTAAAATGATTTTAAATGAATAAAAATAAAAATAAAAAAAATAAAATAATAAAAAATCTGAATTTTAGAGATTTGGGTCGTGCATGAAGTATTGGTATGGATTGGATCATCATATGGCAAGCCCATTTAGAAAAAATTGGTTTTAAACCTCCATTTTCTTCATAAACCAACCAAAAATTTCCCAACTTTGCAAGGGCACACATCCTTCAATTTTAATGCTATGAGGGTGTTCTTGGACATTTTGGAAAGCTTGAAGAGTCCTCTAACCAACCCCACTGGTTTCGTGTTCATATCATTTACCATTCTCAAGTTATGCCCTTTTGAAGTTGTTGACTTTTTGTTGACTTTCAAAAGGACCTATAATGTCTTAGCTCATACCTTCCAAATGAAGCATTTTTGGGCTTGGCTTGTGAGACACAAAGTTGTAGAGAATTAAATTTCCTTCAAAATGAGCTTTGGATGGAAAATTGGTGATGAAGCATGTGAAAGTTATGGCTGGTCAAAGTTCAGTTGACTTTTTCTAAGGAAACCCTAATTTAGAAACCTCTGATTCTTGATGATCTGGAATATCCTTGATGAATCATGATCAACCCTTGATCAAATGATGAATTTTACTTCATATACTTGATGTTGACAAAAAATCATGAAGTTTGCCTTTGGTTTGACCACAGTTGACCTCAGTTTGACTTTTTAACTGCTTTGACTGGTTTTGACTTATCTGATCATTTGACTGAGCTAACCTTTGAGAAAAGTTCTGAAATGGGTCATGGGGATTCTTAGACACATATAAGATGTTATGAAGCTCACTTGAAGTCTTGGAAATACATTTAGCCTGATTAAAGTCAAAACCCTAGTTTTGGATGCACTGCTTAGGAGGATGCATTGTCTGAGGGAGTTGTCAAACTTTCTGACTAATTGTGAACTTTGTGAGCCTTGTGAACATCATAAGATGTCTTGTGAATCTTGTGGAAAGTCTTGTGAACCTTGTGAACTTCATAGAGTGTCTTGTAAACTTCATGAACCTCATGAAAGGTCTTGTAAGTATTGTGAACCTTGTGAACCTCATAAAGTGTCTTGTAAACTTCATGAACCTCATGAAAGGTCTTGTAAGTATTGTGAACCTTGTGAACCTCATAAAGTGTCTTGTAAACTTCATGAACCTCATGAAAGGTCTTGTAAGTATTGTGAACCTTGTGAACCTCATAAAGTGTCTTGTAAACTTCATGAACCTCATGAAAGGTCTTGTAAGTATTGTGAACCTTGTGAACCTCATAAAGTGTCTTGTAAGTATTGTGAACCTTGTGAACCTCTTAGTACACAAAGCCTTGTATTGTGAGGGCAAATTTTGGGGTGCAACACACGCTAACCCTAATTATAAACCCTAATCACTCTCAGGTGACCGGAGCAAGCTCCAGTCATCTTCTCCTGTCATCTTCCTCCCCTGAATCCCTCAAAACCCCATGAAAATGCATCAAACTCTCCAGAATGCATCATTAAACATCACTAAACAAAAATCCAGCAACAAATTCCATTTATATTTCATCAAATTCATGAATCGAAGCAAAACGAAAAATTATACAAAAC
The DNA here is from genome assembly GCA_963966055.1 of Lathyrus aphaca. NCBI lineage: Eukaryota > Viridiplantae > Streptophyta > Magnoliopsida > Fabales > Fabaceae > Lathyrus > Lathyrus aphaca. The sequence goes on from OZ014520.1 coordinate 37,419,260, forward strand.
TTTCAGAAGGCTATGAAATGCTTAAAACTCAACCATTTTCAAAAGTAAACATATCACCATGATCAGTACATCACATAAAATCAATCTATAACTTAAAACGCAAGTTCTGGAAAATTTGTTCTTGATGGTTACCTGAGTTGAAGCTTTCTCAATTTGAGCTTTCTGCCCCCCTCCTTTGTGCAAAACCACTCCACTTGACCCCCTGATGCTTCTGAAAGGCTTAGATGGAGTTTATATGAGCTGGTTTGTGAGGTTTGGTTCTAATAACTCAGAAATCATATTTCTGTTTGGGAGTGTTTCAGCCCATTTTGATGGTTGGTTTGTGATTCTTATGATGTGTGGAGATGATTGGTGGAAGAAGATTTGAGGTTTGATGCTTATGTGTGGAGTTTCGAAGAAATGAAGATTTTTGGGATTTTTGGTGATTCTGAGTCTTGGCTTGTTTCAGGCTTGTGTGTGTTGTGAAAAGAGGTCCTTAGGGTTAGTATAAGCCAATGGGATTGATCAGGAATTGTTGTGGCACAGGATGATTGGTATGGAAGGTTTTGCAAAAAGTCAAGATTGTGTACTATGAGGTATGGGCTCGGGTCAGAGCTGGCTTGGGGGCTTGTCCTGCCTCAGCTTGCATCAAGGATGGCCATGGGATGGTTTAGAGTGATCAGAAGTGAATGAGTGGTGAGATTGCAATGGTTTTGCACATTTACAACTTTGTACATTCTTGAGAAATTGGCCATGAAAACTTGTGATGCAAGGCTCAAATATGATCTAAATGTGTTGCATTATCATGTAATGAAGCTTAGAGGTCAATTAGAGGTCATTAGAAGTCTTGAAACTTGATTTTGCAAAAATCCCTCTTTGGCATGAACTTGAAAATTATAGGATTTTTCCCAACTTCGAAAGATCATATCTTGAGTTCTAGGATGAATCAAGAGGAGTTCTTGTACTTTTTGAAAATAGGAAGATCCAATCTAGAACTTTCATATTTAAGGATTTTTCATTTGAAGCATTTTTGATCAAGAAAGAGGAGGTTGAAAATCTTTCCCAAAATGGAAAGTTTCCATTACAAGTCATGTCCAAAAATGGAAAGTTTGCAAATGGCTCGAAATTCTTAAATATTGTGAACTTATAAACACTTCTAAGATCAAATAAAGATCATAGAACCTCAAAATGATGAAGATGACCCTTTGGTACCATTGGTGGTGGCCTCAGATGTCCTGATTCTGACTTTTCTTGCACAATAAGTAACTAGTTGATCAGATGACTTCCACAATGAATTTCTTCATCAAATTTGGTACACATGCTCCTTATAACATATTAAGACCATTAGAATCAAGAATGGCCAAAAAATTTGGTTAAGGGCCTCAAACCCAAAACCCTAATTTTAGGTCATCTGTGCAAAAAACCCTAGCCTGCCTGGACCTATGTGCAATCCTTTGTGATTTTGTGACTTCAAAGACTTCTTGGAGATGTAAAATGATCATAGAACACTCATGGACCCTCTTGGAATGCTTCAAGACCATTGAGATAGCTCAGATCACTTCTTGGATTCATCTGATCACAAACCCTAATTATGCAACTTATGTAGTGAAACAAATATGCAATGTGAGATGATATGCTTATGCAATGCAATATGAAAAGATCACAAGCCATGGTGTGAGAAAAAAGTGAGGGAAAATTTGGGGTGTTTACAGTGGCACCTATTCAAGCATGACTTAGTTGTGCAGGGTGTAAGCGTCTGGCTTAACAGACAAACAAGATAACTTGTGGTTGAATACCAAAGACAGTCCGAAATTTGCACTCACTAGGGAGAAGAAGAAAAGGGATATAAATTGTAACAGATGGTATAGTATGAGTATTAAATGAAAATGATGGAGGAAGACCATCGATCAAAGGATGACTTCTTGGGGATGAAAAATAGTAAGTAAAGTAATGACGGGGATGACCATCATGCTGGGAAATAAAGAGACCGCGACGGGGACGACCATCGGGTGAAGAAATAAAACTTTATAGGGATTAAAGAAATGAGGAAAGCACTGACGGGGACGACCATCAGGTTAAAGGGTAAATAAACCGCGACGGGGACCGCCACCGGGTAAAAGAATAAATGAAATAATGACGAGGGACGGTCATCAAAAGGTGAAGGATGATCATCTAGCAGGGGACGACTGCTAAAAGATACCGCGACATAGGACGAATGCCGGATAGAAAAGGTCAACGATGGGGACGGCCATCGGATAAGCATGATGAAGGACGGTCATCAAGAGGTGAAGGACGATCACCTTGTAGGGGACGGCTGCTCTTGGGGATTATCTCGACATAAGACGAATGTCGGATAACAAAGATCAACGATGGGGACGGCCATCAGATAAATGATGAGGGACGATCATCATAAGGTGAAGGACAATCACCTAGCAGAGGACAGCTGCTAAATAGATATGACAACATAGGACGAATGCCGGATAGCAAGTTCTAACAATGGGGATTCCACCGGGGAAAGGATAGGGGACGGTCATCCAAAGGTGAAGGACGATCACCTGGCAAGGGATGGGTGCCGAAAGCATCGCGACATAGGACGAATGCCAGATAAGAGGCTCTCAGGGTTTATCATGACATAGGATGGATGTCAGATAGAAAGATCAACAATAGGGACGACCATCAGATAAAATGATGAAGGACGATCATCAAGAGGTGAAGGACGATCACCTAGCAGGGTGCGGCTGCTAAAATATCATGACATAGGACGAATGTCGGATATAAAAGGGTTCCAATAATGGAGACTCCACTGGGGGAATGATGACATGGACGGTCATCAAGAGGTGAAGGACGATCACCTGGCAGGGTACGGCTGCTCTGAAAGTATCATGACATAGGACGAATGTCAGATAGAAAAGAAATAATTTACTGGGGATCTGTTGGGGAATAGTAAACATGGACGAGTGTTTACATCCAAGAGGTAAAAGGTATAAGTGTTTGACACTGTGTATAGATTAAAGATGCGGATAAGCATCCTTAAGACTATGATATAGACGAGTATCGATAGAAACAAATGCTGACGCATGTTCAGAGATGATGATACGGAAGAGTACCAACTGGTTAACAAAGAACACGGACGAGTGTCGAATCTGAGGGGAAATAAGTGATGTACACAAGATACGGACGAGTATCTGTATGAGTAGAGATAAGCATGAGTGAGACACAGACGAGTGTTCAGCTTGCTGGGGAGAGTGACACAGACGAATGTCAAAGAGAAAGTGCATAAGTTATGCATTTATAAGTGTAAAAGATATCCTGACGATCTGTGGGGATGGGATGACACAAACGGGCGTCAATGAGAGTGTATCACGAAGGAGTGCTTGGTTTACAATGAGTGTTTAGGAAACCATGCTGGGGAGTGGTGACACGGACGGGTGTCAAAAAAGTGTATATAAATATCTGTTTGTGGTTTATATCTGCAGGGGAGTGATATGACACGGATGGGTGTCGCAAAGAGTATATACTAACATGTATTTGTGAGTGCAAAGGGGACACTTTGGCTTTCTGCTGGGACTATGAGTCTTTATATACATTGCTGACGGAATGTTGGTATGCACAGGTGACTGATTCAAAACATGACTTGTGATTATGCAATATGCTTGATTTTTGCCGTAATGCTCCGTATTAGACGGAATGCTACTCTCTGGGGTGATTTATGATGCGAATGCTTATTATTATGCAAAAATACAGATCCGGGATTCGGATCCCGCTGCTTGTGGAGATCTCTGATTGATCTGCTTGAAAGAATATCCCTGCTGGGGATGAGATCACTGGTAGATCTAATAAGATGGTTCTGCTTGGGGAAGTAAGTCACTGATAGACCTATCTTAATAATGAGGAACCCAGCTCGGGCTGTGGATGCCTTCATCACTTTTTCATGCGAGAAATTCAGACCATGCTCTTTTGGATAGAGGCTGGAGCTCTGTGGGGAGATGGTTCCCTGTCTAGCACTCGGTTGGGAAGAGAAAGATCACTGAACGATCTCCCTAGGGATTCTGTGGATCCTGCTGAGGATGATGATATCTGACAACTCAGCCGGGGAAATGAACACCTTCTGATGCTACTCTGAAGAAAGTACTGGAGAAGTGATGCCTGACAACCCTGATGGGGAGAAAGCATCTCCGGTGCCGTTTGAAATATGTGTTGAGGAAATATTGATTTGGCAGCTTGCCGGGGGAAACCTTTCATGCCCCATGTCACGCTCTGAATACGTGCAATCCTGTTAAGACAAAGAAACGCACAAGTACCCCAAGGTATCCCTTACTGGATTCCATCATAGGAGTTTAGACACTCCCGAGAGTAAGTAATATATTTCCTGCAAGCATGTGATTAAAAGGCACATCTGTTTTTTTTTACGAACATTATATCAAGGATATCAGACATTTTTTGCAAATAAAGTGTACAAGACAGAGCGTGATCAAAAATCTGATTTTATTAATTTGTGTGCCCTGAATTAGCAAGTACAGTCAAAGAAACAGATCCCCTGAAATGAGGAGATTGTTACAAATTGAGAATCACAAAGGTGCTGGCAATGTTGATGACGCTTCAGTGAGCTTCCCTTTTGCTATGACTCGTATGACATTGATGTTCTTCTCATCTTGCTTTCTGAAGAAGGCTGATTCTGACTGACGCTTGAACCTTTTGAATTTTACCATGTTGTGAGTGATACAGACGAATTCAGAATACAGTTGTTCGCTTATTCCCTTATTTTTGCGTGGATTTCCCTTTCGGGTTTTCAATCCACCGGGATACCCATTTTTGCCTGAGTTGTCCAATGCGGCTTTTCAACTCAGCGGGTGTACACATTTTTCTTTATTTTCCCTTATTTTTGCCCGAGTATTTTATTCTGTTTTTGACTCGCCGGGATGCCCTATTTTTTCCTGGACTTATATTCTGTTTTTATGTCCAGCGGGTCATTTTATGCGAAGTATTTTTTAATTGCATCTGAATTCACAGGGGACATGAAATCTTCACCATCCATAGTAGTGAGCATCAGTGCTCCACCCGAGAAAACTTTCTTTACTATGAATGGGCCATCGTAGTTCGGAGTCCACTTGCCCCTGTGGTCTGTATGAGGAGGAAGGAGTCTTTTCAGCACAAGATCTCCTACTTGGTATTCCCGAAGCCTGACTTTCTGATCGAAGGCTTTCTTCATTCTTTTCTGGTATAATTGCCCATGACAAATTGCAGCTAATCTCTTTTCTTCGATCAGATTCAGTTGATTGTACCGGGATCGGACCCATTCTGCTTCGTTCAACTTGACATCCATCAATACTCGCAAGGAGGGTAATTCAACTTCAACATGTAGGACTCCATCCATACCATATACAAGCTGATACGGTGTTGCCCCAGTGGATGTTCTAATTTATGTACGGTACCCATGCATGGCAAATGGTAGCATCTCATGCCAGTCTTTGTATGTAACCACCATCTTCTACACAATCTTCTTGATATTCTTATTAGCCGCCTCAACAGCGCCGTTCATTTTGGCCTGTAAGGAGAAGAGTTGTAATGTTGGATCTTGAAGTCCCGGCACAGTTCTGCCATCATCTTGTTATCTAATTTGGAACCATTATTAGTAATGATTTGCTCGGGCACTCCATACCAACAGATGATATCTCTCTTCAGGAATCGGGCTACCACTTGCCTGGTGACATTTGCATACGATGCTGCTTCAACCCACTTGGTAAAATAGTCAATGGCTACCAGGATGAATCTGTGGCCATTTGAAGCAGTCGGCTCAATCTTTCCAATCATGTCAATGCCCCACATGGCAAAGGGCCGAGGTGAAAACATCACATTCAAAGGATTTGGAGGCACATGCACTTTATCTGCATAAATCTGGCATTTATGGCACTTCCTGGCATAGGCATAACGGTCTGCATCCATTGTGATCCAGTAGTAGCCTGATTTTAACAACTTCTTAGCCATTACATGTCCTCCAGCATGGGTACCAAAAGATCCTTCATGCACCTCGTGCATCAACAAGTCTGTCTCTGTCTTATCAACACATCTGAGAAGTACCATGTTAAAGTTGCGCTTGTACAAGGAACCATCAGCATTCAAGAAGAAACTACCAGCCAACCTTATTAATATCTTTTTATCATTGGAAGATGCCCCAGGTGGGTATGTTTGATCCTCCAAGAAGCATTTGATGTCGTAGAACCAAGGCTTATCATCTTTAGCAACGTCCACAGAGAATACATATGCTGGTCTGTCATGTCTGGATACTGATATTCGAGGCACAAAGTTGGCAGCTTGAACTTTGATCATGGATGAAATGGTAGCCAGAGCATCTGCAAACTGATTTTCATCACGAAGGATATATTCAAGCTTGACTGTTGTGAAGAAAGTCAGTAATTTCCTCGTATAATCCCGGTATGGAATCAGATGCTCCTGGTGAGTGTACCATTTGTCGTTGGTTTGATTGATTACCAAAGCTGAATCTCCGAATACGGTTAACGTCTTGATCCTGAGGTCAATGGCTTCCTCAAGACCCATAATACAGGCTTCGTACTCAGCTTCGTTGTTAGTTCAGTTAAAGGTGAGTTTTGCCGAGAAAGGAATGTGAACTCCTTTAGGTGTAATGAGTATTGCACCAACTCCACGACCATTCATATTAACAGCCCCATTGAACATCATTGTCCATTGTTCTTCTGGGTCAGGCCCTTCAGTGTGAACAGGCTCTTCATGATCTTTTGCTTTTATGAACATGATGTCTTCATCAGGGAAGTCAAATCTCATAGGCTGGTAATCATCAATGGGTTGCTCAGCCAGATAGTCAGACAGTACACTGCCTTTGATGGCTTTATGAGATGTGTACTGAATGTCATATTTTGCGAGAATCATTTTCCATCTTGCAACCCGTCTGGTAAGTGCTGGTTTCTCGAATATGTACTTGACTGGATCTATCTTGGAGATCAATAAGGTAATGTGGGTCAACATATACTGCCTTAGTCAGCGAGCAGCCCACGCTAAAGCACAACAAGTTTTCTCGAGCAGTGAATAACGTTGTTCACAGTCGGTAAACCTTTTGCTTAGGTAGTATATTGCATACTCTTTTCGACCAGACTCGTCATGTTGGCCCAGCACACACCCCATTGACTCTTCTAATACTGTCAAGTACATTATTAGAGGTCTTCCTTCAACTGGAGGCATAAGGATCGGAGGCTCTTGTAAGTATTCCTTGATTTTGTCAAAAGCCCTTTGGCAGTCTTCATTCCACCTAACCGTTTGTTCTTTTCTTAACAACTTGAACAAGGGATCACAGGTTGCTGTAAGGTGAGATATGAACCGAGAAATGTAGTTTAATCTACCTAGAAACCCCCGAACTTCTTTTTCAGTCTTTGGTGCAGGAATTTCTTGAATGGCTTTGACTTTTTCAGGGTCAACTTCAATCCCCTTTTCACTTACAATAAATCCTTGCAGCTTATCGTATCGCACCCCGAATGTGCATTTTTTGGGGTTTAGCTTCAGCTGGTACTTTCTCAGACGCTTGAATAGCTTCAATAGATTCACCAGGTGGTCTTCTTCTATGAGGGACTTAGCAATCATGTCATCCACATAACATTCAATTTCTTTATGGATCATGTCGTGGAATAATGTTACCATAGCCTGTTGATAAGTGGCACTAGCATTCTTCAGTCCGAATGGCATTACCTTATAACAGAATGTGCCCCAGGGTGTGATCAAAGTTGTCTTCTCCATGTCTTCAGGTGACATCTTGATCTGATTATATCCTGAAAATCCATCCATGAAGGAGAACACCGAGAACTGAGCCGTATTGTCGACTGATACATCAATGTGAGGTAATGGGAAGTCATCTTTCGGGCTGGCTTTGTTCAGATCCTGATAATCCACACACATACTCACTTTTCCATCCTTCTTAGGCACAGGTACAATGTTAGCAACCCACGGCGGGTAACTAGTTACAGCAAGGAAACTGGCGTCCCACTGTTTTTGTACCTCTTCTTTTATCTTCATTGCCATATCCGGACGAGTACGGCGCAACTTCTGTTTTACTGGCGGACAGTCTTATTTCAAAGGCAGCTTGTGCATAACGATATCGGTATCCAGACCTGGTATATCTTGATAAGACCAAGCAAAAACATCCACATACTCCCGAAGCATGTCAATAAGTTGTTCCTTCACTGAATCTTGCAGACGGGCCCCAATCTTCACTTCTTTCAAGTCTTCTTCTGTACCAAAATTAACCGTCTCAACTTCCTCCTGATGAGGAGTGATAACCTTCTCCTCTTGTCTCAACAACCTGGCTAGTTCTTCAGGTAGCTCATAATCTTCTTTAACCCCTTCATCAGCTTGATTAATCGGATTGTCAAAGTCATACGAAATCATAGCGGTGTTGTTGTCGGTGTAGTCTGTAGGGCACTCTCTGCAAGGGTTTAGATTTGTTCATTTTAGTGATCAGTTTTATCTTGCTTAGAAAAAGTGAAAATGAAGTTATTATTTTGAAAAACATTGCCATTTTATTTTTGTACAAAAAATAAAAAATGAAAAACAGTGAGCGGGGAAAAAGAGACTCATTTGCAAAAGATGTCCTGATATTCATTAATTGATTGTTTGCACAAAATACAAGATGGCCCGATTATAAAATGAGCCCTGACATCTTGGGCAAGATGCAAGACTTGATGCATGCTTAAAGACAGGAAATAATAATTACTCTGCAGGAGTAACTCTTATAATTTCCTGGGAAGACCAGTTTGAGACTTGGTTCCCCGGGATCCTTGGACGTATCCAGTTTTCCAGGTTGCGTTCGACTTCTTCCTCATCTTCCAAACTGTTCACAGCATCTGGGGTTAGCATTCCCCCGCTGACAAATTTGGGCTCCATTGCAGCCTCTGGTTGATCTTGTCGAGTTGGTCTGTAACCCAACCCGAATCGCTCTTCTTTCTTTTCAACTGGCAGCAGCTTGCCCCAGCCTTGAGCGGTACCCTCCTCAACAACCTTCCGGGCCTGTTGATATGAAGTTATGGAAGTCCCAGACACAGCAAATGCTTGATGTTAAGGGCCTCAAACCCCTGACTCATAGTCTCATGGATCTCCCCATCCATCTCTATGTACTTGTACGTAGCCAACTGGCTAACAAAGATATATTCTTTCCCACAGATGGTGATGATTTGGCCTTGCCACTCGAATTTTAACTTCTGGTGAAGGGTAGACGTAACAGCTCCAGCGGCGTGGATCCAGGGTCTACCCAACAGACAGCTGTAGGCCGGCTGTATGTCCATCACAAAGAAGGTAGTTTTAAAGGTTTGTGGGCCAATCAACACAGGTAGATCAATCTCTCCAAACACTGATCTTTTAGAGCCATCAAATGCTCTCACCACCAAATTACTTGAACGCAATGCCAAGCCATCATACTCCAACTTCACTAAGGCTTTCTTTGGTAGGACATTGAGGGAAGACCCCGTGTCCACCAGCATATGAGACAGAACAACACCTTTGCATTCTAAGGTGATGTGCAGAGCCTTGTTATGGTTGCGCCCCTCCGTTGTTAAATCAACATTTGTAAAGCCTAGTCCATGACTGATGTTGACATTTGCAACCACAGTTTCTAACTGATTAACAGTAATCTCTTCCGGCACATATGCTGCGTGCAGGATTTTCAACAATGCATTCCTGTGAGCTTCGGAACACATTAGCAATGATAATATAGAGATCTTGGAGGGGGTTTGGTGAAGCTGGTCCACCACCTTGTAATCACTCCTTTTGATTATTCTCATGAACTCGTCTACATCTTGTTCAAAAGACGTCTTCTGAGTTTCTTTAGCAGGTGGCTCTTCAGATACCACATTCTTTCCTTTTGCCTTAGCAGCAGCTTCTGCTTCAGCATTGGGCATTGGTGTTTGTGAGGCAAAAAGGCGTCCGCTTCTGGTGAAGCCTCCGCCTCCCCAACATTGTCAACTTCTGGTGAAGAGGTTGATGAGTCTAGAGTGATTTTCTCCCCGTTACAGTAGAGATCAGAGCCATAGTGCCAAGGTATGGCATTACTGCTTTCATAAGGAACAGGTTCAGGCACCGTAATGGTGACTGGACTGATTGCTGTAGCGGAAGGAACTGTGATGGTATGCGGGTCATAATAGATCGTGACTGGTGATCTGACAGGAGATGTTGTAGTTTGTTGTTGGAAATTGTTGTTGGGATGAACATTTGCTGGGTTATAATAGATTGTGATCGTTGAGACATCTTCATTAGTGTTTGCTGGCGTTGTAGATGATTTCGTTGATACAATGGGTGCTAATGTTGTAGAAGTGAATGTTGCTGAACTTTGACTTGTTGAAATAATGGATGGAGTGATTGCTGGTGTTGTTGATGAATCAGTGGGAACGATAGTTGTTGCTATTGTAGGAGAATCCGTTGAAGGAAGAATTGCTGGTGTTGTGGGAGAATCCATTGTTGTTGAAACAAGAGTTGCTGAAGGAGCTGTTGACGTAATTTGCAAGATTCCATCTTTGATGAGGCCATCTATGCCAAACCTTAGCTTCTCACAACCATTACTAGCTGTTTTGCACAATTCACAGCAGGCCCCATATCCTGGGAACACTTGGCATCTTAAAAGTTGAACTTTGACTTCAGCCAGTGGTGTTTGAATCTATGCAACATTATCAATTAGTGTAGATGGTTGGTCCTCTTTTATGGCATTAATCCTGGGCCCACCATGATTGGGCATAGGACTTCTGTTAACATTCGGAGGAGGTGCGAAATTGAGAGCTTTGGAGTCAACCAGATCTTGAACCTTCATTTGTAAGGCTCTGCATTTCTCAGTATTGTGACCAGGTGCGTTGGAGTGAAAGGCACACCTGGCATTAGCATCATAATTCTTTGGGAGATTGAGGGGATCTGGAGGTGCCAACGTCCTTAACTCAACTAGGTTAAGCTTCAGGAGTTGTGGCAATAAGGCAGCATAAGGCATAGGGATAGGATCAATCACCCTATTTGCTTGAGATGGCCTCTGTTGAAAGGGGCACTGCTGTTGGTTGCTATTGTTGTTGTTGTAAGTTCTTTGTTGCAGAAAATGAGATTGTTGTTGATAGTGATGTTGTTGTTGAAGATATGATGGTTGTTGTGGAACTGGAGCCGGGATGGTAACAGCTGCTACTGACCTGTGAGAATACTGGGGTCTGCCCCTTCTTGTATGAATAGCATTTGTTTCACCCGCCCTTCGGGGTCCTGTAAAAGGTTTTCTGGGGTTGCTGGAGGAACTTGCACCATTGTCAGAGATTTTGCCCATCTTCAAAAGACTTTCAAATCTCTCGCCAGCTATAACTACATCGGCAAAACTGGTAGAGGAGAAAGCAACAATTCTATCAATATAAGTTCCTTGCAAAGTGTTCATAAACATGTCAGCCATTTCTCTTTCCGACATGGGTGGCTGGACAGCAGCAGCAAGCTGTCTCCACCTCTGAGCATAATCCTAAAAGCTCTCCCTTGAAGACTGAGACATGCCCATTAGAAGAGTTCTATTGGGGGCTATGTCTAGGTTGTACTGGTATTGCCGGATGAAAGCCTCAGCCAAGTCTTTCCAACATCTTATAGTGGCCCTTGTCAGATGTGAATACCATTATCTTGATGCTCCAGTTAGGCTGTCCTCAAAATAGAATATCCATAACTTCTCATCCATGGTATAAGCCTTGAGTCTTCCCAAGAAAGATTGCAGATGAGTACGCAGGCATGAGGTACCATTATATTTCTCAAAGCATGGGGGTTTGAATTTGTGGGGAATCCTCACCCTATCTACCAGCCCCATATCCATTACGTCGAAGCCTAAAGAGTTCTGAGATTCCAAAGACCTTAACTTTTCAGCAATCTCATCCAGTCTTCTGTCATATACCTCATCTCCAACCCCAATAACAGTGAATTGTTCTTCTTGGGGATCCTCTTGCAGGATTCTGCCCCCAACAGTATTACCTTGAACATTCCTCGGGAAGTTAACATCTGGATTCAAGTGGGGCCATACTCTGGTGGGTCAATACGAGGCTGCCCGCGTTCATTATTGCTAGTCCCTCCTGTCCCAAGGTGGGGCTCTTCAGGTGTCTATCTTTCTACCAGCTCTCTCAACCTTTCTTGACTCTAGGATAAGCCAGTCATCACAGCTATAAACTGAGACATTTGGTTTCTCATCTCGACCCTTTCGTTTGCCATCTGATTTCTCACTTCAGTCAGGTCCTGCTGTACCTGATCCATCTGAATGCCTGGAAGGTTGTTACGCGTAGGGTACCGGTGTGTGCGGTTGACAAGGAACACCCTGTGACGAGCAATGTTTCCTGAGATCACAACAAAGTTAGGAACAAGAATAATAACAAAAACCTACAAAACAAAGACAAAGTTAGTATGCAATGCAGTATGCTTATTTGTTTTCCAAGGTATCCGGTTTGGTTCTTGGTTTTGACCTTTCCAGACCTCAAGGAAGATGTTTGATGTTGTTGAGAAAAGAAGCCCAATGAAAACAAACTAAATATATTACAAATGATAGAAAATACATAGTCTGTTTACAAAACATGCCCCTAGTGGGTCAAAAATACAACAAAAGGAAAAGTACATCAAAAGGAAAGAACAACAAGCAAAGACGAATCAGACATCCAATCCATAATCATCTTCCCTAACCTCCTTCAGGAGTGCCTCAGTCACTGGACCAGCCGGGTGCTCTGTAATGGTCCTAATGAGGAGGTTCCTAGTAGCAATGGCAGTAGTCAGCTTCTTATGTCTGTCCTGATCTTTGGATCTCTTTAACCCTGCTCTAAGCTTCAATTCTGATATCTCCTTCTGAGCTGCCAACAAAGCTTCCTGCTGCTTCTTCTCAATGGCCTCTAACTGATCAATCTTGGCCTGAGTCCTCTGGTCTTCTTGTGCACGGGCTTCGATGATCCTGATCCACCTAGCCTGACTCTCTTCCAGATAGTGCTCAGCCCTAGCTTTCTGAATCTTGGCCTCTTTACAGGCATTCTTCAATATCTGTTCCCCAGCTCTTGCTTTTCTTATGTAGTCATCTATTCTCTCGATCTTGGTAAGATGCTCAGTCTTGAGTCTTTCCAATCTTTCAATGTTTAGGCGACCATCATTTCTTTCCCAAAGAGTCTTCTTCAGGGCTTCAGACAGCTGATTATTCCTCTCTTTCAGCTTCTCAAACTCCTCCAGGCTAACTGTTGCTGCCGGCTGTACTGTAGATGGTCCAGGTGTGTCTTCCAAGGTGAAAGGCATTCTGGTAATCTGAGCTCTAGTACGGGACCAATCCGAGTACTGAGCTGAAGCAACATTATTACATCTTCCAAGAATAACTATCCCCTTTGTCTGGATGTTATCCCAAGCCCATACAGCTTGCCTGACAACAGCTGGATTAGATTGCACTTCACAGTATAGGGTCTCAGCTAAATCCTGTCCTCTGGGTGGGTGAACCAAGGCATATCCCAATTGTCTCTTAAACAGTAAAGGGTTGTAATTGATGCAACCTTTTACTCCTATTAGAGGCACATTAGGGTACTGCCCACAGATGGTGATAATCTCTTTGCCCTTGGTGCTCTGGGTGCACCATCTGATATCATCTGAAGTTAAGGCAATGAACCTCTTGGCCCAATTCCTCTGTTGATGTGGGTTCAAGAAAGCATCTGATTTAGGCAGGTCCTGAGTAGCCAAGAATAAAACAAGGGAGCACAACATCTGACCAACTTCCCCCTTTGTTTTTCATTCCTTTGATGGATGGAGTAGTAAAAATCCCCTAACAATATAGGCACTGGGTTCCTCAGAAGAAACAAATGGATGGCATTCTTACTGACAAATTTAGGCTCATCTGCAAACAATATAGCCCCATATATGTTGAGGGCTAAAAGTGCACAGACAGCCCTCCATTCTCCCAATGAAGCCTTCAGGATGGCCTGAGAAACCAAGAAGTCCAGATGTAAGCCAGGAATCCCAGCTTTTGTTGTCATATTTTTCTCAATAAGGGCAGGCTCCAAGTACAATGCCCTTGCTATCTCTTCACTTCTGGGAGCAATCATCTCTGGGTTAAAGGGAATCCCTCCTCTGATAGGTACTCCAATCAACAAAGAAAACTCCTCCAACAGAGGTCCCATCTGAAAGTCAGGAAAGGTGAAACATCTCAAGGTGGGTCATATAACTGTAAGCATGTGTGGATCATGCTTCTCGGAGAAGAATCAAGATCCATAACCATATCCAAGATACCCCCATAGTGCTCTCTAAACAGTGGGATGTGGTCAGGGGTGATGAGTGACTAGACCTGCCTGATACCAGTCAATACAGGCTCAAAAAAGTGATAAGATATGTTGCTCTTCCTGGGAGTAGCCATGAGTGCTGCTGAAGAAGCTGAAGACAAATGATGATGAAGATCACAAACTGAGAAGCTAGAAGCAGGTCTCTGACAGACTGATGCAGGTGGTGATGGAGATGACTGAAGCAGATGCTGAAGAAGACAGCTGAAGCAGAGGTCTAAGCAGAAGAAGGGGTCAAAACCAAAACCAAGATACAATGAGGTGGATACCCTGAAAAGCAAATAAACAAATGTCAAATGATGCAATGATGATATATGCAAATGATATGCAAGGGTTATGATCAAGAGATGGATCTGATTATATGTCTTGATATAAGGCCCATGTATGTTCCAAGGTCTATGGAGGCTCAGAAATCCAGTAACCAGGGTGGGGGACTCAAATAAAGAGTCAAATGTCCAGGGTTAATCAAAAGAACTTGTCCAAAGTGGAGTACTCTTAAACAAAACAATAACAGGGTATGATGTGGCCAAGGGTTCCTACAAACCTGTAAACAGCCCAAGCCCCTCACAGGTAATGTTCTAGAACAAGGATCCTTGGACTTGGATCAGTTATGAGAAGTGTAAACACTTCTAACCCGGAGGTACAGTGTTTACAATAACCATAAAAGATCCTCTTCTAATTCACCTCAGCTTCTGAAGGTCATAATAAAGGTCATCCAGACTTAGCAGGCTTCCCAGATAGCACTAGTACTACAGGAAATCTGTAGCACAGAGTTCTCAAGAAGAAACCCATATCTGAACCGTGTTTCATATTCCCGCACCAGACCGAAATGGAATGGGAAAGAACATGAACCACTCTAGCCTAGGTGTCACTCAGGTCCCAGGTATAGGACCTTAAACTCTCAATGGAACCCCACCCACCAAAACAGAAAACCAGATCCATCAATGACAGTATGAAATATGCATAAGACTGTAAAGAAAGCAAATAAATAAAGCTGTACATAAAGCAATAAATAAAGCAAAATAAATAAACACACATAGCACATAACACCCCAGTAAACACAAATCAAACAAGCGCTAGGAGGAACCCACAAAAAGAACCAGAAGCCCTGGTTGTAGTATCAGGGTCCCCAGCAGAGTCGCCAAGCTATCGTTCCCACCAAATGACACCCGGTCAAGAGGGGTACAGACGCGAACAGTCGGTGAAAGAGAGAACACAAGGGTGAATTGAAAAGAGTCGCCAGCTAGGCATTTTTATCCCGAAGGAAAGGTAATGCTGCATAAACCTAAGAAAAGATGGATAAGACGGTCGCGAACCAGAGATACTAAGAAAGGGGGTTGATTACAACCTGGGAAGGTATTAGCACCCAAATTGTCCGCCGTACTCGACGGGATCCACGCTTAAAAGATTTGTGCTTAAAGGGGTAGTGTCAGTGCTATTCTGTGTGCAAAAGCTGTAAAAGAAAACAAGTGTCAGTGCTGGAAAGAAGTGTGAAGTTAAATGAAGGAGTGTCAGTGCAAGGAAGGAATGAAATGCTCAAGACAATGAGGCTTAAAGAATAATGCTGGAAGATGGGGAATATACAGAGACTTTTGTTCGATAACTGTTAAGTTATGCCTACGTATCCTCTCGTGCAATGAGGAAGTCAGAACACCGTAGTTCGACTCAAAGAGACTGAAAGATAAATTGACTTGTGAACTGCTTACTTGTCTATGCTCAAGTGTATGACCTGTCTGGCTCAGGTGCAAACTGTCTTGCATTAGACGGAAGAAGCAAGTTCCTGTTTATGAGTGAATGAGATGAGAAAAGAATCCCGGAGGAGACGATTATTGTTTGTTTTTGGTGCTTTCAATCTTTTATTGCTTTTTGGAGTTTGTCATAAGAAAATGAGCTTAAGCCTAAACCAAGGGTTAGTAAACTCATCACATCTTCCCTCTGATTAGGGGTAATGAGAATACCTTAAGCATGAAGTAAACACCTCACACTTAATCACCATGGTGTAGGATTAAGATCATCATCCTACTTGCATTTATTTAGATGTTTTTTGGAGTTTTTTGTTTAGTGTTAAGTAATGAGTTTAAGCCATAATCAGGGATCTAATGGACCCATTACACCATCCTAATAGAAGGATGATAGATGAGAACATTTAGGCTGAGAAAGGCTCCTCAACTTAATCCATGGTTAGGGATTAACCTCATGACATAACAAAGTCTTTATTAAAGTGGATTTTAGTTAATGGTAAGATTAAGAAATGGATTTTATGGTTTGTAAGACAACTTGAGGGGGACTTGTCCATTAACACTAGGGTTATTCCTTCTTAACCAATTAAGGAAGAATTAGAACCCTAATGCAAGGCCCAAGTTACAAGCTTGATGTCTTAGTGATTATTAGGTGGATTGATTAAAGGGCTTAAACACATTAATGGTTTAACACTTAGGATTAAAGTTATACACTCCATCCTAATAGAAGGATGCAGGCATAAGCTTAATCACAAAGCCTTAAAACCTTTAAGGTTTGGTCCTTGATTAAGAGGTGGGAAGAGAAGACACAAAGATGACACAAAGGTAAAACTAATGGGGGACTAATAAAACCCTAATTATGATCATTCTTGGGTATTCCTTGGGTTTATGAGGCTTGCAAGAGATCTTCAAGGAAAAGCCACCAAGGAAGAAGAAAGATAGAAGGAGGAGAAGCAGAAAGAAGCAAGACAACTTACTTCAATTAAGAAGATAAGTTGCTTGAAGAAAGAAGATGAGGAGGGGACATGAATGAGCAAGCTCACTCTAATACACAAGTAAAATGCAGCAATGAATGCATAAGAGAGGTGAGAAGAGATTGTGAGAAGTGAAGGCAAATTTACTTCTCAAACACTTACCACCTGAAAAGTTAGCAAAAGGAAATGAAATGAAATAAAAATGGAATGAAATGCAAAGATGAATACCAAAATCAGAAGCATGTTCATGATGCTAATGATGCAAAGAAATGATGCAAATGTATGTCATGAGATGAAAAAGATCATACAAAGGATGGGAATGCAAATGAAGCATATAAGAAGCATGAAAGTTCATGAATGCTCATGAAATGAAATGAAAGCAAAACATGGCAAATGGATGATACAATGATCAAACATGATTCTAATGTGTCCTAAGATGTCTTATATGTCACGTGGATGCACAAAATGTCATGGCCAGTTCATGTATGCAAGCTTATACAAGATGGATGCAAAATGAGATGCAAAATTAGAGTTATATGAACATGTGAGATGCAAAACTCAAAAACAGAAGCAAATGATAAGATAAAAAATTGAAAATGAACTCAAAGGAACCCTAAACCTATACTAGTTCACTATCCAAAGGGGGAGGTCAGAAGCTAAAGCTAAAGGAAGTTATGAATTTCCTAAGTTTCTAGGGTTTTAAAGGTGATATTGAGGATAAAATGCCAAACAAATTGAAAATGAAAGATAAAAATGGAACACAAATGTTTTAAGATGCTTGAAACCATGTATAGCACAATGCAAAAAGAATCATTCACAAACTCAACTTGGATCAAAAGTTATGAATTTTTGAAGTTAGGGTTAAAAATATGCAAATTTAAGAACCCTAATTCACTTGAAAATTGTCAAAGTATGATTAAAACCAAAAAGAAATTTGTGTGGTGAGTTTGTAAATGTTTCTAAATGTTTGAAAATGTTCTCTGAATTTTTGTGTGATTTTTAAATACCTAAATGTATTTTTAATTAATTAATTCTCATTAACTAATTAAAAATAACATTTAAATGATTTAAAACTATTTTTTTAATGCTAAAAATAAAAGTTAAAATATTTTTGGGTTCTGAAAATTAATAAAAGGTTGGATAAAAAATTTCAGAATTTTTTGATGTTTTTTCCTATTTTTAAAAATTCGTACAAATTAAATGGAAATAAATTAAATAAAAATTAATTAAAGGGAAAGTATGCAGAATGGAGAGCTGAGATTGAAACTGAGTTTGAAAGGGTTGACTGAGTGCCACATCCAATGGCCCAAATTCAAATCTGACTAAACTTAATTAATTAAATATTAATCCTATAATTAAAACTAAACACAAGATCCAGATCACACAAACACGCGCGGGAAGCTCAATCCAAGGGTCTAGATTCAAATACGAAGCCCTAACCCTAATTAGCCTTAATTACTTTCAGGTGGCCGGAAATGACCTCCGGTCATCTTCTCCGGCCACATCTCCCCTGAGAATTTTGCAACTTACTCCCTAGGCCAATTCTGGAGCTCTAAAGCTCCAGATTCGTTCCTTTCACTCCCCTAAACCCAAATCCATACTCAAACAAAATTTATTTCCAGCCATTAACAAGATTCAAATCAAAGAACAAAAAATGCAAAACTTTCAGACAAACCATACATCCTCATTTCTTCACTATTTTCAATAATTCAAAGTTCATTACACTCAGGGGATCAAACTTAACCATTTAAGAACTTAAAACAAAGGTTCTGGAAAAATGTTTTCACATGGCTACCTGAGATGAAGCTTTCAACCCTGGAGCTTTCAGGCTGCTTCTTTGCTTCAAAACGCCTCCAATGACCTCCCTGGAGAAGCTTTGAAGCTTTGCTGAAGTGTTTGTGACCTCCTTTTGAAGTTTGATGAAGTTCAGTTCAAAGGGGGCAAAAATCGTGTTTTGTGTATGGTGGCTTTTAGGGCAAAGTGAAGGGTGAGAAATGCTCAGTGATTGATGTTGAGGTGAATGGTGGTGTTGGTTTGAAGAATGAATGGCTGAGTTGTGTGTTTCGATAGAAAATGCAAAGAGGGAGGTTTTTGTGAATGCTGAGTTATGGGAGAGTTCAGGCTTGCTTCTTGTTATGTTTGGCTTGCTTTTGATTAGTATAAGGTAATGTGATTGGTCAGAAAGTTGGTAATGGCATAGTGTGATTGGTATGGTGCAAAATGCAAAAAGTCAAGGTTTGTTGTCCTTTGAGGTATGGGTTGTTTCAGGCCAAGGACAAGGGGTTGTATGACGCAACATGATTCAAGGATAGCCATGGAATACAATTTGTGACAATTCAGCAAGTTTGAGAGGAGTTGTGGGAGGTTTTGCAATTTTGGCAAAGTTTGGCCCTTTCTTGATTTCTACATGTACAAGTCATGGAAATGTGAAATTCTTTGGGCAATTCTGAGTGTTAGGCATTGCATTATGATGTTATGATGTGTAGAAGTCCATTTGAAGTCATAAAATAGCTTGGCATGAGGTTTTGCAAAAATCCCTCTTTGGCATGAAACATGAAATTATGTGATTTTTGCCAACTTTGGAAAGCCATAACTTGAGTTCCAAAATGAATTAGATCTTGTTCTTGTACTTTTTGAAAAGGGAATGATCCAATCTACAACTTTCATGACCAACAATTTTTCATTTGAAGCATTTTTGGTTAGGAAAGAGGAGGTTGAAAAACTTTCCCAAAATGGAAAGTTTACATTACAAGTCATTTCCATATTTGGAAACTTTTGGTTTAGCCCACTTTTCTTCAAATTTGTGAACTTCTAAGCACTTCAATGATTAAATAAAGACCATATAACTTCATTTTGATGAAAAATCCACTTTGGTTCCATGTTGGGGGGCCTCAGATGCCCTGATTTGGCTCTGACTTGCTCAAGAAGTTATCCAGTGATCAGATGACTTCCACAATGAATTTTTCCATCAAACTTGGTATGTATGATCCTTATAACATATTGAGACCAATAGAAACAAGAATGACCAAAAAATTTGGAGTTATGGCCTCTGAAACCAAAACCCTAATTTTAGGTCATCTGTGCAATTAAACCTGGCTCTGCTTCCATGCCTTGCCAGTTCTTGTGATTCTTTGACTTCCTTGACCTTTGGAGGATATAATATGATGATTGAACATACATAGACCATCTTTAGATGATTGAAGACCTTTGGAGTGGCTGAGATGGCTCATGGATTGCTTAGATCACAAACCCTAGATGCAGATGACTTTGAACCAATGCAGTGAAGCAAAAATGCAATATGAGATGATTTGATTGAACAGATGCAAATGAACAGATCACAAGCCATGGTGTGAACTTAGTGAGGGAAAATTTGGGGTGTTTACACTGCTGTAACGGTAAAATCGTGAGTGTAAGTTATTGATTAACTTAACTCGATATACACAGAGTTGCCACCGTGCTTTTATTTATTTCCAAATGGAAAAAGATAAAAGAACGAATATAAACCTAGGAATCTAAAAGCAAAAGCTAAAAGAAACAAACAGAGAACGGGTAAGGGGATTGGTTACAAATCGGGAAGGTTTTACGCACCCGACTCGTCCGTGGTACTCCACGGGAGCCCTTTGAAATATTTAATGCTTTTTGGTTTGAAATTGGTTTGCTTGAAAATGATTGAAGGGATGAGGAGAAGAATGTTTTTTAAGATTTTGTGTTTGATGAGGTTTTAACGCCTCATGCCTACGTACCCACAAAGTGCAATGCGAGATCAAAACCTCGTAGTTCGTGGTACAAAATTCGAAAAGAAACAATGTGTTGCATTAATTTTAAAATGTAGAGATAAGTCATCATTCTTTAGAGAATAATTCCGCTAGAAAGAATGAATCATATCTAAACATATGAAAAGAAAAGTGCACAAAGGCACAAAAACAATTGAGTGAGTTTGGGATTTTTTAAAGTATGTAAGAAAAGATTTCAATATATTTACATGGATTAACATTTATTTAAGAAAGATAAAGTGAAAAAAAATTAAAATCGCTTGACCTAAGTCAAGGTTTGATTGCAAAAGCATTTGAAGTTTGAAAACAAAGAAGATTTTTGAAATAGGGAGAAGATTTGAAAATCTAAGAATGGGAAGGAGATGAAGGGACTATCCTAATACTTGAATTAAAAGTTAAGAGAAGAGCGATCAAACCAAATTTGCATATTTCTTCAAGGTAACCGGAATTCCATCTTCAAAGACCAATGAAATAACTTGAGGCCAAAGTTTCCAATCCATCACAACTTGAGCAAGGGTAGAGATCCTAAAATCTAAGTCCATACTCCAAAGCTAAAGATAGTAACCATAGTCCGAAATTAAAGTCACCAATCTTTTTAATGTTTAATCCTTTATTAGTGTTTTGGTATCCAAATGGACAAAATGAAAATCACAAGCAACAATATAAACATAAACAATATGATATATGATATAATATGATAAAGCATAATAAAGAGATAAGGAACGAGAAATTGAAATAAAAGGATAAGGTGCGAGAGATTAAATTTAAATGGATTATTATATTCACATTATTATAATATTTACATATTAAGTGGTATGATGAACTTAATCAAGCACAACCACGAAAACAATAATAAAATCGAGGCAACCGGATCCAAGTGGATCTTATTCCGAATCGGGACAACTTTAGATCTATGTTAAGCAATCGTCGAGTAATTTACGAAGTAATTACCCTACAAATGAGGTCGGCCACCACTAATCAAAGTGGAAAATATTTGTGCTAATACATGTTAGAGAAACGATATTATGAATCGTTCTCCGAAAACATGTCGCACTAAAAGAAAGAGAACGGTCTAATCTTAATCGAGATTTTCGTTGAATTTATCGAAAGCAACCTATCACGATCTCAAAGTATGGAGAATGATCCAAATGATCATTCATCCATAGATTTGAAATAATGAAGATTAAACCTAATCGAAATTCAACAATCACGAATCGGAGATTGTCATCGATCAAAAATAAAAGATGAAGAAAAATGGATCTAAAAATAGATCCAAAAAAGAATTAAAATATTTTTTAAATCTTTTTCTAAAATCTCTTTTCTAAAATATTTCTGAAATATTTTTCAAAATATTTTCCTAAAACATATTCTATAAAACTCCTATATTAAAAATAAATTGAAACCAAAGCATTAATGAAAAAGGAACAGAACTAAAGAAATACAAAAAAGAAAAAAGAAGAGAAATGGGAGGGGGACACGCATGGCAAGGATGGTGGATAGAAATAAGATCCAAATGGATCTAGGCCCAAACCACTTCACATTTTTTATTAAAAATTAAATGAAAACCAAATTATAAAAACAAATGGAAAAAAAAACAGAAACAGAAGAAAATAGATCTTCTTCTTCTTCGCGGAACCAGGGCGACAGAAAGAACAAATCAAGTTCCTCTTCTCCTTCGTAAAACCAGGGCAAAGCATAATTCATCCCAAGAGCAATACGATTTCAAAAATCAACATCATTCCTCACTGTTAATTTCGAAGCCACGCTCTTCTTCTTCTCAAAATCGCAGAACTCTCTCTTTCTTTCTTCTTCGTTTCGGTTTTCTCTTTTTAATTTGTGATGTGTTGGTTGTTTGAAGGAAAATTCAAAAAATTTGAAAAGATGATTTGAGATTGGTTGGTTTTTGATTTGGACAGGGTTTTTGGAGGCTTTCTGAAGCTTGATTTTGGAAGGAGGGAAGGCTTCCTTTTATAGATGGAAAGAGAAGAAAGCTTGATGCCGTTTTGTAAAAATTGGGGTTGCGTTTTGGGCTGAATGCGGAAGGCGTTTTGCTCGTGTGCTGTGCGTTTTGTTCTGTTTGAATGCGTTTTGATTTATGCGTTTTCAGGTGGGTTCTGCGTGTTAGGCTTGCGTTTGAGCTGGGCGTGAAGCTGCGGGAGGCTTGGAAATGTTTGTCGTGCGTGATGAATTGAAGCTGGTACTTGTTTGGCTTGTGGCTACTTTGGTACGTGAGGCACGCGTTTGAAGGGCTTGATGATGCGTGACGTTTGCTTGTTGCTTTTGGTTCGCGTACGGAATTGCTTGAAGCTGGCTGGAAATTGAACTTGTTTTTGTTGTTGTACGGCTTGGTGTTTAGGAAATGTTTTGGAAGCTCACGCGTGTGGCTTGTTAGCTGGTATTTCTTCGGATTGTTTCGGCTTGTTGTTATTTTGCTTTGGGAAGCTGATGGGAAGGCTTGAGTTGTGTCGTATGGCATGAAGTGATGCGGCTTTGAGGCTTGTGCTGCTGGCAGAAGTGTGAGGAATGTGTGATGTCTGCTTGCACACTTTGGCTTAGAGTTGATGTTGTGGGCCTGGCTTTGAAGTGCTGGCATGAGAGTGATTTGTTGATGTGAATGAGAGGCTTGGTGCATGGATTTTTGTTATTTATTTTTTGTTGTAAAAAAAAACTTAAATATAAAATGGGTTTTCTGTATTTGCTTTTTTTTATAATGACTTTTTTTTTTGGATGATAGGTTGTAACAAGAAAATGGGCCTATTAAAAAATGTTGATAAAAGTATAAGAAAAGAAAAAAATAATGGATATAGAAATGGGATATAAAAATGAAAAAAAAATTGGAAAATTGTTAGAATAATGATTTGGATGATTGAACTAAAAAACGGATAATCGAAAAAAATGGAAAAAGTGGTTGTTGAATAATAATGAGTAATGGTTAAAAAAATGAATAGAGATGGATAATCGGGTAATTGAACTAAAAAATGGTTATTGAAGATTTGGATAAGATGGTTTAATCAAGAAATGGATAATGGATGGAATTTGGTTTTCAAGCCCACAACCAATCTTGATTGATTTTTTTTTACAAACCACTTGATTAAATGAACACAGCTATCGCGAAACCACTGTACAATCCACAACTCAAGCCAACTATCATCTGGAACTTGTCTGATTACTTCCTTGATAAACTGAATCCATACTGAGGAAAATAAATCCTCAGATGAATCACTGATGAATCAGACCAGACTTCACTCGCAACACTTCTTGATAATCTGATGACTTTTGTACACAGCACAACTTGAATCTTTGAACACACACAGTCTAAACCACTGGCACACACAACTGGCATTCGAAACAATTTTTTTTGATAGTTTGACTAAATTAGGTCAAACATCCATTTGGATCGAATTGTGACTGAACAACCGCATCTGAATGAAGTTACTGTCTTATCTTCGCAAACCTGCAACACAGAGAAGAAGAAGAACACTGCAACATATTTTTTTTTTGGTATTTTGGTTAGAAATCAGTAAATATAAACAAATATAAAGAAGTAAAAAAACAATGGTGATCCCCTGCGAAGCATAAACCCTTCATCTGAGCAGAAACTCGAAAGCCAGTGCGATCTTGTTTGTATGCAAAATGCAAATGATATGCGAAGAAATCTTAGGGCAAAAATTAGGGTGTTACAGCTGCCCCTATTTAAGTTTCTTCAATCCGGAGAAATGAAGATTGACATCTTCGTCTCTACAAGATGGGAGAGACTTAAATACAGAAAACCCAATTTTTGTATTAAGAGAACAAGATATGAGATGAATATGATATGCAAACCCAAGATCTCTGTGGGGGAAATATGACCACCAGAGGAAAACCAAAAACTTGGGGACTCAGGAGAAAATCCCGCTGGGGAAACAACAGACAACGAAAGAGTCACCAGGAAAATAAATCACTGGATAACAGACTCCACTTGGGAGAAGATATGATATAATCAAGATATCAGATTCAACAAGGGAAAATAGACACCTTGCCAGGAATATCAATCAAGCAAAGTATTCGAGTCCAGAAATGGAGAAATACTAAGTTGGAAAAGAATCATCAACTACCTGATTACTGGGTAGGAAAAACAACAGACTCGACTATAAATTTACTGGATAGGAGCAAAATATAGAGGGATAACCTCAATTTCCTTATTACTGGGTAAGAAATATAAAAGACTCGACTATCGATTTACTGGATAGGAGTAAAATAAAGAGGAATAACCTCCACTACCTTTTTACTGGGCAGAGAAAAAAAAAATCTCAACTACCTGATTTACTGGGTAGAGAATATAAAGGGCTCAACTATCGATTTACTGGATAGGAGTATGATCAACTACCTGATTTACTGGGTAGGAACTCAATCAAAGGGAAACAGCTTCTAGTACCTTTTTACTGGGTAAGAAGAAAATATCTGATTCTATCACCCTTTTACTGGGTAAGAGGAAAATATCTCGACTACCGGATTTACTGGGTAGAAAAATTCTCAACTAACTGATTTACTGGGTATGAGCTTAAGCAAAGGAAAACAACCTCTATTACCTTTTTATTGGGTAAGAGGAAGAAATCTCGACTACCGAATTTACTGGGTAGGAGTACAAGTAAAAGAACTTGATCAATTTTGTAATATTACCCACTATCGATTACTGATAGCTTAATTCCAAAGTAATATACTCAAGCTGGAGAAAATATTGCCCACTATCACACAATGATAGCTTAATTCCAAAGCAATATTACTCGCAAAAGGGGACCAAAGTTCAATCCAAGAACAAATTGGAGAGAAACGGTCAAACAAAACTCATCCCAAGGAGGAAATATCTCGACTGGGGAAAATTCCATCCAGATAATAAACTGGGGAGGAAGCTGAATCAAAATCATCCACGAGAAACAAGCTCTGTGGGGAATTGGAAAGGATTAACACTTTCTGCTTAATGGTTGACACTCTAAACTTGAGAGGAAGACAACACACACACTCTGTGGGGAAAATCCACACCAAAGAGAAGATAACAATGATAAATGCAAGGCAAGCAAACGATGTTATGCTTATGCGTATGAATATGCTTATGAATATGCTGACAAAACAGACATAAAGATAAGAAATGGGTGACATGAACACCACAACAACCAGATACTCGGTTAATCCCAAGGCAACAATGCAGGGAAACATGCTGGAGATTCAACTTGAAATCTTGCAGGGGACTGTCATAAACCATCCAAGGAATAAAGTCCTACTACAAGGCTTAAATCATGATGAGACAGCATCTGCTAGGAATATCATCCTGCTGAGGAAAGGTAATAATCTGCTAAGGATGGAAGTATTCTTGATAAAATCAAACTTCACGAGGAATAACTGTCATACTACTCCTGCTCCACTTGGGGATAGAGTGCAAGACCTGTTGAAAATCAAATAGGAACCTGCTGGAAATCAACACATGCAGACCTATTGGGGATCCATATAGGGATATCAGAAGTTAACATCATAGCCAAAACACAGTTACGAGGGATTTTAAATCTATACCCACCATCAGGTAAAAGAAAACCTCTAAACTGACTGCTATATCAATACTTCTATATTCAAGGATGCAAATAAAACAAGCTGAGGAACAAGAGCTCAGCTGGGGATTCTTAAAAATATTCTTTCCAACAACTCTTCTGGGGAATACATACAATCTACATTCATGATTATTGTTGGGGAACGAAACATCATTAACATCATCCCGTCAAGACTATTCAAGAACTTCACATGGACACAACCGAATCAAACCCTGCTTTGAGAAAGACGAGTTACACACATCCAGACTTTACCATTCTTGGAGGCACTATTGATATCCTCTCTTTGTTCATATATCAAAAGAAAGATGTTTTTAAAATCTTCAAAAATTAAATTTATTAAATTTGTTTCAAAAATCATCATCAACAATAAATTGAAATTTTGTAAACAGAAACAATGTAAAGAATTGCAAACAATTGGATAAAAGCTCAAATTCATTGATAAAATGGTAGTCAGCAAATGGCATGACTCCATGGATCATTACAAGTTTGAAAAATGGTAAATACATGGAAAAGGGCTACATTGAGATACAATGATC
Organism: Lathyrus aphaca; assembly: GCA_963966055.1. Taxonomy (NCBI): domain Eukaryota; kingdom Viridiplantae; phylum Streptophyta; class Magnoliopsida; order Fabales; family Fabaceae; genus Lathyrus; species Lathyrus aphaca. The sequence continues at coordinate 37,446,137 of OZ014520.1, forward strand.
ACTATTCTCCCTATCAACTTTGAACTCCACTGTGTCTAAAACTTCAGTCAAGGATGAGTGAATAAGAATCTTTGATGTGAAATTCTTCTGAGGGATAGAATCTGAAATCCTCGGTTGCTACAAGTGATCCAGTCTGTCGACACAGTTACTTGAAATGATCCCTAACTTTTGCCTAGATTTCCCTTTCGGGTTGTCAATCTATCGGGATAATTATTTCTGTTTATGTCTCTAATTTTTTCCTGGACCGCCCTTTCGGGTTTTCAATCCACCGAGACGCTCATTTTTGCCTAAGCCGCCCTTTCGGGTTTTCAACTTAGCGAGCTGTTCTTTTATTTTTTAGGCGAAGTATTTCTTGACTGCATCTGCATTCACAGGACGAGTGATCTCCTCACCATCCATAGTTGCAAGAATTAATGAACCACCAGAGAAGGCTTTCTTAACAACATATGGGCCATCATAGTTCGGAGTCCACTTGCCCCGAGAATCTTTAAGGAAAGACTGAATCTTTTTGAGCACGAGGTCGCCTTCTCTGAATACACGAGGTTTGACCTTCTTGTCAAAAGCCTTCTTCATTCTTTGCTGGTACAACCGACCATGACACAAAGCTGTTATTCTCTTTCCTCAATCAAATTCAACTGATCAAATCTACTTTGACACCATTCAGCCTCAGTCAACTTGGCTTCCATCAGAACTTTCATTGATGGGATCTCAACTTCAACGGGGAGCACTGCTTCTGTACCATAAACAAGTGAGAAAGGGGTTGCCCCTGTTGAAGTGCGGACAGATGTAATATACCCATGCAAAGCAAAAGGGAGCATCTCATGCCAGTCCTTGTACGTCACAACCATCTTCTGAATGATCTTCTTAATGTTCTTGTTCGTAACTTCAACAACCCCATTCATCTTCGGTCTATAAGGAGAGGAATTATGGTGTTGAATCTTGAACTCTTCACAAAGCTCTTTCATCATCTTATTATTCAAGTTCGAACCATTATCAGTAATGATTCTATTCGGAACACCATATCTGCAGATAATGTTATTCTTGATAAACCGAACCACAACTTGCTTGGTCACATTAACATACGATGCCGCTTCAACCCACTTGATGAAGTAGTCAATTTCCACATGAATAAAACGATGTCCATTCGAAGCCTTAGGTTCAATCATGCCAATCATATCAATTCCCCACATAGAGAAAGGCCATGGGGAAGAAATCACATTGAGATAAGTTGGTGGCACATGAATCTTATCAGCATACACTTGACACTTATGGCACTTTTTCACATACTTGCAACAATCAGATTCCATTGTCAGCCAATAGTAACCTGCTCTCAACATCATTTTAGCGAAAAAATCCTTCATGAATTTCTTTCATTAACATGTCTGCTTCGTGTCTATCCACGCATCTGAGCAAGACCATGTCAAAATTTCTCTTATAAAGCACATTTCCATTCAAGAAGAAATTTCCTGCCAATCTCCTCAAAGTCCTCTTATCTTTATCGGATGCCCCAAGTGGGTATTCTTGACTCTGGAGGAAACATTTAATATCATGATACCACGACTTGTCATCATGGACCTCTTCAACTGCAAACACATGAGCTGGTCTTTCAAGTCGCATCACACTGATCATGGGAACATCATTCCACTGGTGCACCTTTATCATAGAAGCTATAGTTGCTAAAGCATCCACCATCTGATTCTCATCACGAGGAACATAATGAAACTCAACTTTAGTGAAGAAAGTTGATATCTTCCTGGCATAATCTCTATAAGGGATCAAGTGGGGTTGATGAGTTACCCACGTACCCTGGATCTGATTAATTACCAAGGCAGAATCTCCATACACATCAAGATGCTTAATCCTCAAATCAATAGCTTCTTCAAGACCCATAATGCAGGCTTCATACTCAGCCTCATTATTGGTACAAGGAAAAGTCAACCTCGCGGCAAAAGGAATATGTGAACCATGGGGAGTAACGATCATTGCCCCAATTCCTCTTCCGCGTGCATTCACAGCACTATCAAAAACTAAACCCCATCGAGATCCAGGCTCTGGCCCTTCCTCAATCAAAGGTTCATCACAATCTTTCGCTTTCAAAAACATCACATCCTCATCTAGAAAATCAAACTTGATTGGTTGGTAATCATCAATCAGTCGATGTGCCAAATGGTCAGCCAAGATACTACCTTTTATAGCTTTTTGAGCTCGGTACTCGATATCATATTCTGACAACAACATTTGCCAACGAGCAATCCTCCCAGTTAAAGCAGGCTTTTCAAAGATATACTTGATTGGATCCATTTTAGAGATCAACCAAGTTGTATGATTCAGCATATACTGGCGAAGACGCTTTACAGCCCAAGCTAAGGCACAACAAGTTTTTTCAAGCATGGAATACCGAGACTCACAATCAGTGAATTTCTTACTCAAGTAGTAAATTGCATATTCTTTTCTTCCAGATTCATCTTGCTGACCAAGCACACAACCCATGGAATCTTCCAATACAGTCAAGTACATGATCATCGGTCTACCTTCCACCGGAGGAGACAAGATAGGAGGTTCAAGAAGATATTCTTTGATACTTTCGAACCCTTTCTGACAATCATCTATCCAGACAAAACCTTTGTCTTTCTGAAGCAACTTGAAGATCGGAGCACATGTGGCAGTCATGTGAGAGATAAACCTCGAAATATAATTCAAACGGACCAAGAATCCTCTTACTTGCTTTTCAGTTCTTGGAGCAGGCATTTCTTGAATAGCTTTCACTTTATCAGGATCAACTTCAATGCCTCTTTGACTGACAATGAAACCTAACAACTTTCCAGAACATACACCAAAGGTGCACTTGTTCGGATTCAAATGAAGCTTATACTTCCTTAATCTTTGAAACAACTTCAGCAAATGTTCAACATGATCCTCTTCAGTCTTCGACTTAGCGATCATATCATCAACATATACCTCAATTTATTTGTGCATCATAGCATGGAAAAGTGTGGTCATAGCTCTTTGGTACGTCGCACCAGCATTCTTCAGTCCAAAGGGCATCACTCTGTAACAGAATGTTCCCCATGGTGTAATAAATGTGGTCTTTTCCATGTCCTCGGGTGCCATCTTTATTTGATTATAACCGGAAAATCCGTCCATAAAAGAGAACACATCAAACTTAGCCGTATTATCTACCAACATATCAATGTGTGGCAATGGAAAATCATCTTTCGGTCTGGCTTTGTTCAAATCTCTGTAATCAACGCACATTCGGACTTTTCCGTCTTTCTTCAGAACAGGAACGATATTGGCCACCCATTCAGGATAAGTTGACGTCACAAGAAAACCTGCATCGATCTGCTTTTGAACCTCCTCTTTGATTTTTACTGCCATGTCGGGATGAGTTCTTCTCAGCTTCTGCTTTACAGGTGGACATTCAGGCTTCAATGGCAATCTATGCTCCACAATATCAGTATCAAGACCTGGCATATCTTGATAAGACCAAGCGAATATATCAACATACTCTTTGAGAAGCTCTACAATCCTCTTCTTAACATCAGGACCAAGCAATGCTCCAACTTTGACTTCTTTCTTTTCATCTTCAGAACCCAAGTGGACCATCTCTATAGACTCTCCATGAGGCTGAATAATCTTCTCCTCGTGCTCAATCAACCGAGAAATCTCATCCGGGATCTCTTCAACATCCTTTTCCTCAGCTTCAAACACAGGGAATTCAAAGTTGGGAGAGGGCATAGGATCATTGTTTTCAATGGGTTTATCAATCAATATGCACAATGATTTTATTTTTATCTTAGAGTATGAACAAAAGTGCAAACATTATGCAGATAAACAATCATTATATTTTTTTTGGGTTTTTTATGTTACCATTTTTCAGAATAAAGCAAAAAGGAAAACACATATGGAAATAACAAAATAACATTTTATTGATGATGATAAAATTTGAAACAAAGCCCAACAAACATCACTTTCACCTTGGGCAGAGTGAAAGGATTTTTGAAAGAAAATAAAACAAATTACTTTGAAGAATGAACAATAAAAGGAACATCAACAGCAATCCAGTTCTGGCAAATCTTTCCATGCGTAACAAAGTCATGCATTTCTTCATCTTCATCATCTTCAATGATGGCAGCAGCAGAATGATCGTTGATAAATCCATCACTTCGGAAGCCTTCCTGAATAGTCTTCGGGTCATTGAGAACTGCACCTGGTGCAAAGCCGATACCAAAACCTTCCTTGTTATCGACAGCATCAATAATTCGTCTCCAACCATCAGACTGACCAGCTTCCAGCACTCGCAGAGCATCCTTGAAAGAAGACATGGGCATGGCATTCTTCTTAGCAACATTATCTACAACAGAAAGAGCTTGAAACGACGTTCCCACCTCTTCCTCAGCATCAATATAGGAGAAAGAAGACAAATTGCTCACAAGCATCGCCCTTTCACCTTCAATGGTCACCAATTTCCCCTCTTTCACAAACTTCAACTTCTGATGAAGAGTGGATGCCACAGCTCCTGCCTCATGGATCCAGGGTCTTCCGAGGAGACAACTGTAAGCGGGACGTATATCCATTACTTGAAAAGTAATTTTGAATATAAACGGTCCAATAAGAATAGGAAGATCCACTTCACCAATCACTGTCTTCTTCGACCCATCAAACGCTTTAACAATAATCCCACTATGTCTCATGGGAGCACCTTGATACGCAAGCTTTGACAAAGTCGATTTCGGAATGACGTTCAGAGAAGATCCGGTATCAACTAGCACCTTGGACATAGCATCTTCCTGACAGTTCACTGAAATATGCAACGCCAAGTTATGATTTCTTCCTTCTTCAGGCAAATCATCATCACAGAAGCTTAAATTGTTGCAAGATGTGATATTAGCCACAATACTATCAAACTGATCAACAGTCACATCATGGTCAACATAAGCTTGATCAAGAATCTTCTGCAAAGACTGCCTATGAGCCTCAGAGCATATCAAGAGTGATAAAACCGATATCTTCGACGGAGTATGCAACAACTGTTCAGTAATGTTGTACTCACTCTTCTTTATCAATTTTAACACCTCGTCTTCACTATTACCAGATTGGCCTGATTGGGCAACAGCATCCATAATCTGCTTACTTGCACTTGTATCTTCAACTCTCTTCGGAAGGTCTGAAGCATACACTCTACCACTTCGAGTAACCTTTGTCACATAAGCAATGCTAACCATAGACTTTGGAGTAGGAATAGGAACTTCCCTACCATTTTCTATCATCGTAGCATTATACCGGTACGGAACAGCTTTATCAGACTCATATGGCATTGGACCAGGAAAATTAATCACCAATGGAGTAACAACATTTTTGCGACTATCAAAAGAAATAACCACCCTCTCAGGAACAACTCTCTAAGGAAGATTGAACTGAGGCATAATAAAATTCACTTCATTCTCATATTCATCTCTTTTTGCTGTCACTTCAATCAACTTATCATCCATCATCTTTTGAATATCTCTCTTAACAATCATGCAACCACGAGGGTTCACCGAGCAGATACAACATCCAGCATAATCGTGATCAATATCGTGATATTCACTTAAGAAAGCATGCATCTCAACCAAAGACCTTCGAATATGACGGACCTCATAGATCTTGAACAAACCAGGACAACCATCAACCATATTCACAGATGCATTACCATGTTTTGGCAAAGGATTTTTCTGCACATTTGGATTAACATCATTGAAATACAGAACATTGTTCCTCATCAACTTCTGTACTTCGAACTTCAATGGATAACAATTCTCAACATCGTGCCCCGGGGCACCTTGATGAAAAGCAAAGCGAGCCTCTGGCTTATACCACCATGGGATAGTCTCTGGAACTGGAGGTGGAGGACGGGTTTGCACAAGATTCTTTGCAATCAAAGATGGAAGAAAGTCTGCATACGACATCGGAATAGGATCAAAACTCGGCTTATCCCGAACCTGTTGATTACCGCCTTGTTGCACAGAAGGTTGTTGATAACGAGGATGATACTTTGGAATTGCTGGCACAGTTGGAGCCATATTAATCATCGGGGTTACAGAAGCTACATGCTGCGAATGGTGATTCCCACGACTGTGAGGTCTTCTATAACTTTCACGAGATACTGCATTAGTCTCATTTTCTTTCTTTTTCCCAAAGTTGAACCTTCTAGAGCTTGAGCCATTACTATTCTCTTGACTCAACCGCCCCTCACGGACACCTTCTTCTAAACGCATCCCCATGCTCACCATTTCAGTGAAATCGGAAGGAGCGCTTGCTATCATCCTCTCGTAATAAAAAGAACCTAAAGTCTTCAAGAAAATCTTCGTCATTTATTTTTCTTCCAACGGCGGAACAATCTGGGCTGCCAGCTCGCGCCATCTCTGCGCATATTCTTTAAAAGTCTCTTTGTCCTTCTGGGACATAGCACGAAGCTGATCTCTATCTGGAGCCATATCAACGTTATACTTGTACTGCCTCACAAAAGCTTCTCCCAAATCATTGAAAGTCTTGATTTGTCTATTATCCAAGCTCATATACCACCTCATGGGTGCACCGGTCAAACTGTCCTGGAAATAGGGGATCAACAGCTTATCATTATCTATCTGAGCAGACATCTTCCTTGCATACATAGTCAAATGACTCAACGGACAAGTGTTGCCTTTGTACTTCTCAAACTCAGGCAATTTGAATTTGTAAGGAACTTTAACATTTGGGACCAGACAAAGGTCATAAGCATCTTTTCCGAACAAATCCTTATGCTTCAAGGCTCTCATCTCCCTCTGTATCTCAACAAAGCGTCCCTGGAAATCATCAAGTCTTTCAACCACTCCAGCACCTTCACTGGGCTCAGCATGGTAAATCATTTCATCATGGTGCGGAATAGTGTGCACCACAGGCGGTGCAGTAGTCACAACTGGAGGAAGAGTAGGCCACACTGGTGGGAGAGTATTGAATGCAGCAGTCTCAGGATGATGCGGAGGACGATAACCAGCAGGAATAAAATCAACTGGCATGCCCCAAGGTGTGCTAGCAGGCATACAATAGCGAGGAGAAATAACAGTCTCAACAGGAATTGATGCGGTAACAACCTCGGAGATGACAGTATTCTGAACAGGAGAATTAGGAGGTGGCTGATTTTGAGCAGCCACCAAACTTTCCATCATAGCAGAAACTCTTTCCAAGCTTTCCCTCAGATAAGTAACCTCTTCGCGCAACTCGTGATTCTCTTGTTGTAAAGTTTCCATCACCCTTCTCCGATTAGCTCGAGTATCAAATCGATGAGTCAGCTTGACAGGAGAACTGAATGAAGACCAAGAAACAACATAAGATCCCTGGAGAACACTCAAAAAGCAAGACAAAATGCGGGTATGATGCATGGTATGCGTATGCACATGCAAAGATTTCAAAGGATTATAAGATAACTTGCAATATTTATAAAGAGACATTTTTTGAAATACTTAAAAACTCATTCTCATTAGAATCAAAGTGAGGATTACAAGTGAATTACAAACATCAATAATCCTAATACATAAGAGGAAAAGTAAACTAGGCCTAGGGAATCATATCCGAAGAAGTTCCGAATCCTGGATGATACTTCATGTGAATCCTCTTGATCTCATTCTTGTACCGATCTTCCATATCCTCCTTATCTTTCACCAACTTGTCGACAATGGCCTTCCAAGCACCGGAAGTAGGAGGAATAGTAGATGGAGTACTAGAGGAAGATAAATCCTCTCTCGGCCTCTTCGTGACACGCCGCTCAAGTAGCTCAATGAGATCATCCTTCTCCTTCAGCTGCTCTTGCATCGTAGCCCTCTCAAGTAGCCATTCTTCTTTCTCTTTCTTCATCTTGTCTAACTCTTCTTGAAGAGCCACCTTCTCATCAACGGGAGGTAGAAAAGCAGAAAATGGTAATATGGGAAACATAGGCTCCTCCGGTGGATAAGGCATCTTGAGCTTGGAAGCCCTAGATCGAACCCACTGAATATAACATTCGGAAGGAGGAAGGTGTTGTCTTCCCAATTGACCTTTCTCTTTCCGATGAACAGCATGCCAAGAATGAGCAATCCTTTTCTTCATCTCTATATAATCAGCACCATTAAGAAAGAAGAAACGGGATAAGGAAAGATTGTTTGGTAGATCCTTCAAACAATAACCGAACTGTCGCCTAGCCAGAATGGGGTTGTAGCTAATTCCCCCACGTGTACCAAGAAGAGGTACATTAGGAAATTCTCCACAACTATCAATAATAACTCCAGTGTCATAATGAGAACTATACCATGTCATGTCCTTATGAGAAAGTGACACCAACCTTTGAGACCATCTTCGATTCTCTCTATTGTCCTTGAAGACATCCGACTTCGGTAGGTGCGAAATAAACCACCTATAAAGAAGAGGCGCACAACATACAATCTCTCCGTCACCTTTGGAGGTCCTATAGTGAAAAGCATGATACATATCTCCAAGCAAGGTAGGCACCGGATTCTTCTTCAAGAAGATCTGAATAGCATTCTCATCCACAATACCATCCAAGTTCGGAAACAAGACAATCCCGTAAATAAGCAAAGCAAGAATAGCCTCAAATGCATCCTTATGACCCAAAGTAAGTGAAGTAGAAGCCTTTCCCATCAAGAACTTAGCATTAATACCACGAACACTCCCTTTTGGAAGAAACTTCCCATTAAGATCAGACTCCTTAAGAAAAAGTGCTTTGGCGATGACCTTGATAGTAAGCTCCTTCTCTAAACCAGTGAAAAGAAACTCCTTGTCCAGAATAGGCAAACCTAACTAATGAGAATACTCCTCCAAAGTCGGCACAAGCTGATAATCCGGGAAAGTGAAACAATGATGCAACGGATCATAAAACTGAGCTAAAGTAGGGAGAATCCCCTCAGGTACATCGGTGTCCAACATATACAAAAGCTTCCCATGACATCTTCAGAACTCTTGGGTATCAACAACCAAAGCTCCTAGTTTTCTCAACTCTAATACATTAGGATTCTTGAAGGTGTACTTCTTTGTGTTCCTCCTTTCAAAAGTCATAACCGTGGACATCTAAAATTTTGCAAAAGTTCCTTATAAGTCCTTTGAAATCTTACAAATAATGCTCATGAATGTATGATGGCATGTATGCAACAACCACAAACAAGATCACACAAGGCACACGGGCTTAGGTTCCGAGTCACGAGCATGAAGTCAAGGTAACAGAACACCAACCCACACAGGTAAGTACTAAGGTTTTGTCTTCATTGTACCTGCAGAAAACCAAAAGGGTGCTAACAGAGGTGCCCGGAGTTAACAGTCATCTTTAGAATATCATCGGTACGTTGGATTACTCCCCAACCGATAACATTCTTAAAATAGACCTCGTCCGAGTGTAGTATCGTGTGACAACCGCCTTAGGTTTACACCCAGACAGTTTCCGCACTACGTTCCTAAATTGGCTTAGATGGGTTAAGGGTTCTACGGTCCTCAGTATGATCAGCTCAAGGTCGGAAAATAAAGCCGCGTACGATTACTCGTCATGACATTGATAGTCCAAGAGAGCCTAACCGAGTGGAGATTATCAAATTGATATAGCTTTGGACTACTCCATCGCTTATCGCTTCGAATATCGCCGTCCTATCATAAGTTCCACTCAGATCCGGGTTAGAATCTATCTCACACAGAGGATCACCAAAACCGAAACAGAACAACCAAATAACAAACAAGTCAAACCAAAGCAGTAAATAAATCAAAGTAGGCTGAATCCGCTTAGAGATTACTCCCCAGCAGAGACGCCACTTTTCTGTAGCGGTAAAATCGTGAGTGTAAGTTATTGATTAACTTAACTCGATGTACACAGAGTCGCCACCGCGCTTTTATTTATTTCCAAATGGAAAAAGGTAAAAGAACGAATAAAAACCTAGGAATCTAAAAGCAAAAGCTAAAAGAAACAAACAGAGAATGGGTAAGGGGATTGGTTACAAATCGGGAAGGTTTTACGCACCCGACTCGTCCGTGGTACTCCACGGGAGACCTTTGAAATATTTAATGCTTTTTGGTTTGAAATTGGTTTGCTTGAAAATGATTGAAGGGATGAGGAGAAGAATGTTTTTTAAGATTTTGTGTTTGATGAGGTTTTAACGCCTCATGCCTACGTACCCACAAAGTGCAATGCGAGATCAAAACCTCGTAGTTCGTGGTACAAAATTCGAAAAGAAACAATGAGTTGCATTAATTTTAAAATGTAGAGATAAGTCGTCATTCTTTAGCGAATAATTCCGCTAGAAAGAATGAATCATATCTAAACATATGAAAAGAAAAGTGCACAAAGGCACAAAAACAATTGAGTGAGTTTGGTATTTTTTAAAGTATGTAAGAAAAGATTTCAATATATTTACATGGATTAACATTTATTTAAGAAAGATAAAGTGAAAAGATTAAAATCGCTTGACCTAAGTCAAGGTTTGATTGCGAAAGCATTTGAAGTTTGAAAACAAAGAAGATTTTTGAAATAGGGAGAAGATTTGAAAATCTAAGAATGGGGAGGAGATGAAGGGACTATCCTAATACTTGAATTAAAAGTTAAGAGAAGAGCGATCAAACCAAATTTGCATATTTCTTCAAGGTAACCGGAATTCCATCTTCAAAGACCAATGAAATAACTTGAGGCCAAAGTTTCCAATCCATCACAACTTGAGCAAGGGTAGAGATCCTAAAATCTTAGTCCATACTCCAAAGCTAAGGATAGTAACCATAGTCCGAAATTAAAGTCACCAATCTTTTTAATGTTTAATCCTTTATTAGTGTTTTGGTATCCAAATGGATAAAATGAAAATCACAAGAAACAATATAAACATAAACAATATGATATATGATATAATATGATAAAGCATAATAAAGAGATAATGAACGAGAAATTGAAATAAAAGGATAAGGTGCGAGAGATTAAATTCAAATGGATTATTATATTCACATTATTATAATATTTACATATTAAGTGGTATGATGAACTTAATCAAGCACAACCACGAAAAGAATAATAAAATCGAGGCAACCGGATCCAAGTGGATCTTATTCCGAATCGGGACAACTTTAGGTCTATGTTAAGCAATCGCCGAGTAATTTACGAAGTAATTACCCTACAAATGAGGTCGGCCACCACTAATCAAAGTGGAAAATATTCGTGCTAATACATGTTAGAGAAACGATATTATGAATCGTTCTCCGAAAACATGTCGCACTAAAAGAAAGAGAACAATCTAATCTTAATCGAGATTTTCGTTGAATTTATCGAAAGCAACCTATCACGATCTCAAAGTATGGAGAATGATCCAAATGATCATTCATCCATAGATTTGAAATAATGAAGATTAAACCTAATCGAAATTCAACAATCACGAATCGGAGATTGTCATCGACCAAAAATAAAAGATGAAGAAAAATGGATCTAAAAATAGATCCAAAAAAAAATTAAAATATATTTTAAATCGTTTTCTAAAATCTCTTTTCCTAAAATCTCTTTTCTAAAGTATTTCTGAAATATTTTTCAAAATATTTTCCTAAAACATATTCTATAAAACTCCTATATATTAAAAATAAATTGAAACCAAAGCATTAATGAAAAAGGAATAGAACTAAAGAAATAAACAAAAAGAAAAAAGAAGAGAAATGGGAGGGGGACACGCATGGCAGGGATGGTGGATAGAAATAAGATCCAAATGGATCTAGGCCCAAACCACTTCACATTTTTTATTAAAAATTAAATGAAAACCAAATTATAAAAACAAATGGAAAAAAAATAGAAACAGAAGAAAATAGATCTTCTTCTTCTTCGCGGAACCAGGGCGACGGAAAGAACAAATCAAGTTCCTCTCCTCCTTCGTAAAACCAGGGCAAAGCATAATTCATCCCAAGAGCAATACGATTTCAAAAATCAACATCATTCCTCACTGTTAATTTCGAAGCCGCGCTCTTCTTCTTCTCAAAATCGCAGAACTCTCTCTTTCTTTCTTCTTCGTTTTGGTTTTCTCTTTTTAATTTGTGATGTGTTGGTTGTTTGAAGGAAAATTCAAAAAATTTGAAAGATGATTTGAGATTGGTTGGTTTTTGATTTGGACAGGGTTTTTGGAGGCTTTCTGAAGCTTGATTTTGGAAGGAGGGAAGGCTTCCTTTTATAGATGGAAAGAGAAGAAAGCTTGATGCCGTTTTGTAAAAATTGGGGTTGCGTTTTGGGCTGAATGCGGAAGGCGTTTTGCTCGTGTGCTGTGCGTTTTGTTCTGTTTGAATGCGTTTTGATTTATGCGTTTTCAGGTGGGTTCCACGTGTTGGGCTTGCGTTTGAGCTGGGCGTGAAGCTGCGGGAGGCTTGGAAATGTTTGCCGTGCGTGATGAATTAAAGCTGGTACTTGTTTGGCTTGTGGCTTCTTTGGTACGTGAGGCACGCGTTTGAAGGGCTTGATGATGCGTGACGTTTGCTTGTTGCTTTTGGTTCGCGTACGGAATTGCTTGAAGCTGGCTGGAAATTGAACTTGTTTTTGTTGCTGTACGGCTTGGTGTTTAGGAAATGTTTTGGAAGCTCACGCGTGTGGCTTGTTAGCTGGTATTGCTTCGGATTGTTTCGGCTTGTTGTTATTTTGCTTTGAGAAGCTGATGGGAAGGCTTGAGTTGTGTCGTACGGCATGAAGTGATGCGGCTTTGAGGCTTGTGCTGCTGGCAGAAGTGTGAGGAATGTGTGATGTCTGCTTGCACGCTTTGGCTTGGAGTTGATGTTGTGGGCCTGGCTTTGAAGTGCTGGCATGAGAGTGATTTGTTGATGTGAATGAGAGGCTTGGTGCATGGATTTTTGTTATTTATTTATTTTTGTAAAAAAAAAACTTAAATATAAAATTGGTTTTCTGTATTTGCTTTTTTTTATAATGACTTTTTTTTGGATGATAGGTTGTAACAAGAAAATGGGCCTATTAAAAAATGTTGATAAAAGTATAAGAAAAGAAAAAAATAATGGATATAGAAATGGGATATAAAAATGAAAAAAAATTGGAAAATTGTTAGAATAATGATTTGGATGATTGAACTAAAAAACGGATAATCGAAAAAAATGGAAAAAGTGGTTGTTGAATAATAATGAGTAATGGTTAAAAAAATGAATAGAGATGGATAATCAGGTAATTGAACTAAAAGATGCTTATTGAAGATTTGGATAAGATGGTTTAATCAAGAAATGGATATTGGATGGAATTTGGTTTTCAAGCCCATAACCAATCTTGATTGATTTTTTTTACAAGCCACTTGATTAAATGAACACAGCCATCGCGAAACCACTGTACAATCCACAACTCAAGCCAACTATCATCTGGAACTTGTCTGATTACTTCCTTGATAAACTGAATCCATACTGAGGAAAATAAATCCTCAGATGAATCACTGATGAATCATACCAGACTTCACTCACAACACTTCTTGATAATCGGATGACTTTTGTACACAACACAACTTGAATCTTTGAACACACACTGTCTAAACCACTGGCACACAGAACTGGCAGTCGAAACAATTTTTTTTTGATAGTTTGACCAAATTAGGTCAAACATCCATTTGGATCGAATTGTGACTGAACAACCGCATCTAAATGAAGTTATTGTCTTATCTTCGCAAACCTGCAACACAGAGAAGAAGAAGAACACTGCAACATATTTTTTTTTTGGTATTTTGGTTAGAAATCAGTAAATATAAACAAATATAAAGAAGTAAAAAAACAATGGTGATCCCCTGCGAAGCATAGACCCTTCATCTGAGTAGAAACTCGAAAGCCAGTGCGATCTTGTTTGTATGCAAAATGCAAATGATATGCGAAGAAATCTTAGAGAAAAAATTAGGGTGTTACAACTGCGGAATACGAAAACTGAGTTAGTATTCATTTCAACTATCTCCTGAACAAGTATCACCAAGCTGCCTAAGCTCTGACCTGTCAAGTATCCAACTCTTAACACCAAGCCTCCATATCCACTCCAATGCAAATGTCCCATGTCGTAAGTGCGCACATGAAATAAAATGAAGCATATGGTCAGCATATTATACAAGCAAAGCAATGAGAATTCAGAAGCAAAATTCATCAAATATGGACACTTTAAACACACAGCAACTGAAGCAAGGTAGAGCAAGCAATCGAGGGATATCATCGTTTGAAACTTACCACAGTAAAAGTTACATCAGTAAAAATCAGAGAAAACCACTAGGGACCACCTTATTTCTAGAAACTTTTCCAAACCACTACAAACAAAAACAAATTTTGTGAGTCACCAATCTCAGAGGTCCCCACAAAATCTCATAAAAAAATTCTCTCAACGGATCCTAGATTTCATACAACTCACATCCCTCACAAGATTCTCACTCATTCACAAAAATCCTCACACGTACCAAATACCAAATACCCTCACTATAAAATCACTAATCATTGTCAATGATTAGAGGACTCTGAACAAAAAAAAACCTAGTAGACATCTGAAGGCACGAAAAAAAACTTAAAAGAAACTCTGCTCAAATCTCCCCAAGGAACCCTAATCACCTAAAGCTCTAATTTCATACCCATATTTGTTGAGTTCTCGCATTGAAACTCAACAAATCTTGAGCTAAGCCTTCACTCGTACTCAACAGACAAACAACGACAATATTCAACGATAACAAGCAACACAAAAAAGTTTCAGAAGAGTCGAGAAGAAGAAGAGCGGGTGAAAATCAAAAGAAGCAAAAATCGAGTCGCTCACCATAGCCGTAAAAGCTTCTGAATCGGTAGATCCGTTTGACTTTGATACTCGACTGATATTATTTGCTCTTCATTTTCCTTTCACTTTTTTTTTCGTTGATTTTTGCTTGTATAATGTAATCACCGAAAACATGATGATCCGGGTTTGCTAGGGTTTTCAATTGGGAAAGAGGTTTTTTTTATGGTGGTTTTGAAAAACGTTGAGTTTGATGATTACCGTGATATGCCGTTTCTGAAAGGAAATTGGGGTTGAGTTTGAAAGCAAAAGAATGTAGTTCTGTATTTAACGTTAGCTTGCAAAATCCTACTGTATAGTAGTTTCTTTTGTTTATTTTAATACATGTATTATGTTTTTTTTAATAAGATGCAGTTGGTTTCAAAGTGTTTTTAATATAACAAATTAATTTTCCAATGTCTGTGATTACACTGCCCGAGGCATACTTGGCGTCATTTCAAATTATTTAAATCGGTGTGTTGTAAGTCCTTGGTTTCCCGTGCTTTTAGTTTGAGACCCACATGTGGCTAGGGTTATCCTTTTGTCCATTGTTTTTATTTGAGTTAGTAAACCAGAGGGTCATTTGTACCCAGACCCAAACCGTTGGTTTGATTGGGCTGATCGCTCATTTCTGGTCCGTATTTCTTTTTTTTATTTTGTTTTTTTTAACAACAAAATCATCTATGTTTTTATTCCTTTAATTTAAAAATAGTATGTCTAAAAAATAACATGATAATATTTTCTCAATTTATTATTTGGGCCAATGATATATTAAAAAATCAAGTTGGTTTCGATTTCATTAAATCGGAAAACTCGATTAATATGAGGCCATATTAGTTTAGTTTTTATTATTACTTTATTTCAATTTTCTTTTTGACAATTTATTTAGTCTATACTATTTAATCGTTTATTTATTTATTATTCTTATGGTCGATGAACATCGAATTAATCTTGAGATTCATCGCGAGCCGACTCAACATCTCGATTAATGATGAGACCATCCGATTTAAATTCAATTCATTTATTTATTTCCGCATTTCAAAAATATTGTTCAACTCCTCATAGAACAATTTTAACATTAAATCGGTTCTAAGGCAGTTAACGAACCACACCTCGACACGTCCGAAAAGGTCCAACGCCTCCGAATAGTTGCCTCCGAATAAAAAGGCCGAACGCCTCCGAACAGTTCGAAAACACTGCACACACGCTTCCTCTTGGGCAAACTACAATGATACCATTTATTTCTCGCAATCCCGTGTAACTTATATGTATCCCTCTCCCATTACTTTGTACGCATTTTATTTTCCGTATTTTATCGATTCAGTTTAGTTCGCGAATCCTTGGTCCAATGCCAAGCGGTTGCACTCGCACACTCGCACTTTATTTTTCAGTTATCGTTTATTAGGATCCACTTCACCTTGCGTGCCGAGCGCTTTGTGCCTCGCTAACAAACCACAAAATAAACCTCCATTTGCATTCACCCATAAACCTCAAAAAAACCAAAATTTTTCGATTAAATCCAAACCGTTGACCCAACGTCAAGCGGTCATTAGGAAATAAAACACTTTAATAAATACGAGAAGAATTGTACGCCACGAGCCTTAAGCGGTAGAAAGGAGGATAACGAGCTCTCGTTACTCGCTCTGATTATTTCAACGCAAGACGCTCGTCTTGTTGGACCGAATAAACTATCCATAGTCTTTAGTGAAATTCGACTCTTAAACCCTTTCATCGAAGAAAGTTAATAAAATCAACAACCATCAACCTTAGTAGGCCGAACTACGAGGCTCTGACTTTCCCATTACACGCGGGAGTACGTAGGCACAAGGATCTCATTCCTTGCCGAGCACCTAGGATCAATCTAACTTATAATTCAACTCATTTCCCTCTAGCAAGTAACTCATTAAGCATAGAAATCCTTTCGCGCGTGATAACTTAGATGGTTCCCATCGAGTACGATGGATGTAGGGAGTGCTAATACCTTCCCCCTGCATAACCGACTCCCGAACCCAGGCAATGGTTCCGTTGAACTTTGTCCTCATCCCTATCTTCCCGGGTTATTTCTATATCTTTCCTTTCTCTCTTCGGGAATAAATAGAATTAGGTGGCGACTCTTCAGTCTGTCCATCGCGCGGCTCCGTCCTTTCGGATCGCGTGAGGTCGTATTTTTCGGGGTACGACAGGCAGGTGTCTCAATAACCAACATTAGAAGAGAGGTGCACAACATCTGACTAGTCTTCCCCTTTGCTTCTCATTTCTATGATGCACTGAGTAGTAAAAATCCCCTAGCAAGGTAGGAACTGGATTCTTCAGCAGGAAGATATGGATAGCATTCTTTCTCACAAACTTAGGCTCGTCTGCAAACAAGATGATTCCATATATACCAAGAGCCAGGAGAGCACAAACAGATTCCCACTTCCCTACTGCAGCATGACTGGTGGCCTGAGTGATCAAAAAGTCCAAATAGAGGCCTGGGATTCCATCCTTGATGGTCATATGCTGATCAATGATGGTGACTTCCAAATGTAGAGCCTTAGCTATGTCTTCATTCCTAGGAGCAGTCATCTCAGGGTTGAAAGGGATTCCCCTCCTGATAGGGACACCCAACAACATAGAAAACTCTTCCAACAAAGGACCCATCTGAACGTTTGGGAAAGTGAAACATCTGAGAGGAGGGTCATAGAACTAAAGGCAAGTGTGATTCATGCTCCTCTGTGATGCATCCAAGTCTATGATCATGTCCATAATACCACCATAATGTTCCCTGAATAAAGGGAC
Source organism: Lathyrus aphaca (assembly GCA_963966055.1). Lineage (NCBI taxonomy): Eukaryota > Viridiplantae > Streptophyta > Magnoliopsida > Fabales > Fabaceae > Lathyrus > Lathyrus aphaca. The sequence goes on from OZ014520.1 coordinate 37,463,679, forward strand.
ATGATCAGGAGTGATAAGTGCCTGAATCTGCATGATGCCTGCTAGAGAGGGCTCAAAGAAATGATATGTGATGTTGCTCTTCCTGGATTAATCCATACTAACAACAGATGCTGATGAAGATAACTGAGGAGGAATACTTATGAAGACAACTGGAGAAGATATAAGCTGAAGAAGATCTCTGAGGAAGATAACTGATGAAGATGGCTGAGCAGAAGAACAGTCAAAACCAAACCAAAGAAGATGTGGATACCCTGTAAAACAAATAGACAAATATTAAATGATGCAAAATGATGTATGTAGGATGATATGCAAGGGTTTGTGATCAGGTGCTGGATTTTCCATTTGCTTTGGATAGGGTCCATGGTGTTCAAAAATCCAGATGAAGGCTAGAGAACCAGTAACCAGGTGGGGGACTCAAATAAAGAGTCACAAGTCAAGGGTTTCATAAGATCAGTCCAAAATAGTGTAACCTTAAAAAAATATCTAGTAACAGTGTATGATGAGGCCAAAGGTTCCTGCAAACCTGTAAACATCCCAACCCACTCACAGGAATTGTTCTAGAACAAGGATCCTCATACTTGGATCTATTATGAGAAGTGTAAACACTTCTAACCTGGAGGTATATTGTTTACATTAATCATAAAGGATCCTCCTCTAATTCACCTCAGGTGCTGAAGGTCATCTAAAAAGGTCATCCAGACTTAGCAGGCTTCCTGGATAGCCCTAGCACTACAGGAAATCCGTAGCACAGAGTTCTCAAGAAGAAACCCAAGTCTGAACCGTGTTTCATATTCCCGCACCAGACCGAAATGGAATGGGAAAGAATATGAAGCCACTCTAATCCTATGTATCACTCAGGCTCCCGGTGTGGAACCTTGCTCACTGAGATACCCCTCCCACCAAGGCAAACCAACAAATCCAGCACATGATATGATGACAATAATATGAAATTCATAAAACAATAAATGAAAGCAATAAATAAAGTTGTACAGAAAGCAATAAATAAAGAAATAAACAAAAAGCACACACAGCACATAACACCCCCATAAACACAAATCAAACAAGCACTATGAGAAACCCACAAAAAGAACCAGAAGCCCTAGTTGCAAGATAGGTCCCCAGCAGAGTCGCAGAGCTGTCGCTCCCGGAAAAGACATTAAGTCCCACGGTGCAGACGCGAACGGTCGGCGATGGAGAAGGGTTGAATAGAGTCGACAGCTAGGCATTTTTATCCCGAAGGAAAGGTAATGATGCATAAACCTGGAAAGGGATGGATAAGACGGTTGCGAACCAAAGAAACTGAGAAAGGGGGTTGGTTACGACCTGGGATGGTACTAGCACCCAGATCGTCCGTCGTACTTGACGGGATCCACGCTTACAAGATTGTGTTTAAAAGGGGTAAGTGTATGTGTTATTTGTGTGCAAAAGCTAGGGAAAGAAAGTACAGGTGTCAGTGCAAAAGGTGTGAATTGCTCAGGAACTGAGGCTTAAAAAGAAGGCTGAAAAAGGGGGAAGACACAGAGACTTTTTTTGATAACTGTTAAGTTATGCCTACGTATCCTCTCGTGCAATGATGAAGTCAGAACACCGTAGTTCGACTCAAAGAGACTGAAAGCAAATTGACTATGAACTGCTTACTTGCCTATGCTCAAGTGTATGACTCGTCTGACTCGAGTGCTAACTGTCTTGCATTAGACGGAAGAAGCAAGTTCTCGTTTGTGAATGAGTGTGATGAGAAAAGAATCCCGAAGGAGACGTTTATTGTTTGTTTTTTGTGTTTTCAGTTTTTTATTGTTTTTGGTGTTTTGCATAGGATTATGAGTTTAAGCCTAAATCAAGGGCTTGTAAACTCATTATATCCTCCCTGATTAGGGATAATGAGCATACTCAAGTATGAGATAAGCATCTCACCTTAATTACCATGATGATGTAGGATTAAGATCATTAACCTACTTGTGATTATTTAGATGTTTTTTGGGTTTTTGTTTAGTGTTAAGTAATTATTTTAATCTCTAATCACAGATTAGTGAACTCATTACACCATCCTAATAGAAGGATGATAGATGAGAACACTTAAGCCGAGGAAGATACCTCATCTTAATCCATGGTTAGGGATTAAATTTATTATATAACAAGCCTTTATTAAATGGATTTTAATTAAAAGGATGAGATTAAGAAGTGGATTTTATGGCTTGTAAGACAACTTGAGGGGGATTTGTCCATTAAACACTAGGGTTAGTCCCTCTTAACCATAAGGAAGAGATAGAACCCTAATGTAAGGTCCAAGTTACAAGATAAAGTCTTAGTGATTATTAATGTGTTTTGATTAAGAGGTGTAAACAAACTAAAGGTTTAACACTAAGGATTAAAGTTATACACTCCATCCTAAGATAAGGATGCATGCATAACCCTAATACCAAAGTCCTAAAGCTTTAAGAGTTTAGCTTCTGATTAAGAGATGAGAATAGAGACTCAAGGAGACTCAAAGGTAAAAAGCTAGGGGGGACTATATACAACCCTAAAAGTTATCATGCTTGGATATCCTATGGTTTGTGAGGCTCAAGAGAAAGGATCTTCAAGAAGGCCACCATGGAAGAAGCAGATGAAAAGAGGAGGAGGAAGAAGAATAACTTACTTACTTCCTGAAGAAGATAAGTAACTTAGGAGAAAAGAAAGGAGCCAGAGAGACATAAGTGAAGCAAGTTCACTTTAAAGACAAATAAAAATGCATATGAGGAGAAGAGAAAAGGTGGGAGGTGAAGGAAAATCCACCTCCCAGGTAACTTACCAAAAGTACCTAAAATGTTAGTATGAATGCATAAGGAATGAAATAAAAAGAAATAAGACAAATGAAGGTGAAAAGACCAAAGTTATAAGTGAATATGAAATTTAAAGGGCATATGAGATGATGCAAAGTCATACAAGATGCATATGAATGATCATACAAGGATGAGATGCAATGGAAGCATGTTTAGAAGCATGAAAACACATGGATGTTCATGAAATGTAATGGATGAAAAGCATACCAAAATGATGCAATAATGATCAAGAAATGTTTCAAACATCTCCTAAGATGTCTAAGATAACATACAAAATAATGGAATGGCATGGCAAGTTCATAAGTTCATGATATGCAAAGAAGAATGCAAATGAAGATGCAAAATTAGGGTTTTAAGGCAACATGAGATGCTTATGACCAAAACAGAAGCATACATCATGGTAAAAAATTGAAATTGAGCTCAAGCAAACCCTAATACCATATAAGATCACACCCCAAAGGAGAAAGTCAGAAGCCAATCCTAGTGAAAGTTATGAAATTTCTAAATTAACTAGGGTTTTTGGGTGCTTCTAAAGGGAAAATGCAAATCAAATTGAAAATGAAAGATAAAAATATGAGATAAATAACCTAGAAACTATATGCAATATGTGAAACAATGCAAGAAGAACCAAGTTCAAACTCATCATGGTTAGGCCTAAATGAATTTTTCAAATTAGGGTTAAAAAATATGAAATTTAAGAACCCTAATTCAAAGAAAATTGTGAAAATGTAATCAAACCTAAAAATAAATTTGTATGGTGAGTTTGAAAATGTTTGAAAATGTTTAAGAATGCTTCATGATTTTTTTGGTGATTTTTAGAAACCTAAATGCATATTTAATTAATTAAAACCAATTAATTGATTAAATAAAACATTTAAATATTTTAAAAATACTTTTTTAATGCAAAAATTAAAATAAAAAATATTTTTAGGTTAAGAAAAATATTTGAAACATAAATGCAGAAAATAGGATTTTTTTTAATTGGTTTTACTATTTTAAATAAATTGAACAAACAAATGCAATAAAAATGAAATAAAAAAAATGAAATGGAAAATATGATGATCTGATGGTCATGATTCAAACGTGAGAGAGATTGGTTGACTGTACGCGCGTTTCAAGGGCCTGGATTGCTTCTGATTAAATTAAACTAATTAATCTTAATTAATTTAATTAAAATTGGATTAGGGTTAATGGACAAATCTGAACCATTCGTACGCGCGGTAAACCTAAGATCTAAGGGTGGAGATTCAAACTGGGACTAAACCCTAATTAAGGCCTTAAACACTCTCAGGTGACCGGAGCAAGCTCTGGTCATCTTCTCCGGTCACACCTTCAACCCAACTCCTTCCCTAGGCTACCCCAAACTCTCAAACTCTCCAGAATCAACCCCCAAACCATCCTAAACAAGAATCAGGCCATGAAAATCATTTATATTGCATCAAAGTGGAGAATCGAAGAAAAACGTTTTTAGGTCAAAAGTTTCAAAGCAAGCATACATTCTAGTTTCTCAACCATAAAATAGTCACATCCCCATGATCAGGGGAGCACATAGAATCATTTAAGAACTTAAAATGGAGTTTCTAGAAAAACGTTTTAAGATGGCTACCTGAGATGGAGCTTTCTGATTCTGAGCTTTTTTACCCTTCCTTTGATGCTAATCAACTCCACTGGACCCCCTGAGGATGTTGTGATGCTTAGAACAAGTTTATGGTGGTTGGTTTGTGTGTTCCAGTTCTGCTAAGGTATAAATCGTGTTTGAGATTGAGGGTTTTCAGGCCATGGAAAGGGGTGGGAAATGATCCTTATGATGTGTGGAGATGATTGGTGGTGAAAGTTTTGAGTTTGAGTGGCTAAGGAGTGAGTTTCGGAAGCTTGAAGGATTTGGGGATTTTTGAGCAATCTGAGTTGTGTAATGTTTCAGGCTTGTGTGTTTTATGAAATGAGCTGCATAATGTTAGTATATGCCAATGAGAGTGATCAGAAAGTGGGTGGTGTTCTAGTGTGATTGGTATGGGCCAAGTTGCAAAAATATCAACATTGTGTACTTGAGGTATGGGCATGGTTCAGAGTTGTTTCAAGGGGTGTCTTGGCCTTAGCTGAGTTCATGGATGGCCCTTGGATCAATAGAGTGCAGTTGGATGGCCTTGATCAAGTGTTTGCAAGCTTTATGCATTTTGACAACTTTGAAATTTCTTGAGAAATTGGCCATGAAAACTTGTGATGCAAGGCATGATTCTGATCCAAATGTGTTGCATTGTGTTGGTATGATGTTTAGAGGTCAATTAGAGGTCATGAAATGGCTTGGCAAGTGAATTTTCAAAATTCCCTCTTTGGTGCATACTTGAAAATTATAGGATTTTTGCCAACTTTGAAAGGTCGTATCTTGAGTTCTAGGATGAATTAAGACATGTTCTTGTACTTTTTGAAAATGGGAAGACATAATCTGCAACTTTCATGTCCAAGAATTTTTCATTTGAAGCATTTTTGGTCATGAAAGAATAGGTTGAATATCTTTCCCAAAATGGAAAGTTTCCATTACAAGTCCTTTCCAAAAATTGCAAGTTTGCATTTGGCTTGAAATCCTTCAATCTTGTGAACTTATAACCACTTATAAGATCAAATAAAGATCATAGAGACTCAAAATGATGATGATGACCCTTTGGTACCCTTGATAGAGGCCTCAGATGCCCTGATTTATACTTCACTTGCTCAAGAAGTTACCCAATGAGCAGATGACTTCCATAGTGAATATCTTCATCAAATTTGGTACACATTATCCTTATAACATATTAAGACCAATAGAAATAAGAATGACCAAAAACTTTGGGATTAAGGCCTCTGAAACCAAAACCCTAATTTTGGGCCATATGTGTAGGAAATCTTCAGTCTGCCTCTATGCCTTTGCCATGCTTTGTGATCCCTTGACTTTTATGAACTTTGGGGAGCATATTATGATCATGGAACACATATGGACCCTCTTGGCAAGCTTCAAGACCATTGGGATGGCTCAAATCACTTCTTGGATTGCTCAGATCACAAACCCTAGATGCATATGAAATGAACTATGCAGTGGGATATGATATGCTTATGCTTATGCAAAAATGAAAGATCACAAGCCATGGTGTGAGAAAAAGTGAGGGCAAATTTGGGGTTTTTATACTCAAGGGTATAACCAAGAGGAAGGCATAGACTATGAGGAAACTTATGCTCATGTTACCCGCCTTGAGGCTATACGCCTTTTACTTGCATTTGCTTGTTCACGTAATTTCAAATTATATCAAATGGATGTTAAGAGTGCTTTCCTTAAAGGATATATAAATGAAGAGGTATATGTGTGTCAACCTCCTGGATTTGAAAATTATGAAAAACCAAATCATGTATACAAACTAAAACGTGATTTATATGGTCTCAAATAAGCTCCTAGAGCTTGGTATGAGCGCCTAAGTAAATGTTTAATCAATCAAGGTTTTTCAAGAGGAAAGGTTGACACTACTCTCTTTATTAAACGAGAAGGAAATCATTCTATATTAGTTCAAGTATATGTAGATGATATTATTTTTGGATCTACTAATATGAAGTTAGTCAAAGAGTTTTCAAGTTCCATGCAAGGTGAATTTGTGATGAGTATGATGGGGGAGCTTAACTTCTTCCTCGGACTTCAAATTAGACAACTTGGAGATGGAACCTTCATAAGTCAAACTAAATATTGCAATGAGTTGCTCAAAAGGTTTGATATGACAAACTCCAAGCCTATTGATACACCAATGCCTACTGTGGCAAGTCTTGATCGTGATGAAAAGGGTACGGATGTGAATATAAAAAGGTATCGAGGTATGATCGGATCCCTTCTTTATCTTACTGCATCGCATCCAGATATTATGTTTATTGTATGTATGTGTGATAGGTTTCAATCGTGCCCTAAGGAATCACATTTAAAATCAGTTAAACTCATACTTAGATATCTTTGTGGTACGTCTAAGTTTGGCTTATGGTATCCTAAGGGTAGTGATTTCTCTTTGGTAGGTTTTTCCAACTCCGACTTTGCCGGTTGCAAAGTGGATAGGAAAAGCACAAGTGGAACTTGTCATTTCTTTTCAAACTCTCTTGTTAGTTGGCATAGCAAAAAGCAATTTTTTGTTGCTTTATCAACTGCGGAGGCGGAGTATATTGCAGCCGGAAAATTTTGTGCCCAAATCTTATAGCTAAAACAACAATTGCTAGACTTCAATATCTCTCTTAAACAAATTCCAATTTTATGTGACAACACTAGTGCAATTAATCTTACCAAAAACCCTATTCTTCATTCACGCACTAAGCATATTGAAATAAGGCATCATTTCCTTAGGGATCATGTAGAGAAAGGTGATGTGGTGTTTGACCACGTTGATAGTTCGAATCAACTAGCTGACATTTTTACAAAACCACTTAATACCGATCCTTTCTTCTATATCTGTAGGGAACTTGGTGTTCTTGATATCTCGGATAGATCTTGATAATCATTGCTTTGTTTTATATTATTCTTTGGTTCAACTCTTCTTGTCTTTAACTTCTTGTTGTATAGTGTTATCGTACCTCTCTTTCACATATACTCGAGGTAATATCCTTCTAAACTTAGTTATCTCTATTCATTCATGATATATATAATAAAATTGTGTTGCATTGCTTATGTTCGTATCTTTATCTATTTCTTTTCTTCTTTTGGATTATGATTGGTTGTCTGTCAAATGATTAGCATAAATGATGATATTATAATGAATTCTTAGTTTTTATTGCTATTTTGTTATGTTATTACTTTGCTTTTCTTTATTTTCAAGTTTTTTATGTAATAGGGGCCTAAATCGAGAAAAGGAGCGAAAAAGGAGCTGAAATGGACAAAAATTAAGAAATTCAGTTTTTTACACTTACGACATCCACCATGGTTGGCGCCATGGGGTCAGCCATGACGTGGCCACGTCTCAAGACCACTCCACAACTTCCAAGAGCCCACGATCCCCACTTTCTTCACCATATTACACCTATGGCGGGCGCCATAGGCCTGTGGCGTGCGCCACAAGGCAAAACGTTTTCCCTCCACTTTTTAGTGGAGGGGGCATCCTGGTCTTTTCTTACTATTTGTTTTCCTATAAATAGGGCCTTAGATTTTAGTTTTCAATCATCCAAACTTAGAATCTCTTAGGAATATATCAGTTTTAAAGTAGTAATCACTTCACATCGGGGTGTTACTACAATCGAGTGATCGAGTTTTGGAGCACTCTGGGAGGAAGTTAATCCTGCCACCATTTTAATTCCAGTTCGTTTTTTATTTTTCCGCACTCGCTTTATTTTATTTACTTTCTGCATTGCTTTACTTTATTTTATTTCCGCAGTCGCTTTACTTTACTTTATTTCTCGCACTCGCTTTAAATACCTTTATTTCTCGCACTCGCACTACTTTTATTTACTTTCCACACTTGCACTACTTTTATTTACTTTCAGCACTCGCACTAAATACTTTTATGAAAAATAATAAAAAGAACTTTTACTTTATCATGTCTAACTAAATCCATAAAGGTTAGAATGTAAGGATCGTAATTGAACCAGTAATCCGTACAATTGTTCATAGAAACACTTAAGGGCTATTTTAACTTTCAATTTAAGTTTAATTGTTTTTACCTATTTCAAAAACAGCCAAAAGCTCTTTGTCTAGTTCATTAGGAGTTTTTAGATTAAAAAGAAAAGGGAATTTAAAACGATTTTCGGACGCGTTAAGATGTTTAGAGTCTGGTTCGTGAGAACCTCTTTTTGCTAAGAAATTCAGGTTAAAGTACTTTTTAACTTAGTTAAGATACTATATTTCTTAAAAATAGGTTTACTACTCTAACGCAGTACGCACCTTTTTATCTGTGACAATAGGAGGGGTTGATTAGAGAGTACAACTTGGTTCTGAATACGCGAAAGCGACAGTTCCTGTTAAATTAGTTCTTTTCAAAGTAGAAAACATTGCCCATAAGTAGTTCTATTAACAAGTACCGGATTATCAATTGATTACGTGAATTACATTCGAGTATGTCTTTATTAATTGTTTAAAATTATTATTCTATTTACCATTGCGCACTCTTTAAAACCATTATATTCAATTGCCTTAGATACACACCATAACAACAGGTACGATAGATTGACACTTGGTCTCTGTGGATTCGACAATCTTTTATATTACTCTGACGTGTTCGTACACTTGCGAAAAACACGCATCAAGTTTTTGGCGCCATTTCCGGGGACCAATTTCATCAAATTTCATACCTTGTAGTTATACCGTTTAGACTAAGGTTGTTACCTGCCGGTCAATGCGAAAGACTCGCAGTGTCGGAAGCTTAGTAGACCTTCTAGCTGAACCTGAACGTTACGCTCGCACACGTTTATTTTTCCATAGGATTAGGAGAGCTATGGCCGAAGATCAAAACCGAAGACCTCTTAACGACTTCGCCCAACCATCAAACGAGTAACCTAGTTCCAGTATAGTAAACCCCGCTATCCCAGCCAATAATTTTGAACTTAAACCATCCCTGCTGCATTTAGTGCAACAGAGACAATTCGCATGTCGCGCTACCGAGAACCCAAACCAACATTTAAAAAACTTTCTCCAGTTAGAAGACACCTTTAAAACCAATGGAGCTCCTCCTTAGGCGATACACTTAAGATTATTTCCTTTTTCCCTCAAAGATAAAGCTATATCGTGGTTAGATTACCTTCCACCCAATTCCATAACAACTTGGGAAGACCTTAGAAAAGTATTCCTTGCTAGATATTTTCCCCCAAGAAAGACCGTTGTTCTTCGAAACCTAATAACCAGATTTACCCAAAACCAAGGAGAATCGTTGTTCGAAGCTTGGGAGAGATATAAAGAGCTATTAAGAGCATGCCCACATCATGGTTTAGAGAACTGGATAATCATTCAAACCTTCTATAATGGACTTCATTATAACACTAAGATGACCATCGACGCTGCCGCTGGTGGCGCATTGATGAACAAATCTTACCCTGAAGCTAGTTCCCTGATCGAGGATATGGACCAAAACCATCAATCATGGGGAGTAAAACGAGCAACAGTGGAAAAGAAGGACGCTAAAATAGACGCGTTGGCCCTTAGAGTCGAACATATGTGTACAACCCCGAATATTGTAGTTGCAGTTTCGTCGAATTGTGAGATATGTGGGACACAAGTACACAAATCCGCCGAATGCAATTTGTTAAATGAGACCAACCCTGAGCAAGTGAACTACACCCAAGGTAACCCATTCTCAATTACATACAATCCTGGATGGAGGAATCACCCAAACTTCTCCTATAAAAATAATAACCCTATCCAAAATACCACACCTCCAAGACAACAAGGTTACCAAGCCCCGAGAACAAATCAACCTATGCAACCTGTACCACCAAATCCGAGCCTTGAGAAAATTATGGAAAATTTTATCACCGCTCAAACACAACAAAACAAAGAGTTCATGAACCAAAACGTCCATGTTAACGAACTAATTACCCAGTTAGGAACCAAGGTTGACCAAATTATTACTCACAATAAGATGCTTGAAACCCAGATCTCTCAGGTAGCTTTAAACTAAGCCCCTCAGACTACACCTGGAGGACAGTTCCCTGGACAACCTCAACAAAACCCGAAAGGGCAAGCAAATGCCATTACTCTACGAAGTGGAACCGCTTATAAGGAACCTTTAAACCCTAGATTAAGTGAGCCCGAAACTTTTGAGAGAGATAAGGAGAAGGAACCAGAGGAGTCTGAAACCCCGGAAAGTCAAGAAAAAGGAGAAGAACCTAAAAATAAAACCTATGTACCACCACCGCCATACAAACCACCAATGCCATACCCTCAAAGATTAAAGAAAACCCAAATCGATAATCAATATCAAAAATTCGTTAAGGTTATAGAAAAACTTCACGTAGAAATCCCCTTTACAGAAGCCATCACCCAAATACCTTCTTACGCTAAGTTTCTCAAAGACATACTAACAAATAAACGTAGACTTGAAGATCCGAAACCCGTGGAATGTAATTCTATTTCCGAAAATAGGTTAGCAAAGAAAGATAAAGATCCCAGAAATTTTTCCATTCCTTGTATTTTGGGGAATCGTGTCATCGAAAAAGCTTTTCTAGACTTAGGAGCTAGTGTGAGCTTAATGCCTTTAGCAGTTTGTGAAAGGTTAAACTTAGGAGAATTATAACCTACTGAGATGTCACTTCAATTAGCCGATAGATCCGTTAAATACCCTATAGGCATACTTGAAGACGTCCCTGTTAGGATAAGTCAGTTGTTTATACCCACTGATTTTGTTGTCATGGACATTAAAGAAGATGACGACATACCAATCCTCCTAGGTAGACAGTTCTTATCAACCGCTGGAGCCATAATAGATGTTAAAAGAGGGAAACTAACCTTCGAGGTAGGTGACGAGAAGATAGAATTTGTACTCTCGAAATTTCTTATGGCACCTGTAATAGGAGATGCTTGTTATGCCTTAGACATCATTGATGAATGCATTAGGGAATTAGAACAAGAAGAAGAAACTGAATCTATAAAATTTCCATCAACCCTTATTTGGGAAGATGATGGTTATAAAAAACCCTACATTGATGATAACCTTCACGAATGTTTATCTCTTACCCCAGATCCTATGCCTTGCCCTATGAAACCAACCGTAAAACTTAAGGAACTTCCTAAGAACATGATATATGAATTTCTTGATGAAGAAATGGACCGTCCAGTTATAGTCAATGCAACCTTGGACCAAGAGGAAACAAACCATTTGTTAGATGTTTTACGAAGGTACCCCTCAGCCTTAGGATATAAGATCTCAGATCTAAAAGGAATAAGCCCATCCGTATGCATGCATCGGATTTTGCTTGAAGAAGATTCAAAACCCTCCAGAGAATACCAACGAAGAATAAATCCTATGATGAGTGAAGTAATTAAGACTGAAGTTCTTAAGTTACTAGAGGCAGGTATAATATATCAGATCTCGGACAGTAAATGGGTAAGTCATGTGCATGTAATACCTAAAACGAGAGGCATCACAGTCGTGCAAAACGAGAAGGGTGAACCTGTAGCAAAAAGAAGTGATGGAGGTTGGCGTATGTGCATAGACTATAGAAAATTAAATAAAGCAACTAGGAAGGACCATTTCCCATTACCATTCATAGACCAAATGTTGGAGCGCCTAGCCAGACATTCTTAGTTTTGTTACCTAGATGGATATTCAGGATTCTTCCAAATACCTATTCACCCCGAAGATCAAGAAAAAACTACCTTTACATGCCCAGTTGGAACGTTTGCCTATAGAAGAATGCCTTTTGGACTCTGTAATGCCCCTGCCACTTTCCAACGCTGCATGTGTAACACAATGGGAGAACTGACTTTCTATAAATGTTGCGGATAGCAAGAGTCGCCACCGACTTTTATTTTATCCAAAAGGAAAGGACATAAAAGAACAGGAAAGACCTTAAAAAGATTTTGAGTTCGGGGGGTAGGTTATACAAAGGGAAAGTGTTAGCAACCTCTATATCCATGGTTATCCATGGGCTCTTAGTTACTTAGCTCACTTTGTTTGTTTGCAAGAGTGTAGTGTGTGATTAGAAAAATTTCTTTAAGTACTTTGTAATGGCCCTCGTATGGGTGTATACAAAGCCTAGTTTAGAAATTGTGAGGTGTAAAAGTAATTTTGAAAAGTGTGAGCAAGTAACTATGATGTACCTACCCTAAATTAAGTCTTTCATGTTCTCGTATGTTCTTTCAATGGTAAGACTATCCCTATTATTAAGGAATAGGTAGTCATTACCTTGGATGTTTAAGGGACAAGCGTAGGGTCATCTTATGGTCAATGAAGGCAACTTAAGGGATGTTTTTAGCAATTCGTAGGGACTTATCATCATTTATTCGAAGGGACAAGATCTTTATCGTAGGCAACCTTGAAGGGACTTGATCTTTTAAACTGTAGGGACTATGATGATTTACACTTTGAATGAACTTTGCTTAAGACATTCCTATATTCGAGGGACTTGACCATGTTTAAGGCAACTGAGAGGGGTAACTTAGGAAGTGCAAGATGGCGATCAAAGATCGACTTACGTGTGTGAGTGTTTATATTCAGGTATTTATCTTATTTTAATTATCTAAGTTCAATTTAATTACGTATAAGTTATACACACCCTAAGGTTACTAACCATATAGTAAAATATTTACAAAGAAAATAAAGACAGAAAAATAAATCTATAAGCTATTACAAGGCTTTGGCAGATACATAATAGTAGGATAAAAATAAATTATAAAGCAAGAATAATAGATATAATAAAATAGTAAATAAACAATAATAATACTAATAAAGCAAAAATAATAAAGTTAAAATAAATTAAAACATTTACTTAAAAAAGAAAAAAAAAATTTAGGTTAGACAAGTTAGATTTTTTAGAAGTTATTAGAATGAGTGGAAAAAAAAGTAATTAAGGTTAGAGAAAAACAATTAAAGATTATTGAGAAAAACTTTTAATTATTTACACTATATGATTATTACTATTATAATAAAATACTATTAATTTATAAAATATTATTGACAAAATATTATTGAGAAATTTTTTAGAGAAAAAAAATTAATTTAATATGTACAAAATAATAAAAGAGTTAGTATTTACAAAATAAAGATTTATTGTTATAAATAAGTAGTAAAATAAGTTTATAAAAATAATTAACATTTATTTACAAAAAATATAAAGATTATAGAAAAATATTAAATAAGTAATTTAGTAGGTTTTCACGCCCTACATTACTAAACCACGCAGTTAATATAGGATCAATGGCAGAAATTTAAATGGCAGAAAAATAAAATGGCAGAAAATAAATGGCAGAAAATAAATGGCAGAAAAATAAAATGACAGAAAATAAATGACTAACTACTACATCGCTTTGGGGCAGTTACATCATTGTAAGGCGAAAAATAAAAGTAAACCAAAAAATATTACAGATGAGAAATAATCACATAAAAATAAATCGCAGATAAATAACATAAAAAATTAGTGAAAATAAGAAATAATAACAGGTTTGTTAAGGTTTGAGAAAAGGTGTATGATTTAGAGAAAATAACACGGTTAAAGTTTATAAGAAATTTTTAAGGTTTACATGAAAAATTAAGGTTTATGAAAATATATAAAAAAAAAGTTTTGTTGTTAAAAAAAAAACTATATTGAATTATTAATTTAATAAAATAAATAATTAATTAACATTATGAATGGATTATGAAGATAAGTAATTAAAAAAAAAGTTAAGAGTTTTTTTTAGAAAATAAACAAATAAAATTAATCTAAATATTTAAGGTTAGTTAATTTAAGAAATTAGAGAATTAAAAACAATAGAGGAAATTAGGAGAAATTAGGAAAGAGAAGATAAACCCATGTTTCTTTGTCAAAATGCCCTCAAAATTACCAGCCTTGCCTTCTTGACACTAAGACACGCGCGCACATGTGAATGTACCTGGAAAATAGTTATTATATAATAAACTTGTTTCTTTGTCAAAATGCCCTCAAAATTACCAGCCTTGCATTCTTGACACTAAGACACGCGCGCACATGCGTGCACATGTGAATGTACCTGGAAAATAGTTATTATATAATAAAACAAAACGTATAAAAAAATGGTTGAGGCAAAATCGTCAAGGTTTAGGAAAAAATCAGGGTAGTTAGTTATGAAAAAAAATGTGCAGATCTAAATATATGTGTATGAATAACATAAAAATGATATGAATTAAAAAAGGAACAAAGATGTTGCTAACGCAAAATTGCGATCATCGCAACTATATCGGATCAACACAAATGTCACGCATCATACACCCGGATGTGAAAATAGCGTATCGACACGATCCGATCCGAATAATCTATAAAAAAATAGAATAAATATAAAAACTCGTATTAAGAACATAATAATAAAAAAGATGTCACAAAATAAATTTATATATCTATACATGAATAACTTAACCATATAAATAACAAAGTGAGATGTACGCACTTATATAAACCATAACATGGTTTATCACCAAAAAAACATATACAATCAAACAAATCAAGAATTTATTATATGTATATAGCAACAAAAAAAAAACGGTGATATATACATAAATTTGAAATGCAGTAATACACGTTAACACATACATATGTTTGAAACAAGTGACACACATTAATACATATGTTTGAGACATGTGTGTTAGGAAGAACATGATGATAGAACCAATGATAAACAAACGGACCATATACAGTACAAAGAATAAAAATGAGGTTTTTTTTCTAGCAACAGCAACAAGTTATATATATAGGAACCAATTAGGGTTAGCATAATGGGCCTAAATATTTATTTTGGAACCCAATAAAATTTTAATATAAATAATAAAATAAAGTTTAATAAAAATAGTTAAAATTAAAATAAAAACTAACAAATTTATTTATTTATTCTAGACCCAATAAAATGTAATTTAAAACTAAATAAAGTTTAATAATTAAAATAGTTAAAATAAAAATAATAACTAATAATCCTATTTATTTATTCTAGACCCTAATTAAAAATAAATAGACTCAAAAAATAAAAGACGAGCGCCAAAGTGCTCGAAAAAATAAAATGAACACATCAAAATAATCAGCACGAAATAAATGACTCGGAAAAATACAGCGTTTGGTCGGATTTTGAAATAAAAATTATGACCGTTTAAACTGCTCAGACTGATCAACATATGACCAAAAATAGTCATAAAAATATTTTTAGCATGTCAAATTAAACCAAGTGAACTGCAGATTAATGTTACTGACATTTGCAAACTTAAACTTGACATTTTTTCGTTGACTAATTTTAAGCACAGTAAAAAAAGTTAATTTGACCAATCTGTTTGTAAATTCCGAGAAATTATTTCGGCTAATATTAAGACGGAAAAAAAATGTTATGCTATGAAGATGATGCAAATGAATGTGTAACAAAAAGTCGGTTAGAGTTAAAAATAGAGGGCAAATTTTGGGGTACAACAGCTGCCCCTGTTCAATTTTCTGAAACCTGAGGAGTTAGATTGGCCTGTGTACCATTCGTGACTTGGAAGGTTGAAGGGGATTGAACACAAAAGCCCAAAATTTTGCACTCGCCAGTGCGTAGAGTAACACTGTTGATTAGTTGAATATGCTTGAATGGGCTTAAAGATGCCACTCGGAGGAACCGGAGATGGGCTTATAGATGCCATCCATAATATCAGGAGGTGATAGTATTAATAGGTTGTCACTGGATATCAGTAATAGGTCTTCGTATAGGCCGTCTCTGAATTATTCTTGTAACATGGTTTGAGTTGAATGTCAGCACTAGATCTTTGTATAGATCGTCTCTGCATTATCTCTGGGGGAAAAGAATATCCTTCATTAGGTGTCAGTATTTAGATCTTCGTATAGATCGTCTCTGAACCATATCTAAGAACATACTTTAATTAAATCTTCGTGGCGATCTTTTTCTGAATTAAGTATCAGCACTAGACCTTTGTATAGATCGTCTCTGAACTGTTTTGAATTGTTGAATAGACTAGTAGAAATAAATCTTCGTGACGATTATCTCTTCTGGAAATATCCTGGATTAGGGAATAGATCTTCGTATAGACCGTTTGCCTACTATCCAAGGATAAAAGAATATCAGGATTAAATCTTCGTGATGATTATATCCCTTGAAAATATCCTGGATTAGGGAATAGATCTTTGTATAGACCGTTTGCCTACTATCCAAGGATAAAAGAATATCAGGATTTAAATCTTCGTGACGATTATATCCCTTGAAAATATCCTGGATTAGGGAATAGATCTTCATATAGACTGTTTGCCTACTATCCAAGGATAAAAGAATATCAGGATTAAATCTTCGTGACGATTATATCCCTTGAAACTATCCTGGATTAGGGAATAGATCTTCGTATAGACCGTTTGCCTACTATCCAAGGACAACTTGAGTAATGAGTATCAGCAATGAATCTTCGTGGTGATCATCCCTAAATTAAGTATCAACACTAGACCTTCGTATAGATCGTCTCTGACCTGTTTTGAATTGTTGAATAGACCAGTAGAAATAAATCTTCGCGACGATTATCTCTTCTGGAAATATCCTGGATTAGGGAATAGATCTTCGTATAGACCGTTTGCCTACTATCCAAGGACAACTTGAGTAATGATTATCAGCAATGAATCTTCGTGGCGATCATCCCTGAATTAAGTATCAGCACTAGACCTTCGTATAGATCGTCTCTGATTTGTTGTGAATTGTTGATAGTATTTTATCTGTATATAACCATCTTGCAAAGAAAAAGTTAGTTTATGCAATATGTATGCATGTATGGCATGATGTATTATGCATTTATGGATATGTTATGGTATGATGTAAATGATGTATGTATGAATCATGTAGCCTGAAGCGTCTGGATATCTTTGTATAACAACTGCTGGCTAGGGAAAATAAATCCTGATTCGTTGCTGAAGAATATGAGAACCTCGTTCCCGTCTTGTTTGATAGTATAGTATTTATAACCTCCCGTCTTCGTTCGTCATACTTCTATTGAAGGAATAAGTTCCTGAGTGTCCCGACTGAGGATAAAAGAGATGGACATAAATTCAAGGGGAGATATAACTTGAAGTATCTATAAAGATAGATTTGCTCTACTGGGGATTTGTAGTTGTCTTGTGGGGATGAACCGGCGAAACTTCGTTGAACTACTACCCTCGTTTGTCCTTAGTAAATACTATTACTGCATTTCATGCATTTCTGGTAAGCATCAATCATATTCAAAGCATATATACATTCAAACATAACCAACAAACATTTTTCGCTTTAGTAAAAGAGGAAAAGTAATCCTGAATAAAGAGGGAAAAGTAAAGCTGAACTCGAAAACATAATCGTTTCAACTTTGAGAGTGTATAACCAATTGGATTTAGAGCTCCTGAGATTCTTAACTTTCCTGAATACCTTCCCAGAAATCCTCATAGATGGATCTGAAGACATGATACTGACACCATCTGATACTACTGGCATAGACAATTAATTTCCACAATGGCTTCTGCTGAGAATCCAATATCAAGGTAATACAATGAGAGGAACGTGTCTTCAAATTGTGATGGACCATATACGCTCCGGGTATTAGATTTGAAAAGAAAGCATTGCTCCTTGGTTGAGGATGAATTGTCCCATAATGGAAGTATCTGAATGTAGTTACCTCGAGAGAAATAAGCAGAATGCCCCACAATAATATGCCCCTGACATCATGAACTTTATAATGTTACCCTTGGTAATTCAAATATATGAGGAGAGCTGCCCCTGGCTATTAAGCATTGTTGAATCTGGACCTGATTTCCCCGAATGAATTGAACAGTAAGTTGGTATGCCCTTTGATTGGGAAACAGTGATTATGCCCCTGGCATTATGAACTCTGTAATGGTACCCTTAGTAATTTAGATAGATGAGGAGATCTGCCCCTGGCTACTTAAACATAATTGAATCCTGTCCTGATTGCCCCAAATGAGTTAGGAAGTATCAGGGCCTGCCTCCTTGATTGGGAGATAATGACTATGCCCCTTTATATACATGGACTTTGATCCAGGAAGCAACTTTGTTTATCGGAAGGACTTTGGTTTATTGAACATTCATCCTGTAAGTTTCTCTGTTTATCAAACACTCAGGTATATGCAAACAAATATATTAAAAAATGCAATGCTTATGTCTGTCTTGAAGTTTTGAAAAACAGTTATTTTAGAAAAACAATTTTTTTGAAAACTGTGATATTAACTCAAGTTTTATAATAATCCCTAAAGGAGTCAGGATACCTTTTTGTAGCAGTACGCTTTCAAACTAACCATGCTTCAGTTAGGACTTTTAAAGGGTTGTAACGTGGCCTGGTTCACGATTTAAGAAACAAAGGATAAAGGCTCAAATTTTATTTGTACCCAACCCAATCTCCATGATGTTCTTCAGTCCTATGCTCAGTTAACTTATGCATTGAGGCTCAAAGGAGTTTGGAATTGTAACACTGACATTTGTGATGGTTCAGAAACCAAAAATTTATTTGAACATCCAGTCATCTTTCTTTGTTGAGGATTCATAGTGACCTCTTTTTTCTTTTGACTTTGTTATATCTTCTTTTTTCCTGAACTGTTTGTTTCAAAATTACAGTCATCGGAATTTCTCAATTTTTTTACTAAGTCTCCTTCATAGGTTTTGACTTAGTGGCTTTTTCTTTTGCTGGATATTGACTATCAGGTTTAATGATTACAGAGAACCATCATTAGTTGTGTACAACACAAATAATTGGCATATTTGAGTTAACCGAGTAACTACCCTGCCTCGGGTTATGAATAAGGGTTTTAATTTGTGCGAGAATAAAAACTCCTACTTCATAGGCTCAAAAGGGTTGACTAGGGATTAACTTCCTTATATCTCCACTGTTTAGGAATTGAAACAATGCCTGTACATCGTCAGCATAGTCTGTTCAAAAGCATACTGCCTAATATTATGGTATTGTTTTTGTCATCCTCCCTCTACAGGCTTATAGCTTTATCAGGAGTTAAATATCACAAAATAGAAATATGAAGCATAGTTCAAAATATAGTGAAACGAATGGATTAATTCAAGACAAACATATGCAATGCATTAATGAAAACAAAAGTTTAACATAATAGTAAGTGTTTAGGCAAACAAAAGAAATTACAAACGAAAATTCAAATGTTCTCAAAGCCTCTTCCTATAAACTCGTCACTCCAGTTATCTGGAAACTTTGATGCTTGATGGACGATAGAAGAACTCAACCTGGCCTTCTGGCGTAACCTCGAGTATTCCTTCGTCAATTAGGTCTTGAATCTTATTCTTCAATGCCCAACATTTATTTGTGTCGTGTTCGGGACTGTCGGAGTGGTACATACACCTTGCTTTGGGATTATAGAGAGGAGAAGAGGTATTAGGATTTTTAGGAGAATTTTCCAAGGAAATTAGCTTCATTTCCAACAAGCATTGCAACAATTGTGGCATTGGCGTGTTTAATTTGATGAACTGTCTTTTATATTCCTTGTGTCGAAGTGGATTAATCTTACAGGGTCTTATTTCTTCCATTGAAGAACAATCAGTAGTAGCCTGCTCTTTCCTTCTCTTATCCTTACTTTCCTTTCAGCCAAGTCGGCTTGTTTCAATGGAGGTTGACTGATGATTAGATTCCCAACCCCATTATGTCAAAGCTTATTGACAAAGCTTCTCATCTCTTCTTGCCCCTGGGCCAAACTCTGGATAAGAGCCATTTGGCCATTCATCTGGATCCTCATCTCTTCCATCTCAGCTCGTAGTTGTTTCAGCTGATCATCCTTGTTGTCCTTAGGATTCTTCTTCTTCATGTCCTTAGAGAGGAATGCTTTCAACTCTTCTTGCCCCTTGGACAAATTCAGAATCACTTCTTGAAACTGAGCATTCTGAGCTTGAAGATCTTTGATAGATTGTTCGAGAGCCATTTCTGCTGAAATAAACAGCGAGAAGATGAGAAACTTGTTGTGACAACCTGTCATGCAATGATATGGTATGTAGATGCATATGCAATATTTTCAAGGACCGCAGAATTTACATTTGTTAAACAAACGGAAATAAAAAATTTTATTAGTAAATGTTAAAATTATTTTGCCCCTTGGGCTTACAATGAAGGGAAATAAGTACAAAACTG
Organism: Lathyrus aphaca; assembly: GCA_963966055.1. NCBI lineage: Eukaryota > Viridiplantae > Streptophyta > Magnoliopsida > Fabales > Fabaceae > Lathyrus > Lathyrus aphaca. The sequence continues at coordinate 37,484,233 of OZ014520.1, forward strand.
GGGTTTTAAGTCTCCCATGGATGTTTCCTCTTTGTATGGAGGTATGTGTTGAGGTTCCGCTCCTCGTGAAGTTGCTTGGTCAGCTCCAACACTTTTTCTTGGCTAATCCTGAATTAAGCTTCGAAGGTATTTCTTTGTTCCTTTAGTTGGATCCAGGATTTCTGCAATTCTTCCAAGTTAGTGGGCATGTCTGGATGAAGGATGGTATAAGGAGTATCTACTTCTGCAATAGGTTCCATAGTAACTGGTAGAATAACAGGATATGGCATCATAAGAGTCTGAGCACGTGCTCGTACCCATCTAAGATAAGTTTCTATAGGAATAGTGTACTTTGGTTCCAGAGTCTTGCTGTCAACCTTGTTCACTTTACCCCAAGCTCGTATAAACCTTTGCCGGTAACCTTGCAGATCGTTGTCGTAATCGAACACATTACCCTGAATAAGCATGTCATGAGGACCATCACTCCGAGCATAACCAAACTGACGTAGAGCTAAAGAAGGGTTGTAAGTAATGCCCCCTCTTATGCCTAGAAATGGCACATTAGGGAACTCCCCACAACGGTCAATGATAGTAACATTCTCCATAGATCGAGAGCACCAATGAATATCTGAATAAGAAAGTGACATGATCCTCTTGGACCACCTGAACCCTTGTTCATTCTTCATCACTGATCGAGGAAGGTGAGAAATAAACCACCTAGACAAGAGAGGCATGCAGCATATCAGAGTCCCTCTCGCCTTCGTAGTACGAGTGTGGAAAGAATGTAAGATGTCCTCAAGTAATGTGGGAACTGGACTGCGAGTCAAAAATATGTTGATGGCATGTACGTCTATGAACTGGTCTGGATTAGGGAACAACACTAGGCCATAGATCAATAAGGCCAAGATCTCCACAAAAGCATCATAACTCATAGCCTTCAGGAACACTTGAGCTTTCTCCATCAATACCTTAGCAAGGATAACCTTAACTCCACTTATTGTTTCTAGGACAATGTCTGATTTCTTCAGATGTAGGGTTGCAGCAATGACTTCAGGTTTAGGCTCTTTCTCTAAGCATGTGAAGGGTCTTTGATCAAGGATAGGTATACCCAGTAGTTTAGAGAACTCTTACATTGTAGGAACCAACTGATAGTCGGGGAATGTGAAGCAGTGATGTTTAGGATCAGAGAACTGAAATAGGACACTCATCATGTCCTCATCAAACCCTAAAGTGACTAGATCCAATAGGTGACCATGCCTCTTGATGAATTGGGAGTTTTCAGAAACTTGAGAGACCAATTCCTTAAGCTTAGGAGGTATTCCTACAAAGTTGATCAGGATAGTATTCCTACGAGTAGAAGCCATGACCTGCAACAAAGAACAAAGATAAATCCTTTGGTCCTTGAACTCGTTAGTGAAAATTCTATGCTTATGATGCATGATGATGCTATGATGTTATGCTCAATCACAAACATGTGGCACACACAAACAAGTCACACCATAGCCCTAGGTTTAGAGGCTTGCATGAGGTTTAAAGGTAAGTACCCTCCCCTGAAGTTTAGTTGGTTCATCCTGTCCTACAAAAGTAACCGGGTTCTAAGGGATCTCAATATCACTGATCCTTCCCAAGGGTGGTTGTTCAGTAGGCAACTTACTTGCCAGCTGTAATACCTCAAAATTTGCCCTCATTTTTTTTATTCCTTCTATTGGCTCATCATTTTGCATTCATCGGCATTTCTCATCAATTCTTTAACATCATAGTAGTTCATTTCATTGTTTCATAAGGCGTGTGATTAGGGCTCAAGGAAATTAGGTTTTTGTACCTTATACGTACCTGACAAGGATTGAAATAACATAGGATATTCACTGGATTAAGATTCCATTCCAAATGCGGTTGCTGAAGTTGTGTCTCAATGCAGATGGGGGGTTGGATTTAATTTGGATCAAATTGTCGGAAGATCATTACAATTGCAAGATTATTTTGGACCAACGGACTATCTCTTGGATAGTGCATATTCAAGGATCATGTTGTCGTGTGCGGAGATTCATCTGTTTATCGAACAGTGTTTGGTGTGAAATTGCTTCGAATTTTCAGTTTATCAGTGATTCATCGGGATTCGAATGGTCATGGCACATTTCAAATGATTCAGAGAGTTGTGACTAGTCCGAAAATATTCAGTGGCTCAGAAACGACTGTGTTTATAGACTTGTGGAATTAACTCAAATGGACTTAGGGTTAAAATTGAGATTTCATATCCATTCATTGCTTTGTTCTCATAAACCATTCCCGATTATTTCGTTTCACTCTTATTTCCATTCTTCGTTTATTCATCTCTTCATTTATTGGTGTCCATGTCCATTTTTCCCTCACCTCTATTCTTTTCAATAGGCATAATCGTCAATTATTTATTTTCTCATTTTTATAACCATAGGCCAATTGTCAAAGTTTGAATAGAATTTGTTCTAAGTTCTTGTTGTCACCTTTTTTATTTCTCACTCATGCCAATTTCATATCCATTTCAAAGGATAAAACCTAATTCTACTTTGTTGGGTCATTCGAGCCCATGTGACGTTTTGTCCTAATTGACTCTTAGCCCAATTGTTCATGCTCGCGTTCAAATTCTTTGACCAAATCCTATATTTGAAAACCATTCTAATCCTAAGTCCATTTAGATTTTCCAAACCACATCCATTATTTTTATCCTAATTTCAAGCTTATTATAATCCATAATAAAAATAGACAAATCGTGAGTCTTCATGTTGGTTAGATTTGTTTCACCTACATCAAGTGATGTTCCTTTTGATGCATCAAGCTCATTGGCCTTACTCCATTTAAAGCTCATTTTTGTTATCTAGTTCCATTGTTTCTGCTCTGAATTTTCAAAGTATCTTTATTTGGTTGGAGAGAAATTTTCAGCTTTAAGAATAAGTGATATTCATATTTCTTTGGACCCTCAAGTTCCATTCATTCCATCTGTTGAGGTTTTGGTAAAGGCATTACTGAATTGTGTCATCTTCATCCATGAAAGTTGCTCCTGATTCATTTGTCAGAACAATCCTTTACACACATCACCCATGTGTAGTGGGTAGTGTAAAAAGAGACGCAATGTGGAAGAAGGTCATTATTATTTGAAGAAAATGAAGCCGGCGTACGTTATTGTTGACATGGTTCAATCGTATGTTATCTCTAATAATTGATGCACACGTTATTACCAACAATAAAAACTGCTCAGTATTAATAGCATATACATATGCATGATCAACAAAGGCAGTGTGACATAATAAATTACTGAACCAATTTCTACTCTACAAAATAACTCCACACCCAGAGTTGTTACTTACACTTCACCATGCTAATTATCATTTGATCTATCCTATAACAAATTGAAAAAAGAAAAGAAGAAAAATAAAAGAGAATGGATGAATCTCTGGCCCTCTCAAGTTAATCCTTCCCTTTGTAATCTTCAATCATTCTTCGACACCTTCCAATCTTTAAAGAATTATAACCTGAAAATTCAAAGGGAGGAAACCAGTTGCTAAGGATCGTCACAAAAGAAATCTAAAAAGAAAACCACCAGCTGAAATTCCAACAATCCATTTAATAGTTCAAAACAGGAGAAACAGTGTCAAGTGGAAGGTTACAATTATTTGCCATAAAAAAACGCAGCTTCAATGTTGTATTCTTGCAGGGAGAGTATATAACCTATTTATGATGTGTCTGTGATATGGATTTTCTAATAAAGAACAAATGATGAGTTTCAAGTGCTTTCAAAGAAACAAATTCAATTACAGAGTACTAGCTTTACGATATCAATTTACAGATTCGTGTCAAGACTCATTGGTTTCTTCATATAACTTATCTATGGATCATGGCCTCTTTTGTACACATGTAATAAATTCATATAATAAATTCATAACAGCTAGATAACAAAGTGATAACTAGCAAGTCCTAACAGAATTTCATTTATGATTAACCGAAACCGTAACAGAATTGAGCAAACCTAAAGGAACAAAAGGTGCTGCCAAGCTCAAGGAAGAAAAAGCAAAGAGAAAAAGAGAATCCTGCACGATTCAACAAAAAAAAATCAGTTGTCTAATGCCTATGATCAAACTCAGAGCTGAAATCACAGAAAAGTTCAGAACGCTACCTGTTTTCTCAACTGAATTCATGACTAAATCTAACCAACCCATAACCGATTTTTCTAACTAATTATCACCTGAAGGTTCTGGAATCTTCTCTAAATCTCTTATAAGTCAATGGCTTTTCATTTAATCACTCTTCTTCCACATTTTTTTCTCCTTCAACCTTCTCATCTAATCTCTTTTCCTCTCCCAAAAACCTCACAAATTCTCCATCTCCATCTTGGTCTTGAGTTCTCAGAATTGCCTCATCCAAAGAGAACCACCAACACACCTTTTGGCTCCAACAACTTCATCATCAAGTCATCATCAGCAGCACTATTATTCCCTCCTGGTGGTTGCAACAATGTCATCCCCGCAAAGAACTCTTGATCACAGTTTCAATGAGGTCAGTACCTGCAAGACTCATTGAAATTGCAAAGAAATCCAGTATCAGTAAAGGCCGCGGGCAAGAACACACAGAAGCAGAAGAAGCTCATCCAAGAGCCCAGTCATCCAGATGTGGTTCAACTGTTCCAGAGCGTCAAATGCCTTAGCTGGAGATTGAAAGATATAGAGTTCCCTAGTGTCTAATTTCATATTGTTGTACTTGGATTACCCACAGGCTTGTTGTGGGATTCCTTATATGTGATGTACTTTTGTTGTTATTTTGATTGGTACCTTTCAGGAACGTTGTATTTCCAAATTCCAGTTTATATGATTGATTTGTTCCGGATTTCTTGTTCGTTATTTGCACCGACACGGGGTAATGAGCACCAGGTTTTCACAGCCGTCATTATGTCTGAATATTACTTGGGTCTTCTTCCCAATTCTTATCTTCTTAATGCCAGGACCGGACACAATAAAATACTCGGGAATAAAAGGAACACATTGCATTGCATACACATCATTTGCATTTTGTCTTTGTCTTTGCAGGTTTTTCTTCGAGATGTCTAATTTATCTGTGTTCATCAGGCAAAGATTGCGAGGGCCGCCAAGACCCGGTACATTCGACAAAATATTCCTCATCGGTACGCGACCCGCAGTAATCAAAGAACAGCAATGGACGCCATGCAGACAGAACTCAACGATGTCCGTACCAAGATGGCAGAATTTATGACTCTGATGCAGGCAGGAAGACCAATTCCAGTACTTCAACAATGATATGGGTTTCGGCGGTGACGAAAATCTCAACGACTTCTTGGTGCTTGCAGAGAAGGTCAAGGCCTTAGAGTGCAAGGACACTTTGGGGATTGACGTGTCAGATATGGGTTTAGTACCTGGGGTGGTCATTCCACACAAGTTCAAGCCACCAGCATTTGATAAATACAACGGCAGCTCTTGCCCGAAAACTCACCTACAGGCCTTCTACAGGAAGATTGCGGCCCACACGCGAGACGAGAAACTATGGATGTACTATTTCCAGGATAGCCTTTCTGGAGGGTCCTTGGAGTGGTACATGAAGTTGGAAAGAAGCTCTATTAGAAGTTGGAAGGATTTGGGAGAGGCCTTCCTCAGACAATATCAATACAACATTGACATGGCACCTAGCCGTACTCAGCTTCAAAGCTTGACACAGAGGAGCTCGGAGAGCTTCAAAGACTATGCACAGAGGTGGCGTGAGGTGGCCGCCCGAGTGCAACCACCTTTATTGGAAAGAGAGATGGTCGATCTTTTCCTGAATACCCTCCCAGGGCATTTCATGGAAAGGTTGGCTGGTTGTTCCTCAAGTGGTTTTTCGGACATTATCCTAACTGGAGAAAGAATCGAAAGCTGGCTCAAACAGGGGAAAATTCAGAATGGAAGCGCTTCAGTATCTGGCATCAAGAAACCCTTTGTGAAAAGGAGGGAAGGAGAAACAGGAGCAGTATACGCACAGAGAGGAATGATGCACCAAGGATATTATCAGCAAGTGGCCCCCGTCACTATTTCAACTCCTCCAGTTCAACAGCGGGTCCAACCTCCGCAGCCGCAACGCTCACAGGGGTATCAGCCAAGACCCCCTCGTCCGTACTACCCTCAGAAGCCGAGAGATAGACATTTTGAAGCTCCACCAATGTCTTACTCCCAACTGTTGAAGAATCTCCTGCAGCTTCAAATGATTCAGCTCCGTACCTTGCAACCTCCGAGGCCAGGCCAAATTCCTGAAGGTTATGATTCGAATGCTAGATGCGAGTTTCATTCTGGAGCTCCCGGCCATAGTACTGAGAATTGTAAAGCGTTGAAGCATATTGTTCAGGACTTGTTGGATTCTAAAGCGATCAATTTCGCTCCCTCTCCTAATGTGCTGGAAAATCCCATGCCTTCTCACAGGGGCACGGTTGGTGCAATTGGTGAAGGGGAGAAATTGAATTTGGTGGATGATGTAGATGACTTGCAGACTTCATTGGTTGCTATCAAGGTTTGTTTGTTGAAGAAAGGCATTTTCCCCGGATGCGAGGATGATTGTTCAGAATGTACAGAAGCTACCAACGGTTGCAAACGATTGAAGGCCAGAATTCAAGGTATGATTGATGAAGGAGTGCTTCAATTTGACAAGATCGTGAAAGAAAGTGAAGTATCTACAGTGACTATCTTTTATGATCCATCCCAAGTTCCTTCGCGTGCCAGAGCGGCGCCAATAACTATTACTACTACTGGACCCATAATGTACCAAAGTGACAGGGCAGTTCCTTGGAACTATGGTGGCGAAGTGTATTGCAACGGCCAGAGACAAGAGTTGGCCACGACTAGTATAACCCCAGCTCAGGTAGAGAATGTTGGAGTAGGGGGTTTTACTCGAAGTGGAAGACTATTTGCGCCGGAGGCACTGAGAAACAATGTGATACCACCTAGAGATACTGCTGAAGCCCAAGCTAGAGCCAGGGGAAAGCAACCAGTATTGGCCAATGATCCAACTCCATCAGCTGATCCAGATCTCACCTTTGATAAAGAAGCCGAAGAATTCCTGAGGATCATCAAGAAGAGTGACTATAAGATTGTAGATCATTTGCAGCAGACGCCGTCAAAGATCTCCATCTTATCATTGCTCATGTGTTCGGACTCTCACAGGAAGGCCCTTTTAAATATTCTGAACAAGGCATATGTGCCTCAGGATATTTCTGTAAACCAGTTAGAAACAGTGGTGTCCAGCGTTAATGCCAGTCATGGATTGGGTTTCACGGACTTGGACTTAACTTCTGATGGGCGTGCTCACAATCGGGCATTGTATATCTCTCTGGAATGTAAGGGTGCGGTACTCTCCCATGTGCTGGTGGATACTGGATCATCTCTGAACGTCTTGCCTAAGAAGGCATTGATGAAGCTAGACTATGATGGAGTGGTGCTAAAGCCTAGTGACTTAGTAGTTCGGGCATTCGATGGATCAAGAAGATCGGTGTTTGGAGAGGTGGAGTTACCAATCAAGGTAGGTCCACAAGTCTTCAACACCACGTTTTATGTGATGGATATCCAGCCGACATATAGTTGTTTACTTGGAAGACCCTGGATACACTCGGCAGGAGCGGTTTCTTCTACACTTCATCAGAAATTAAAGTTTGTCTGGGAAGGTCAAGTTGTGACGGTCAGTGGGGAAGAAGATATCTTCGTCAGTCATCTGGCCTCATTCAAATATGTGGAGATGGATGGCGAAATAGTCGAAACCCCATGTCAAACTTTTGAGCCTTTGAAGTCCGAGCAAGCATCCGCCGTAGCAACTTCTCCTGAGATGCCGAAGAAGGGGGTGTCCATAGCCTCTTATAAACAAGCGCGTGAATTAGTAGAATCTGGAGTGCGAGAAGGCTGGGGCAGCCCAATCGAATTACCAGAGAAGAAGGACATGTTCGGGATTGGCTATCACCCTGGGGGATCTTCGTTTGAAACAAGTGCAAAAGGTTGTCAGAGCCCGGTCACTTTCACCAGTGCAGGAGTGATAGACTACGGAAATATCAGCGCAGTGCAAGATGAAGCTGTTGATAGTGACTGTGACTTGGATGAATGGATTAGGCCTGCCGTCCCAGGAGCTCAACTTAGCAACTGGACGTTAGAAAGGCTCATTTCAGTAACATCTTTTGAAGAGTAATGTTTTTGTTTTGTTTTCCTGTATTAAAGCACTATGTCTTGCCCGGGGCATAGTGGCTCTTTGTAAGGGTTCATTTGTTCATTAACACAATCATTAATAAAATTGACGTTTCACATTCATTTCATGTTGTTCTCTGTCTTTCGTTTTTTACTTTTGTTTTTCAAAAAGAAAGAAAAGTTTTAAAATGGCAATGTTTCTCATTTTATCAAGTTGTTGCTAAAGCCTTGCATGAATCATCATTCATGCAGGTGCTCGTCACCGGATCTTATCAATGACGACCCTGTTATGGCTAAGTATGACTTCGACAATCCAATTTATCAAGCCGATGAGGAAGGTGAAGAGGATTGTGATTTACCCGAAGAATTGGCCAGACTGCTCAAACAGGAAGAGAGGGTGATTCAGCCGCATGAGGAAGATGTTGAAGTGATAAACGTGGGTACTGAAGAGGACAAGAAAGAAGTCAAGATCGGAGCTGCATTAGAAGAATCTGTCAAGACTCGTTTGATGGCTATGCTTCGAGAATACGTTGACGTCTTCGCATGGTCCTACCAGGATATGCCTGGTTTAGACACTGACATTGTGGTACACAAGCTACCTCTCAGAGAAGGTTGTCTTCCGGTAAAGCAGAAGTTGAGGCGCACACGTCCAGACATGGCAATCAAAATAAAAGAAGAAGTGCAAAAACAGTTTGATGCTGGCTTCTTGGCCGTAACTAGTTATCCTCCATGGGTTGCTAACATCGTGCCGGTTCCTAAAAAAGATGGCAAAGTCAGAATGTGTGTGGATTACAGGGATTTGAATAGGGCTAGCCCCAAAGATGATTTCCCTCTACCTCACATAGATGTACTTGTCGATAATACTGCTCAGTTTTCCGTGTTCTCCTTCATGGATGGATTCTCAGGCTATAATCAAATCAAGATGGCTCCCGAGGATATGGAAAAGACAACTTTCATCACTCCTTGGGGCACCTTTTGTTACAAGGTCATGCCGTTTGGTTTAAAGAATGCAGGAGCTACCTACCAACGGGCAATGGTGACGTTGTTTCACGACATGATCCATCATGAAATTGAGGTTTATGTTGATGACATGATAGCAAAGTCCCAGACGGAAGAGGAACACTTGGTCAACCTAGCAAAATTGTTTGACAGGCTTCGAAAGTTCAGACTGAGGTTAAATCCGAATAAATGCACCTTCGGGGTTCGTTCTGGCAAGTTGCTCGGCTTCATTGTTAGTGAACGAGGAATTGAGGTCGATCCGGCCAAAGTGAAAGCAATCCAGGAAATGCCTGAGCCAAAGACTGAAAAGCAAGTGCGTGGTTTCTTGGGGAGACTAAACTACATTGCACGGTTTATTTCTCACCTAACGGCCACGTGCGAGCCCATCTTCAAGCTTCTGAGGAAGAATCAGGCCATTAAATGGAATGAAGATTGTCAGCAGGCCTTCGACCGAATCAAAGAGTACTTGTTGGAACCACCAATTCTTATGCCTCCAGTGCCAGGGAGACCTCTGATCATGTATCTTGCTGTGCTCGAAGGATCGATGGGATGTGTACTGGGTCAGCAAGACGAGTCTGGTCGAAAAGAGCATGCCATTTATTACCTTAGCAAAAAGTTTACCGATTGTGAGACACGATACTCGCTACTCGAGAAAACTTGCTGCGCTTTGGCATGGGCTGCTCGCCGACTAAGACAGTACATGCTGACTCATACTACTCTCCTAATTTCCAAGATGGATCCTGTAAAATACATCTTTGAGAAGCCGGCTTTGACTGGAAGAGTGGCCCGTTGGCAGATGATACTCACGGAGTATGACATACAATACACTTCACAAAAAGCTATCAAGGGAAGTGTGTTGTCAGAATACTTGGCCCAGCAGCCGATTGATGATTATCAACCCATGAGATTTGAGTTTCCGGATGAGGACATCATGTTCCTCAAGTCGAAAGACCATGAAGAACCACTTCCGGAGGAGGGGCCCGACCCTGAATCCAAATGGAAGTTGATGTTCGACGGGGCTGTAAACATGAATGGAAATGGAGTGGGTGTTGTTATTATCTCGCCAGAAGGAGTCCACACACCTCTCGCTGCTCGGTTGACCTTCGAGTGCACTAATAACGAGGCAGAGTATGAAGCTTGCATCATGGGGATCGAAGAGGCAATAGACTTGCGAGTCAAGAACCTTGAGATCTTCGGAGATTCCGCTTTGGTGGTAAATCAGGTCAACGGCAAATGGTTAGTTCATCAAGCTCGTTTGATTCCTTACTGAGATTACGTCAGGAGGCTGTTAACCTTCTTTACCAAGGTAAAGCTGAGCTATGTTCCTAGAGACGAAAACCAATTCGCCGATGCTCTCGCTACTTTATCATCCATGATTAAAGTATGCCGAGAAAATTTCGTGCCTCGAATTTCGATCTCTCGTCTTGAAAGACCGGCTTATGTCTTCGCAGTTGGTGATGGTGAAGATGATAAGCCTTGGTACCACGACATCAAACAATTCCTGAAGCCTCAAGAATACCCGGCTGGGGCATCCAGTAAAGATAAGAAAACTCTTAGAAGACTGGCGGGAGGTTTCTTCTTGAATCAGGATGGTGTGTTGTACAAACGGAACTTTGACATGGTGCTGCTCAGATGTGTGGACAGACACGAAGCAGACCTGTTAATGCAGGAGGTTCACGAAGGCTCCTTTGGTACCCATGCTGGAGGACATGCCCTGGCCAAGAAATTATTGAGATCGGGATACTATTGGATTACCATGGAATCCGATTGTTGCAAATACTCTCGTAAGTGCCATAAGTGTCAAATTTATGCCGACAAGGTCCATGTGCCTCCGAATCCGTTGAGTGTCATGTCTTCACCATGGCCGTTCGCTATGTGGGGCATCGATATGATTGGAAAGATTGAGCCAACAGCTTCTAATGGGCATCGCTTCATCCTAGTTGCTATTGATTATTTCACGAAGTGGGTCGAAGCTGCTTCCTATGCCAATGTCACTAAACAAGTGGTCGCTCGATTTATTAAGCGGGACATCATCTGCCGGTATGGAGTCCCTGAAAGGATCATTATTGATAATGGTTCTAATCTCAACAACAAGATGATGGCTGACTTGTGTCAAGACTTCAAAATAGAACACCACAACTCTTCTCCATATCGTCCGAAGATGAATGGCGCCGTCGAGGCGGCTAATAAAAACATCAAGAAGATTGTTCAGAAGATGGTTGTAACGTACAAAGATTGGCACGAGATGTTACCATTCGCCTTGCATGGGTATAGAACCTCAGTACGCACTTCAACTGGGGCAACTCCATTCTCATTGGTGTATGGTATGGAGGCAGTTCTACCAGTCGAAGTGGAAATCCCTTCGTTGAGGTTAATGATGGATATCAAGCTATATGAAGCTGAATGGCTCCGATCCAGATATAATCAATTGAGCCTCATTGAAGAGAAGCGTCTAGCAGCTGTATGCCATGGACAGTTGTATCAACGACGAATGAAGCGAGCTTTTGACAAGAAGGTGCGACCACAGAAGTATATGCCAGGAGATTTAGTGCTGAAAAGGATTCTTCCTCCTCTCAACGATCACAGGGGCAAGTGGACACCCAACTATGAAGGACCGTTCGTGGTTAAAAAGGTTTTCTCAGGTGGAGCCTTAATGCTGACAACCATGGACGGAGAAGACTTTCCATCCCCTGTCAACGCAGACGCAGTAAGAAAATACTTCGTGTAAAAAGGACCCGCTGGATAAAAACAGAATAAGGATCCAGGCAAAAATGGGCATCCCGGCGAGCCAAAAACAGAATAAAAGGCTCGGGCAAAAGTTAGGGAAATATTGGGAAAAATGTACACCCGCTGAGTTGAAAAGCCACATCGGACAACTCAGGCAAAAAAGGGTATCCCGGTGGATTGAAAACCTGAAAGGGCGATCCACGCAAAAGAGGGATTAACACGAACGACTGCGATCTGCGAGATCCATGACCTACCTACAGTTGAGGCTATCCTAAGGGTTGAAGATCAATTCATTTACTTTTTCTCAAGAGGCAGAGCGAGCGGAGCGTCTTGAAGATATACGAGTCATAACAGGGTTGAAACTTGATGAGATTCATTTCTCACATTGCCAATAGGGTAGTTTATTTTTCTTTTAGTTGTTCCCTCATTCCAGGGAACTGCTTCCTTTGTATTGCCTATTCAAGGCCACCTTTCCAAATCAATAAAAGTTCAACTTCAGTCAATTGACCATTTTGTTTTTTTGTTTTTTACTTTTTCATCTAGCATTGATTGATTGTGAAAACGTCTAGCAAATGGTAACTTGCATTGTGTTATGAACATTTGAATGCTTTTCTAACTCGTGCAGGAGAATAGAAACATTTAATATGACTCAGAAATGGTGTTGAGATACCTGGACGATGGCTCATGCTATGAGCCTGGGGCAAGCAGGTCCCAAACTAATTCTCTATGTTGCAGGTACTATCGATTGTGTTCATGCAGGTACAGGTACTGGTGTTGCCAACAGAGCTAAAGACTATCATCCAGGATGGGCATTCCTTTTTGTTTGAACAGAAACAAGCACCTCCCAGGGTGTTTCCAATTATCCCCAGCCATGTGCAAGTTGAAACTTCACCCAGCGAGGCAGCAGAGAGTGGGTGTCGTCCCCAAGCAGAAGTCTCCTTTCAGACAAGGGCAATTCTCGGCAGTATAGGGAGTGTCTTGCCTCCCCAGCAGTTACTTCCTCAGCAGTGTCATGCCTTTGGTTCCCAGAAAGTCTTCACTTCCCCATCAGAGTTCAAGAAGGGTTCGCCTCCAACAGGGTCTTGGCGCTCCAATCTCAAAGTCCAATTTATTTTTGGCAGTGGTGGCTATTCTGAGCCAGTGAATTATTAAAAGCTTTCCCCGCAGAGTTTTTTCCTCCTCACCAGGATAAACTAGATCAATGCAGTGATCATCGTTTCTTCCCAGCCAAGCTATCTGGAATTACCTGCAGTCTCCTTATCAGGAGATCTCCTTTGCATTGTCATTCGCATAATCATCATTGCGTCTGCATCTTCCAAAGCGTAGCATTTCCATCATCATGGAGCATTACGCCATAAATTCAAACATGTGCATGCCAACATGGGCCAGTTTTGAGGTATATTACGTACGACTTATAATATCTTCTTAACTTGAAATACTCCGCACAGAGGATACTAACATCACTTCTCAGACATCCTTGTCTTTTCAAGTCAATGTTGGTCATTTATTCCGCGTCTTGTTTGGTACAACAGTCGCGTCGCAGGTTCCCGTTTTGTACAACGGTCCTTTTTGCTTGGGCTCTCGTTTATGTACAACGATCCCGTTCCATCTTGTCCTATTTTCTTTGTGTTTCTGGTTACCGCCTTCGGCCAGTATACCTTTTGCGTCGCCATTCGAGGATGGTTTCGTGTTAGATCCGAGGATCTTTTGATTTGTCATTCGAGGATGGCATCTCTTTTCTTCAAGTCCTTCTGCGGTTGGTCTTGTTGTTGTGGCTATTATTCGAGGATAGTAGTTCACTTTTTGAGCTTATTGATTGAGGTCAGTTTGTCTCTTTTGCAAAGTCTGTCTGAGGTCAGCTTTGTGTTTGGTTATCAGTCGAGGCTGGTATACCTTTGTGTCTCCATTCGAAGATGGTTTCGTGTTAGATCCGAGGATCTTTTGATTTGTAATTCGAGGATGGCATTTCTTTTCTTCAAATCCTTCCGAGGTTGGTCTTGTTGTTGTGGCTATTATTCGAGGATAGTAGTTCACTTTATGAGCTTATTGATCGAGGTCAGTTTGTCTCTTTTTCAAAGTCTGTCTGAGGTCAGCTTTGTGTTTGGTTATCAGTCGAGGCTGGTATACCTTTGCGTCTCCATTCGAGGATGGTTTCGTGTTAGATCCGAGGATCTTTTGGATTGTCATTCGAGGATGACATTTCTTTTCTTCAAGTCCTTCCGAGGTGGGTCTTGTTGTGTGGCTATTATTCGAGGATAGTAGTTTACTTTTCGAGCTTATTGATCGAGGTCAGTTTGTCTCTTTTGCAAAGTCTGTCCGAGGTCAGTCTTTGTTGTTGATTGTTATCGCCTGCGGCTGATATACTATCGTGTTTCTATTCCAGGTGGGTTTTAGTATTGGATCCGAGGATCCCGTGTGAGTGGTCATTCGAGGATGGCATTCTTCCCGGCATATTTCCACTTGGTTCTATCTCCGCTACCTATTAAGAGGTCAAAACAAAAAATATATAAGTAAATAAATGGGCAGATGACATTTATGTTGCCCTCAGTGTGCAAATTTTCAGGTTTTATTCGAGTATTCAATCACTCCATACCTTGAACGTCTAAGAGCTGTTTCAATTATCCATTCAGGTCTGTAGATGATTGAATAGGGGCAGCTGTAATACCTCAAAATTTGCCCTCATTTTTTTTATTCCTTCTATTGGCTCATCATTTTGCATTCATCGGCATTTCTCATCAATTCTTTAACATCATAGTAGTTCATTTCATTGTTTCATAAGGCGTGTGATTAGGGCTCAAGGAAATTAGGTTTTTGTACCTTATACGTACCTGACAAGGATTGAAATAACAGAGGATATTCACTGGATTAAGATTCCATTCCAAATGCGGTTGCTGAAGTTGTGTCTCAATGCAGATGGGGGGTTGGATTTAATTTGGATCAAATTGTCGGAAGATCATTACAATTGCAAGATTATTTTGGACCAACGGACTATCTCTTGGATAGTGCATATTCAAGGATCATGTTGTCGTGTGCGGAGATTCATCTGTTTATCGAACAGTGTTTGGTGTGAAATTGCTTCGAATTTTCAGTTTATCAGTGATTCATCGGGATTCGAATGGTCATGGCACATTTCAAATGATTCAGAGAGTTGTGACTAGTCCGAAAATATTCAGTGGCTCAGAAACGACTGTGTTTATAGACTTGTGGAATTAACTCAAATGGACTTAGGGTTAAAATTGAGATTTCATATCCATTCATTGCTTTGTTCTCATAAACCATTCCCGATTATTTCGTTTCACTCTTATTTCCATTCTTCGTTTATTCATCTCTTCATTTATTGGTGTCCATGTCCATTTTGCCCTCACCTCTATTCTTTTCAATAGGCATAATCGTCAATTATTTATTTTCTCATTTTTATAACCATAGGCCAATTGTCAAAGTTTGAATAGAATTTGTTCTAAGTTCTTGTTGTCACCTTTTTTATTTCTCACTCATGCCAATTTCATATCCATTTCAAAGGATAAAACCTAATTCTACTTTGTTGGGTCATTCGAGCCCATGTGACGTTTTGTCCTAATTGACTCTTAGCCCAATTGTTCATGCTCGCGTTCAAATTCTTTGACCAAATCCTATATTTGAAAACCATTCTAATCCTAAGTCCATTTAGATTTTCCAAACCACATCCATTATTTTTATCCTAATTTCAAGCTTATTATAATCCATAATAAAAATAGACAAATCGTGAGTCTTCATGTTGGTTAGATTTGTTTCACCTACATCAAGTGATGTTCCTTTTGATGCATCAAGCTCATTGGCCTTACTCCATTTAAAGCTCATTTTTGTTATCTAGTTCCATTGTTTCTGCTCTGAATTTTCAAAGTATCTTTATTTGGTTGGAGAGAAATTTTCAGCTTTAAGAATAAGTGATATTCATATTTCTTTGGACCCTCAAGTTCCATTCATTCCATCTGTTGAGGTTTTGGTAAAGGCATTACTGAATTGTGTCATCTTCATCCATGAAAGTTGCTCCTGATTCATTTGTCAGAACAATCCTTTACACACATCACCCATGTGTAGTGGGTAGTGTAAAAAGAGACGCAATGTGGAAGAAGGTCATTATTATTTGAAGAAAATGAAGCCGGCGTACGTTATTGTTGACATGGTTCAATCGTATGTTATCTCTAATAATTGATGCACACGTTATTACCAACAATAAAAACTGCTCAGTATTAATAGCATATACATATGCATGATCAACAAAGGCAGTGTGACATAATAAATTACTGAACCAATTTCTACTCTACAAAATAACTCCACACCCAGAGTTGTTACTTACACTTCACCATGCTAATTATCATTTGATCTATCCTATAACAAATTGAAAAAAGAAAAGAAGAAAAATAAAAGAGAATGGATGAATCTCTGGCCCTCTCAAGTTAATCCTTCCCATTGTAATCTTCAATCATTCTTCGACACCTTCCAATCTTTAAAGAATTATAACCTGAAAATTCAAAGGGAGGAAACCAGTTGCTAAGGATCGTCACAAAAGAAATCTAAAAAGAAAACCACCAGCTGAAATTCCAACAATCCATTTAATAGTTCAAAACAGGAGAAACAGTGTCAAGTGGAAGGTTACAATTATTTGCCGTAAAAAAACGCAGCTTCAATGTTGTATTCTTGCAGGGAGAGTATATAACCTATTTATGATGTGTCTGTGATATGGATTTTCTAATAAAGAACAAATGATGAGTTTCAAGTGCTTTCAAAGAAACAAATTCAATTACAGAGTACTAGCTTTACGATATCAATTTACAGATTCGTGTCAAGACTCATTGGTTTCTTCATATAACTTATCTATGGATCATGGCCTCTTTTGTACACATGTAATAAATTCATATAATAAATTCATAACAGCTAGATAACAAAGTGATAACTAGCAAGTCCTAACAGAATTTCATTTATGATTAACCGAAACCGTAACAGAATTGAGCAAACCTAAAGGAACAAAAGGTGCTGCCAAGCTCAAGGAAGAAAAAGCAAAGAGAAAAAGAGAATCCTGCACGATTCAACAAAAAAAAATCAGTTGTCTAATGCCTATGATCAAACTCAGAGCTGAAATCACAGAAAAGTTCAGAACGCTACCTGTTTTCTCAACTGAATTCATGACTAAATCTAACCAACCCATAACCGATTTTTCTAACTAATTATCACCTGAAGGTTCTGGAATCTTCTCTAAATCTCTTATAAGTCAATGGCTTTTCATTTAATCAGTCTTCTTCCACATTTTTTTCTCCTTCAACCTTCTCATCTAATCTCTTTTCCTCTCCCAAAAACCTCACAAATTCTCCATCTCCATCTTGGTCTTGAGTTCTCAGAATTGCCTCATCCAAAGAGAACCACCAACACACCTTTTGGCTCCAACAACTTCATCATCAAGTCATCATCAGCAGCACTATTATTCCCTCCTGGTGGTTGCAACAATGTCATCCCCGCAAAGAACTCTTGATCACAGTTTCAATGAGGTCAGTACCTGCAAGACTCATTGAAATTGCAAAGAAATCCAGTATCAGTAAAGGCCGCGGGCAAGAACACACAGAAGCAGAAGAAGAAGAACAAGGCGAAGTCAAGCATACCTGAGCATCATGTATCATTAGAACGGTGGAGTCGGTTTCGCCTTCGCATCATCATTGATCATGGATCGAAAGTGGTGCTGAGTTTGTAACGGCCGTAACATAACAAGTTATCCGCAAAGGCATCGTCGACGCGTCCACAAGCTACAAGGTACGAATCTAAGCGTTATTGGTAGGATTGGTATTAGGGTTTATATGTGAATCCCTTTCTGAGTCAATTGATGGAGTTAGGTTTAAAAGGACTGAGCTGGGTATTTGTTTTGCTAATCGAAGTAGGTGAGTAGAAGGAAGATTAAGAGAAGTAGGGTTCCGTTTGGGGCTCAAATCGTTTGTTGTTTCAACTGATGAAGAGGCGTGTGTGGAACCATAGGGTTTGAATGTTTAGATTTGGTTGATTTCGTGATTTGAGGTTTCAAATTAGGGATGGGATTAGGTCATGGTTTGGAGAAGAAGGGGAAGAGATGAAATTGTTGAGCTCGGCGGCGAAGAAGCTGAAGGAGGTTGAGGGTGAGGGGGACGACGGGAGAAGAGCAGAAGCCATGGATGTTGTTGTAAGCTAGGGTTAGCGAAAGTCGAAGAAGATGAAGAGATGAAGAGGGTTATGCGGCGGCAAAGGGAGAAGATGAGGAAGAGGAATTAGGGTTGTATTGCATGTAGTTTTTTAGTTAATTGAATTTTAATTAAATTTTGTAATCATATTTTAATTATAGTTTAACTCAGAATTAATTAATCCTATAATTACATTATTAGTTAATTGTTTCTTTTCTTTCTTTTTAGATCAATAGTAATTCTTTTAATGAAACTGTAATTTAAAAATCTTTAGAAAATATCATAAGATTAGTTTAATGGTTTTTGGATTAAGATTTTTAGAAGAAAAATTACCATAAGTTAATTTGATTATTTTCCTTAAGATAAAATACTTAGCTTAATTGATTTATTAATAGGATTAGTTAGTTCTTTAGTTTAAATTAAGATTGTTAAAAAACATTATTACAAGATTATTAGGATTTTTACTCTTTTTTTTTTAAATTAAGTTTCTTTTAGAAAAATATTTTCATAAGTTTAATTCTAAATTAAGTTTTTAGGATAATATTTTGATAAGTTAAATTAGAATATTAAATTGATATAATAGCAACTTTAGTTGTTTTATTTGTTAAGTTAAGATTTTAGAAAATTTTAGATTTTTTTATTCATTCATTTTTCTAAATTTGGAATTTATAAAAAAAGAAATATTATAATAAAAGATTATATTTTTGATTAAGATTTTTGGAGGGTATTATTTTTAAGATTAGTTTAATCTCTTTTATTAAGTCAAGATTTTAGAAAAAAAACATATAATCATAAGTGAATTTGATTATTTTTCTTAAGTTAAAATAGTAGCTTAATTGAGAGAACCATGAGATTAATATTTAAGTCATTTTCTAAGATTAGGAGTTTATATAAAAATATTAGATTAAGATTTTTTAATCCAGATTTTAATTAAGTATTATCATAAGAATTTAATCCATTTTTTTTTAGAATTTAATCCCTTTGTTGTAGATATGTTTAATTTTGGCACCCCACTTTTAGGCCCAATATATAAAATAACTAAGAAACTGCTGTCTGCACTCTCCTCATTTTTCAGTGTAAGTGGGCTTAGCCACTCTGCTATCTGCACCCTGTTTTTAGGCCCAGTAGAGAAAAAAGGAACCTAAAGTATTACCAAAGCACCCCCTGTTTTATTTCTTTAGATATTTAATTTTAAGTTAATATTAAATTAGAAATAATTCATTAAGAAATAATAAAAACATTTTAAAATTCCCCAAAAAAATTAAGGTGGATTAATAATTGAATTTAGAAATTTAGGATATTTTTATTTTCTGAAATTTGATTATTTTTGAGTAAATTATGAATTATACTTTTATCTAGCTTTATTGAATTTCTTCTTAATTGTGCTGAATTTTGTTTATTTTATTTAAATAGCTTCTAACCACTTTTTTGAGCCATTCTTTTTTCTATAGTTAAAAGACTCCTAATATTGCTTAGGATATTTTTAATGGAATTTTTAGGAATTTTTATCATAGGTTTTAGTGGAGTAATCCTTAGGAATTAGTAGTTAATTCTTAGCTGAAATTAATTAATTTTTAGGCATAAGGAAAATAAGTATTTTTAGAATCCCTTTTAGTACCATATTAGATAGTATTAGGACCTTACAATTTAATTTTCATAATTTTTCTAGGAGTTTTAGTATTTTTTAGAACATTAGTTTTAGGCCTAGTTATACATAGTTCCCATTAGTTTAGGCCACTAGAAAAATAATGTCCAAATAAAAATAAAATGGCTTAGTTTAAGTTTAGTCCTAGAATTTAACATTAGACTTAGGTTTAGTTTAATTTGTTTTAGGATAAATATTAAGTTTGACCTAGATTTAGAATTTAGTATAAAATTCATTTCCATATAGAAATAGAATAAATAAATAAGACTATTTATTATTCATGCCTTTAAGGCATTTTTAGAATATTATCTCTCATAGTTGATTTCATTGTTTTGCCTTATTTTAATTGTTATAACTTGTATAGGATTCCCATTTGTTCTTAGAATCAACTTAACTTCATTAAGAAGTAAGTTGAATTCTAGTAGTTTTAAGTTTCCATTAGGAATAGAAAACCTCACTAACCGTTAGGACTACCTTGTAAATAAATAAACAAAATAGGATTGAGTCTTAGTCCCTTAGATTTTTCCTTTTATTAACTTGAGTCTTTCTTTCTCCCTTCAAAAGAAAAGCAATAAAACACTTAATGAAAACCGAACAATCTTGTACGACACGAGACTTTGTTGCGGAGTGTTTATACGCGTCCTGTTTCGGGGCGAGGTGTAAATACTTCCCGCAATGGATAGGTCTTAGTACAAGACAGTTCACAAACAAATTCAAAACACTTCTCATAAAAGACAAAAACAAATAACAAACGACTATCCTGCGGGAACTTCTTTTCTCATCTCATTCACTCACAACGCGAACTCGCGACTACTTGTCTCACATGCAAGACGGTAAACGCACTCGTACCAGACGAGCCTGCAACACCTGAGCATAGACATACGCAGTTCCAGCTGTAAAAAACATAAACAAACAGTTCCCGCCTAGGTTAGGCGAACTACGTCGACTCTGATCCTCATTATCCCGATGAGGTACGTAGGCAGCGGGGTAGGGCCCGTTCGAGCACATTCTTTATTTTCCCTACATTTTCCCCTTTATTTCATTCCATTCTCATTTCCAGTTCCTTTATCATTTCTATTCCAGTCAGCAGTTTTATTCAGCAGCTTTATATTTTTCTCACCCTTTGAAACAAGCAAGCAAGCGTGGATCCCGTCGGGTACGACGGACGGATTGGGGTGCTAATACCTTCTCAATTCGTAACCGACTCCCGAACTCAGATCTTTGGTTCGCAGGACCTTGTCCTTTCCTTCTTCCTCAGGTTTGTGCAACATTACCTTTCCCATTCATTCGGGATAAAAATGTCTGGCTGGCGACTCTACCTTTTCGCGCCACTTTCGCGTTTGTACTAGGATGAAAATCCCGGGAGCGACACCAACCAAAACCCTCCAAGTTTAGGATCTCAATGATCGTAGTATCGAGTATCAACCAACTTTAGTCTTCACCAAAGCCGGCAATCTCACTACTTTCTAAAGGCCAAGATGGGATAACTAGGGTTCTAAAAGTTAGTTAGTGTATTGACAACACATGGCAGCCCCATATTATCCTTAACTTACTTAAGGAACATAAGCACCAACCAAGAAGTCACACTAACTATGGCCAACAGATCAACCATATCGGTATACGCCGTACAGTTTTCTTGGTCTATTGCCATTTACCTAAGGTACACTAGATCTGGGTTAGGATCTTTCACACATAAAGCCCAACAAGTAATATAAAGAAAACAAGGCAAACTATTTAAGTGATCTAATTCCTAAGGGTACCCCTCTTTTATTAAATCCCCAACAGAGTCGCCAGTTCTTTAACATGGTGGGAGAACTGACTTTCTATAAATGTTGCGGATAGCAAGAGTCGCCACCGACTTTTATTTTATCCAAAAGGAAAGGACATAAAAGAACAGGAAAGACCTTAAAAAGATTTTGAGTTGGTGGGGTAGGTTATACAAAGGGAAGGTGTTAGCACCCTTTATATCCATGGTTATCCATGGGCTCTAAGTTACTTAGCTCACTTTGTTTGTTTGCAAGAGTGTAGTGTGTGATTAGAAAAATTTCTTTAAGTACTTTGTAATGACCCTCGTATGGGTGTATACAAAGCCTAGTTTAGAAATTGTGAGGTGTAAAAGTAATTTTGAAAAGTGTGAGCAAGTAACTATGATGTACCTACCCTAAATTAAGTCTTTCATGTTCTCGTATGTTCTTTCAATGGTAAGACTATCCCTATTATTAAGGAATAGGTAGTCATTACCTTGGATGTTTAAGGGACAAGCGTAGGGTCATCGTATGGTCAATGAAGGCAACTTAAGGAATGTTTTTAGCAATTCGTAGGGACTTATCATCATTTATTCGAAGGGACAAGATCTTTATCGTAGGCAACCTCGAAGGGACTTGATCTTTTAAACTGTAGGGAATATGATGATTTACACTTTGAAGGGACTTTGCTTAAGACATCCCTATATTCGAGGGACTTGACTCTGTTTAAGGCAACTGAGAGGGGTAACTTAGGAAGTGCAAGATGGCGATCAAAGATCGACTTACGTGTGTGAGTGTTTATATTCAGGTATTTATCTTATTTTAATTATCTAAGTTCAATTTAATTACGTATAAGTTATACACACCCTAAGGTTACTAACCATATAGTAAAATATTTACAAAGAAAATAAAGACGGAAAAATAAATCTATAAGCTATTACAAGGCTTTGGCAGATACATAATAGTAGGATAAAAATAAATTATAAAGCAAGAATAATAGATATAATAAAATAGTAAATAAACAATAATAATACTAATAAAGCAAAAATAATAAAGTTAAAATAAATTAAAACATTTACTTAAAAAAGAAAAAAAAAGTTTAGGTTAGACAAGTTAGATTTTTTAGAAGTTATTAGAATGAGTGAAAAAAAGTAATTAAGTTTAGAGAAAAACAATTAAAGATTATTGAGAAAAACTTTTAATTATTTACACTATATGATTATTACTATTATAATAAAATATTATTAATATATAAAATATTATTGACAAAATGTTATTGAGAAATTTTTTAGAGAAAAAAAAATTAATTTAATATGTACAAAATAATAAAAGAGTTAGTATTTACAAAAAAAGATTTATTGTTATAAATAAGTAGTAAAATAAGTTTATAAAAATAATTAACATTTATTTACAAAAAATATAAAGATTATAGAAAAATATTAAATAAGTAATTAGTAGGTTTTCACGCCCTACATTACTAAACCACGCAGTTAATATAGGATCAATGGCAGGAATTTAAATGGCAGAAAATAAATGGCAGAAAAATAAAATGGCAGAAAATAAATGGCAGAAAAATAAAATGACAGAAAATAAATGGCTAACTATTACACCGCTTTGGGGCAGTTACATCATTGTAAGGCGAAAAATAAAAGTAAACCAAAAAATATTACAGATGAGAAATAATCACATAAAAATAAATCGCAGATGAATAACATATAAAATTAGTGAAAATAAGAAATAATAACAGGTTTGTTAAGTTTTGAGAAAAAGTTTATGATTTAGAGAAAATAACACGGTTAAAGTTTATAAGAAATTTTTAAGGTTTACATGAAAAATTAAGGTTTATGATAATATATAAAAAAAAGTTTTGTTGTTAAAAACAAAACTATATTGAATTATTAATTTAATAAAATAAATAATTAATTAACATTATGAATGGATTATGAATATAAGTAATTAGAAAAAAAAGTTAAGAGTTTTTTTTAGAAAATAAACAAATAAAATTAATCTAAATATTTAAGGTTAGTTAATTTAAGAAATTAGAGAATTAAAAACAATAGAGGAAATTAGGAGAAATTAGGAAAGAGAAGATAAACCCATGTTTCTTTGTCAAAATGCCCTCAAAATTACCAGCCTTGCCTTCTTGACACTAAGAAGGCGCGCACATGTGAATGTACCTGGAAAATAGTTATTATATAATAAACTTGTTTCTTTGTCAAAATGCCCTCAAAATTATCAGCCTTGCATTCTTGACACTAAGACACGCGCGCACATGTGAATGTACCTGGAAAATAGTTATTATATAATAAAACAAAACGTATAAAAAAATGGTTGAGGCAAAATCGTCAAAGTTTAGGAAAAAATTAGGGTAGTTAATTATGAAAAAAAATGTGCAGATCTAAATATATGTGTATGAATATCATAAAAATGATATGAATTAAAAAAGGAACAAAGATGTTGCTAACGCAAAATTGCGATCATCGCAACTATATCGGATCAACACAAATGTCACGCATCATACACCCAGATGTGAAAATAGTGTATCGACACGATCCGATCCGAATAATCTAAAAAAATATAGAATAAATATAAAAACTCGTATTAAGAACATAATAATAATAAAAAAGGTGTCACAAAATAAATTTATATATCTATACATGAATAACTTAATCATATAAATAACAAAGTGAGATGTACGCACTTATATAAACCATAACATGGTTTATCACCAAAAAAACATATACAATAAAACAAATCAAGAATTTATTATATGTATATAGCTACAAAAAAAAACTGTGATATATACATAAATTTGAAATGCAGTAATACACGTTAACACATACATATGTTTGAAACAAGTGACACACATTAATATATATGTTTGAGACATGTGTGTTAGGAAGAACATGATGATAGAACCAATGATAAACAAACGGACCATATACAGTACAAAGAATAAAAATGAGGTTTTTTTTCCTAGCAACAGCAACAAGTTATATATAGAAACCAATTAGGGTTAGCATAATGGGCCTAAATATTTATTTTGGAACCCAATAAAATTTTAATATAAATAATTAAATAAAGTTTAATAAAAATAGTTAAAATTAAAATAAAAACTAACAAATTTATTTATTTATTCTAGACCCAATAAAATGTAATTTAAAACTAAATAAAGTTTAATAATTAAAATAATTAAAATAAAAATAATAACTAATAATCCTATTTATTTATTCTAGACCCTATATAAAAATAAATTGACTCAAAAAATAAAAGTCGAGCGCCAAAGTGCTCGAAAAAATAAAATGAACACATCAAAATAATCAGCGCGAAATAAATGACTCGGAAAAATACAGCGTTTGGTCGGATTTTGAAATAAAAATTATGACCGTTTAAACTGCTCAGACTGATCAACATATGACCAAAAATAGTCGTAAAAATATTTTTAGCATGTCAAATTAAACTAAGTAAACCGCAGATTAATGTTACTGACATTTGCAAACTTAAACTTGACATTTTTTCGTTGACTAATTTTAGGCACAGTAAAAAAAGTTAATTTGACCAGTCAATTTGTAAATTCCGAGAAATTATTTCGGCTAATATTAAGACGGAAAAAAATGTTATGCTATGAAGATGATGCAAATGAATGTGAAACAAAAAGTCGGTTAGAGTTAAAAATAGAGGGCAAATTTTGGGGTACAACAGCATGATGTCTATCTTTGCAGACTATTTAGATGGAATCATGGAAGTATTTATGGACAATTTCTCAGTTTGTGGATCTGATTTCAAAAATTGTCTTATCAACCTCGAGAAAATCCTGGAAAGATGTGTGGAGGTAAACCTTGTGCTAAATTGGGAAAAGTGTCATTTCATGGTCACCAAAGCGATTGTTTTAGGACATATAGTTTCCGAAAAAGGTATAGAGGTAGACAAAGCTAAAATAGAAGTCATAGAGAATCTAAAACCGCCGAAGACTATCAGGGAGATAAGAAGTTTTCTTGGACATGTCAGATTTTACCGATGTTTTATCAAGGACTTCTCCAAAATAACAAAGCCCTTAACTGGTCTTTTAATGAAAGATGTTGAATTCATCTTCGATGAAAAATGTAATGAGGCATTTAATCTATTGAAGTAAGCTCTGATTTCAGCACCTATAATGAAACCCCCTGATTGGTCAGAAACGTTTGAGATAATGTGTGACGCTAGTGACTATGCTGTTGGAGCCGTTCTAGGTCAGAGAAAAGATAAAAAGTTACACGTATATTATTATGCCAGTAGAACCCTAGACGATGCACAACTCAACTACGCAATAACCGAAAAAGAGCTCCTAGCTGTAGTTTTTTCCATAGACAAATTTATATCTTATCTAGTAGGAGCCAAAATTATAGTTTACACCGACCATGCTGCCATTCGTTACTTACTAAGTAAAAAGGATGCCAAACCTAGGTTACTTCGATGGATTCTATTAATGCAAGAGTTTGATTTAGATATCTGTGATAAGAAAGGCACAGATAATGTAGTAGCTGATCACCTTTCTAGGCTAGAATACCTGAAACCTGACTCAGTACCCATAAATGACGATTTTTCCTATGATAGACTGATAGCCCAACTAGAAACTATTGAAGATGATAACCCAGACCCACATGAGCATTCTCATAAATCTTTTAGCTATAAATAATGTACCTTGGTATGCAGACTTTGTTAATTACCTAGCCGCTGACATCATACCCCCCGATCTAAATTACCACCGGAAGAAGAAGTTCTACAGTGATGTGAGAAACTTCTATTGGGACGAACCATTTCTTTTCAAGAGACGTAAAGATGGCATTTTTCGCCGTTGCGTTCCAGAAGAAGAGGTTCATAATATAATTGAGCATTCCCACCATGCTTTCATTTTCAAATGTGACAGATGCCAACGTACAGGAAATATTTCAAGATGTAATGAAATGCCTCTAAGAAATATCCAAGAAGTAGAACTCTTCGATGTATGGGGGATAGACTTTATGGAACAGTTCCCACCATCTTTAGGAAACCAATACATCTTAGTAGTTGTTGACTACGTGTCTAAATGGATTGAAGCTATCTCCGCACCCACGAATGACACCAGAGTAGTCATAAAATTATTTAAAAACTATATATTTCCCAGGTTTGGAACCCCCCGTTTAGTCATAAGTGATGGAGGATCACACTTCATATCGAGAATATTTGATAAACATTTAAGCAAATATGGAGTGAAGCATAGAGTAGTAACACCATACCACCCATAGACTAATGGACAGGTGGAAGTATCTAATAGGGAGATCAAACAAATTCTTGAGAAGATTGTCTCTATATCTAGAAAAGATTGGTCGCAGAAACTTCATGAAGCGTTATGAGCCTATAGAACCGCTTTCAAAACCCCTATCGGAACAACCCCTTATCAACTAGTCTATGGAAAATCATGTCACTTACCTTTGGAGTTGGATCATAAGGCCTACTGGGCCATCAAAACTTTGAATTTGGATTACCTAATTGTTGGTGAAAAATGTATCCTTGATATCCACAAATTAGAAGAGCTCAGACAATCTGCCTATGAAAATGCCATCATATACAAAGAAAGAACAAAAGCTTGGCATGACAAAAGAATGATAAGAAAAGACTTCAAAATAGGCGATCTTGTTCTCCTGTTCGATTCTAGGTTACGACTTTTTCCAGGGAAGCTTCGTTCGAGATGGACTGGCCCTTTCGAAGTATCTAAGATTCTAAGATCTAGAGCTATTGAAATCAAGAACCAAACATGTAAATCGTTCATCGTAAATGGACAGAGACTGAAGCCCTATGAAGGAGGTGACATTCCAACAACATACTTCAGCCATACTCTAAGTGATCCACCAAATCCTTCGAATGATGTATAAAATTCGGTCGTCGAGCTAATGACGTTAAACAAGCGCTGCATGGGAGGCAACCCATGGTTTTTCTTATCTTACTTACTTTTTATTTATTTTTACTTTATTTTAATTTGTTTATTTTATTATTCTGTTAGGACTAATGATTGAATGTTTTATGTGATTTCAGGACCCTTGTTTTCTAACCTTGTGCAGAATGCAGAACCCCGACGACATGCACGTGGCCTTCAGAGACGATGCATAGAGAGAGCGTTACTATGTCCATATGAGACGGCCTATGGCACCTACACGGTAACCAGACCAAGATTGCATGGATTCCTTGGGGATAGAGCCAAGCGTCAGATTCTTATGTCACCAACTCCAGTGGGACCAGTTCGACGATATGAATAACACTTACAGGAACTTGACTATAGAGTTCCTCAGCTTGTTTAATTATGATCCTTGGGCTGGACCCGATGGACATGCTGTTTTCAGGTTGTTCGGGACTGATTACTCTTTCTCTCACAAAGAGTTTGGTGATTTACTAGGTTTCCAGACTACTCCTGATGCTATTCCAAAGACATCGATGGGGTATTTTATGAGCAGAGAAGTGGAGAAGTTTTGGAGTAACATCTCAGGTGGAGGAAGCCAAGATCCTTCCACTCAGTTTTCTCAGGTAATCTACAATCTTGCGTTAAGGTACTTCCAGATGATTCTGGCACACTTTTTCCTCGGTTTTCCAGATACAGAGACTCTGCTGAGTGAGGAGGAGATTTTCCTACTGTTTTGTGCGACTCAGTCACGCCCAGTTGCTTGTGGCAACTTTCTGTTGAAGAACCTTGCCGGTGTCGCCAGGTCATCTGTAGGCATTATACATGTCGGTGGGATTGTTACACAGATTGCCACTGCATTGGGTTTGTCTCGCAAATTATTGCACCTCAGGACCTTCTGCTGCTACACCACCCTGGATGTTGACTTTTGTCTTGACAGAGGATTGAAGAGGAGGGCCTCTTTTGAGCCCAACACGTTTAGATTACTGATCGACGACGAAGTGATACATTACTTTACATTACCTGACCCACTGATGACCAGTGTCCACGACCCTGCTAATTGGAGTTATGCTTTAGAGGGTTATGGAAAGACTATCGAAGAACCAAAATCACCTCCCGCCGCTGAGTACACTCCTACACCTCTTTCTCCCCGAATCACTGTTATGTCTAACAATATGTCTTTGCAGCCTCCTGATCTACAAACCCATATTTATGAGCTCCGCAGGGAGACTACCCTACTCAAGCAGGAAGTAGCGGACTTGGCATTACAGATCGAGATATCTGATCTCACTCATGCCTCAGAGGCCGAAGCTCTATATCAGGAGATTGGAGAGCTTCGGAGGGAGAAAGCTGAGATTCGTGGATCGAACCAGGCAGAGAAGCCTACCACATTATCATTTTACACTGACATTATTACTCTAGTATTTAATATTTCATGCCTTATTTTATTTCTCGCATCTCTAGATATATTTTATATTATCGCATATATTACATTTTCCATGTATTTTGATTTTTATCTTATATATTATTTCGTGCACTAATACTCATTTTTTTTCTTTTTCTTTCATTTTATTTTATGTCCAATAATGAAAAAAGAACAAAAACATATTTTTCATTTTTGCCTTCATAAAAAGTATGCAAGCTTTGTGCCTTAGAAGAAAGAAGAAAACGCTATCCGGACCCCCCGAAGACAAAAGGTACGCGAAGAAAACTCTACCATTTCAAAACAACTGACGGACAACATGAGCTACATGGAACAATTGCGATTGGTATCGGATCATGCCTACGGGAACGTTTGTCGCACCTTGACCGACATCACATCAGAGCAGGCCCGTCAGCGAGAAGTCAACCGCCGGCACCACCAGCTTATGGAGGCCACTCAGGGTTCCATCCTTGGTAAACTTCGAGAGGTCCGGAGTGCCCAGGCTGCCTTATCCGCACGACTTGACTGGAGGGACCAGCAGCGCAGTAGATCTCGTCGTTCCAGACCATCACAGCAGGACGGCGAGGGCACCAGTGCTCCTCCGCAGTAGTTTTCCAGGTTACTCTCCTTATCTTATTTCAAAACATAGGGGACAATGTTCGATTTAAGTTTGGGAGGGGCTTATATTGCTTTATGTTATTTCCCTTCTTAGTTATTTATTTGCTTTCTGTTATTTTCCTTTTCAGTTAGTTATTTAGTTTAAGTTTTCTTAGATAATGCATGAGTCTGACGAGTCACCAGTATAGTGTATCTTTTGAACACCCTCATTTTTCCCATTTTCTTAGCCTTACCAAAAAAAATTAAAAGAAAACAATGTTGTTTCACATGTTTTTTTGGGCTTTGAGACAGGTTTGGATTAGGATGTGGTGACTTAGGTAAACTTTTTGAAACATCAGTATCATTTTAGCACCATAGACTTCTTGAATATAGGAATCACTCCTAAACCCCGCACACCATGGCCTTTATTATCATTCAAAAAAAAATTGTCCTAAGTAGTTTATTCTAGCAGTCAGCTCTGGCCTAAGCATGCTCTACGTAGGGGGGCGATGAACATAAGTGAATGATCCAGTGCTAATAAAAAAGAGAAAAAGGCAAACTCTAGGATAGGTGACCCTCACAAAGTCATTTAAACCGAAAAAAGAGAAGAAAATATTTTTGCCACAAAAAGAAAAAAAATTGCAATCACCTATTGTTAGTTGGTTCAGAGGTATCTGGCACTGAACTTGGTAGGGCAGATTACGATATGATCCCCCGTAGTTACATTTAGGTCAAATAAAACGGGTTTGCACATGCTTATGTGCCAGAAACCCTATGTTTTGGATCAAAATCACTAACCGGTCACTCTACTATGAAGCATGTACGGATAACGGGCTTAATGTGATTACGCCTGAATGAAAAGGACCCAACAAAAGATGAGAAGATAGGCCTAGGTATTGTGGGATGACATGGGTTGGTTAATATAGGATTGAAGTTTGTGTATGTTATTATGATACCTGTCGCCCCCGATAAGTGGGACCAGGCCCAGATAAAGGTACAGACGCGAACGGTCGGCGAGAGGGACAATGAGAACACACAGAAGTGAACTCACTGGAAAAGAAAAGAGTCGCCAGCTAGGAATTTTTATCCCGGAGGAAAGGCAATGGTGCATAGACCTAGAAAGATATGGATAAGACGGTTGCGAACCAGAGAGACTGAGAAAGGGGGTTGGTTACAACCTGGGAAGGTATTAGCACCCAGATTGTCCGCCGTACTCGACGGGATCCACGCTTAAAAGATTTGTGTTTTAAAGGGGTAGTGTCAGTGCAATCCGTGTGTAAAAGAGCTGGAAAAGGGATATACAGGTGTCAGTGTAAAAGAAGTGTAAAGTGTGATATATACAGTGTCAGTGTAAGAACAAAGGATGAAATGCTCATGACTATGAGGCTTAAAAGAATGAAGCTGGAAGGAGGGGGAATATACAGAGACTTTTGTTCGATAACTGTTAAGTTATGCCTACGTATCCTCTCGTGCAATGAGGAAGTCAGAACACCGTAGTTCGACCCAAAGAGACTGAAAGATGAATTGACTTGATGAACTGCTTACTTGTCTATGCTCAAGTGTATGATCTGTCTGGCACAAATGCAAACTGTCTTGCATTAGACGGAAGAAGCAAGTTCTCGTTTGTGAGTGAAGGTGATGAGGAAAGAATCCCGAAGGAGACGATTATTGTTTGTTTTTTATGTTTTCAGTCTTTTATTGCTTTTGGAAATGTGTCATAAATTAATGAGCTTAAGCCTAAACCAATGGGTTAGTAAACTCATCACATCTTCCCTCTGATTAGGGGTAATGAGAATACCTTAAGTGTGAAGTCAGATTCTCACACTTAATCACCTTTGGTGTAGGATTAAGATCATTAACCTACTTGTGATTAATTAGATGTTTTTGTGGTTTTTGTTTAGTGTTAAGTAATGAGATTAAGCCATAATCAAGGATTAAACAGACTCATTACACCATCCTAATAGAAGGATAATAGATGAGAATGTTTAAGCTGAGGAAAGCTCCTCAACTTAATCCATGATTAGGGATTAAACTCATGACAAAATAAGCCTTTGATTAAGTGGATTTTATTTAGTGATATGATGATGAAGTGATTTTTAGGGTTTATAAGACAACTTGAGGGGGACTTGTCCATTAACACTAGGGTTAGTCCTTCTTAACCAATTAAGGAAGAATTAGAACCCTAATGCAAGGCCCAAGTTACAAGTGTGATGTCTTGATGATTATTATGTGAATTGATTAAGAGATTTAAACACATTAAGGGTTTAACATTTAGGATTAAAGTTATACACTCCATCCTAATAGAAGGATGCAGGCATAAGCTTAATCACAAAGCCTTAAAGCCTTTAGGGTTTAGTCCCTGATTATGAGATGAGAAGAGAAGACTCAAAGAAGACACAAAGGTAAAACTAAGAGGGGAGACTAATCAAAACCCTAATCATTGTCATGCTTGGTTGTTCCTAAGGTTTGTGAGGCTTAACAAGAGAAGTCTTCAATGGAACCACCAGGCAGCAGATGAAAGGATCAAGAGAAGCAAAGTGACCTGCTTCATCCAAGAAGTCAAGTCACTTGAAGAAAGAAAGTGGGAAGAGGAAGAATGAGCAAGCTCAATCTCAAACACAAACAAAAATGCAGCAATGGATGCAAGAGAGTGATGAAGAGAAAGTTATGAGAAGTGAAGGCAAATTCACTTCTCAAAGTCACTTACCACCTGAAAGGTTAGAAAAGGAATGCAATGCAATGCAAAATGGGATGAGATAACATGATGATAAACAAAACCAGAAGCATGTTGATGATGATAATGATGCTATGAGATACTACAAACATGAGGCAAGGCATGGAGATGTTCATACAAGATCATGGATGCAAATGATGCAAGAAGGATGCAAATGGAAGCCCAAATTAGGGTTTATGGATCAAACAACAAACAAAAACCAAAAACAGAAGCAAACCCTAAGATAAAAAATGGAAAATGCCACCCAAAGAAACCCTAAACCTATACTAAACCAATGCCCAAAGGGGAGATATCAACTCTTAACCAATCTCAAGTTATGATTTTTACAAGTTATTAGGGTTTTTAGGGCTCCTAAACAAAAGAAATGCCAAACAAATTGAAAATGAGGAATAAAATCATGGCCATTTAATCCTAGAAACTACATGCTAAACACAAAACAATGCAAGAAGAATCAATGTCCAACTCCTCATAGATAGGCAGAAATGATTTTTTGAACTTAGGATCAAAATAATGCACAAAATGATTTTAATTCAATGAAAAATTCTCAAAATGCATCAAGATCAAAAAAGAAATTTGGTTTGAAGGTTGGACAATGTTTCTAAATGTCTTAGAACATTTCATGAATTTTTTGGTGATTTTTAAATACCTAAAAGTATTTTTAATAAATTAATTTTCATTAATCAATTAAAAATAATCTTTTAAATATTTAAAAATACTTTTTTAATGATAAAAATAAAAACAAAAATATTTTTGTGTCATAAAAATTAATAAAACTTATGAGAGAAAGTTTCATAATTTTTACACATTTTTTACTATTTTAAATAAATTATGCAAGTAAAATGAAAAAGAAATGAAATAAAAATAAAGAAAATGGAAAAGTAAACGAAAGGAAAGGCTGGGATTGCATCCTGGTTTGAATGCGTTGACTGGCGCCAGATCTTGTGGCCAGGATTGATTCTGAGGTAATCAATCTAATTATGAATTAATTAAACTAATAAAAAGAATTAGGGCTAATCAAACGAATCTGAGCCCTTCACTCACGCGCGAAGTCAACCAGTCAACCCAATCCAACGCACGAAATTCAAATGGGAGTTAATTACAGGATTAGGGCACAAATGACTTTCAGGTGGCCGGAGAAGACTTCCGGTCGTCTTCTCCGGCCAGCATCCCCCCTGAGAATCCCCAAAACTCCAAAAACCTAACTAAAATGAAATCTAAAAACTGGGAAATGATCCCCACTTACTCACGAACCAAAACCCCTTATCAAAACAAATTTATATTTCCTAACAAGGCTGAATCGAAACAAATAAGAACTAGGGCACGAAAGTTTCAGAGAGCAATTAAATTCTCATTCCATCACCATTTGCAAAAACAAAGGTATATTCATGATCAGGAAGACATGTAGAACAAGTTTAGAACTTAAAAATCCATTTCTGGAAAAAAAGTTCTTGAGCTACCTGAGATTCGAAGCTTTCACTCCAGCAACTTTCAGACCCCTTTTCCTTGTGCAATCCACTCCTTAGGACCTCTTGATGATGTTTGAATGCTCAGGAGAAATTTATATTGGCTGGATGAAGAGTTTGAGTAACTTCTGCTCAAACTCAGTTGAACATGGCAATGATGATTCTGGCTATTTCTGGCAAGGGTGAAAGGTTGTTTGTGGTCCAGGTGATGAGTGGAGAAGGTTTGTGAAGTTTGTTTGGATGTTTGTGAGCTGTGGAGAGAGATTCGAATGAAACTGCAGCTTGAGGTGAATGATGGAAATGGGGTGTTCTTGATCAAAACAGGCTTGGCTCTTGGTGGTTTCTACTCAACAAGGCAAGGTGAGATGATTAAAGGAATTTGTTTGAGTGTTTGTGTGTTGTGCAGGCAGATTCGAATGAAAATGCAAATGGGGTGTGTTTGGTGTATATGATCGTGTGAAGTGTTTCAGCCTTGCTTGATGTTATGTTTAGCTTGCAAATGGAAAGTATAAACAATTCTAATTGGCCAGATGATGTGACATGGCCTGCTGTGATAGGTAAGTCACCTTTTGCAAAATGTCAACTTCTTTGTAAGAGAGGCATGGGCTAAGTTATAGCTTGGTACATGAGCATGGGCTGGCGCAGCATGGTATGTGAGTGAAGCTAGGGAGGTTCAGCACCCAATGCATCAAGTTGGTGAAGTGTGATGAGTGTTTTTGCAAGTTGTTACTTTTTGAAACTTTGTGAAAAATGCCTTGTTACACAAACCATAAACATGTGATCTTGGTTCCATTCTGATTTTTAGGACACATATAATGTTTATGTCATGGTTTGAAGTGAATTAGAAGTTACAAATGGCATTAGTTTATGATTTTGCAAAATTCACATTTGGTGCACATCTTGAAAATCAATGATTTTTGCCAACTTTGTCACACCATAACTTTTGATCCAAGAAGAATTTGATCATGTTCTTGTACTTTTTGAAAAGGGAAAGATGTAATCTACAACTTTCATGACCAAAGTTTTTCCATTTGAAGCATTTTTGGACCAAGAATCAAGGCTTGAAAAATGACCTAAAATGAAGCATTCTTGAAAAAGTCAACTATGCCCAAAAAGTCAACACTTGCAAAAACTCCAAATTCTTGATTTTTGTGAACTTCAACCTTCTTCTATGATCAAATAAAGATCATATACACTCAACATGATGAAGATCACCCATTGGTTGGGTCATTGGGGGTCTCAGATGCCCTGATTTTACACTGACTTGTCTGAAAAGTCAACCCTTGATCAGATGACTTCCCCATGGAATTTCTTCATGAAAATTGATATGCATACTACCTATACCATATAGAGACCAATGGAAACAAGAATGACCAAAAAATTTGGAGTTATGGCCTCTGAAACCAAAACCCTAATTTTAGGTCAACTGTGCAGTCAAACCTGGCTCTGCATCCATTCAAACCCTAGTTCTTGTGATTCTTTTGAAATCTTGACCTTGAGAGGATGTAATAGGATAGATGAACACACATGGATCCCTTTGAAGTGATTGGTGGCCTTTGGAGTGGCTCAAGAAGCTCTTGGATTGCTCAGATCACAAACCCTAGGTGCAGATGCCTTAGAAGCTATGCAGTGAATCAAAAATGAAACATGAGGTGATATGATTGTGTTTATGCATATGAGAATGATCACAAGCCATGGTGTGAATGGGTGAGGGCAAATTTGGGGTGTTTACAGCTGCCCCTATTCAAACATGGGTTAGCTGTGCAGGGTGTAAGCGAAGGCTTAACAGGCAAACAAGATAACTTGTGGTTGAATACCAAAGACAGTCCAAAATTTGCACTCACAGAAATGAAGAAGAAAAGGGATATAGATTGTAAAAGGAAAATAAAGTATATTGTAAAACGTAGGCGACGGAGGACGACCGTCGAGCAGGGGACGACTGCCGGGTAAAGAGCGATGACGGGGACGGCCGACATGCTGGGGAGAGTTTGTGAAGTAAAGCGATGACGGGGACGGCCGACATGCTGGGGATAAAAAGTAAAGCCAAGACGGGGACGGCCGACTAGCTGGGGAAAATAAAATTATACGATGGGGGACGGCCATCAGGATAAAGCTGTAAAATTTTCTGGGGATCGAATGAAACATGACGGGGACGGCCATCAAGTTCATAAAGCAAAGTGACCGACGATGGGGACGGCTATCGGGCTAAAAAGAAAAGGGACCACGACGGGGACGGTGTGGCTCCCGACAAATGAAAATGGATCAAATGAAGGTACAGACGCGAACGGTCGGCGAAGGGAACAGTGAGAACACACAGCCGTGAACTCACTGGAGAATAAAAAGAGTCGCCAGCTAGGCATTTTTATCCCGGAGGAAAGGTAATGCTGCATAGACCTAGAAAGATATGGATAAGACGGTTGCGAACCAGAGAAACTGAGAAAGGGGGTTGGTTACAACCTGGGAAGGTATTAGCACCCAGATTGTCCGTCGTACTCGACGGGATCCACGCTTAAAAGATTTGTGTTTTAAAGGGGTAGTGTCAGTGCAATCTGTGTGCGAAATAGCTGGAAAAGAATGTACGGGTGTCAGTGCAAAAGAAGTGCAAAGTGTGATATATACAGTGTCAGTGTGAGATCAGGAATGAAATGCTCATGATAATGAGGCTCAAAGAATAATGCTGGAAGGAGGGGGATATACAGAGACTTTTGTTCGATAACCGTTAAGTTATGCCTACGTATCCTCTCGTGCAATGAGGAAGTCAGAACACCGTAGTTCGACCCAAAGAGACTGAAAGGAATTGACTTGTGAACTGCTTACTTGCCTATGCTCAAGTGTATGACCTGTCTGGCTCAGGTGCTTACTGTCTTGCATTAGACAGAAGAAGCAAGTTCTCGGTTGTGAGTGAAGGTGATGAGAAAAGAATCCCGAAGGAGACGATTATTGTTTGTTTTTGTGTTTTCAGTCTTTTATTTCTTTTTGAAGTTTTGTCATAGGATAATGAGCTTAAATCTAAACCAATGGGTTAGTAAACTCATCACATCTTCCCTCTGATCAGGGGTAATGAGAGTACCTTAAGTGTGAAGTCAGATTCTCACACTTAATCACCTTTGGTGTAGGATTAAGATCATTAACCTACTTGTGATTATTTAGATGTTTAGGTGATTTTTGTTTAGTGTTGAGTAATGAGGTTAAGCCATAATCAAGGATTAAACAGACTCATTACACCATCCTAAAAGAAGGATAATAGATGAGAATGTTTAAGTTGGGAAAAACTCCTCAACTTAATCCATGATTAGGGATTAAACCCATGACAAAATAAGCCTTTGATTAGGTGGATTTTATTTAATGGTATGATGATGAAGTGTTTTTTATGGTTTGTAAGACAACTTGAGGGGGACTTGTCCATTAACTTTGGGGTTAGTCCTTCTTAACCAATTAAGGAAGAATTAGAACCCTAATGCAAGGCCCAAGTTACAAGTGTAATGTCTTGATGATTATTAGATGGATTAATTAAGAGATTTCAACACCTTAAGGGTCCAAGACTTAGGATTAAAGTTATACACTCCATCCTAAAAGAAGGATGCAGGCATGATCTTAATCACAAAGTCTTAAAGCCTTGAGGGTTTAGTCCCTGATTATGAGATGAGAAGAGATGACTCAAGGAGAGACACAAAGGTAAAAACTATGGGGGAGACTAATCAAAACCCTAATTCATTATCATGCTTGGTTGGTCCTAATGTTTGTGAGGTTTTCAAGAACAATCTTCAGATGAACCACCAGGAAGCAGATGAACAAGATCAAGAGAAGCAAAGTGACTTGCTTCATCCAAGAAGTCAAGTCACTTGAAGAAAGAAAGTGGGAGGAGGAAGAATGAGCAAGCTCATGCTCAAACACAAGTAGAAATGCAGCAATGGATGCAAGAGAGATGAAAAGAAAAGTTATGAGAAGTGAAGGCAAATTCACCTCTCAAGTTTACTTACCACCTGAAATATTAGAAAGAAATGCAATGCAATGCAAAATGAGATGAAGTGGTATGATGCTAAACAAAACCAGAAGCATGGTGATGATGAAAATGATGTTATGAGGTGCTGCAAACAAGAGGCAAGACAATGAGATGTTCATACAAAATCATGGATGCAAATGATGCAAGCTGAGGAGCATGAACAAGCATGAAATGTTATGAAGCATACAGGACAAATGACATGGCAAATATGCAATGCAATGATCAATGATGCTTTCTACATGTCTTAAGATGTCAAATGAATCATAAGAATGCACAAAGTGAAATGACAAGTCAAGTTATGCAAGGAAATGCAAGAAGGATGCAAGAGGAAGCCCAAATTAGGGTTCATGGATCAAACATCAAACACAAACCAAAAACAGAAGTAAACCCTAACATAAAAAATGGAAAATGGTACCCAAAGAAACCCTAGGCCTATAACAAACCACTGCCCAAAGGGGAACTCTCAACTCTCAACCAAACTCAAGTTATGAATTTTACAAGTTATTAGGGTTTTTTAGGGTTTATAACAAAAGAAATGCCAATCAATTAGAAAATGCAAGATCAAATCTTGGCCTTTTTATCTTTGAAAGTTCATGCTAAATGGAAAACAATGCAAAAAGAATCAATGTCTCAACCTTCACCAAAAGACAGAAATGATTTTTCAAACTTAGGATCAAAAAAATGCATCAAAAATGATTTAATTCCATGAAAAATTCTTAAAATGCATCAAGATCAAAAAAGAAATTTGGTTTGAAGGTTGGACAATGTTTCTAAATGTCTTAGAACATTTCATGAATTTTTTTGTAATTTTTAAATACCTAAAAGTATTTTTAATTAATTAATTCTCATTAATCAATTAAAAATAATCTTTTAAATATTTAAAAATACTTTTTTAATGATAAAAATAAAATAAAAAATATTTTTGTGTCATAAAAATTAATGAAACCTTAAAGAAAAAGTTTCATAATTTTTATGATTTTTTAGCTATTTTAAATAAATTGTACAAATTAAATGCAAGAAAAATGAATTAAAATTAAATAAAATGCAAAGTCAAAGGAATGAGGGGCCAGGATGCGTTCTGAGGGTAAGTGGGTTGACTTGGCGCGCCATCTGATGGCCCAGATTCAAAGTGAATTAATCCTGATTAATTAATTTAATTAAACCTAATTAGAACTAATGATGCAATCCAGACCATTCATACACGCGCGGGAAAGAAGATCAAATGGTCCAGATTCAAACTCAGTGCCCTAACCCTAATTATGAATTAATGACTCTCAGGTCACCGGAGACGAGCTCCGGTCGTCTTCTCCGGTGACCTCCTCCCCTGAAAAACTCCAAACCTCCTTAAAACGTAACTAAAATGAAAACCAAAGCCAGGGAAATGATCTCCATCACCTTACGAACTAAACCCCTCTCTCAAAACAAATTTATCTAACCTAAACAAGCTGAATCGAAAGGAAATAGTTCTAGGGTTCGTGAGCTTCAAACAGCAATTAAATTCTCAAAACACATCCATTTCAAAAACTAAAAGCATCAGCATGATCAGGAGAGCATAAGGAACAAGTTTGTAACATAAAATGAGCTTTCTGGAAAAAATTATTTGGAGCTACCTGAGATTTGCAACCTCTGACTTAGGAACTTTCAGGCCCTTTCTTTAAGTGCAAGCTGCTCCTCTTGGCCCCCCAATGATGTTTGAATGCTCAAATGGAGTTTAGATTTGCTGGAGAAAGAGATTCGAAAGCTTCAGCTTCATTTCAGTCAAAAATGGCAGATGGGATTTTGGCACTTTCAGGCTGTGAAGAGGGGTTGTTTATGGTCTATGAGGTGTGTTGAGAAGGTTTGTGGTGTTGGTTGATGTGTTTGTGGGCTAGAATGAGGGATTCGAATGAAACTGCAAAAGGGAGTGTGAAATGGCAGTGAGATGTTTTGGTTGTTTCAAGCTCTGGTTCTTGATGCTTTGTGTTCTATGGATCAAGGTGAGATGAATGGAGGAAAAAGATTTTGTGTTTGCAGGCTGTGTAATGAGATTCGATAGAACTTGCAAGTTGGGAGGTTTTTGTGTAAGTTATGAGTGAGTTGGTTTCAGCCCTTGTTCTTGTTATGTTCAACTTGCAAAATGAAATGATAAACAATTCTGATTGGTTGGCTGATGTGACTTGTGCAGCTGTGATAGGTAGTTCACTTTTTGCTCAAAAACCACTTTATGTGTAAGAGAGGCATGGTGTTTGGACTAGGCAAGGACAAAGGTGGTTCTGGTGCAGCATGGGTGAGGGAGAGGCCTAGCTTGGCTCAGCACTCAATGCAGCAAGTTGGCATAATGTTATGAGTGGTTTTGCAAGTAGGTTGGCTTATGGTTCACATGTGACTTTTTAGCCTAACCAAGCATGAAACCATGACAAACCTAGTCCAATTCTGATTTTTAGGACTTAGAGGATGTTTGTGTAATGGTTTGTAGTGAATTAGAGGCTGCATTATGACTTAGTACATGGTTTTGCAAAATTTCCTTTTGATGCATAACTTGAAAAAACAATGATTTTTGGCAACTTTGCATGGCCATAACTTTTGATCCAAGAAGAGTTTGATCATGTTCTTGTACTTTTTGAAAAGGGAAAGATGAGATCTACAACTTTCATGCCCAAAGTTTTTCCATTTGAAGCCTTTTTGGATCAAAAATCAAAGCTTGAAAATTGACCTAAAAGGATGCCTTCTTGAAAAGTCAACAAAACCCAAAAAAGTCAACTTTTGCAAAAACCCTAAATTCTTGATTTCCATGAACTTCAAACTTCTTCCATGATCAAATAAAGATCATATACACCCAAAATGATGAAGATCACCCATTGGTTGGGTCATTGGGGGCCTCAGATGCCCTGATTTTACACTGACTTGTCTGAAAAGTCAACTCTTGATCAGATGACTTCCCCATGGAATTTCTTCATGAAAATTGATATGCACACTCCCTATACCATATAGAGATCAATGGAAGCAAGAATGACCAAAAGATTTGGAGTTATGGCCTCTGAAACCAAAACCCTAATTTTCAGTCAACTGTGCAGTTCATCCTGGCTCTGCATCCAATCAAACCCTAGTTCTTGTGATTCCTCTGCAATTTTGACTTTGAGGAGATGTAATATGATGATTGGGCACACATGGACCCCTTTGAGTTGATTGGTGGCCTTTGGAATGGCTCAAGATGCCTTGAGGTTGCTTAGATCACAAACCCTAGGTGCAGATGCCTTAGAAACTATCCAGTGAAACCAAATGAGACATGAGATGATATGATTGTGTTTATGCATATGAGATGGTCACAAGTCATGTGTGAATGGGTGAGGGCAAATTTGGGGTGTTTACAGCTGCCCCTATTCAAGCATGAGTTAGCTGTGCAGGTTGTAAGCGGCGGCTTAACAGGCAAACAAGATAACTTGTGGTTGAATACCAAAGACAGTCCAAAATTTGCACTCACAGAAATGAAGAAGAAAAGGGATATAGATTGTAAAAGCAAATAAAGTATATTGTAAAGTGTGGGCGACGGAGGACGACCGTCGAGCAGAGGACGACTGCTGGGTAAATAGCAATGACGGGGACGGCCGACATGCTGGGGAAAGTGTGTAAAATAAAGCAATGACGGGGACGACCGACATGCTGGGGATAAAAGATAAAGCTAAGACGGGGACGGCCGACTAGCTGGGAAAACTAAGATAATATGATGGGGACGGCCATCAAGATAAAGTAGTAACATTCTCTGGGGATTGGTGAAACATGACGGGGACGGCCATCAAGTTCACAAAGGTAAAGTAACCAACGATGGGGACGGCCATCGGGTTAAAAAAGAAAAGGGACCACGACGGGGACGGCCATCGGGTTAAAGAATAAATAAAATAAACAGATGATGGGGTACGGCCATCAAAGGTGAAGGACGATCACCTAGCAGGGGACGGCTGCTCTGTTGGGCATAAAAGAAATATGATGGGGACGACCATCAAAGGTGGAGGACGACCACCTGGCAGGGTACGGCTGCCAAAATATCAACGATGGGGACGGCCATCGGATAGAAAAGGTCAACGATGGGGACGGCCATCGGACGAGCATGATGGAGGACGACCATCAAGAAGTGGAGGACGACCACTCAGCAGGGGACGGCTGCTCTCAAAGTTTATCATAACACAGGATGAGTGTTAGACAACTAAAATCAACAATGGGGACGGCCATTGGATAAAGTGATGAAGGACGATCATCAAAAGGTGGAGGACGACCACCTAGCAGGGGACGGCTGCTAAAATCAACGATGGGGACGGCCATCGGATGAGCATGATGGAGGACGACCATCAAGAAGTGGAGGACGACCACTTAGCAGGGGACGGCTGCTCTCAAAGTTTATCATAACACAGGACGAGTGTTAGATAAAAAAGGAAATTTGACTGCGATCTACTGGGGATATAGTAAATACGGACGAGCGTTTACATCCAAGAAACAAAAGGTATAAGTGTTTGGTATTGTGTATAGATTAAAGATGCGGACGAGCATCCTTAAGACTATGATACGGACGAGTATCATGTAGAAACAAACTGACACGTGCTCAGAGCTGATGATACGGACGAGTATCAACTGGTTAACAAGGAACACGGACGAGTGTTGCATCTGAAAGTATCCTTCTGGGGAATAGTAGGCACAGACGAGCATCTATATTCACGAAGACATAAGTGTTTGACACGGTGTATGGATTAAAGATGCGGACGAGCATCCTTAAGACTATGATACGGACGAGTATCATGTAGAAGCAAACATTAGACGCAATGTTCTGAGATGATGGTACGGACGAGTACCAACTGGTTAACAAAGAACAAGGACTACTGTCGAATCTGCGGGGATATGCATGGTGTGTATAAGATACGGACGAGTATCTGAGTAGGTGTACCAATGAGTAGTGAGTATATAATGTATAGGTGAGTGTTTATCTGCTGGGGATATGACACGGACGGGTGTCAGGAAAGTGTATATACAAGTATAGGCGACCACGCTGGGGATATGACACGGACGGGTGTCAAGAAAGTGTATAGGTAAGTGCAAAGAGGGTGTCTTTGGCTTTCTGCTGGTGACACGACACGGACGAGTGTCAGGATGTATCTGCAATACTGGTGATCTTGGTTTGTAAAGTGTATTCAGGCAACCTGCTGGGGATATGACACGGACGGGTGTCAAGAAAGTGTATAGGTATATGTAAGTGCAAAGAGGGTGTCTTTGGCTTTCTGCTGGTGACACGACACGGACGAGTGTCAGGATGTATCTGCAATACTGGTGATCTTGGTTTGTAAAGTGTATTCAGGCAACCTGCTGGGAAATGATGATACGGACGGGTATCAAAAAGGGGATATGCACTGGTGTTTGTGATATGGGGCAACTGCTTTTGCTGGGACTCTGATGGGGATGTATTCTGTATGCCGACAGATTGTCAATATTTACAAGTGTTCAAATCACAACATGACTTATGATTATGCTATGCATTTGATTTTTTGCCGTAATGCTCCGTATTAGACGGAATGCTACGCTCTGGGGGTGAATATGATGCGAATGCTATGATTATGCAAAGAGGCACAGATCCGGGATTCGGATCCCGTTGCTGCGAAAATCTCTGGGTGATCTGCTGAAGAAGACATCCCAGCTGGGGATGAGATCATTGATAGATCTGTAGTTGTATCTGCTTG
The DNA here is from genome assembly GCA_963966055.1 of Lathyrus aphaca. Lineage (NCBI taxonomy): Eukaryota > Viridiplantae > Streptophyta > Magnoliopsida > Fabales > Fabaceae > Lathyrus > Lathyrus aphaca. The sequence goes on from OZ014520.1 coordinate 37,527,511, forward strand.
GGGATATACGTCATCGATTGACATATTCTTATAATACGGGACCCAGCTGGGGTTTGTAGAAGCTTTCTGTACTCTGTTGTGATCTTCTATGCGCCGCTCTTCTGGATAGAGGCTGGAGCTCTGTGGGGATGATTCCCTGATTTGTACTCAGCTGAGGGCGAGATGACAACTCGGCTGGGGAGAGAGAGAGGCATCACTGAAAGATCTCCCTAGAAAATCTGCTACGGTGACTTCTTGACTCCGCCGGGGATAAGGGCATCTTCTGTGACACCTGCCCATTCTGATGGGGATAAGTAATAAGCGGCCAACTCAGCTGGGGAATTGTGAGAGGCAACTCAGCTGGGGATAGAGCATTCCCGATGTTGTATGTTGATTTGGCAACTTGCTGGGGAAGTGGGCACCTCCCAGGGCCATGTGAGTTGACAACGATTCGTCAGTTTGCTGAGACGTAACTTGCATGCCCCAGGTTGCATTCTGGATACCTGCAATCCTGCAAAGATAAGGAAACGCACGAAAAGGTCCCGAGGTACCCCTTACTGGATTCCGTCATAGGAGACAAGTACTTTCGAGAGTAAGTATATTCCCTGTAAGCATGTGTTTTTATTTTTAGAGAGAGGCATCTGTACTTATGCAATTGTATTTTTAGAGATATCAGACAACTCTTTGCAAAACATAAATGTAAAAACGAAACATGACTGAAAATTCGACTTTATTAATTTGTGTGCCCTGAATTGGCAAGATACAGCCAAAGAAACAATATCTCCTGAAATGAGGAGGTTGTTACAAATTGAGAAATAAAGTGCTGGCGGTGCTGGCGATGCTTTCAAGGAGCTTCCTCTTCTGCTATGACTCGTATGACAATGACGTTCTTCTCGTCTTGCTTTCTGGAGAGAGTTGAGTCTAATTGAAGCTTGATCCTTTAGAGCTTACCAAGTTGCAAGTGATACAGACGAATTCAGAATGCAGTTGTTCGCTTATTCCCTTATTTTGCATGGATCGCCCTTTCGGGTTTTCAATCCATCGGGATACCCATTTTTGCCTGAGCTGTCCAATGCGGCTTTTCAACTCAGCGGGTGTACATTTTTTTGCTTATTTCCCTTATTTTTGCCCGAGTCTTTTATTCTGTTTTTGACTCGCCGGGATGCCCTATTTTTGCCTGGACTTACATTCTGTTTTTTATGTCCAGCGGGTCATTTTATGCGAAGTATTTTTTAACTGCATCTGAATTCACAGGGGACGGGAAATCTTCACCATCCATGGTGCTGAGCATCAGTGCTCCACCAGAGAAGACTTTCTTCACAACAAATGGTCCTTCGTAATTGGGAGTCCACTTGCCCCTGTGGTCTGTATGAGGAGGGAGGATTCTCTTCAACACAAGATTCCCTACTTGGTACTCTCGGTGCTTGACTTTCTGATCGAAGGCTCTCTTCATTCTTTTCTGATATAGCTGCCCGTGGCAGATTGCAGCCAATCTCTTCTCTTCGATCAGACTCAGTTGCTCGTATCGGGACCGAACCCATTCTGCTTCGTTTAGCTTAACATCCATTAGTACCCGTAGGGAGGGTAGTTCAACTTCAACAGGTAGGACTGCTTCCATACCGTACACAAGTTGATACGGTGTTGCCCCAGTGGATGTCCTGATTGATGTGCGGTACCCATGCAAGGCAAACGGTAGCATTTCATGCCAGTCTTTGTATGTGATTACCATCTTCTGCACAATCTTCTTAATATTCTTATTTGCTGCCTCAACAGCGCCGTTCATCTTTGGCCTGTAAGGAGAAGAATTGTGATGTTGGATCTTGAAGTCCCGGCACAGCTCTGCCATCATTTTGTTGTTCAAGTTGGAACCATTATCAGTAATGATTCGCTCGGGCACTCCATACCGACAGATGATATCTCTTTTCAGAAATCTGGCTACCACTTGCCTTGTGACATTTGCATATGAGGCTGCTTCAACCCACTTTGTAAAATAATCGATGGCGACCAGGATGAATCTGTGGCCGTTCGAAGCAGTTGGCTCAATTTTGCCAATCATGTCAATGCCCCACATAGCAAAGGGCCATGGTGAAGACATTATGTTCAGGGGATTGGGAGGCACATGCACCTTGTCTGCATAAATTTGGCATTTATGGCATTTTCTAGCGTAAGCACAACAGTCTGCGTCCATTGTGATCCAGTAATAGCCTAATCTTAACAACTTTTTAGCCATGGCATGCCCTCCTGCATGGGTACCAAAGGATCCTTCGTGCACTTCATGCATCAACAAATCTGCTTCTGTCTTGTCAACACATCTGAGGAGTACCATATCAAAGTTCCTCTTGTATAAAGATCCATCAGTGTTCAGAAAGAAACTTCCAGCGAGCCTTCTTAAAGTCTTTTTATCATTGGAAGATACCCCAGGTGGGTACGTTTGATCCTCCAAGAAGCACTTGATGTCATGGAACCAAGGCTTATCATCTTTAGCAATATCCGCTGCAAATACATATGCTGGTCTATCAAGTCTCGATACTGAAATCTGAGGTACAAAGTTAGCAGCTTGAACTTTGATCATGGATGAAATGGTAGCAAGAGCATCTGCAAACTGATTCTCGTCCCGAGGGATATACTCAAGCTTGACTGTTGTGAAGAAGGTCAATAACCTTCTTGTATAATCCCTGTAAGGTATCAGATGATCTTGGTGGGTGTACCATTTTCCGTTGGTCTGATTGACTACCAAAGCTGAATCTCCGAATACGGTCAATGTCTTGATCCTGAGGTCAATGGCTTCCTCAAGACCCATAATGCAAGCTTCGTATTCAGCTTCGTTGTTAGTGCAGTTGAAAGTGAGCTTTGCCGAGAAAGGCATGTGAACCCCTTTAGGTGTAATGAGTACTGCACCAACACCACGGCCATTCATGTTGACAGCCCCATCAAACATCATAGTCCATTCTTCTTCTGGGTCAGGCCCTTCAGTGTGAATAGGCTCTTCATGATCTTTTGCTTTAATGAACATGATGTCTTCATCAGGGAAGTCAAATCTCATAGGCTGGTAGTCATCAATGGGTTGCTCAGCAAGATATTCAGATAGTACACTGCCCTTGATGGCCTTCTGAGATGTGTACTGTATGTCGTATTCTGTGAGAATCATTTGCCATCTTGCAACCCGTCCGGTAAGAGCTGGCTTCTCGAAAATGTACTTAACTGGATCCATTTTTGAGATCAATAGAGTAGTATGGGTCAACATATACTGTCTCAGTCGGCGAGCAGCCCACGCTAAAGCACAGCAAGTTTTCTCGAGCAGTGAATAACGCTGTTCACAGTCGGTAAACTTTTTGCTTAGGTAGTATATCGCATACTCTTTTCGACCAGACTCGTCATGCTGACCTAGTACGCACCCCATCGATTCTTCTAATACCGTCAAGTACATAATCAGAGGTCTTCCTTCAACTGGAGGCATAAGGATTGGAGGTTCTTGCAAATACTCCTTGATCTTGTCAAAAGCTTTCTGGCAGTCTTCGTTCCACCTGACCGTTTGCTCCTTTCTTAACAGCTTGAATAAGGGTTCACAAGTTGCTGTGAGGTGAGATATGAACCGTGAAATGTAGTTCAATCGACCTAAGAACCCTCGAACTTCCTTCTCAGTTTTCGGTGCAGGCATTTCTTGAATAGCTTTGACTTTATCAGGGTCGACTTCAATCCCTTTCTCACTTACAACGAAGCCCAGCAGCTTACCGGATCGCACCCCGAATGTGCATTTGTTGGGGTTCAACTTTAGTTGGTATTTCCTCAGACGCTTGAATAACTTGAGCAGATTCACCAGGTGATCTTCCTCTGTAAGGGACTTGGCGATCATATCATCCACATAACATTCGATTTCCTTATGGATCATGTCATGAAACAATGTTACCATAGCCCGTTGATACGTTGCACCAGCATTCTTCAGTCCGAATGGCATCACTTTATAACAGAACGTGCCCCAAGGTGTGATGAATGTTGTCTTCTCCATGTCTTCAGGTGACATCTTGATCTGATTGTATCCCGAAAATCCATCCATGAAGGAGAATACCGAGAACTGAGCCGTGTTATCCACCAATACATCAATGTGAGGTAATGGGAAGTCATCTTTCGGGCTGGCTCTGTTCAGATCCCGGTAATCAACACACATTCTTACTTTGCCGTCTTTCTTAGGCACAGGTACTATATTAGCAACCCACGGCGGATAGCTAGTTACAGCAAGGAACCCGGCGTCCCATTGCTTTTGTACCTCTTCCTTGATTTTCATAGCCATGTCTGGACGAGTACGGCGTAGCTTCTGTTTGACTGGTGGGCATTCTTCCCTCAAAGGCAGCTTGTGCACAACTATATCGGTATCCAACCCTGGCATGTCCTGATATGACCAGGCAAACACATCAACATACTCTTGAAGCAGATCTATCAGTTGCTTCTTCACTGAGTCTTGCAGGCAGGCCCCGATCTTGACTTCTTTCACATTTTCCTCTGTACCAAGATTAATCACTTCAACCTCCTCCTGATGAGAGGTAATAACCTTTTCCTCTTGTCTTAACAACCTGGCTAGCTCTTCAGGAAGCTCGTATTCTTCTTCAACCCCTTCGTCAGCTTGATTGATCGGATTGTCAAAGTCATACGATGTCATAGCCGTGCTGTTGTCGGTGCGGTCAGGATGGCACTCTCTGCAAGGGTTTAATTGGTTCATTTTAGTGATCTGATTTTAGTCTTATTTAGAAAAGTGAAATGAAGTTGTCATTTTGAAAAACACTGCCATTTATTTTTGTACAAAAAGAAAAATGGAAAAACAGTGAGCATAAAAGAAAAAGACTCGTTTGCAAAAAGATTGTCTGATATTTCATTAATTTAATCTTGTTTGCACAAAAGTACAGATGGCCCTGATTACAAAATGAGTCTTGTCATCTTGGGCAAGATGCAAGACTTTGATGCATGCTATAAAAGATACAGGAAATAATAATTACTCTGCTCGAGTAACACTTATAATTCCCTGGGAAGACCAGTTCGAGACACTGCTCCCCGGGATCTTTGGACGAATCCAATTCTCCAGGTTGCGTTCCTCTTCCAGCTCGTCTTCCAGACAGTTGATAGCATCGGGGGTTAGCATTCCCCCACTGACAAATCCTGGCTCTGCAGCAGCCTTTGCTTGACGTTGAGTTGGTTTGTAACCCAACCCAAATTTGTCCTTCTTCTCCTCCACAGCTAAGACCTTGCCCCAGCCAAGGGCAGTTCCTTCTTCAACAACCTTCCGGGCTTGTTGATAAGACGACATCGGGGTACCAGATACAGCAGATGCTTCATTCACATTCAACGCTTCAAACCCCTGGCTCATTGTTTCATGGATCTCTCCATCCATTTCAATGTACTTGTAGGTTGCCAGGTGGCTGACAAAAATGTCCTCTTCCCCACAGATTGTGACAACTTGACCTTCCCACTCAAATTTTAACTTTTGGTGAAGGGTAGACGTTATAGCGCCAGCGGCGTGAATCCAGGGTCTACCCAACAAACAGCTGTAGGCGGGCTGAATGTCCATCACATAAAAGATAGTTTTAAAAGTCTGCGGGCCAATTGTCACGGGCAGCTCAATCTCTCCCAGAACCGATCTCTTTGAGCCATCAAAAGCTCTAACCACCAGGTTGCTGGGTCTCAATGCCAATCCATCATATTCTAACTTCACCAGAGCCTTCTTTGGTAAGACATTCAGGGAGGAACCTGTGTCCACCAGCACATGAGAAAGGACAGCTCCTTTGCATTCCAGGGTTATGTGCAAGGCTTTGTTGTGGTTGCGGCCATCCGCTGTCAAGTCAGAATTGGTAAACCCTAGCCCATTGCTAGCAGTAACGTTTCCAACAACGGTTTCCAATTGGTTGACAGTAATCTCCTCGGGCACGTAAGCTGCGTGCAGTACCTTCAGTAGTGCATTCCGATGGGCTTCGGAGCACATAAGCAGAGAGAGGATGGAGATTTTGGATGGCGTCTGGTGAAGTTGATCCACAACTTTGTAATCACTCTTTTTGATGATCCTCATAAACTCATCAACTTCCTGATCGAATGGAGTCTTCAGGGCTTCTTTGGCAGCTGGATCTTCCTGCACCGGGCTTTTTCCTTTTGCCTTGGCAGCAGCTTCTGCTTCGGCAGTAGGTCTTTGGACTTGTGAAGCAAAGAGACGTCCGCTTCGTGTGAAGCCTCCGCCTCCGCCCACATTATCAATTTGTGGTGCAGGTGTTGATGTTTCAAGAGTGATTCTCCTTCCCTCGCAGTACAAGTCAGAGCCATAGTGCCAAGGGATGGCCCTATTGCTTTCATATGGTACAGGTCCAGGTACCGTGACGGTGACTGGACTGATTGCTGCTGCTGAGGGGACTGTTATTGTTTGAGGATCATAAAAGATTGTAACTGGTGCTCTAGTGGGAGCAGCACCTTCTGAATGGTAGGCGGAGTTATTTTCTGGATCGTAGAATATGGTAACTGTGGAGACATTTTCATGATTGTTTGCTGGAGTTGTAGAAGGTTCTGTTGGAAGAAATGTTGTTGTTGTTGATGGGGAGTCGAAGTGGACTGAAGCTGAAGTTGTAGCAGGAGTAACTGTCGTAAGCTGATCATTTGGTAGGACAGATGGAGTACTTGCTGATGCTGCTGATGAATTATCGGGAACAATTGTTGTTGCATTTGTAGGAGGATCTGAAACCGTTGTCGATGGAGTTGCTTGAGTTGCCGGAAATGATGTAGTGATCTGTAGCAGGCCATTCTTAATAAGGCTGTCAATGCCATTCCTCAAGTCTTCACACCCATTCCAAGAAATATTGCAGTAGGGGCACCCTAGTTCACACCCCGGAAATATATTGTTTTCACGGAGTTGAGCTTTGATTTCCACCAATGGTGTCCTAATCTGATCCACACTGGTTATGAAATAAGACGGTGTGTCTTCTTCAATTGCGTTAATACGGGGACCACCATGGTGTGGCATTGGGTTTTTGTTGACGTTGGGCGGAGGTGCAAAGTTCAAAGCCTTGGAGTCTACTAAGTCTTGTACCTTCATATGCAGTGCCCTGCATTTTTCTGTACTGTGACCAGGCGCGTTTGAGTGAAAAGCACACCTAGCATTAGAGTCATAGTTTCTTGGTAGACTGTTTGGATCCGGAGGTGCCAACGTTCTTAGCTCAACCAGGTTGAGTTTCAGAAGCTGTGGCAGCAAAGCAGCATACGGCATTGGAATTGGGTCGATCACTCGGTTAGCTTGGGATGGCCTTTGTTGGAATGGCCTCTGTTGATTGTTGTTGTTGGAGTTGTTGTTGTTGAAGTTCCTTGGAGGATACTGATTCTGATGATACTGAGGTTGTTGTTGGAAGTTTTGTTGAGGAGGTTGATAGACTGGCTGAGGATGAGCTGGAGCAGGGATAGTGACTGCTGCTATTGACCTTTGAGCATATTGGGGCCTACCCCTGTTGGTGTGGATGGCATTGGTCTCGCCAGTTCTTCTCGGGCCTGCAAAAGGCTTTCTTGTACCACTGGACGAACTAGCACCATTATCAGATATCTTACCCATCTTTAATAGGCTTTCAATTCTCTCCCCGGCTATAACAACATCTGCGAAGCTGGTGGAAGAGAAAGCAGCTAGCCTATCAATATAGGTTCCCTGAAGGGTATTCATGAACATATCAGCCATCTCTCTTTCAGACATAGGTGGCTGGACAGCAGCAGCAAGCTGTCTCCATCTTTGAGCATATTCTCTGAAGCTCTCTCTTGATGATTGTGACATCCCCATTAGGAGGGTCCTATTGGGTGCCATATCCAGATTATACTGATACTGTCTGATGAAGGCCTCTGCCAGGTCCTTCCAGCATCTTACAGTTGCTCTTGTCAGATGGGAATACCATTCCCTTGATGCTCCAGTCAAACTGTCTTCGAAGTAAAACATCCAGAGCTTCTCATCCATTGTATAAGCCTTCAGCCTTCCCAGAAACGATTGCAAATGAGTCCGGGGGCATGAAGTCCCATTATATCTTTCGAAACAAGGAGGCTTGAACTTATGAGGGATCCTGACCCCCTCTACTAAACCCATGTCCATGACATCGAACCCCAAAGAATTTTGGGATTCCAAAGACCTCAACTTCTCAGCCAACTCATCCAATCTCCTATCATAGGTTTCCTCTCCAGCACCCATGACTGTAAACTGATCCTCCTGAGGATCCTCTTGAAGTACTCTGGCTGCAGTAGCTGTTCCTTGAACGTTTGCAGGAATATGAATCTCAGGATGTAGATGTGGACCAAACACAGGGGGGTTAACATGTGGTTGCACCCTTTCATTGTTACTGGTGCCAGCAGTTCCCACATGGGGGTCATCTTGAGTTCTCCCCTCTACCAGAACTCTAAGCCTCTCCTGGCTTTGAGCTAAATTATTCATCACTTCCATGAACTGAGTTATTTGGGTTCTCATCTCCACCCTTTCATTAGCCATCTGGGTTCTGGCCTCATTGAGGTCTTGCTGCAACTGGTCCATCTGGATGCCCGGAAGGTTGTTTCTTGTAGGGTACCTGTGTGGCCTGTTGAGAGGGAATAGCCTGCGGCGAGCAATAATTCCTGAATGTCACAACAGAGGTTAGAAATAATAAAACAAAACCTACAAAACAAACAAAAGGGTTAGTATGCAATGCAGTATGCTTATTTGCTATCAAGGTATCCGGCTTGGTCTTCAGTTTTGACCCGTCCAGACCCTTGAAGATGATGCTGTTGAAGTTGCTTTTGAAGTGAACCCAGATGGAAACAAACACAAATATATTACAAAGGTAAAATAATACAAATTGTTCATTTTTTACAACACTAGCCCTCTAAGGGGTCAAAAATACATCACCAAAAAGCAAAAGTACATGGAAAAGGAACAACAACAAGCAAATAATCAGACTCCAAGGCCAAACTCATCCTCGCGAACTTCCTTAAGAAGTGCTTCGGTCACAGGATCAGCCGGATGCTCCGTAAGATTCCTGATGAGAAGGTTTCTTGTTGCAACAGCTGTAGTCAACTTCTTGTTCTGGCTTTGGTCTTTGGATTTCTTCACTCCAGCTTTGATTTTTAACTCTGAAATTTCCTCCTGGGCTGCTGCCAGGGCTTTTTCCATCTGCTCCATCTTGTCTTGAACTCTCTTGTCTTCTAGAGTACGGGCTTCAGTGATCCGGACCCACCTGGCCTGACTCTCTTTCAAGTACAAGTCTGTCCTTGCTCTTTGGAACTGGGCTTCTTTACAAGCATTTTTCAGAATCTGCTCACCAGCTTTAGACTTGTTGATATAGTCTCCAGACTTCTCAATCTTAGTCAAGTGTTCCACTCTCAGCTTCTCCAATCTTTCAATCTCCCTCACACCTTCACTCCTCTCCCTGAGGGTCTTCTGCAGGGCTTGGGATAGCTTCTCATTTCTTTCTTTCAAGCCTTCAAACTCTTCCAAACTGACAGTAGCAGGGGGTGGTGCTGATGATGACTCAGGCATGTCTTTGATGGTGAAGGGCAATCCTGAGATTTGGGCCCTAGCATAAGACCACTCATGATATTGGGCTGATGCCACATTATTGCACTTCCCCAGAATGGTGATTCCCTTGGTTTGAACATGATCCCAGGCCCAGGCAGCCTGCCTAACAACAGTCAAACTGATCTTGTTCTCACAGTAGAGGGTCTCAACCAGGTCTTGTTCCCTAGGAGCATGAACCAGTGCATAGCCTAATTGCCTCTTGAACAGCAGGGGGTTGTAGTTGATACTTCCCTTAACTCCTACCAAAGGTACATTGGGAAAGTGCCCACAGCTTGTGATCATATCTCTGCCCTTGGTGCCTTGGGTGCACCATCTGATGTCTGCTGCAGTGAGAGTAGTGAGCCTCTTAGCCCAGTTGCTTTGCTGATGAGGATTCAGGAATGCATCTGTCCTGGGTAGATGCTTGAGAAGCCAAGCATGGAATAGTGGAGCACAACACCTCACTAGCTTACCCCTCTGTTTCTCATTCCTCTGATGTACTGAGTAATAGAGGTCACCCAACAAGGTTGGCACTGGGTTCTTCAGGATGAACAGGTGGATGGCATTCTTGCTGATGAATCTGGGCTCATCTGCAAACAACACAATTCCATATACACTCAAGGCCAACAATGCACAAACAGCTTTCCAATCCCCCAGGGAGGCCTTCAAACTAGCTTGAGAAATCAGGAAGTCCAGATGAAAACCAGGGATCCCAGCTTTAGAGGTCATATGCTGCTCAATCAAAGCAGGTTCCAGGTGCAAAGCTCTTGCTATCTCTCCATTGCTGGGAAAGACCATTTCAGGGTTAAAAGGAATTTCTCTCTTGATAGGCAAACCAACCAAAGATGCATATTCTTCTAAGAGAGGTCCCAACTGAAAGTCTTGAAAGGTGAAACACCTCAATGGGGGGTCATAGAACTGGATGCAGGTATGGATCAGGCTCCTCTGAGATGGGTCCATGTCTATAACCAAGTCAAGTATATCCCCATAATGCTCCCTGAACAGAGGTATGTGATCTGGGGTCATCAGGGTTTGGACCCTCCTGATGTCTGACAAGTCTGGTTGGAAGAAATGGTAAGTGATGTTGCTCTTCTTTGGAGCCATGATGCTGAAGACTGGGTAGAGTGCTGATGACAATGCTGAAGTAGAGAAAACCACTGACTGGCTAGTGCAGGTAACTGAAGAACTGAAGCAAATACTAGTGGAGACAGGTCAAAGCTGCAGATGGGGTCAAAACCAAAACCTGATGAGGATGGATACCCTGAAAAACAAATAAGCACATGTTAATATGATGCAATGAGTATGTATGCAGATGGAATGCAAAAGGGTTTGTGACTGAGCTGGATCTGATTAACAGCCTTGGTATAGATCCATGTGTGTTCAAGAATTCCAGATGGAGGTCTAAAAATCCAGTAACCAAGGTGGGGGACTCAAATAAAGAGCCACATGTCCAGGGTTTTAGAATCACAAGAACTATCCAACATGGAGCATTCTTAACAAAGTCAAAGTAACAGGGTATTTTGAGGTCAAGGTACCTGCAAACCTGTAAACAGCCCAACCCCCTCACAGGTAGTGATCTAGAACAAGGATCCTCAGACTTGGATCTGTTATGAGAAGTGTAAACACTTCTAACCCGGAGGTACAGTGTTTACAATAACCATAACAATTCCTCCTCTAATTCACCTCAGCTTCTGAAGGTCAAACTAAAAGGTCATCCAGACTTAGCAGGCTTCCCAGATCCCCCTAGCATTGCAGGAAATCCGCAACACAGAGTTCTCAAGAAGAAACCCATATCTGAACCGTGTTCCATATTCCCGCACCAGACCGAAATGGAATGGGAAAGAATATGGTTCACTCTATCCTAGGTGTCACTCAGGTCCCAGGTGTAGGACCTTAACTCTCAATGAACCCCACCCACCAAAACAGAGAAACCAGATCCAGCCAGCAACAGTATGACAATATGACATATACACAAATGCAATAAAGAAAGCAATAAATAAAACTGTACGGAAAGCAATAAATAAAGCAAATATACAAACACAACTAACACAAAGCACCCCAATAAACACAAATCAATCAAGCGCTAGGAGGAACCCACAAAAGAACCAGAAGCCCTGGTTGCAGTATAAGGGTCCCCAGCAGAGTCGCCAAGCTGTGGCTCCCGACAAATGAAAATGGATCAAATGAAGGTACAGACGCGAACGGTCGGCGAAGGGAACAGTGAGAACACACAGCCGTGAACTCACTGGAGAATAAAAAGAGTCGCCAGCTAGGCATTTTTATCCCGGAGGAAAGGTAATGCTGCATAGACCTAGAAAGATATGGATAAGACGGTTGCGAACCAGAGAAACTGAGAAAGGGGGTTGGTTACAACCTGGGAAGGTATTAGCACCCAGATTGTCCGTCGTACTCGACGGGATCCACGCTTAAAAGATTTGTGTTTTAAAGGGGTAGTGTCAGTGCAATCTGTGTGCGAAATAGCTGGAAAAGAATGTACGGGTGTCAGTGCAAAAGAAGTGCAAAGTGTGATATATACAGTGTCAGTGTGAGATCAGGAATGAAATGCTCATGATAATGAGGCTCAAAGAATAATGCTGGAAGGAGGGGGATATACAGAGACTTTTGTTCGATAACCGTTAAGTTATGCCTACGTATCCTCTCGTGCAATGAGGAAGTCAGAACACCGTAGTTCGACCCAAAGAGACTGAAAGGAATTGACTTGTGAACTGCTTACTTGCCTATGCTCAAGTGTATGACCTGTCTGGCTCAGGTGCTTACTGTCTTGCATTAGACAGAAGAAGCAAGTTCTCGGTTGTGAGTGAAGGTGATGAGAAAAGAATCCCGAAGGAGACGATTATTGTTTGTTTTTGTGTTTTCAGTCTTTTATTTCTTTTTGAAGTTTTGTCATAGGATAATGAGCTTAAATCTAAACCAATGGGTTAGTAAACTCATCACATCTTCCCTCTGATCAGGGGTAATGAGAGTACCTTAAGTGTGAAGTCAGATTCTCACACTTAATCACCTTTGGTGTAGGATTAAGATCATTAACCTACTTGTGATTATTTAGATGTTTAGGTGATTTTTGTTTAGTGTTGAGTAATGAGGTTAAGCCATAATCAAGGATTAAACAGACTCATTACACCATCCTAAAAGAAGGATAATAGATGAGAATGTTTAAGTTGGGAAAAACTCCTCAACTTAATCCATGATTAGGGATTAAACCCATGACAAAATAAGCCTTTGATTAGGTGGATTTTATTTAATGGTATGATGATGAAGTGTTTTTTATGGTTTGTAAGACAACTTGAGGGGGACTTGTCCATTAACTTTGGGGTTAGTCCTTCTTAACCAATTAAGGAAGAATTAGAACCCTAATGCAAGGCCCAAGTTACAAGTGTAATGTCTTGATGATTATTAGATGGATTAATTAAGAGATTTCAACACCTTAAGGGTCCAAGACTTAGGATTAAAGTTATACACTCCATCCTAAAAGAAGGATGCAGGCATGATCTTAATCACAAAGTCTTAAAGCCTTGAGGGTTTAGTCCCTGATTATGAGATGAGAAGAGATGACTCAAGGAGAGACACAAAGGTAAAAACTATGGGGGAGACTAATCAAAACCCTAATTCATTATCATGCTTGGTTGGTCCTAATGTTTGTGAGGTTTTCAAGAACAATCTTCAGATGAACCACCAGGAAGCAGATGAACAAGATCAAGAGAAGCAAAGTGACTTGCTTCATCCAAGAAGTCAAGTCACTTGAAGAAAGAAAGTGGGAGGAGGAAGAATGAGCAAGCTCATGCTCAAACACAAGTAGAAATGCAGCAATGGATGCAAGAGAGATGAAAAGAAAAGTTATGAGAAGTGAAGGCAAATTCACCTCTCAAGTTTACTTACCACCTGAAATATTAGAAAGAAATGCAATGCAATGCAAAATGAGATGAAGTGGTATGATGCTAAACAAAACCAGAAGCATGGTGATGATGAAAATGATGTTATGAGGTGCTGCAAACAAGAGGCAAGACAATGAGATGTTCATACAAAATCATGGATGCAAATGATGCAAGCTGAGGAGCATGAACAAGCATGAAATGTTATGAAGCATACAGGACAAATGACATGGCAAATATGCAATGCAATGATCAATGATGCTTTCTACATGTCTTAAGATGTCAAATGAATCATAAGAATGCACAAAGTGAAATGACAAGTCAAGTTATGCAAGGAAATGCAAGAAGGATGCAAGAGGAAGCCCAAATTAGGGTTCATGGATCAAACATCAAACACAAACCAAAAACAGAAGTAAACCCTAACATAAAAAATGGAAAATGGTACCCAAAGAAACCCTAGGCCTATAACAAACCACTGCCCAAAGGGGAACTCTCAACTCTCAACCAAACTCAAGTTATGAATTTTACAAGTTATTAGGGTTTTTTAGGGTTTATAACAAAAGAAATGCCAATCAATTAGAAAATGCAAGATCAAATCTTGGCCTTTTTATCTTTGAAAGTTCATGCTAAATGGAAAACAATGCAAAAAGAATCAATGTCTCAACCTTCACCAAAAGACAGAAATGATTTTTCAAACTTAGGATCAAAAAAATGCATCAAAAATGATTTAATTCCATGAAAAATTCTTAAAATGCATCAAGATCAAAAAAGAAATTTGGTTTGAAGGTTGGACAATGTTTCTAAATGTCTTAGAACATTTCATGAATTTTTTTGTAATTTTTAAATACCTAAAAGTATTTTTAATTAATTAATTCTCATTAATCAATTAAAAATAATCTTTTAAATATTTAAAAATACTTTTTTAATGATAAAAATAAAATAAAAAATATTTTTGTGTCATAAAAATTAATGAAACCTTAAAGAAAAAGTTTCATAATTTTTATGATTTTTTAGCTATTTTAAATAAATTGTACAAATTAAATGCAAGAAAAATGAATTAAAATTAAATAAAATGCAAAGTCAAAGGAATGAGGGGCCAGGATGCGTTCTGAGGGTAAGTGGGTTGACTTGGCGCGCCATCTGATGGCCCAGATTCAAAGTGAATTAATCCTGATTAATTAATTTAATTAAACCTAATTAGAACTAATGATGCAATCCAGACCATTCATACACGCGCGGGAAAGAAGATCAAATGGTCCAGATTCAAACTCAGTGCCCTAACCCTAATTATGAATTAATGACTCTCAGGTCACCGGAGACGAGCTCCGGTCGTCTTCTCCGGTGACCTCCTCCCCTGAAAAACTCCAAACCTCCTTAAAACGTAACTAAAATGAAAACCAAAGCCAGGGAAATGATCTCCATCACCTTACGAACTAAACCCCTCTCTCAAAACAAATTTATCTAACCTAAACAAGCTGAATCGAAAGGAAATAGTTCTAGGGTTCGTGAGCTTCAAACAGCAATTAAATTCTCAAAACACATCCATTTCAAAAACTAAAAGCATCAGCATGATCAGGAGAGCATAAGGAACAAGTTTGTAACATAAAATGAGCTTTCTGGAAAAAATTATTTGGAGCTACCTGAGATTTGCAACCTCTGACTTAGGAACTTTCAGGCCCTTTCTTTAAGTGCAAGCTGCTCCTCTTGGCCCCCCAATGATGTTTGAATGCTCAAATGGAGTTTAGATTTGCTGGAGAAAGAGATTCGAAAGCTTCAGCTTCATTTCAGTCAAAAATGGCAGATGGGATTTTGGCACTTTCAGGCTGTGAAGAGGGGTTGTTTATGGTCTATGAGGTGTGTTGAGAAGGTTTGTGGTGTTGGTTGATGTGTTTGTGGGCTAGAATGAGGGATTCGAATGAAACTGCAAAAGGGAGTGTGAAATGGCAGTGAGATGTTTTGGTTGTTTCAAGCTCTGGTTCTTGATGCTTTGTGTTCTATGGATCAAGGTGAGATGAATGGAGGAAAAAGATTTTGTGTTTGCAGGCTGTGTAATGAGATTCGATAGAACTTGCAAGTTGGGAGGTTTTTGTGTAAGTTATGAGTGAGTTGGTTTCAGCCCTTGTTCTTGTTATGTTCAACTTGCAAAATGAAATGATAAACAATTCTGATTGGTTGGCTGATGTGACTTGTGCAGCTGTGATAGGTAGTTCACTTTTTGCTCAAAAACCACTTTATGTGTAAGAGAGGCATGGTGTTTGGACTAGGCAAGGACAAAGGTGGTTCTGGTGCAGCATGGGTGAGGGAGAGGCCTAGCTTGGCTCAGCACTCAATGCAGCAAGTTGGCATAATGTTATGAGTGGTTTTGCAAGTAGGTTGGCTTATGGTTCACATGTGACTTTTTAGCCTAACCAAGCATGAAACCATGACAAACCTAGTCCAATTCTGATTTTTAGGACTTAGAGGATGTTTGTGTAATGGTTTGTAGTGAATTAGAGGCTGCATTATGACTTAGTACATGGTTTTGCAAAATTTCCTTTTGATGCATAACTTGAAAAAACAATGATTTTTGGCAACTTTGCATGGCCATAACTTTTGATCCAAGAAGAGTTTGATCATGTTCTTGTACTTTTTGAAAAGGGAAAGATGAGATCTACAACTTTCATGCCCAAAGTTTTTCCATTTGAAGCCTTTTTGGATCAAAAATCAAAGCTTGAAAATTGACCTAAAAGGATGCCTTCTTGAAAAGTCAACAAAACCCAAAAAAGTCAACTTTTGCAAAAACCCTAAATTCTTGATTTCCATGAACTTCAAACTTCTTCCATGATCAAATAAAGATCATATACACCCAAAATGATGAAGATCACCCATTGGTTGGGTCATTGGGGGCCTCAGATGCCCTGATTTTACACTGACTTGTCTGAAAAGTCAACTCTTGATCAGATGACTTCCCCATGGAATTTCTTCATGAAAATTGATATGCACACTCCCTATACCATATAGAGATCAATGGAAGCAAGAATGACCAAAAGATTTGGAGTTATGGCCTCTGAAACCAAAACCCTAATTTTCAGTCAACTGTGCAGTTCATCCTGGCTCTGCATCCAATCAAACCCTAGTTCTTGTGATTCCTCTGCAATTTTGACTTTGAGGAGATGTAATATGATGATTGGGCACACATGGACCCCTTTGAGTTGATTGGTGGCCTTTGGAATGGCTCAAGATGCCTTGAGGTTGCTTAGATCACAAACCCTAGGTGCAGATGCCTTAGAAACTATCCAGTGAAACCAAATGAGACATGAGATGATATGATTGTGTTTATGCATATGAGATGGTCACAAGTCATGTGTGAATGGGTGAGGGCAAATTTGGGGTGTTTACAGACGGCCATCGGGTTAAAGAATAAATGAAATAAACAGATGATGGGGGACGGCCATCAAAGGCGAAGGACGATCACCTGGCAGGGGACGGCTGCTCTGTTGGGAATAAAAGGAATATGATAGGGACGACCATCAAAGGTGGAGGACGACCACCTGGCAGGGTACGGCTGCCGAAAATATCAACGATGGGGACGGCCATCGGATAAAAGGTCAACGATGGGGACGGCCATCGGACGAGCATGATGGAGGACGACCATCAAGAGGTGGAGGACGACCACCTAGCAGGGGACGGCTGCTCTCAGGGTTTATCATGACATAGGACGAATGCCAGATAACCAAAATCAACAATGGGGACGACCATTGGATAAAATTGATGAAGGACGATCATCAAAGGGTGGAGGACGACCACCTAGCAGGGTACGGCTGCTAAAAATCAACGATGGGGACGGCCATCGGATGAGCATGATGGAGGACGACCATCAAGAAGTGGTGGACGACCACTCAGCAGGGTACGGCTGCTCTCAGGGTTTATCATAACACAGGACGAGTGTCAGATAAGCAGGAAAATTTGTTTTGTTGGCAATCTACTGGGGATATAGTAAACACGGACGAGTATTTACAACCAAGAAGAGAAAGCATAAGTGTTTAGATGTTGTGTATAGATTAAAGATGCGGACGAGCATCCTTAAGATTATGATACGGACGAGTATCATGTAGAAACAAATACTGACATGCGTTCAGAGATGATGATACGGACGAGTATCAACTGGTTAACAAGGAACACGGACGAGCGTTGAATCTGAGAGGATTCTTCTGGGGCATAGTAGATACAGGCGAGTATCTATATTCAAGAAGAAAAGAAGTATTTGACACAGTGTATGGATTAAGGATGCGGACGAACATCCTTAAGACTATGATACGGACGAGTATCATGTAGAAACAAACACTGGACGCATATTCTGAGATGATGGTACGGGCGAGTACCAACTGGTTAACAAAGAACATGAGCCAAAGTCGAATCTGTGGGGATATGAGTGATGGTGTATACAAGATACGGACGAGTATCTGTATAAGTGTATCATGAGTAGTGAGTATATATAGATGAGTATTTATCTGCTGGGGAGGGTGACACGGACGAGTGTCAAAAGAAAAGTGTGTAATATAAACAAGTATACGGGTTGAGGGAGTGTAAGCGATTGCGCTGGGGAAATGACACGGACGGGTGTCAAGAAAGTGTATATGGGTATATGTGAGTGCAAAGAGGACGTCTTTGGCTTTCTGCCGGGGTATGACACGGACGGGTGTCAAAAGGGGTATATACCGGTGTTTGTGATTTGTGAGGCAGCTGCTTTTGCTGGGGGCTCTGGGGGATTTTGGGGAAAGTATTCTGCATTCTGATGAATGGTTATTATTCACAAGTGTTCTATTCAAAACATGGCTTATGATTATGCTATGTGTTGGATTTTTGCCGTAATGCTCCGCGTTAAAACGGAATGCTACGCTTTATGGGTGAATATGATGCGAATGCTATGACTGTGCAAAGATATCAAAACCAGGGTTCGGATCCCGTTGTTGCGAAGATCTTTGATCGATCTGTTTGAAGTAGACATCCCAGCTGGGGATGAAATCATTAGTAGGTCTGATGAGATGTATCTGCTTGGGGATACAGGTCACTGATTGACATATCCTTGTAATGTGGGACCCAGCTGGGGGTTGTAAAAGTCTTCTGTACTCTGTTGTGATCTCCATGCATTGCTCTTCTGGATAGAGGCTGGAACGCTGTGGGGAGGTGGTTCCCCGACCTTGTGCTCGGCTGAGGGCGAGACGGCAACTCGGCTGGGGGGAGGTCATGAGAAGCAACTCAGCTGGGGAGAAGCAACTCAGCTGGGGAGAGTGCACTTCGGATGCTGAGATTATTTGTTGATTTGCCAGCTTGCTGGGATGAGGCCTCATGCCCCAAGTTGTGCTTTGGATACCTGCAATCCTGAAAAAGATAGAGAAACGCGCAAGATAATCCCGAGGTACCCTTTACTGGATTCCGTCATAGGAGTTTAGATACTTCTGAGAGTAGGCATATTTCCTGCAAGCATGTTTTTATTTGAAGATAAACATCTGTATTCTTATGCAATCAGTTTTTTCTTTTAAGACATCAGACATTTTTGCAAATAAAATGTACAAAACGAGATACGACTGAAAATCTGATTTTATTAATTCATGTGCCCTGAATCGGCAAGATACAGTCGAAGGAACATATCCCCTGAAATGAGGAGATTGTTACAAATTGAGAAACAAAGTGTTGGCAGTGTTGATGACGCTTTAAGGAGCTTCCTCTTCTGCTATGACTCGTATGACAATGACGTTCTTCTCGTCTTGCTTTCTGAAGAAGGCTGATTCTGATTGAAGCTTGATTCTGTTGAAGCTTTCCGAGTTGTGAGTAATACAGACGAATTCAGAATGCAGTTGTTCGCTCATTCCCTTATTTTGCATGGACCGCCCTTTCGGGTTTTCAATCCATCGGGATACCCATTTTTGCCTGAGCTGTCCAATGCGGCTTTTCAACTCAGCGGGTGTACATTTTTCATTTATTTTCCCTTATTTTTGCCCGAGTCTTTTATTCTGTTTTTGACTCGCCGGGATGCCCTATTTTTGCCTGGACTTACATTCTGTTTTTGTGTCCAGCGGGTCCTTTTTATGCGAAGTATTTTTTAACTGCATCTGAATTCACAGGGGACGGGAAGTCTTCACCATCCATGGTACTGAGCATCAGTGCTCCACCATAGAAAACTTTCTTTACCACGAATGGTCCTTCATAATTAGGTGTCCACTTGCCCCTGTGGTCTGTATGAGGAGGGAGGATTCTCTTCAGCACAAGATCTCCTACTTGGTACTCCCGGTGCCTGACTTTCTGATCGAAGGCTTTCTTCATTCTCTTCTGATACAATTGTCCATGACAGATTGCAGCCAATCTCTTCTCTTCAATCAGACTCAGTTGCTCGTATCGGGACCGGACCCATTCTGCTTCACTCAGCTTAACATCCATCAGTACCCGTAGAGAGGGTAACTCAACTTCGACTGGTAGGACTGCTTCCATACCATACACAAGTTGATACGGTGTTGCCCCAGTGGACGTCCTGATTGACGTGCGGTACCCATGCAAGGCAAACGGTAGCATTTCATGCCAGTCTTTGTAGGTGACTACCATCTTTTGCACAATCTTCTTGATATTCTTATTTGCTGCCTCAACAGCGCCATTCATCTTTGGCCTGTAAGGAGAAGAATTGTGATGTTGGATCTTGAAGTCCCGGCATAATTCAGCCATCATTTTGTTGTTTAAGTTGGAACCATTATCAGTAATGATTCGCTCGGGAAATCCATATCGACAGATGATATCTCTCTTCAGAAATCTGGCTACCACTTGTCTTGTAACATTTGCATATGAGGCGGCTTCGACCCACTTAGTGAAATAATCAATGGCGACCAGGATGAATCTGTGGCCATTTGAAGCGGTTGGCTCAATCTTGCCAATCATATCAATGCCCCACATGGCAAAGGGCCATGGTGAAGACATGATGTTCAGAGGATTAGGAGGCACATGCACCTTATCTGCATAGATCTGGCATTTATGGCATTTTCTGGCATAAGCACAACAGTCTGCATCCATTGTGATCCAGTAATAACCTGATCTTAACAACTTTTTAGCCATGGCATGCCCTCCGGCATGGGTACCAAACGATCCTTCGTGCACTTCATGCATCAACAAACCTGCTTCCGTCCTGTCAACACATCTGAGGAGTACCATATCAAAGTTCCTTTTGTATAAAGACCCATCAGTGTTCAGAAAGAAACTACCAGCAAGCCTTCTCAAAGTTTTCTTATCATTGGAAGATGCCCCAGGTGGGTATGTTTGATCCTCCAAGAAGCATTTAATGTCATGAAACCAAGGCTTATCGTCCTTGACAACTTCTGCTGCAAACACATATGCTGGTCTATCAAGTCTGGATACTGAAATCTGAGGTACAAAGTTAGCAGCTTGAACTTTGATCATGGATGAAATGGTAGCAAGAGCGTCTGCAAACTGATTCTCGTCCCGAGGGATATACTCGAGCTTGACTGTTGTGAAGAAAGTCAATAACCTCCTTGTATAATCCCTGTAAGGTATCAGATGATCCTGGTGGGTGTACCATTTGCCGTTGGTTTGATTAACTACCAAAGCTGAATCTCCGAATACAGTTAAAGTCTTGATCCTGAGGTCAACGGCTTCCTCAAGACCCATAATGCAAGCTTCGTATTCAGCTTCATTGTTAGTGCAGTTGAAAGTGAGTTTTGCCGAGAAAGGCATGTGAACTCCTTTAGGTGTAATGAGTACTGCACCAACACCACGACCATTCATGTTAACAGCCCCATCAAACATCATAGTCCATTCTTCTTCCGGGTCAGGCCCTTCAGTATGAACAGGCTCTTCATGATTTTTGGCTTTTATGAACATGATGTCTTCATCAGGGAAGTCAAACCTCATAGGCTGGTAGTCATCAATGGGTTGCTCAGCAAGATATTCAGATAGTACACTGCCCTTGATGGCTTTCTGAGAGGTGTACTGGATGTCGTATTCTGTGAGAATCATTTGCCATCTTACAACCCGTCCGGTAAGAGCTGGCTTCTCGAAAATGTACTTGACTGGGTCCATTTTTGAGATCAACAAAGTAGTGTGGGTCAACATATACTGTCTCAGTCGGCGAGCAGCCCACGCTAAAGCACAACAAGTTTTCTCGAGCAGTGAATAAAGTTGTTCACAGTCGGTAAACTTTTTGCTTAGGTAGTATATTGCATACTCTTTTCGACCAGACTCGTCATGCTGGCCCAGCACACACCCCATTGACTCTTCTAATACTGTCAAGTACATGATCAGAGGTCTTCCTTCAACTGGAGGCATAAGGATTGGAGGCTCTTGTAAGTACTCCTTGATCTTGTCAAAAGCCCTTTGGCAGTCTTCGTTCCACCTGACCGTCTGTTCTTTTCTTAACAGCTTGAACAAAGGTTCACAGGTTGCAGTAAGGTGAGATATGAACCTTGAAATGTAGTTCAGTCTACCTAAGAACCCTCGAACTTCTTTCTCTGTTTTTGGTGCAGGCATCTCTTGGATGGCTTTGACTTTATCAGGGTCAACCTCAATCCCTTTCTCACTTACAATAAAACCCAGCAGCTTACCAGATCGCACCCCGAATGTGCACTTGTTGGGGTTTAGCTTTAATTGGTACTTCCTCAGACGCTTGAATAACTTCAGCAAATTTACCAGATGGTCTTCTTCAGTGAGGGACTTGGCAATCATATCATCCACGTAGCATTCTATTTCTTTATGAATCATATCGTGGAATAATGTTACCATAGCCCGTTGATATGTTGCACCAGCATTCTTGAGCCCAAATGGCATTACCTTGTAACAGAACGTGCCCCAGGGTGTGATGAATGTTGTCTTCTCCATGTCTTCAGGTGACATCTTAATCTGATTGTATCCTGAAAATCCATCCATGAAAGAGAATACCGAGAACTGAGTCGTATTATCCACCAATACATCGATGTGGGGTAATGGGAAGTCATCCTTCGGGCTGGCTCTGTTCAGATCCCGGTAATCAACACACATTCTTACTTTTCCGTCTTTCTTAGGCACAGGTACTATGTTAGCAACCCACGGTGGATAGCTAGTCACAGCAAGGAACCCGGCGTCCCATTGCTTTTGTACCTCCTCCTTGATTTTCATAGCCATGTCTGGGCGAGTACGGCTCAGCTTTTGTTTGACTGGAGGGCATTCTTCTCTCAAAGGCAGCTTGTGCACAACAATATCGGTATCCAACCCTGGCATATCTTGGTAAGACCAAGCAAACATGTCCACATACTCTTGAAGCAGATCAATCAGTTGTCTCTTCACTGAGTCTTGCAGGCAGGCCCCAATTTTAACCTCTTTCACGTCTTCATCTGTACCAAGATTGATCACTTCAACCTCCTCCTGGTGAGGAGTAATAACCTTTTCCTCTTGTCTTAGCAACCTGGCTAGCTCTTCAGGAAGCTCATATTCTTCATCAACCCCTTCATCAGCTTGATTGATTGGATTGTCAAAGTCATACGAAGTCATAGTCGTGCTGTTGTCGGTGCTGTCAGGAAGGCATTCTCTGCAAGGGTTAAGTTTGTTCATTTTAGTGATCTGATTTTAGTCTTGCTTTAGAAAAGTGAAATAAAGTTGTCATTTTGAAAACACTGCCATTTATTTTTGTACAAAAAAGAAAAATGGAAAAACAGTGAACGAGAAGAAAAAAGACTCATTTGCAAAAAGATGTCTGATATTTCATTAATTGATCTTGTTTGCACAAAAAGTACAGATGGCCCGATTACAAAATGAGTCTTGTCATCTTGGGCAAGATGCAAGACTTTGATGCATGCTATAAAATACAGGAAATAATAATTACTCTGCATGAGTAACTCTTATAATTTCCTGGGAAGACCAGTTCGAGATACTGCTCCCCGGGATCTTTGGACGAATCCAGCTTTCCAGGTTGCGTTCCTCTTCCAGCTCGTCTTCCAGGCAGTTGATAGCATCAGGGGTAAGCATCCCCCCACTCACAAAGTTGGGCTCCTTCGCAGCCGCTACTTGATCTTGTTGAGTTGGTTTGTAACCCAACCCAAATCTGTCTTCTTTCTTCTCCACCGGTAGTAGCTTGCCCCAGCCTTGGGCAGTTCCTTCCTCAACAACCTTCCGGGCTTGTTGGTATGATGATATTGAAGTACCAGGTACAGCAGATGTCTCATTCACATTCAAGGCTTCAAACCCCTGGCTCATTGTTTCATGGATCTCCCCATCCATCTCAATGTACTTATAGGTTGCCAGGTGGCTGACAAAAATGTCCTCCTCTCCGCAGATTGTAACGATTTGACCCTCCCACTCATATTTTAATTTCTGGTGAAGGGTAGAGGTCACGGCGCCAGCAGCGTGGATCCATGGCCTACCCAATAAACAGCTGTAGGCGGGCTGTATATCCATCACGTAGAAGATAGTTGTAAAGGTCTGCGGGCCAATCGTTATGGGTAACTCAATCTCTCCCAGAACCGATCTCTTTGAACCATCAAAGGCTCTCACCACCAGGTTGCTGGGTCTCAACGCCAGTCCGTCATATTCTAGCTTCACCAGGGCCTTTTTGGGTAAGACATTGAGGGATGACCCCGTGTCTACCAGCACATGGGAAAGGACAGCACCTTTGCATTCCATGGTTATGTGCAAGGCTTTGTTGTGGTTGCGGCCTTCCGTTGTCAAATCAGTATTGGTGAACCCTAGTCCATGACTAGCATTAACATTTCCAACCACAGCTTCTAGCTGATTGACAGTGATCTCTTCAGGCACGTAAGCTGCGTGCAAGACTTTGAGTAGTGCATTCCGATGGGCTTCGGAGCACATAAGCAATGATAGGATTGAGATCTTGGAAGGCGTATGATGAAGCTGATCCACTATTTTATAATCACTCTTTTTGATGATTCGCATGAACTCATCAACCTCTTGATCGAATGGTGTCTTCAAGGTTTCCTTAACAGTTTGATCTTCCTGCATAGGGCTCTTCCCTTTTGCCTTGGCAGCAGCTTCTGCTTCGGCTGTGGGTCTCTGAATTTGTGGAGCGAAAAGACGTCCGCTTCGAGTGAAGCCTCCGCCTCCGCCCACATTGTCTACTTGTAGTGCAGGGGTTGATGATTCAAAAGTGATTCTTTGTCCCTCACAGTACAAGTCAGAGCCGTAATGCCAGGGGATGGCATTACTGCTTTCATAAGGTACCGGTCCAGGCACCGTGATAGTGACTGTACTGATTGCAGCTGTGGAAGGAACTGTGATAGTCTGAGGATCATAATAGATTGTAACTGGTGCTCTAATGGGAGCAGCACCTTCTAAGTTGTAGGCGGAGTTGTTTTCAGGGTCATAAAATATGGTGACAGTGGAGACATCTTCATGATTAGTTGCTGGAGTTGTAGGAGACGTTGTTGGAAGGATGGATGTTGTTGTTGTAGGAGATTCAAAATGGAGTGGTGCTGGAGTTGTAGTAGGAGAAATTGTTGAAAACTGATCAGTTGAGAAGACAGATGAAGTACTTGTTGATGAAGCTGAAGAATTGTCAGGAACAATGGTTGCTGAAGTTGTAGGAGGTTCTGAAACCGTTGCTGATGAGATTGCTGGATTGGTTGGAAATGATGTAGTGATCTGGAGTTGGCCACTCTGAATAAGGCCATCTATGCCATTCCTCAGATTATCGCACCCATTTACTGAGATGTTGCAGTAAGCACACCCTAATTCACACCCCGGGAACATGTTACATCCCAAGAGTTGAGCTTTGATTTCTACCAACGGTGTCCTGATCTGGCCCACACTGGTTATTAAATAAGACGGCTTGTCTTCTTCAATAGCGTTAATCCTGGGACCACCGTGGTTCGGCATTGGGTTTTTATTGACATTGGGTGGTGGAAATTCAGAGCCTTTGAGTCTACCAGGTCTTGTACCTTCATGTGCAGGGCTCTGCACTTTTCTGTACTGTGGCCAGGTGCGTTTGAATGGAAGGCACACCTAGCGTTGGAGTCATAGTTCCTGGGTAGACTATTGGGATCCGGAGGTGCCAATGTCCTTAGCTCAACTAGGTTGAGTTTCAGGAGCTGTGGTAGCAATGTAGCATATGGCATAGGGATCGGATCGATCACCCTATTAGCTTGAGATGGCCTCTGCTGGAATGGCCTTTGTTGACTGTTGTTGTTGGTGTTGCTGTTGTTGTAATTTCTTGGAGGATACTGATTTTGCTGATGGTACTGAGGTTGTTGTTGATAGCTTTGCTGCGGAGGTTGATAGACAGGTTGAGGATGAGCTGGAGCAGGAATGGTGACTGCTGCTATTGACCTTTGAACATATTGGGGCCTGCCCCTGTTGGTGTGGATGGCATTGGTCTCGCCAGTTCTTCTCGGGCCTGCAAAAGGCTTTCTTGTACTACTGGACGAGCTTGCACCGTTGTCTGAGATCTTACCCATCTTCAATAGGCTTTCAATTCTCTCCCCAGCTATGACAACATCTGCAAAGCTAGTGGAAGAGAAAGCAGCCAGCCTGTCAATATAAGTTCCCTGAAGGGTGTTCATGAACATATCTGCCATTTCCCGTTCAGACATAGGTGGCTGAACAGCAGCAGCCAATTGCCTCCATCTCTGGGCATATTCTCGGAAACTCTCCCTTGAAGACTGTGACATTCCCATTAGGAGGGTCCTGTTGGGTGCCATGTCTAAGTTGTACTGATACTGTCTGATGAAGGCTTCTGCCAAATCCTTCCAGCATCTAATAGTTGCTCTTGTTAGGTGAGAGTACCATTCTCTTGAGGCTCCAGTCAAGCTATCCTCGAAATAGAACATCCAGAGCTTCTCATCCATAGTATAGGCCTTCAGCCTTCCCAGAAATGACTGTAGATGAGTCCGGGGGCATGAAGTCCCGTTGTATTTTTCAAAACATGGAGGCTTAAACTTATGGGGAATCCTGACCCCGTCTACCAAGCCCATGTCCATGACGTCGAAGCCCAAAGAGTTTTGAGACTCTAGGGATCTCAATTTCTCAGCTATCTCATCCAACCTTCTATCATAAGCTTCTTCCCCAGCGCCCATTACCGTGAATTGGTCTTCTTGGGGGTCTTCTTGAAGTACCCTGGCTGCAGTGGTAGTCCCTTGAACATTTGCAGGAATATTGACCTCGGGATGGAGGTGTGGTCCAAATACAGGGGGGTTAACATGAGGTTGTACCCTTTCGTTGTTGCTGGTGTCGGCAGTCCCTATATGTGGATCCTCTTGATTTTGCCTTTCCACCATGGCCCTTAATCTTTCCTGGCTCTGAGCCATGTTGTTCATAACTTCCATAAACTGAGTCATCTGCGTTCTCATTTCCAATCTTTCGTTTTCCATTTGATTTCTGACCTCAACGAGGTCCTGCTGTACCTGATCCATTTGAATTCCCGGAAGGTTGTTTCGGGTTGGATAACGGTGCGGACGGTTGAGGGGAAATACCCGGCGCCTAGCAATAGTTCTTGATGCATCACAACAGAGTTAGTGGCAATAAAACGAAAACCTACAAAACAAACAAAAGTGTTAGCATGCAATGCAGTTATGCTCATTTGTTCTCAAGGTATCCGGTTTGGCATTCAGTTTTGACCCTTCCAGACCCTTGAAGATGTTGTTGTTGCTGCTTGAAGAAAACTCAGATGAAGCAAACTAACACAAACATATTACAGAAGGTGAAATAATACAACTTGTTCATTTTACAACACAAGCCCTCTAAGGGGTCAAAATACAGTACAAGAAAATAAGAGTACATGGAAAGAAAGCAACAACAAACAAATGGTCAAACTCCAAGACCAAACTCATCCTCACGAACTTCCTTAAGAAGTGCTTCGGTCACAGGATCAGCCGGACGCTCCGTGAGATTCCTGATGAGGAGATTCCGGGTTGTAACAGCTGTAGTGAGCTTCTTGTGTTGAGCTTGGTCCTTTGACCTCTTCACTCCTGCTTTGATCTTTAGCTCTGATATCTCCCTCTGGGCTGCTGCCAGGGCTTCTTGTTGTTCTCTTGCACTAGCCTCCAGTTGCTCCATCTTGTCTTGAACTCTCTTATCCTCCAGGGTACGAGCCTCGGTGATCCTGACCCACCGGGCTTGATTCTCTTTCAAATACAAGTCTGTTCTTGCTCTCTGGAACTGGGCTTCCTTGCAAGCATTCTTCAGAATTTGTTCTCCAGCCTTTGACTTTTTAATGTAATCCCCAGACTTCTCAATCTTAGTCAGATGCTCTACTCTCATCTTCTCCAACCTCTCAATCTCCCTCATACCCTCACTCCTCTCCCGGAGGGTCTTCTGCAAGGCCTGGGTTAGCTTCTCATTCCTTTCTTTCAAGCTCTCAAACTCTTCCCAACTGATAGTGGCAGGGGGTGGTGCTGAAGATGACTCAGGCATGTCTTCTATGGTAAATGGCATTCCAGAGAATTGGGCCCTGGCACGGGACCACTCATAATATTGTGCTGATGCCACATTGTTGCACTTCCCCAAAATGGTTATCCCCTTGGTTTGAACATTATCCCAGGCCCAAGCAGCCTGCCTAACAATAGTCAAATTAATCTTGTTCTCACAATAAAGAGTCTCAACCAAGTCCTGTGCCTTAGGAGTGTGGACCAGTGCATAGCCCAGTTGTCGTCTAAACAGCAGAGGGTTGTAATTGACACTACCCTTAACTCCTATCAAAGGCACATTGGGAAAATGCCCACAGCTGGTGATGATATCCCTGCCCTTGGTGCTTTGAGTGCACCATCTGATATCTGCTGAAGTTAGAGCAGTGAGTCTCTTAGCCCAGTTGCTCTGCTGATGAGGATTCAGAAATGCATATGTCCTGGGTAGACGCTTGAGAAGCCAAGTGTGGAACAATGGAGCACAACACCTCACTAATCTTCCCCTCTGCTTTTCATTCCTTTGATGCACTGAATAGTAGAGATCCCCCAATAAAGTTGGCACTGGGTTCTTCAGGATGAACAGATGGATTGCATTTTTACTGATGAATCGAGGCTCATCTGCAAACAATACTACTCCATATATGCTCAAAGCCAACAAGGCACAGACAGCCTTCCACTCTCCTAAAGAAGCTTTCAGGGTAGCTTGAGAAATCAGGAAATCCAGATGGAAGCCAGGGATTCCAGCCTTAGAGGTCATATGCTGCTCAACCAGGACAGGTTCCAGATGCAAAGCTTTTGCTACATCTCCATTAGCAGGAAAGACCATCTCAGGGTTGAAAGGGATTCCACCCCTGATAGGCATACCAACTAATGAAGAGTACTCTTCCAATAAGGGGCCCAACTGAAAGTCTTGAAAGGTGAAACATCTCAGTGGGGGATCATAGAACTGAATGCAAGTGTGAATGAGGCTCCTCTGTGATGGTTCCAGATCCATGACCATATCAAGTATATCTCCATAGCTTTCCCTGAACAATGGTATGTGATCTGGAGTGATCAGGGTCTGAATCCTCCTGATATCTGATAGCTCTGGCTGGAAGAAGTGATAGGTGATGTTGCTCTTTTTAGGAGCCATGATGCTGAAGATTGAGTAGAGACAGGTGCTGATGATAATGCTGAAGTAATGAGCCACTGATTAGCTGATGCTGGTGATAACTGGAGCAGATGCTGGTGAAGATAAATCAGTACTGAAGATGGGGTCAAAACCAAAACCAAATGAAGATGGATACCCTGAAACAAATAAGCAAATGTCAATATGATGCAGTGATTATGTATGCAAATGAAATGCAAGGGTTTGTGACTGAGCTGGATCTGATCAAAATGCTCTGATATAGGTCCAAGTATGTTCAAGAATTCCAGATGGAGGCCTACAAATCCAGTAACCAAGGTAGGGGGACTCAAATAAAGAGTCACATGTCCAGGGTTTTAGAATCACAAGAAACTGTCCCAACATGGAGTATTCTTAATCAAGTCAAAGTAACAGGGTATTCTGAGGTCAAGGTACCTGCAATCCTGTAAACAGCCCAACCCCCTCACAGGTGGTGTTCTAAAACAAGGATCCTCAGACTTGGATCAGTTATGAGAAGTGTAAACACTTCTAACCCGGAGGTACAGTGTTTACAATAACCATAACAATTCCTCCTCTAATTCGCCTCAGTTTCTGAAGGTCAATACTAAAAGGTCATCCAGACTTAGCAGGCTTCCCAGATAGCCCTAGCATTGCAGGAAATCTGCAACACAGAGTTCTCAAGAAGAAACCCATATCTGAACCATGTTTCATATTCCCGCACCAGACCGAAATGGAATGGGAAAGAATATGATTCACTCTAGCCTAGGTGTCACTCAGGTCCCAGGTATAGGACCTTAACTCTCAATGAATCACCCACCCACCAAAATAAAGACCAGATCCAGCCAGCAGCATGAACGTATGATATATACAAAAGCAAAAAATAAATACAAAAATGCAAACACAAATAAGCACATAACACCCCAATAAACACAAATCAATCAAGCGCTAGGAGGAACCCACAAAAAGAACCAGAGGCCCTGGTTACAATATAAGGATCCCCAGCAGAGTCGCCAAGCTGTCGCCCCCGATAAGTGGGACCAGGCCCAGATAAAGGTACAAACGCGAACGGTCGGCGAGAGGGAAAAGGGATATACAATCCGTGTGTAAAAGAGATGGAAAAGGGATATACAGGTGTCAGTGTAAAAGAAGTGTAAAGTGTGATATATACAGTGTCAGTGTAAGAACAAAGGATGAAATGCTCATGACTATGAGGCTTAAAAGAATGAAGCTGGAAGGAGGGGGAATATACAGAGACTTTTGTTCGATAACTGTTAAGTTATGCCTACGTATCCTCTCGTGCAATGAGGAAGTCAGAACACCGTAGTTCGACCCAAAGAGACTGAAAGATGAATTGACTTGATGAACTGCTTACTTGTCTATGCTCAAGTGTATGATCTGTCTGGCACAAATGCAAACTGTCTTGCATTAGACGGAAGAAGCAAGTTCTCGTTTGTGAGTGAAGGTGATGAGGAAAGAATCCCGAAGGAGACGATTATTGTTTGTTTTTTATGTTTTCAGTCTTTTATTGCTTTTGGAAATGTGTCATAAATTAATGAGCTTAAGCCTAAACCAATGGGTTAGTAAACTCATCACATCTTCCCTCTGATTAGGGGTAATGAGAATACCTTAAGTGTGAAGTTAGATTCTCACACTTAATCACCTTTGGTGTAGGATTAAGATCATTAACCTACTTGTGATTAATTAGATGTTTTTGTGGTTTTTGTTTAGTGTTAAGTAATGAGATTAAGCCATAATCAAGGATTAAACAGACTCATTACACCATCCTAATAGAAGGATAATAGATGAGAATGTTTAAGCTGAGGAAAGCTCCTCAACTTAATCCATGATTAGGGATTAAACTCATGACAAAACAAGCCTTTGATTAAGTGGATTTTATTTAGTGATATGATGATGAAGTGATTTTTAGGGTTTATAAGACAACTTGAGGGGGACTTGTCCATTAACACTAGGGTTAGTCCTTCTTAACCAATTAAGGAAGAATTAGAACCCTAATGCAAGGCCCAAGTTACAAGTGTGATGTCTTGATGATTATTATGTGAATTGATTAAGAGATTTAAACACATTAAGGGTTTAACATTTAGGATTAAAGTTATACACTCCATCCTAATAGAAGGATGCAGGCATAAGCTTAATCACAAAGCCTTAAAGCCTTTAGGGTTTAGTCCCTGATTATGAGATGAGAAGAGAAGACTCAAAGAAGACACAAAGGTAAAACTAAGAGGGGAGACTAATCAAAACCCTAATCATTGTCATGCTTGGTTGTTCCTAAGGTTTGTGAGGCTTAACAAGAGAAGTCTTCAATGGAACCACCAGGCAGCAGATGAAAGGATCAAGAGAAGCAAAGTGACCTGCTTCATCCAAGAAGTCAAGTCACTTGAAGAAAGAAAGTGGGAAGAGGAAGAATGAGCAAGCTCAATCTCAAACACAAACAAAAATGCAGCAATGGATGCAAGAGAGTGATGAAGAGAAAGTTATGAGAAGTGAAGGCAAATTCACTTCTCAAAGTCACTTACCACCTGAAAGGTTAGAAAAGGAATGCAATGCAATGCAAAATGGGATGAGATAACATGATGATAAACAAAACCAGAAGCATGTTGATGATGATAATGATGCTATGAGATACTACAAACATGAGGCAAGGCATGGAGATGTTCATACAAGATCATGGATGCAAATGATGCAAGAAGGATGCAAATGGAAGCCCAAATTAGGGTTTATGGATCAAACAACAAACAAAAACCAAAAACAGAAGCAAACCCTAAGATAAAAAATGGAAAATGCCACCCAAAGAAACCCTAAACCTATACTAAACCAATGCCCAAAGGGGAGATCTCAACTCTTAACCAATCTCAAGTTATGATTTTTACAAGTTATTAGGGTTTTTAGGGCTCCTAAACAAAAGAAATTCCAAACAAATTGAAAATGAGGAATCAAATCATGGCCATTTAATCCTAGAAACTACATGCTAAACACAAAACAATGCAAGAAGAATCAATGTCCAACTCCTCATAGATAGGCAGAAATGATTTTTTGAACTTAGGATCAAAATAATGCACAAAATGATTTTAATTCAATGAAAAATTCTCAAAATGCATCAAGATCAAAAAAGAAATTTGGTTTGAAGGTTGGACAATGTTTCTAAATGTCTTAGAACATTTCATGAATTTTTTGGTGATTTTTAAATACCTAAAAGTATTTTTAATAAATTAATTTTCATTAATCAATTAAAAATAATCTTTTAAATATTTAAAAATACTTTTTTAATGATAAAAATAAAAACAAAAATATTTTTGTGTCATAAAAATTAATAAAACTTATGAGAGAAAGTTTCATAATTTTTACACATTTTTTACTATTTTAAATAAATTATGCAAGTAAAATGAAAAAGAAATGAAATAAAAATAAAGAAAATGGAAAAGTAAACGAAAGGAAAGGCTGGGATTGCATCCTGGTTTGAATGCGTTGACTGGCGCCAGATCTTGTGGCCAGGATTGATTCTGAGGTAATCAATCTAATTATGAATTAATTAAACTAATAAAAAGAATTAAGGCTAATCAAACGAATCTGAGCCCTTCACTCACGCGCGAAGTCAACCAGTCAACCCAATCCAACGCACGAAATTCAAATGGGAGTTAATTACAGGATTAGGGCACAAATGACTTTCAGGTGGCCGGAGAAGACTTCCGGTCGTCTTCTCCGGCCAGCATCCCCCCTGAGAATCCCCAAAACTCCAAAAACCTAACTAAAATGAAATCTAAAAACTGGGAAATGATCCCCACTTACTCACGAACCAAAACCCCTTATCAAAACAAATTTATATTTCCTAACAAGGCTGAATCGAAACAAATAAGAACTAGGGCACGAAAGTTTCAGAGAGCAATTAAATTCTCATTCCATCACCATTTGCAAAAACAAAGGTATATTCATGATCAGGAAGACATGTAGAACAAGTTTAGAACTTAAAAATCCATTTCTGGAAAAAAAGTTCTTGAGCTACCTGAGATTCGAAGCTTTCACTCCAGCAACTTTCAGACCCCTTTTCCTTGTGCAATCCACTCCTTAGGACCTCTTGATGATGTTTGAATGCTCAGGAGAAATTTATATTGGCTGGATGAAGAGTTTGAGTAACTTCTGCTCAAACTCAGTTGAACATGGCAATGATGATTCTGGCTATTTCTGGCAAGGGTGAAAGGTTGTTTGTGGTCCAGGTGATGAGTGGAGAAGGTTTGTGAAGTTTGTTTGGATGTTTGTGAGCTGTGGAGAGAGATTCGAATGAAACTGCAGCTTGAGGTGAATGATGGAAATGGGGTGTTCTTGATCAAAACAGGCCTGGCTCTTGGTGGTTTCTACTCAACAAGGCAAGGTGAGATGATTAAAGGAATTTGTTTGAGTGTTTGTGTGTTGTGCAGGCAGATTCGAATGAAAATGCAAATGGGGTGTGTTTAGTGTATATGATCGTGTGAAGTGTTTCAGCCTTGCTTGATGTTATGTTTAGCTTGCAAATGGAAAGTATAAACAATTCTAATTGGCCAGATGATGTGACATGGCCTGCTGTGATAGGTAAGTCACCTTTTGCAAAATGTCAACTTCTTTGTAAGAGAGGCATGGGCTAAGTTATAGCTTGGTACATGAGCATGGGCTGGCGCAGCATGGTATGTGAGTGAAGCTAGGGAGGTTCAGCACCCAATGCATCAAGTTGGTGAAGTGTGATGAGTGTTTTTGCAAGTTGTTACTTTTTGAAACTTTGTGAAAAATGCCTTGTTACACAAACCATAAACATGTGATCTTGGTTCCATTCTTATTTTTAGGACACATATAATGTTTATGTCATGGTTTGAAGTGAATTAGAAGTTACAAATGGCATTAGTTTATGATTTTGCAAAATTCACATTTGGTGCACATCTTGAAAATCAATGATTTTTGCCAACTTTGTCACACCATAACTTTTGATCCAAGAAGAATTTGATCATGTTCTTGTACTTTTTGAAAAGGGAAAGATGTAATCTACAACTTTCATGACCAAAGTTTTTCCATTTGAAGCATTTTTGGACCAAGAATCAAGGCTTGAAAAATGACCTAAAATGAAGCATTCTTGAAAAAGTCAACTATGCCCAAAAAGTCAACACTTGCAAAAACTCCAAATTCTTGATTTTTGTGAACTTCAACCTTCTTATATGATCAAATAAAGATCATATACACTCAACATGATGAAGATCACCCATTGGTTGGGTCATTGGGGGCCTCAGATGCCCTGATTTTACACTGACTTGTCTGAAAAGTCAACCCTTGATCAGATGACTTCCCCATGGAATTTCTTCATGAAAATTGATATGCATACTCCCTATACAATATAGAGACCAATGGAAACAAGAATGACCAAAAAATTTGGAGTTATGGCCTCTGAAACCAAAACCCTAATTTTAGGTCAACTGTGCAGTCAAACCTGGCTCTGCATCCATTCAAACCCTAGTTCTTGTGATTCTTTTGAAATCTTGACCTTGAGAGGATGTAATAGGATAGATGAACACACATGGATCCCTTTGAAGTGATTGGTGGCCTTTGGAGTGGCTCAAGAAGCTCTTGGATTGCTCAGATCACAAACCCTAGGTGCAGATGCCTTAGAAGCTATGCAGTGAATCAAAAATGAAACATGAGGTGATATGATTGTGTTTATGCATATGAGAATGATCACAAGCCATGGTGTGAATGGGTGAGGGCAAATTTGGGGTGTTTACAATACCCTTGGTTCACTTAGTTGGTACCTGTCACTACATCCTGACTTGAACTTAGAAGCCCTATTAGCCTAAATCACGTGTTGACACCAGTTTTCTTCATTTTGAGCTTTAAATGTTTGCTTGAGGACAAGCAAAGGTCTAAGTATGGGAGGATTTGATAACACTAAATTTCACCGTATTTATGACTTCGATTTCGTATGCATTCTTAGTTTTTATTGCTATTTAGTTATGTTATTACTTTGTTTTTCTTTATTTTCAGGTTTTTTATGTAATTGGGGCCTAAATCGAGAAAAGGAGCGAAAAAGGAGCTGAAACGGACAAAAATCAAGAAATTCAGTTTTTTACACTTACGACATCCACCATGGCTGGCGCCATGGGGTCAGCCATGACATGGCCACGTCTCAAGACCACTCCACAACTGTCAAGAGCCCATGATCCCCACTTTCTTCACCATATTACACCTATGGCGGGCTCCATAGGCCTGTGGCGGGTGCCACAAGACAAAACGTTTTCCCTCCACTTTTTAGTGGAGGGGGCATCCTGGTCTTTTCTTACTATTTGTTTTCCTATAAATAGGGCCTTATATTTTCGTTTTCAATCAACCAAACTTAGAATCTCTTAGGCATATATCAGTTTTAAAGTAGTAATCACTTCACATCAGGGTGTTACTACAATCGAGTGATCGAGTCTGTATACATCTGTGTGATCGAGTTTTGGAGCACTCTGGAAGGAAGTTAATCCTGCCGCCATTTTAATTCCAGTTCGTATTTTATTTTTCCGCACTCGTTTTATTTTATTTACTTTCCGCATTGCTTTACTTTATTTTATTTCCGCAGTCGCTTTACTTTACTTTATTTCTCACACTCGCTTTAAATACCTTTATTTCTCGCACTCGCACTACTTTTATTTACTTTCCGCACTTGCACTACTTTTATTTACTTTCAGCACTCGCACTAAATACTTTTATGAAAAATAATAAAAAGAACTTTTACTTTACCATGTCTAACTAAATCCATAAAGGTTAGAATGTAAGGATCGTAATTGAACTAGTAATCCGTACAATTGTTCGTAGAAACACTTAAGGGCTATTTTAACTTTCAATTTAAGTTTAATTGTTTTTAACTATTTCAAAAACAGCCAAAAGTGCTTTTTCTAGTTCATTAGGAGTTTTTAGATTAAAAAGAAAAGGGATTTTAAAACGATTTTCGGACGCGTTAAGAAGTTTAGAGTCTGGTTCGTGAGAACCTCTTTTTGCTAAGAAATCTAGGTTAAAGTCAACTGGCCGCATTATTTTACGAGTCGTATCTTTGCCTTAAAGAAAAAAAAGGAGTTGCTCTTGCATATCCTTCCATCATTCAGAAGATCATCGACAAAACAGAAATTGTTGGTAGTGACTTACCCATGGTTTCCGTGTCTGAAACGAATTGGTTTCAACAAAAAACCTTAAGTCTAATGGGTCACATGTGGGATTCCAAAGAAAAAAGATATCGTTTTCTATCAAGAGGTGACTTTAATCAAGATGCGGACGAAAATTATGAAGGGGATGATCTTGAGGATCAAAATGAACCAAATGTGGTTCCAAATGAAGAATTGCCCACTGACAACGAAGAATGGAATGGAAATCCATCTACTTATTCCTATGAAAATCAAGGATGAGGTGAATGGCAACATACCGGTTGGACAAACACTGCCACTCGCTTTGCTCCTCCATCTCCTCCTCTGTCTCAACCGCATCAAGATGATCCGTCAAGAATTATGGCTATGCTTCAGAATATGCAACTTCGACAGGAAGCTTACTACATAACCTAAATTGAACGATACTCGAAATTAGAACGGCGTTTAAATGAGCAAGACACCTCTTTTGCCGATTATGTGTCCGTTCAAGACACTCGGTACACCGCACTGCAGGATCATTTGGCTGCTTAGGACACTGCCTTCAACTCTCTCAATAGCAGCTTTCTTCAATTTACCGAAGCCAATATGGATGACTCACAACCCATCACTTACCATCGCCATTATCCATCCACTCGAGATTGCAATCCTCAAGCTTGAGATAATCATTGCATGATTTTTGTGTGTTTTTTTTATGAGTGCACTTATGCATAATGTTGTTTATGGTTTGCTTATGTATGAATTCATATTTCCTTTAGTTGTATTTTTTGTTTATTGTCAATTTTTCTGCTCGCTATTCCAAATTGTGTGTTTGTGAATGCGTGTTCTTATTGCAATTGCTTTCTCATATTGAAATTATGTTTCGCATGTTGTTTCCATTGGTGGTTTACTCATATGTATCATCTTCTTTTTGATGTTGTCAAAGAGGCAGATGATATTGATAGCATATAAGATTGGGTCATATATTCAGGGGGAGCTTAACAACAACATATGGCGATTGATTCATCAAGTTTTTGCCAACATCAAAAAGGGGGAGTTTGTGAGACATGGCATGAATTTTAATGTGTCAAAAACTTGGCATGATTGAAAGCATAGGTGATTCTCAAGGAAAAGGAAGAAATTGCATTTTTGGAAAAATGAACTGAATGAGCCGACTCAAATTCCACAATGAGCCGACTCATTCAATGTGGTTGGTTCCCAAAACGCACGGGTCCCAACAGGCTTCCCGAGACAAACATTTTGGCCGACTCATGGGTATGGATGAGTCGACTCAAATTCCTTCATGAGCCGACTCATCAAAATATTTTTTCTTCTCAATTCTTGCGGGTCTCAACAGGTCGCCTCTCTATAAATTTAGGCCGACTCATCAGGAAAATTGAGCCGACTCATTTTATGATTTGAGTCAGCTCATCACTGTGCTGTTTAATTTTTTCATTTAATTTCCCTTTCTATTTTTATGCATTCACTAACTGATATAAATAGTTGGTTTCATTTCTTTTGAGAGACAAACAAGAAACGTGAAAGATATAAACACATCTCTCTTCATCTTCTTCCTTCTTGCATCAATCAACAATCACAAACAACAATCTTTGTTGATTACGGTGCTTGCTTCGAAGATAACGTTCAATCGTGAATTAGTGTTTCAGATTGGGTATAGAGTGTGTGGGTTTTTCTTGGAAAAATCTGAAGGGTTTTCTCCTCCAAAATCATTGAAGGTTTGAGGGTTTTGCATACAACGATCATTCGTAGATTCGGCCGAGTGAGGTAGATTGAAGATCAAGTGGATCGTTCTTTCATATCACGGTAGACGGAGGATTGCGAAGGTCTTTATGGGTTCACAAGTGTTGAAGAAACTCAGTCGTGCACAAAGTTTGGAGGATTTTGAATCCTTGCAAGAAGGAAGCAATTATTCGGAGGCTTTCTCGACATGCGTGGAAGACTTGATTCTACTTTGGATCAAGGGACAAGAATAAGATTTGACAGCATATTCAACGTGGTTTGGTTTGTTGGTTCATCTATTTTTCTTCTTGTAAAACAATTGAAATTTAATAAAATTTCCCAATTCGATTGTGAATTGGGGGTAGAGTACTTCGAGCGAGGACGACGAAGGAACTGCCTAAACAAATTCCTTGTGTTCTTTACGTTTCTCGTATTTTACTTTTGCTCATCTTGATTTTGTGTGCTCTAAAATTCTGGTGTATCAAAGTAGTGCATTCAAGGTGTTTGATAAATTGTCACACTCAAAAGTGATAACTAGAGTGGGTAAAATTCTGCATTATTTGATACAACAAAATTATCCTTGGTTTTTGCACTCCAAGTGTTTGGTAAAAAGGCTAATCACACAAAATCAATTTGCTTGTGCCTATTTTCTTCTCTATATCATGGTTAAGAATAGTTTCATCAAGTGTTGATTTATCAAGTGAATCATTTTTGAAATATTAATTCTTCTAGTCATCATTCCAATTCCAATTCGGTTTAGGGTATATCCGATCTCCGGTGACTTTGATTTAAACTAGACGATTTTTCGGGAAACTTCCGCAGTACATTTTCAATTAATTTTTGAAAAGTAATTTTTTTAAAAGGGATCTATTCAACCCCCCTTCTAGATCTACGCTATCGTCTAACAAGTGTAACCAGCAAAATATGTAGAGCATAAAGCACACAATTAAAATCACTTTTAGATCCATGAATTTAGGAGTTACCTGAAGCTTGCGGATCTTAAAATTCACCAAGAAAAGCCTCCAAATGGTGCAGATCTATCCCTTCTAACCTCTTCTTGAAAATTAAATGCAAGATAGAGCTTGAATAGCTCTAGATCTTGAAACTCGAACCAAACTGCACTTGAATGGCAATGGAAGAAATCCTCACTCTCAACTTGAATTAATGGTGGAAATGTGTTCCTTATGCTTCAAGGATCAAGAATATGTGGTTTGTTTTGGCAATGTGTGAGTGTGTGAGGAGATTCGAAGAGAAAAGCCAAAATGCAAGAAAGTTGAGAGTGGTGAAATGGTGGTGAAAATTCTCATCAAACAAAACCCTAGCTCTCTTATATATGATGTAAATGATCACTGATTAGGGTTTGGAGAGGAATGAACGTGGGGATAGTGTGATTGGAATGAATTTGAAAAATGGAATGAATAGTGTGATGAAATGATTTTCTCGTGCCATCCCCTCCCCATGTGCACAAACTGAATCATTTTGGTGTCTCTAGCACCCTTGGATCAATCTCAGCCATTGAATATTCATGGTTCATGCTTTGTTCATGCTTTTGCATTTTTGCACTTTATGGAATATCATGTATTCAACCCACAAATTTCTCAAATTCCTTGGACAAAATTGCTTCTCATGTGATGTACTAAAGGATTATGATCACAAATGGTCCATAAAATAACTTGGAAATGAGTTACAATGCATTTTGTAACTTTGTAGAAAAATGATATTTCATGTGAAACCTTAAAATATGCCAAACTTCAAATGATCATAATTCCAAAATTACAAATGCTATAGATGACTTCTTGTACTTATTGGAAATGGGAGAACATGTCCTACAACTTTCATGTTTGAAGAAAATTCATTTGGACTCAATTTTTGATCATAAAAGAAGCCTTTGAAGATTAGGGCAAAACTTGCCAAAAATGGAAACTTACATTACAAGTCACATGCCAAAAATGGAAACTCCTTCAAAAACTCTTGATTCTTGATCTTTGCCACCACCAAAGCCCTTATTTAACCTTAAGGACATCCCTTGACTTGAAAAATGGGATTGAACCCCTTGAACTCCCAGAGTTAACTTTTTAATTGCACAGTTGACCAATTTCTTCTTCCACAAGTAACTAATAACTTGATTGACTTTCCTAATGAGTTTTCTCACCAAATTTCATCCCTAGGCTTCAAATGACATATAAAAGACTTTGAACACAAGAATTGGTCAAAGGTATAATAAATCCATGCTCAAAATAAAAACCCTAATTCAAGATTCATTTGTGTAAGAGATTGTTGCATCTTTGATCCTCTGATGATCTTCTACCCTTATTGACTTTTGTAAATGATCTTGGGCTTGCATATGACATGAGGACACCTTGTGGAACTCTTGCAATGTCACTTGTCCTCCTACTTTGGCTTGCAGAGCTCCAAATCCCCAGTTGATTGGTCATATGCCCTATGCTAGAACATGAGGATGTTATGCTTCATTTTTCTATGCTAGATGCTAAGGATATGATATTCTTATGATGATTATTATGTGAACATGATGATAAAAGAGAAGAGGGAAAATTTAGGGTGTTACAAAAGGCAGCACTTTTTTTTAAAGCAAAAACGTTGTCTTATGTGTACTTTAGGCAGCGGTTTACCTTTAAAAGCGCTTTCTAAAGTAGGTCTTTAGCAACACTTTTTCCTGAAAAAGCGCTTTTTAAAGTGGGCCTTTAGAGGTACTTTTTCTAGCCTTTTATGCTTTCTATTGGCATCTTTAGGAAACACGCTTTCTATTGTCCTCCTTTAGACAGCTCTTTTGAAAGCGCTGTTTAATGTATTTTTTGTTTCACTTTACGACAGCGCTTTTAATTGAAAGTGTTGTCTATTGTGTACAATATGCAACACTTTATCTAAAAAGCGCTTTCTTTTATTCACGAAAATTTGAAAAACAATTTTTTTAACTCACATACCAACTTCAATAAACCTGTATTATATACCATTATAATCAATTCACATATATCATTTCCATACAACCTGTATTATATAACATTATAAACCTGTATAAATCATTTCCATACAACAAATTCTAAACCATTTCCATTATAAACCATTTCCATTATATACCATTATAAATTTATATTATATACTATTATATACCATTATAAACTTGTATTGTAAACCAATTCACATAAACCATTATAAACTAAAATATAAACCATTTACATACAACAACTTCTAAAGATACCATTATAATTCAATTCACATAAACCATTCACATAATTAAACCATTACAAATTCTTTAACTTTTAAAGATATCCTACACAACAACTTCCAAAACTATACAATAACATTCCATAACTACACACCAACTTTCACTACAAGAAAATTTGTCAATACCCAGGGCCAAAAACCCTCGGTAACAAGAAAAAGCCGTGGGAAAAGTAAATTACCGAGGGCTTACCAACGACTATGGGGCCCTCGGTATTTCGCTCCTTGGTAACGTCTACCGACGGCTATATAAACCCATGATATTATCCACGGCTAAACCGTGAATAGTTTGCGGGTAATAGGTGATTAAATATCAAATTTTTTGTCTTATATTATCCACGGTTAAGCCGTCAGTAAATTTACCGAGGGCTAAGCCGTCTGTAAATTTACCGAGGGCTAAGCCATCAGTAAATTTACCGAGGGCTATGCCTTCGATAAGTTACTCAATTTTTGGTATAACTTTACTGACGGTTAAGCCATCTGTAGTATTATAATTTTTTTAATCAAAAATACCAATATTTGATCAATAGACTTATTTTGTTAATATTTTCCCTGTTTGAAGACAATATGAATATTTTTTCGTAACATCTTATAAATATTTTTTCATAACAACTTATTAATAAATAAAAACTCTTTTATGAATATTTTTTTATATTATAAATCTACAAAACTCTTTTTTTATCATGACCATAATTATATATAACAATTCAACAAACAAATCTCAAACAAAAACTCAAACCTTAATATCAATGAGATCTCAAAAAATATTCCATTCAACAAGTTTGATGTAAACAAGCTTAAACAAAACATAAACATGTTCAATCAAAATATAATGTGATTGTCAAAGTATTCTCATGAGTAAAAGTAAAGCATAATATGATCTTAAATGCTTCCAATAGAGTCATCATCACTGTCGGAGTCATCATCATAGTCTGAATGACGACGACGACATTTGTCACCTTTGATAGAAGCAACACTTTCAGCTAATTCCCTCAATTGTCTTTCCAAATCTTGTGTGCGTTTATTTGCCTTGCGACATTCCTCTCGCACAACTCGAGCATCTTCCTCTGCAGCATTTGCTCTCTCTTCAATTGTTGCCATTTGTGCAGCAATCTCAGCAGAAACTTGACCGCTACATGTAGATACACGTGACTGTTGGGTTAACGAGGAAACACCTGGCTTGTAATGCTTAGACAAGTCACCAGCACCATAGAGACGCCCTCTAGTCTTTCCACCAGCAGCTTCAGCCCAAAAATTTAGCCGAGTTGCAGAATCAACTTCCTTAGGGCCACTATTTGATGTCTCTCCTACTTGAGAGGCGTGTTTTAGCTTCTCTTGAAATGTTTCCTGATAAAAAAATACTTAAAATTACATACATTACAATATTTTCATGATACGAACTAACAGAACAATAATCATTTAATTGTTTGTTGAAAGTAGCAAAAACAGGAATTTCGACCAAAATCTATGTTAATTTCTTTAACAATTGACATCTTTATTACATTAATTTGTAATTTGTGATTCTCCTAAGGTTAACCATGGCTGTTTGTTTTAAGTAAGAACTAAAATTTTGTTTGTTTTTAGCATGACATGGGATAAGATAATTTTCTAATAATTTGTTTATTGTGACATGGGATAAGAATCCACTTCTTAAAAACAGGTATTGAATTGTGAGAAAAACTGGTATTGAATAAAGCATAAAAGTAACATTCTAACAAAAACCTTTAAGCCAGGCATTGATGTTAATTAACACACATTGAAAAAATATAAGAATGAATATTTTTTCATTAGCTTACAAAGTCAGAGTATCCATAATACTTGGATCAAAATCAGATATGATTCAAATTTTAAATTTAGTATTTTTTTTAAAAATAATCTCTATTGAATTTAGATAGTTCAATCTAACTATCCAAATAAATTATAAGAACACAAATTATATTAATTCTTACCTTCCACTTACATCCTAGTTTGTTAACTTCTGTCCACATGATACTTGGCAACAATTACATCCTAGTTTAGATTTATGAGGATTATCTTTCACAAAGACTTATTTTATAGTTTGTTAAGAGTACATATCTAGAATCTTGCAGTCCACACAAGTGGAGTTTTCTTTAAAAAAAATATAAAAGGCAATGGTAATTCTTGGATATTCTATCAAGTATCTGATGGATATTTCTGCAGGATGATTTTGTATCATTGTTTTATAAAGCCCTGATAGATAAGTGCAGGATGATTTGTTAGGGAAACTATTTGTTGGAAGTTACTTTTCCAACTACTTATGTTTTGGTTAGAAAATTGCTATACAAATTTTCACTGATAACATGTTTCATCTAAAGAAACTTAACATAGTGGCCTCAAGGCAAATTTATACCAACTGAAGCCGAAGAATAATAAAACTACATATCTCAGTTGCAACATATACATAATGAATTTAGACCAACAAAGGATTTAAAGAACAAACTTTTCTTAACCAAATTAAACACTGGTAAGAGCTGACTTGCAACATATTCAGAATGTAGGTGGATATATTCACCAATAGTTCATTATCTACCTTCGAACATTAATAATGTATATTTAGCAATGAAAATAGAATAATAAACAGAATAATAACATTTATATACTCTGTATCAAAAAATCAATTGAAGAAAGTGTCAATAGTACCCAAAATTAACAACAACTAACAATAACAATATCAAAGACAACAGCAAAACAA
Source organism: Lathyrus aphaca (assembly GCA_963966055.1). NCBI lineage: Eukaryota > Viridiplantae > Streptophyta > Magnoliopsida > Fabales > Fabaceae > Lathyrus > Lathyrus aphaca. The sequence continues at coordinate 37,571,212 of OZ014520.1, forward strand.
AGATTGATAATAATAACAAGAAATCGATAAATTAGAAAGAAAAGTTATAAAATTAGGGTTTTGAAAATAAAAAGAAAAAAATAAAGTCTAAGTGAGAAGTGAACTTACCGTGAAGAATTAGGGTAGAAAACAATCGCGGTTGAGAGAAATTTGAAGGATGAAAGAAGTTTGAAGAACGAGGGTGCAAGCCGCTAGCAGAGAGAAGTCTGAAGGAGGGTTTGAACCGCTAGCTCACTTCCGCTTCTCCTTATCAAATATAATTTGTTTATCTTTGTCCCAAAAAAAATTATAATATAAATGTATCCAAATTGTTACAAACACTAACACTAATAATTTATCTTTATAATAAAAAATTTATACTTATTTTATAATTAGAATAAAAAACTATATTATTAATATATCCAAACTTATTAGTTTAAGTATTAGATTTTAAGTAATTTTTAGTTCCTTTTAAAAATATCATTAGTTTTTTTTTTTAATTTATATTAAAAAAAATTATTGATTAATAGTATATATAAGTTTATAAGACTTTACCGAGGGTTTAACCGTGGGTAATTACCGACGGTGCAAAACCGTGGCTGCTTTCCATGGCTAAGCCGTGGATAATGTTTAAAAAAGATATAATTGATATTGTTTTAGGTACTCACGAATTACTGACGAACAAACCCTCTATACCAAAAAAATTATCGACGACTACATGGCCGTGGGTAATGATCCGTGGGTATATACAACTTTTCTTATGGTGTTTCATACCTTATATGATTCTTTTCTCAATAAAGTATTCATACAAATCCTCCTTGATTTTTTCCAATTTATCTTTCGTGTAATGAGCACACTTGTATTCATCAAAGTACTACATAACAAAACATAATATGCATGATTTAGTTAAAAGTAATAAATTATATAAAATATTCTATAAAAATTAAAATAAATCATAAGTTATGAATCCATAACATGATTGGAATCTCTATTCAATCCAAATGAATGATTTCTCTCATAAACCTCAAAACATAATAACCACAATCTATACAATTATGCTGACGAGGACACTGCATATAGAAAAACAAATAAAAATATATAGTTGTCTTGTTTTATCAAGTAACATTGTGAAAATTAATATACCTCCACTCTGATCCATGTAATTTTTCTTGCTTTAGACCGTGATACTCGAGCGTCTCTTTGTGATCGGTATACTAGTATTGCTCTAACAAAATAAAAACGTATATTTAGAACAATCTCACTTAAATAATTAAATATACAAATACACATGAATATTTAGAACAATCTCACTTATGTATCAACTAGGTCCTTCATATCCTGATATGTTATCCAATCACCATCTAATGAATTCAGATAACACACCATTTCTCTTGTAGGATTAATAGCAACCAACAACCAGTGTCCACTGTAAAATATAACAAAAGTTTAGATGGAAAATTTCTACGCAAAAAATACAAAGAATAGAATGAAATTATAATGAAAATCTAACCCGTGTCCAGTATTATACGATAAAAGATACAAAAAATTTGTATTGTTGGCCATAAATCTCTCGAGTAAGTGATCTCTTATTGTTTTTGGATCAATAGTAATTGCCAGTGCGTTCACACGGGTGAAAGACACGAAAAAGAATCTATTTGACAATTAATTCCCGCGCATCAATTTTTCATACAAGCTCCTTAAATAAAAACATAATAAACATTAGACTATTTTCATTAAAATGTGTAAATAAATTGTTCAACTAATTAAATAATAGATTGATCAGAGTACCATATGTATGAATGCATAACACTGATGCCTAATTCAGTATGCCGAAAAATCTGATCCATGTCCTCTTTTGCAATTGTTTCGGAATGAGGAAAACCAAAAACACCTTCCTCCATGTCTATTTGACGAATAGCACCATGCATCAAATTTGATGTTGCAACTAGTATTTCAAGACACATCTAAAATCGAGGTGTAAGAGCTCTTTTTGTCGACCTGGTCCTTGGAAGATCCTTTTTTGTTGGATATGTTACTAATTTTCTTGTTGACTTGTTATAACTCTTGAGTAGGAACCTAAAAATCATATAAGTTAGGTAAAGTATGATATCTTGAAGTTTTTTAATTCGGATCATAGAATTAACACTTTCAATGTACCTCTTTTTTTGATGCAACAGACTCGTTGTGTCGCAAAATTCCTTTATCCTTAGATGTAGGTTTTGTAGGAGTCTAACATTACCATGTAAAAAAATGTACGTAATGGTTCATAATGATTTTCATAATGGTTTAGAATTTACATTTGAATACTAAAATATTCATAATGGTTTTTAACATACCTCATCATCTATGAAAATGAGGTCTCACGATCATGCAACAAACAATCCTATTGCATCTCACAACAATGTTGTCTCTGAAACAATGTCAGGTATCGATAGAAACGCATCCAACTCTAATGTAATATCAACCGATACTTTCAGATATCCAACAGGGAGCAGATTTATGGTGAAGTAAATCTACCAAAGTGTTATGCATTTTTCCCTTGCCAACTATGCGATAAGTCGGTGACGATAAATTTAGCTTACAAGATGAAATACCCTGAACCAATAATAAATATGTTACTGTTAATGTGTATATATGTCAATCAAAATAAATATGATAATTTAATTTCATAATAACATATATAATTACCTCGGGATGTTTCTTTTGACAATTGATACTAGCTTTGTCACTAGTATCTTTCAACACTGAACTGCGCTTTTCTGCCATATATAACTCTTTATCCTTTTAATTCCTTCAACAATTGCATCACCTCTTGATTGTTAGGATTTTTTTCTTTGGATGTTTATACAAGGAAGATAGAGTCACACCAAATCCTTTACCCATCATCCGACCAGAATACTCAAGAACATTTTGTACTCGACTAAGTATGCTCCTGCAATTCTGGTCCTCACCTATGGTTAAAGATTGAGATAAAGTCTCCTAAAATTCATTTACATATCGAAAATTATTAATGGGGATTAAAAATTAATTATATGTTAATAAACTTTTTATTTAATTAAATACATAATGTTATACTTACACATTCGTCAAAAACATGTTGAACATCTTCCATAACAACCCCATCCTTGCCCAAATGAGCATCCTTCTACAAAACATGATCCAGAATAGATGTTTCTTCACTTTTATCCTCTTCTAACTACACATTGAGACAAATAATAAGATCATCAATTATAACACATTGAGACAATTAATAAGTTCATAACATTTATATATAGTTACCATTTTTTGTTGTAAGCATGCATATTCCAAACGCCCTTTTTTGTATGGATACGCGGGTTTTGATGCTCTTTGGCGATTTATGTCACTCACTTCCTGGATAAATAAGTTTAAGTTATATCAGAACAAACTAATGCAATAGGTATATAATACAATTAATAGACATGACAAATTAACATTACATGGAATTTTTTGGTTCTTCGTTTGACTTTAAAAGTATCCCATTCTTCAGGTGTAATCAAGTTTGTATACTTCGTTGGAAGTTAGACGTCAACAAACTTTTTTTGCTAATCTCTAAGAAAAGTGGTTGATAAAAAATTTTTGAAACCCTATGTGTCTTTTTCCGGCCAATTGAAGACAATACTTTTTTCGGCTTTCATCAATGTTAAAAGACATCTACGAAAAAACATACACATATAGTGTGCTAGTATAAGTAATTTAAAGACATAATTGTCAACAAAAATCTAACATCAATCATATATGTTACATACGTGTATCTCAGTCCATATTTTTCTTTACTGACTTTCAACAATGGATTTCTCCAATTATCACTGGTGATTGGAATGTGTTGACTGATAAGTGAACCCATGTAACTTGTTATCATTGCACCATTAGGTTTAATTAGTTGGTTTTCATCACTCCAATGTACATAAAATTTGATTCATTTATCTCTTTCACGAACAATTGACTTCATAATAGTTATTCCTCGTGTAATTTCACTTTCTACATTATGAGCTTCATTTGCATCATTTGTATCGTGTTAGTCTTCCTAGTTACTAGCCATTTGACTTGTCATAAAGAAAAAAATAAAAAAAAATGACAAATATAAAAATACATAATCCATTATGATCTAAGCTATAATTTTACTAGTACCTTTTTCACTAACGTCTCTTTCTTTTCTTGGTTGGAATATGTTATACTTGTATCTTAACAACACGAACGATTGGATTGATCCAAATACCCTCATTATGATCATTTCTTATATATGATTCATTCTCTATAATATTTTCACCCTGATCATTTCTAGTAATCGATTCAATCTCAACATCAATATCACCTTGATCTCCAATATTTTCATCAATTACTTTGTTAGATAAAAGCACTATAGACCATTTCGTACTTGTCGGATCAGTGACGTAAGACACTTGTTTAGCTTGAGAGGCTAGAATAAAAGTTTCATATTTGTACCCCACCCTATTAAGATCCACTTGCAAAAATCCTGACTTATTCATTCGTATGCCATTATTTTTTTCAACCCACTTGCAACCAAATATAGGAATCTAAAACTTCTTATAATCAAACACCCAAATACGCTCGATAAACATAAAATATGACAGATTTTCAAATTTGGGGTTTAAGTCCTTCACACTTGAAATGTGTATTGCTTCAACTACCAAGGTGACACCACTATTTTTCATAGTACTTTTATCATCTTGTTCTTTGGTATAAAATGTGTATCATTAATTGTGTATGCGCTATAAGAAAACACAACCAAACTTGGACCATATGTTAAACATCTCAACCTTTATATTATTGAAGCGGGATTTGAATAATACTATGAATAAATATGTTTCTTAAACCAAGGTATACAACTTTGAGTTTGCTCTCGTACTATCCAATTCCCATTTCTATTCGGATTTAAAACTCGAAGAACATCCTTGTGCATTTCAACATACAACTCAACCTCATTCTCATTGTGCAGAACATACAAATTCATTTGATCCCGTTCGACCCTTGATATTGTCATAACTTTATTTCCAATTAATTTTTTCCTTCTTTTTTTCGACCAAATGAGATTTGGAGAGTCCAATTGATTGAACATTTGACAAATATACAGTACAAAACTCAATCGCTTCATCAACAATGTATCATTCGAAAATACAACCCTCAGGTCGACTTCGATTTTTAACATACACTTTTGATATATTCATATAATGTTCAGCAGGGTACATCCATCTCATATAAGTTGGTCCACACGATTGTGTCTATTTCATAATATGAACAACTAGATGAACCATTATATCAAAAAATGAGGGAGGAAAATACATTTCAAGATTACACAAAGTAATAACTATTTCTTTTTGCAATGTCGGTAAGATCGTAGGATCGATCACCTTACTGCAAATTGACTTGAAGAAAAAATACAATTTAGTTATTGCACTTCTTACTTTTTCTGGAAGAATAGAATGTATACCTATTAGTAGAAAATGTTCCATTATAACATGACAATCACGCGTCTTTAAACTCTTTAACTTGAGGTCTTTCATAGAAGCAAGTCTTCTAATATCGGAAGAGTATCCTTCTCGAACTTTTACTTCACTTAGAAACTTATACAATACTTTTTTCTCCTTTCTAGATAGAGTATATGTAGCAGGTGGTAGATATGTTTGTTTCCCTTTCTTCAAGGGTCCTAATTCATTTCTTATCTTCATCGCTAACACATGCAAGTTTGCTAATAGCCATCAAACCTACCTGACATTCATAACCCAAGAATCAACATTCATAACCCAAAACCTAAAATAGGGACAAACAAACTGAGTACATGCACGATAACGGTCGGAGAAGAATGTAGAATGTCGTCACAGAAGACAAACAGAGGAAGAAAGTTGTCCAAGAAGATAAACGAAGGGAGTAAGGTCGTCGGAGAAGACGAACAGAAGGAGTATTGCCTGAATTTTGAAGAAATACGAGCAAGGGAGTACGCATAAGACTAACAAAGGAGGAGTCGCGAGAGAGATACAATGATTAGGGTTTTGAAACAATCATAAGATTTTTTAATTAATTAGTAATAATGTTATAAGGCAGCGCTTTTGGAAAATGCTTTCTTATGTACTAGATTTAGCAGCGTTTTTTCTTCAAAAAGAACTTTCTTTTCATTTGCTTATAGTAGTGCTTTAATAAAGCACTAACTAAGGTGTGTCCCCCGTCAGGCCTTTAGCAGCGCTTTATGAAAGCGTTGTCTAAGGTTAACATTTAGCAGCGCTTTCTTAGGTTATACCTTTAGCAGTACTTTTTAAAAGTGTTTTCTAAGGTGGGGTTTATGTACGCCATTTAGCAGCGCTTTTTTGAAACACTTTCTAAAGGCATTCTTTAGCAGCGCTTTTTTTAACAAATTCTTTTAAAACTTATAGCAGCGCTGCCAAAAGCGAATTTTGGCGTAGTGATAGAAGACTTTATAGTCTTTATGATTAGACTTAATTTTCTGTCTTTTTATAGTTTGGTCCTTGTGTCTTTTTTCCACTTTTTTGATTGTATCTTGTAATGGGTTGAAAACTCTCTTTTTCTCCCTTTAATCAATTTCATTGCTTAAATATACATAATCACTTATTCATAATTGAATATGATTCTAATATTATCATTGACAACTGTTTTATGTTTACTAAAAAATTATAATTTATTTAGAAAAATAAAAAATATTTTTTTTTAATGAAAGTGACAATTATATTCAATCTAATTGAATATATCAACAATAAGGATATTATTCAAAAGAGAGACCTATTACTAGTATTTTCAAGCTATTAATATTATAATTTACGAAATGCATTGCATTTTGAAAAGAAACGACTTTACATGTAACCATTTAGAAACTAAATAACAAATAACACAAATAATATTTGTTATACATTTAAAAAATATGATAATATTAAATTGTTAAATGTTTAACACAAAATAAATACAAAAAATTATAAAATTTAAACCAACTTTTACACTTTTTCCGCGCATTATATTTTAAAAATATAGTTTACACTCTTACTGCACATTATTGTCAATAATATTACGTGATCATTATAATTATTTTATCATTTTTAATAAAAGAAAAATAAGTTGGGACACTTATATTAATGTTGGGTATTATTTTGATATTAAAAAAAAAAATTATTTTAATATATTATTTACAACATTCTCAAAAGTGAGTATCTTCAATCTAGAAAAAAGTTCATTTTATAATCTAAAATAATTATTTTAAAGTTATAATATTCAATGTTTAATATTTATTGTATTGGCTTTTCTACATAAGAAAAAATCACAAAAAAGTACCATTCTAAAGAATATATTAAAATCTTGATTATTTATGTTTTTGTATAATGACAGTAATATAAAACATATTTGTTGCAAGTTCTTGAATTATCAAAGTACAGTTCATCCAATAGATGTTGGATAAGTTAAGATATATACAAATGGTAAAAAAGTGCAACGTTTTTCGTTAAATTTCCTACCATATACAAAAAGTAAAATGAGATTATTGTGAATCTCTCAATAAATATCTTAATTCAAAAAAAGTTAGAATGTATAGAAAAGAACCCGGTTCAGTTTTTAAGCCAAATCCAGATTCTAGAAAAAATTTATTCATCCAAAATTTGGCTATAAAATGAGCTCTTCACAATCAATTATAATATATCATTTCTTAGTTAGAAGTTTCAAATACATTCATTGGTTTCTTTTCTCTTCTCTCTTTTGAGTCTCAATCATGTCAATGGAAAAGAAAACTCGTGGTCGTCAAAAGATTGAGATGAAAAAGATGACCAATGAAAGTAACCTGCAAGTGACTTTCTCGAAGCGTCGCAGTGGGCTCTTCAAGAAAGCCAGTGAACTTTGCACACTTTGTGATGCAGATGTTGCTCTCGTTATATTCTCACCTGGTGAGAAGGTGTTTTCCTTTGGTCACCCAAATGTTGATACGGTCATAGATCGTTATTTATCACATGTTCCACCCCAAAACTATGGCACCATGCAATTGATCGAGACTCATCGTGGCGTCATTTTGCGTGAGCTCAATAGTCAACTAACTCAAATCAACAATATGTTGGACATTGAGAAAAAGTGTGGTGATGAACTGAGCCAATTGCGCAAGGCAACTGAAGCTGAGTTTTGCTGGATCTGTTCCATTGATAGAATGAATAGGACTCAACTTGAATTATACATGAAGATTTTGGAGGAACTTAAGAAATTTATTGCACAACATGCTAGGCTTGCAATGCAGGTTGCACCTACCCAACCACCATTTTTTCAAAATCCTATGATGCAACCTCATTTGTTTGATTTCAACAATATGGGTGGAAGTGGTGGACATGAATCCTCTGGATTCTTTTGATCTGATGGTTTAGATCTACCTTAAGATGCCCTATTTATATTTATTTTTCATATTATGTTAATCGTTTTCTTTTATAGCACACAGACTTAACCAATTTCATTTATGGATTTGGTTCGGACTGAATTTCAATATTTTCTGAATGTTTATTTCATATTGTATTTCAGTATTATGCATTGTTGAAATAAAGGGCATCTATTTATTTACATTTCACTCCCAAAATTTTTAATATTTTAAAGTTGAATGAATCTATTTTATTCTTCATCATTTTCAATCCTTGGTTGGGAGTTATAAAATTACAATCGAGTGTAATAAAAGAGGTGGGCAAGAGAATAACGATGAAGATTTGTGGTAAATTCAGTAAAAGTTATTGCATAATTTACATTGAATTTAATATTATAAAAATCTAAGAAATATCCTATTTTATTGTATATATGCCAATTTCATTGTAAATTTATTTTGAGATGAATGGTTTTATCAGATCTTGTACGAATTGTATCTCTCTCAATCTTAATTTTTAAAAAGAAAACTCACGAGAGAAACATGTTCCATTTAATAATTTAGACTAACAACCATCTTAAAAATTAATAATTTATCTCAACCGGTTAAAAAATAATTCAAGACATAAACATGTATCATTTAACAGTTTGAATGAGATTTGGACGATATTGCTTTCTTGAATTAATTTCTTAGCTCCTTGTATTTTTTTTACCACTTATCGTTCATTTATTTATATTAGAGAAATGTTAACATGTGTCCTAATGACATATATTAATAAAAATATTCTCTTGAAATATATCTATTTAATTTTTTAAAACTTTAAATATAATTCCATCGCATTTAATATTTACTAATTATAATATTATTAACATATGTTCTTAGCATTAGCATGATCCTTTATATTATTATTTGTCTTTAAAAATATAATAGATAGTGGTTGCGAAGAGTAATGAAAAAATAAATCAATTAGATTATATATATATATATATATATATATATATATATATATATATATATATATATATATATATATATATATATATATATATATATATATATATATATATATATATATATATATATATATATATAGTGGTTGCGAAGAGTAATGAAAAAATAAATCAATTAGATTATTTATATATATATATAATTTGTTTATTTGTTTATTACTCTATTATATTATATTGTTTTTCAATTTTAAATTTTTAATATTGATATATTAATAAATTTAAGTAAATAAAAAGAAATTGTTGAAAAATTAACAAATTTATAGTGTTAATATACATTTTTTATTCATATTTATTAAAACATGTCTATCAAATAAATATAAAATCAATTTTTAAGTGAAAAAACAGGTAGCCTAGCTTTTTTTAAAAATTATCTTTAAAAATATAATATTATAAAATTAAAAGTTAAATATACAATACCTCATATAATGTAGACAAATTTTATTTTATCTCTTTAATTTTTTTTGTTTGGATTCTCCCTTTGTAATTTTTTGTATTTGTTTTTTTTTTCTCAAAGTGTACGATTTTAATACTTAATTTGGAGTAAACCAACAAAAATATATTATAGAGATAACTTTGATGCTTATGGGGTACAAAACATAGAATTTGAAAATTTCAAAGGGGTTCAGTTTTTTTATAGGGGTAAATCAAATTTCGCCTACATTATAGATGGTGTTATAATATTTAAATTTGTGAGAAGCTTGACTGAACGAATTACATGCACCGAAGATATAAAGATATTTTACAGTGACTTGATTATTACCTAATATATTATGAATGATTATGATAAACTGACAATTTAAGACGATTTACGCAGATGGTGCGTAGGAGTTGCATAAGGTTCTATTTTATAAAAATATAACAATTGGTTGATAAACTAGCTTATAGTTTATAGTTTATGACTAATGATTGATGACTGATATCTTATAGCTTATAGTTGATAGTTGATGAATTATATTTGATAAGCTAATTGAAGTGTTCGGTAAAATTAGCGGTCCAATTAGTTGATAAATTAAAATGACATAAAACACATTTAATATATAATTATTTTATTTAAATTAAAATAAATTATAAAGGGTAGTAATGGATTTTAGTTAAATTAATTAGGAGAAAAGTCGAAGAAAAAATGATAAGCTATAAGCTAAAACACTAATTAAAATAACATCTGAAAAATAAGGTATAAGCTAGTAAAATAAGTTCTAAGCCCGTGATGATGAAAAGAACGTTACCAAACGGGTCTTTTATTATCATATGAGCTTATAAACTATAAACTATAAGTTTTTTTTATAGGCAAATTCAATAAGCGAGATTAAGGAAATCTCAAACCAAAATTACAAAATCGATTGAATCGAAATAGAAATAAGCCAACGAAAAAACAAAAGGAGAAAATCTACAAAACAATCGAAAGGGAATTTGGACCATTCATAAAGAGTGCAATTTATCCTCTTTCGATTTCCTAGAATCAACCAAACCCAAGACAAAGAAATTATAGATGAAAAAATAGAATCTACATTACAAAACTCTCCATTAAAGACAATGTCATTCCTTGATTTCCAAATGATCCAACATGTTATGCACCAAAAATCCATGATGCAATCATTCTTGACATAACCATTAAGTCGATTGAGCCAAGCCAAAGCATGAAAGCAACACCCCGAATCCGGAATACTATCAATATCTAACCAATCACAAACTTTTTTCCACACACGGACAACTTTAGTACAATCAAAGAATAAGTGGGAAGTATTCTCTTCAGACCGAAAACACATAACACAAATCTTATCATGGGGACTATGTAAAATGCCTTTGTTAACCAAATTCAACCGAGTTGGGAGACGATCAATTACTAACCGCCAAGCAAAAACTTTTACTTTCAAAGGAACACCAGCATTCCAAATAAAATCCAGAATTTTTAAGGAAGTATTATCAACAAGAGCAACATCAAATTTGGAAATTATGAAATCATAATACGAACTCACCGAAAATCCATGAGACCGATCCAAGAACCAATGCCAAGTATCATGATTTTCAAAATTCAGCCTAAAAGATGCCAACTGAGTCCGCAACTCAGTCAGTTCCAAAGCCCTTCCGGTATCAAGCCTATCCTCCCTACTGTTAAGAAGTTTCGGCCAGTTCCAATTGTAGATTCAGAGTACGCCTAAGAGGGGGGTGAATTAGGTGTTATAAAATTTTCTCGATTATTTTCTTGATGGATGGATTTTTCTCTTTTACTTATGTATGATAAGAAAGCGATAAAGCAGGAAATAAAAGAGACACAACAATTATCCCGGTTCCCTTCACAATCCAAAGGTACATCCAGTCCCCTTTCCAAACCGAAAGAGATTTCCACTATTGTTAGATCTTTGTACAAGCCTAATCCCAAGACTTATCCTACAATCTTCTAACAAGAACCCACCAAGAACAACCTCTTGGATTTTACAAATTTAAAGTCCTATTGAGAAGAAATCTCACAATGGACCTCTTGTATCCACAATCCGGATAACAAGGAAAACCACCCAAGTAGAACAAGAAAACAATCATTTCCTTTCTACTATCTTGTTTCCAACAATCTTGAAAACAAGGAATAATAATAATTCTGAATTTTGTAAGTGTATGGAAGATGATACTTTAAATATTTTATCAATATAAATATTGATCTTCTCCTTGGAACAAGTATCACTCAACAATAAATATACAAGTGTTCTTGAATAAATGAGATAAAACTAGAATGATGTTCTTGAAAATTTATGAAAAGTTTCTCTCAAAAAGTTTAAATATGAACACTTAAAAATATTTGAAACATGAAGAATATGAGTGATTTTTTATTATGAAAATTATTGGAGAGGAGTGTAAAAACTGAAAATAATTTGTTTATATAATGCACAAAACACCCTTTCATAAAGGTATGATCAAATGAAAAGATGCAATGGTTTGAAAAATAGAAACAATGAAGTTTTTCATGAAAAAATGCATATTTTCGCTCACTCTTACAGTGTTAACCGGTTAACACCCCTTCAACGTTAGAAAATATTCAAATTAAAAATCTGTGCAAATTATGGCGGTTTTTTTGTGCTTTTACGTCATTTGAAACTGCCATATTTTACCAAATACTGCATGTTTAAATAAATTGAAAAATTAAAAAATTTGTCTAGATATTTATTTTTTAATGCATAAAATTTATGGAATGTGTTTTCTATTATTCCTAAACATGTATTTTATGCATGAGATATTTTTTAACACTTGCATATATATTTTTAAGCAATAATTGTTATACCTTTAATTTATTCCAAATTATTCTTCAATTCTTGAAAAAATGCAAGAGGCTTGAGACTTATGATTCACTTCCTTTTTGCACACACAATCTTGAGCATAATTTGTTGTCTTCATCAAAACATGATATTTGAAGGAAGTTTGTCTTCACAATCTCCCCCTTTTTGATGATGACAACTTATACTTGAAAATTTGCTCCAACTTTGTTTCTCCAACAAAAAGCTCCCTCTTGATTGATGCTCCCCCTCAATCAAAGAAGTTATGGATAAAATTCTGCATAATAGAGTTAGAGAAACAACAATCCTTCTCCCCCTTTGTCATTAGCAAAAAGGATGGGAAAAGTCTTAAAGTATATAAAGAAATCTTTGAAAAATAAATAAACAAAACATAATTTTTACCTATGAGTTTTACCTCATGAGACTTCATCAAACATTTATCCTTGTCGAAACATGATTTTGAAGTCTTTGTCACAAAGTTGATTTGTACTTGGAAGATTATTCTTTAGTTCGTCAACTTAAAGTATATCTTCAATAGATGTGAAAGTTAGTGCTTCAACTTTGCCTATGCCAAGAATTCTTTCTTTAAGGGAATCCTCATATGTGAAATAATCCTTGGACTTTGGAACTAGATTTGAAAGTTAGTTTATATCTCCCATCAAGAACTTAGAACAACCACTTTGTTAATGAAACATTGATTTTGAAGTGGTCTCCAAGCAAACCTACAAAACAATTTAAGTTTTATTTGGTACCCGGTGTGCTTTGGGTCCATCATAGTTAGTGTCTTCCTCAACCCACACATAACACCCTTGCGCTATACTGAAATTTCTCACATAGCATGCATTAGGTGTATGGCCAATTATTCCACAATAAAAACATGTTGGTTCAAAGTTGCTTTTATACCTAGGAACATAAGACTTATTCTTACCAAATCTTTTTCTTTTAGGATATTGATGAACCACTTTAGGTTTGTCCACTTTCATTTTAGGAATTTGTTCACTAGCCTTTACAAAGATGGTCTTGTTAGAACTTGGTTTAGAAAATTTTGAGTCACAAACATTTGTGACATACCTCCAAGCTAACTCCCCCGGTCTCTTGTAAAGGGAGATATAATCTCCATCACTATCCCTGAAGATGAGTACTTGGTTGGTCTTGCTTCCTACAAATACAACCTTCACAACATAATTATTTAGCCAAAAGGATCTGCGTCCTTGAAGGTTGAAGCCTTGAAATAAAAAATCTCCTCCCTTTGGAACTCTCTGGGAAAGTGGGGTCTCATTTCTCTTGGAAGAGGCTTCTTTGAATTCTCATTCTCCAATATTGAGGACCTTCAATGAGTCTGTGTGACCAATTCATGGAACCTTAACCCAGGACTTCTCAAGCTTTTCACATGGACAAAAGACTTTAATCCAAATGACCAGCATCAAACATCTGCTCAGGTATGGATTCAAATTTTTGGGCTTTCTCAGGAATACTGGAGACCCAAAATACTCTACACAATAGCCAGTGCCATAGGGAGTCCCATATGTATGGATGAAACTACAACAAAATCTATGATTGATAGGTCTTTTGGACAATTTGCTAGGATTTTTATTGATTTAGATCTAACTAGAAATGTTATAAAAACATTCTAGTGGAAAGGCAAAATTTTGCTTCCTTTGTTGTTGTGCATTATGAGCATATTCCTGATTTTTGTGACAACTGCAAGATTATTGGGCACAACATGGGTAATTGCACGAAAATCATTAAGATGAATGCTGATAGAACACAAGGTCCTGGTCAAAATAAAAAGGTTTATGTAGAAAAACAAAAAGTGAATGAGCCTTTGTCCCCACTGGATAATGCGCGAGTAACTCAACCTAAATCCTCCAATTTGGCTTCTCCAAGCCTTGCTGAAGTTAGACAAGTTCAACCTGAATCCCTCAATTTAGCCTCTCCAAGCTTTAATGAAGGCAGACATCTTAGGGCTCCTTCTTTAGAAATTCTATCACTTGTGTCCCAGGCCTCTTAGGAGGTTTTTGTTGGGCATTTTGTAGGAATCTTTGAGGCTCCCCCTAAAGATAGGATGGCACTGCAAGTTACACCCTTTTTGGAGATGGATAAAACTGTGAATGAAGACACCACTAGCTCTAGTGGATCAGAGTTTGTGGATGCTACCCAAATGGAAGAAGAGCATGTAGGAGATGTGGAGAAGTTTGGGTCCAACAATGCTCAACAAGACATGGAAATTCTTAGGCATTCTTGGGACAATATGGTAGAAGAACAAGAAACTCCAGAGGATAATGAAGAATTTTAGCTAGTGGTGTCTAAGCAATCTAAAAATAAAAGTAGAATGACCTCCAAAACTCCTAAAGTTGGTAACAGCTCTAAAGTTAGAGTGGTTTCTTCAAAAACAACAAAATGAAGTATCTTTACTGGAATTCTAGAGGGTTTGCCAATAAGCCCACAAAATTGGCTTTCAAAAACATGATTAAGTCTCACAAACATGATTTCTGTTTTATAGTTAAGTCTTGGATGTCCTTAGACATAATTTCTCCTAGCTTCTTATCTAGGCTTCATCTAAGAGTTTTTGCCACCAACAATAGGGGAATCCTTCTTCCAAACCTTTGGTGTCTCTATTCCACTCATCTTGATCCTGAAGTTATCCTCAATGATGATCAACATGTTTCCTTTATTATAAATGATGGTGCTAGGGATTTTGGTATTGTTGTTGTTTATGCCTCAACAAATTACATTATTAGAAGAAACTTTGGTCCTCCCTCTCTTCTCTAAAATATGTTAAGCAAGTTCCTTGGTCTTACATAGATGATTTCAACATAATTATAGGAACTCATGAGCATAGACGTAGGTCTAACCCTTATAGGCTTCCCATTGAAGATTTTCAAGATTGGACTAATTCCAACA
The DNA here is from genome assembly GCA_963966055.1 of Lathyrus aphaca. Taxonomy (NCBI): domain Eukaryota; kingdom Viridiplantae; phylum Streptophyta; class Magnoliopsida; order Fabales; family Fabaceae; genus Lathyrus; species Lathyrus aphaca. The sequence goes on from OZ014520.1 coordinate 37,586,733, forward strand.
ATCTTCTCCACCTTCCAACTAGAGGGGCGGAATTTACTTGACACAATGGTAGAAGTGGGAACTAGCTCATTGAAAGAAGACTTAATAGGGTCATTTGTGATCAGGATTGGATACAAGATTGCAACACATCCTCTTGTTACACTGTCACTAGGCACAAGTCAGATCACTTCCCTATTATCCTAGACTTTAACTTTAACACTGTTAGAGTTTCCTCAACTTTCAAGTTTCACAAAATGTGGGTTGAACACCCTGACTATATAAATGTTATTAAAGATGTTTGGAAAACCAAGATTTATGGTTGTCATATGTTCATCCTTTCCCAAAAGCTTAAATTTCTTAAATATAAGCTAAAGGTTTGGAACAAGGAGGTTCTTGGAAATGTCCATCAGTTGCTTTCTAAAGCCACAACAAATCTTGATGATATTCAGTCCCAAATTCAAAGAGAGGGCTAAAATGATAGTCTGTATGTCAAAGAATAACAAGCTCAAATGGATTTAGAAACAACCCTGAGGTTGGAAGATCTATTTTGGCAGGAAAAGGCTAAGGTCAAATGGCATATTGAGGGGGATAGAAATACTGCCTACTTTTATAGAGTCACCAAAATCAGGAATAATACTAAAATTATCTCATCTATTCAGCATGAAGGTCAAGTCGTTTCAAATTCTGAGGAGATTAATAATACTTTTTCCTCTCATTTTGAAAAGTTGTTTAATTCCAACAATCATTGTTCTGACAATAGATTGGTGGATAAAGTGATCCCTCACCTCATCTCTGATCAAGAAAATCATCTCCTTACCAGATGGTTTTGGAGATAAAAGCTGGAGTTTTTTCATTAAATAAAGACAATTGCCTAGGACCAGATGGTTTTGGAGGATACGTTTTCCACAAATATTGGGATATCATCAGTGATGATGTTACTAGAGCTACAATACAATTTTTCATCTCAGTATGGATCCCGCCCAATTGGAATGCTAACATAATTGCTCTAATTCCAAAGAATCCTAATGCAAATTCTATTGATCTCTACAGGCCCATTTCCCTTATAAATTTAAAACTCAAGGTCTTTTCAAAAATATTGGCTGATAGGTTGTCTGTTCTTATGCCTTCTATCATTTCTCCAGAGAAAATGGGCTTTATAAAAGGCATATCTATTATGGATTGTATTTGTGTTACTTCTGAAGCTATTAACATGCTCTAAAACAAAGCCTTTGGAGGAAACATAGATGTTAAAATAGACATCTCTAAAGCTTTTGACACCCTTGATTGGGATTTCTTACTCCATGTGCTAGCTAAATTTGTTTTTTTTTTACAAATATTGTTCTTGGATCATACTCATTTTGCTTTCTACTAGACTTTCCATCTCTGTCAATGGAACTCAAGCTGGTTATTTTGCTTGCAAGAGAGGGGTCAGAAAATGGGACCCTCTCTCCCCTCTCCTTTTTTGTATTTCTGAGGATGTTTTGAGTAGGGGAATTTCAATATTAGTAGAGATTAGGAAGCTTGATTGCATCAGAGTCTCCAGAGGTTCTCTTGTTCCCTCTCATGCTATGTATGCAAATGACATAATGTTATTCTGCAAAGCCAGATCTTCCAACATTGAAGCCCTTAAATCTCTCTTTCTTAGATACTCCCAATGTTCAGGTCAACATATCAACCCTAAAAGAATCCACAATCTTTACAGGCTCCCTTTTTCCCTCTAGACTGGCTGCTATGGGCCAATATTTAGGCTTCCAAATAGGTTAACTACCTTTCATATATCTGGGAGTTCCTATTTTCAGAGGGAAACAAAAACCAATTCATTTACAGCCTTTGTTAGACAGAGTTAACTCTAAACTCTCCTTGTGGAAATCTTTTCTTTTAAGCATGGCAAGTAGAGTGGAATTAGTGAAGAGTGTGTTACATTGGATGTTAACTTATAGCCTTTTGATTTATGATTGGCCTATTAGTCTTGTGAAGGAGCTAGAAACCTGTTTGAGGAACTTTGTATGGAGTGGTAACATTAATAAAAGGAAATTAATAAATGTGGCTTGGCACAAAGTTTGTCTGCCTACAATTTCAGGAGGTCTTGGTATCAGATCAATTTCTAAAATCAATTTTGCAGCTAATCTTAAGATGTGTGTGAATCTCTTCAATTCTACCAACCAGTGGGCCATTCTCCTTAGAAGCAGAGCTTTAAGGAACCATAATCCAATTAACTACCACATAGCTTCATCATTATGGGGTGGTTTGAAAAAATGTTTGCAGGAACTGCTTGAAAACTCATATTGGAATATTGGAGATGGTAGAAACATCAATTTTTAGCATGATCCTTAGTGTGGTCCCCCTCTTTCTGAACAACTCCTATTGTCTTCTCATATTAATGTTGGTCTCTCTGCAAAAGTCAGTGACTTCATCTCAGATTTTCAATGGAGACTTCCTACTATGTTTGAGCAGGCTTATCCTAGTGTGACTGCCATGATCAAACAGATCCATATTCCTTTGATTTTAGGGTATGGTGAGATTCTTTGGAAGCACTCCTTGGATGGGAATCTATCTCTCAAAGAGGCTTACAAGTTCAAGGTTTCCACTGGCAATCACACATATTGGGCTCGACTGATTTGGAACAAACACATCCCACCCTCTAAATCTCTCTTAGCCTGGAAGTTGATTCTCAAAAAGGTCCCTACAGATGACATCTTATCCCATAGAGGACTCTTTTTGTTGCCCTCCAAATGTGTCCTCTGTGATTCTCAAACAGAAACACTTCAGCACTTGTTTTGGCAATGCAAATTTGCTAGGCACCTTTGGGATTGGATTGCTGACAAATTTGGCCTAACTTTAAACCTCAACCCTTTGGAAATTTGGAGTTGCTACAACAATTATAACAACCTTTAAGTCAAGACTATTTCTCTAGCCTCCATAGATTATCCTATCAACATCATTTGGCCAGCTACAAATCAAAAGAAGTTTTCTAACAAGAATATTCATGGGAACACTGCCATCAACATGATGATCTCTTCAATATGCTTTATAGGAAACTCTGTCAATAAATCCTCCATCTGTACAATGTAGGATTTCACCATTCTGAAAGCCTTTAAGGTGAAAATTCTCCCCTTACTCATGCCAGGCTGGTTCAAATTTATTGGCCCCCTTCAATCTATGATTGGATCAAATGCAATTCTGACGGGGTTTCTTTTGGAACTCCTGGTCATGCAGCCCGTGGAGAAGTTTTTAGAAATCACTTGTCCAAGGCTATGGGATTTTTTGCTCAGAACTTGGGTTTGGATCATGCTCTGAATGCTGAATTCTTGGGTGTTATCAAAGCAATTGAGATTGCTTATGATAGGCAGTGGCAAAATCTATGGATATAAACAGATTCTAAAGTCGTTTCTTTGGCTCTTTCCTATCCCACTTTGGTTCCAAGTCATTTGAAAAACATGTGGCAAAATTGTATATACTTAACCAATAGGATGAAGTTTGTTTTAACTCATATATATAGAGAGAGAGGGGAACCAATGTGCAGACATCCTAGTTTCATTAGACCTTACCATTCACGGTTTTTATGGTGGAATGAAGCTCCAATATCTATTTTGAATTGTTTGGTTCAAAATAGCTTAGGTCAACTTTTGTTTTTGCTAATCTTTTGATGGTTTCGATTTTATATCCCCCTCTTTGTAACTCTCTTTTTGTTTATATCATCCTTCACTTTTTCGTAAGAAAAAAAAAAGTGTATGTGGTGTCATCATGAGTTCAATTGGTTCTTGAACATGTGTTTACTTTTATTTATTTCAGCTAGGTTCTCGATCATATCTAAGACATGTGTATTATATTTATTAAAACTTCTATTTTAATAGGAAACACAATCTATGTATTGGCCAATGATTCTCTTATATACCTGTTATCCGGGTAAGTAAAGTTACAATTATTACTCTCAAAATTTAATATTTAATAAGATTGACATTAAAAATTAAAGCATGTAATACTTCATCTACGAATTTATCTTAAATGCTCTCAATATGATAACTCGTTATAATAGAATCTTGTGATTAAATAAAATATTTAATATGTATTTTAACATGATATTATTGAATTATAGTTTCTTGCAACGAAATAGGTAGTGTTCGATAGAATAAGGGTGTCTCGATTTAGTCTAATATATCGAATTGTATAGGATATCGAAGTGTTGAAACATATTGTTTCATATAAGATTTCGACTTAGACCAAATAAATATTTTGGGATTTAGTTTAGAGAACAAACTAGCTCAGTTCTAAAAAGAGGAAATGATTTTATTTCCTGTAACAGATATTTGTAGTTACAAGATAAATAAGAGATTTTCCACCTATTAGTGGGTAGAGAGAAATTCTGAAAAAAATACATCATCTCCAATTTTCTTAAAACCTTAACTTTTTTTCATCTTCAGATTTTCTTTCTTCATTCTTTAATAATAATTATGCATAATCTTTCTGGCAATTAAGATGTGATTGATTCACTCAAATAAAGAGTAAAAAACAAGAGATGGAATTTGATCGATTAATTGAATTTTGTTCATAAAAAAATTCAGAATTCTCAAAAAAAAAAAAAAAAATTGGATTAATTCCAAAATATATGATATGTATCTATTTTAATTTTAGAATGTTCCAAAATAGGTTATCGACGGCTTGAAAAAAGGATCAATGAGATTCTCTTGGAAGAGGAGGATTTGAATCTTTTTGTAGTGTATGCATAAATAATAAGGTATATGATTTCCTCCAATTTCTACTTTAAGTTAGTTCATAGAAGTGTACAGCAACTGTTATTTGTCAATATATAATAAATTTATCCTACTTTATATATAAGATTTATGGTTCACAAAAAGTGTATCCTTCAAATAATAAACTTTAAATATCAAAATAATAATTAACTTCCATGAGCTTTAGATATCAAAGTTTTTTTTAGAGGAAATAAATTTTATAGGATTTTGAGAAGTTCATATGATATTTATATCATAAAAAAATTAATTTTGAAATATTTTCATGAATTTACTTTGACATAATGATACTAAGTCAATCATGAATCTAACTTTCTCTCACCTCATCATGTTTTTGTTAATTGAGATTTCAACGTCAAAGTTGGATTAAGTATGATGAACAAGTTCATTGAGAATGTACGCATGAATCATCATATTTTTATTTCAATTGAAGTTATTTACAGTTTTATCAATTACTTTTCCTTATTGCAATTTGACTTAAATAGTCATTTGGTCTCTGTAAATTAATGAGTTCTTTTATTTTAGTCCCTATAATTTTTATTTATTTATTGTCTGAGTCCATAAATATCACTTTTGCATTCGTTTTAGTCAGAAAACCAAAATCCACAGGAAAATCCAAAGAAGAATCCGCAAACTTGGGGATTTTGGTGTTAAGGACTAAAACGAATGCAAAAGTGTGATATAGAGACTCAAACCAAAATAAATAAATTACAAGGACTAAAATAAAAAAACTCGCAAATTTACAATGACCAAAAACCTATTTAAGCCTTGCAATTTACTTTGAAGTTCGTTATAACAATCCCTTTACAAATTCTGCATATACTTTTGAACTTTAAACAACATTCTCAAATTATGGGTATTGTCGAAGTGTTCATAAACTTTCAAATATAATTTAACAACAACACATGTCCTAGGATTCACTGGTTGATCCTATAAAGTAAACCATTTTTAACGACCAGAGATTATTTACCAATTTTCACAATAAATAGCCTTAAAATAGGAAATCACAAACTTTATTCCTAACCAAAATCAACTTTAGGATTAAAACATATTATATGGATGATTTTCATTATTAGTGAATTCACATATCTTTTCCTTGAAGATAATTGGACATATCCATATATATATATATATATATATATATATATATATATATATATATATATATATATATATATATATATATATATATATATATATATATATATATATATATATATATATATATATATATATATATATATATATATATAGAGAGAGAGAGAGAGAGAGAGAGAGAGAGAGAGAGAGAGAGAGAGAGATATGGATAGATAGAGATAGATATATAGATATAAAGACAAAGAAAGATCCATAAAATTTATTCCCGGAGCAAAACATATTTTTGTTACCCTCAAAATCTAGAGAGCTTAAGATCCAATTAGATTAATTGATAACCAAAAGGTTCTGAAGGCCAAATATCTAAATTTGGGGTGCTTCAAACTTTCTAGCAAATAAGAAGAACGAAATCATGAGATTATGCATAAATTATATGCAGTTGAACAATGTCATTATTAAGAACATACACCCATTTTTCTTAATAGAAAATATCTCAGATAAACTTGGGTGAACCACATTTTTCTCAAAGAATAAATTGAGATTGGGATATCATCAAATCCAAATAAAGTCATAAGGCATGCTTAAAACAACATTTAGAGTAATAAGGTCATTACTAATATTTTGTTGTGACTTTTAGTGGGCATATACACTGACTATGTTCATGAATTACATGAATAAAGTCTTTTAACCTTATTTAGATAAATTTGTAGTAATGTTCATTGATGATATTCTTTTCTATTATTGGAATCATATGGAGGACAAAGAGAAAATTAGGATAATGTTACAAATTTTGAGAGAGAAGAAATTATTTTAAAAACTAAGTGAATAAAAGATGTGGGAGACAAAAGTAAGTTTCTTTGGTCATATGATCTTACAAGGGGAAAGGGGTGTAACACCCTAATTTCTCCCGCGTAAGTTATAAATACATATCATAGTAAATTAAAACAATCCCACAATTAGGATGTCACTTTCAACCTCAACCAACTCATGCAATAGGATATGTAGCACATATGGAATTTTACAAAAATAATAAGAATTATAAAACAAAACTGAACTTCAACACATTTTATTAGCAGCGAAAACAAATTGGACAACTGCCTAGTTTAACTTTTCAAACATAATCATAACATCAGGTAATTATGAGAAATTATTAAACATAAGAGATTCACATTGTAATCTCCACCAAACATTAAATGAATAAACAAGCGTTACATCCCCCAATATTACATATCAGAGTAAACTCCGACTCAACAAAGCGTAAAGAAGAGTATTCTCTTCCACTCACATCCATGTATCTATTACGGATTATTTGCATGATGCTCGTGTAAAAACAACATTCAAACAGAAGAGGTGAAAAATCACAATTATATAATGAAATTCCATAATAATATGTAAGCACACAATTATTACATACATAATCACTCATTCCACAACTCATAATCCACACCATCAAAATATCATAATACAACAAGCATGCAATGCAATGAGACTTAACTCCATGACTCAATGCATATGGTAACAAATGTGTACTCTTAGATTCACTCGTTCCAGATCCCCACCATAGGATCAGAGCATACAGAAATCGTTTTCATCACTATAGATAATGATTCACTGATTCCCACCATAAGTAATGCTTACCCTTAACTTAATTAATTTGTGAGAACCATTCTTTTGCATCAACATGACTAGCGTGCAAAGAGCTTTCAAGAACTAAACATCAGTTTAACTAAGGCACCCTTCCTATTTATTCATGAACCTACCCTGGGATTTGAATCTTACCGTGATTCGTCTTTTAAAGGCTTAAGGTGTACATTGGTGCAAAGTAAAAAAGTTATTGTGACCTCATTAGTAGAACTACTTTACCCATGACTTAGACCCAGTAGCAACAATATCATCCTAGAATATCTAGAGACACCACATATTTGATGTCATGTTTTGAGATTTATAGCTATCATAATATATTTTAATACTTGATTTATCATAAGGCGTTGGAAAGTGGACAAAAAAGGTGGATATAAGTTTTGAGTGACTATAATTTAATATAAAGCATCACCCATAAAATGACAATGTAATACCTTAAACTTTAAGTGAGAAATACTTCTATATATCTTACATGATACTCTATGACAACATCACTACTAAAAAATTACATTATGTAACCTTATCTTCACACTGCCACATAACAAATCAAGGAAATATATGTTGACTAAGCCCCTTTTATTTTTATTTTTTTAATTTTAAATTACATCTAATCACGATCACAAGTAACAACCGTTGTGATATGTTAAAAGTGGTACACTTCAAAATCAAACTCTTGTAATTTTTGTGTTTTTTCGTTAATAAAATGGTGTGCACACATAATTTCAGATTTTAAATAAAAATTAAAAAAATTTCATCACATTTTAGACTAACAACTGCGTGAAATATCATGACAAATCACCCCTATTGTTTTTAACAACCGATGTGAAATATATTACATATATAAGCTAACTTAACTCACTTCAAGACAAACTGTTATGTAAGTATGAAACCCTAAGTACTCTCGCTTTGTCCCAATCTCTCAAAATTCCATCCTAAATTTACAAAACTCTAATATAATTTCTCTAACTACTATGAATCAAATGAAGGTGTCACAAAACAAGTAGCAAGCTCATATCTTTTTCTTTTTCTTTTTTCACCAATCTTTTCAAGTAAATGTACTTATGTGAATCATTTTATGACATATAATTTCATGTTGTTGTTGTTGTTCAAAATATTAGTCTTATTTATCTTGTTTTAATTGTTCAAAAGCTACGTCAAATATTTGACTTCGTCTAACATAGGGTTTATTCTTTTATTGTAGTTAAAATCAGAATATATCCTTAAATTTCCGAGGTATGTAAACTGTTTAAGTTATTGTTGAGGTATCTAGGTTTTAAGTTAAAGTATTTTGTTGTTTATGTTAAGGATGTTTTATGATGATTTTGATCATAAATGTTGTTGTTGAGGTATGCTTGATGAATATGTTGTTGTTTATCTTAATATTACTTTATGATTTTGTTCAAAAATATTATTTTTGTTATTTGTTCATAAATGTTGTTTTGCTCATAAGTTTATAATTTAGTTTACATATTTTTCTGTTGAAGTATGTGATGTTTTTGTTAGGAATGTTGATAAATTTTTTTGTTGAGGTATGTTTTATAAATGTGTTATTGTTTATGTTAAGGTTAGTTTATGATTTTGTTCATAAATATTGTTGTTTGTTCACAAATGATTTTGTTTTGTTCGTAAGTATCTTGATGATTTTGTTAAGCATGTTGATAAATGTTATTGTTGAGGTATTGTTTGATAAATGTTATTTTTTGTATTATTGTAAGATGTGTTTGTGTATGTCTACTAATATTTATGTTATTGTTTATGATATTGATAATGTTAGTAATTGTATATTGCAACTAACATGTCCTAATAGATGAGTTTATTATATCGTATGTGAATTGAGTGTTTTACCAACCCCTCATTTAATACATAACCTTTCGAATATAGTTAGAAATTAATAATATGAACAATTAAGTTATGTTAGAAAATAACTTACATTAATTAATGACTTACGTGCTTTATTCAACCCATTATCTACATTTCTTTCTTTGACGGTTAGAAATTGGTTTAATACATTTGTATTTCTTCAATCAACACTTTCTATTTTAATAGTTTATTATGTAAAGTTAATACTTTGCATAATGTACTAGTAAAACAGGAAGAGTTGATTGAAGAGCTACAAATATTAAACCAATTTCTAACACTCAAAGAGCGAGAAAAGGATAATGAGTTCTACAAAGCTTAAAAAAATATATTAGTGTATGTCGTTCTTCTAATATAACTCAATTTATCATATTATTAATTTCTAAATTATATTGAAAGGTAATTAATTTATTGACAAGTTGGTGAAATAAGTATTGCACATAAGTTATAATAAACTATATAAACATATCACAATGGTTGGTAGTCGTAATTATGGTTAAATTATTGTATGCTAAGTCTTTTACTACAATTGTAACTTTCAACCGTGGTAAAATATTAAAATTTCTTTCAAAATTCTAGCGATGGTATCGAACCCCTAACCTCCATATTTTACTGTGGTTATTTTCTACAACTGTAATAGTATGTAACGCCACCGAGTTCTTATTATGGTTATCAACTCGTGGTGATAAAACGGTCACATACTACCATATTGTATATTACCACCGACTATCATCCGTGATGGAATTTTTTATCCAACCGTTACGAGATGTGTATTGTGTAGTAATAGATACTACTAGAACCACCTCCATATATTTTACAAGTATTTCTAGAATGATTTTAAATTTTTATTCGATGATAAAAGATAAAACTAAATTTTAAGAGGGACTTTTTTGTCTTTATTTTTTTTTTTGTTTAATTTTTTTAGGTTTCTAGCACTGCTTCTATAGTATAATGTTACGTATTACATTTTACTATCCATTACCTTTTGAAAAATTAACTATTTATAATTATAAAAATTTTAAAATTTAGTATTGAAATTACTCAAACAATACTACATATTAAAAAAAGTATATAACGATAAATATTGACAACAATTATAAGCAATTAGTATACAATACAGATTCTTGTACTCTTATATATATATATATATATATATATATATATATATATATATATATATATATATATATATATATATATATATATATATATATATATATATATATATATCATTACAAGAATAAATAACACAACAAAATTCTTTTACGTATCATTATTTTATATGTTTTAAGTTTACTAAAAATTATAATTTAATTTGTAAAATAAAAAATAATAATTTTTTTTAAAAAGTGACCATTGGATTCAATCTAATTAAATATACCCACTGTAAAGAGATTAAATTATAATTTATTTTGTAAAATAAAAAATAATAATTTATTTAACAAAAAGTGACAATTGGATTCAATCTAATTAAATATACCAACTGTAAAGAAATTATTGAAAAGAGAATATCTGAACATATTATAAGTTACCTAATGCATTGCATTTTGAAAAGAAACCACCTTTACATCTAAGCAATTTGAATCTAGATGAGAAATGACACCAAAAATGTTTTAAAATAATTTTCACTCTTTTTTCCACACATTATCATCAATAATATCACGATATTTACCATTTTTAATAAAATAAAAAATAATTTGTAATATTTATATTACCCTTGCCCATTGTTTTGATATTAAAAATTAATCGATTTGAATATGTTTTCAGAAAAATCTTAAAAGCAGGTATTTTCTGTCTAGAAACTTTTTTCTTTTTATAAATTAAAATAATAATTTTAAGTTTTAATAGTTAATGTTTTTTGTTTTATTTTTACATAATAAAACAACTATAGGAAAAGGTACAGAAGAAATAATCCAACAATATAAAAAAGGTGAACATTCTGATACCCTTGAATTTAGTTGGGTATCGGTACCTTTAATTAATCAAAAATTATGATTTAATGTCAGGTCATTTTATTGTATTATTTTATTTTAAAATAAATTAAAACGTTCTCACAATTTGCACTAAAGATACCGGTACTCAATTACTTATCATGAGTCTCTAAGAATTTACCTATAAAAAAATCAAACTTAACATCGAGAACAATTTAACTACTGTGGAAATAGGCCGGACCGAGATAGATTTTGTCAAACCTGCTAAAATAATAAAAGCTTCAGTATGACTTATGGTGTGTCAAATACTTATTTTTTGACCTGAGTCTAGCATTTTCAAATATCTGATTAACCTATTTAAAAAATCTATATCATTTGAGCATATATAAATAAGCAATTCAAATAATGTTTAAATATACTAGACAATTAAAAATAAAATAATACTAAATATTTATTTACATAGATTTATTTGGATTTACATAGAAATATAAGTTTTGTAACATTATTTGTTTAGCAGAATTTGTGAAAACAACTTATTACATTATTTGTAAAGCTTTTTCAACTTATTTTCACAAGTTATTCATCATAACTAACTTTATTTTTGTATTTTAATATAAAATAAAATATAAAATATAAAATATAATATATAATATATTTACTAAAACATGTCGACCTAATAGACTTAAAAGGTTTTTTTGTATAGTCACAACCTAACCTATTTAACTAAATAGATTATAAAAAAATTTAAATATTTTTTATTTAAAAAAAAAAATCGGATATGATTTTAATCTATATAGATTAGATCATAAATCCCTGTTAGTTGAGATAGTCTATTTCCACCCGTAATTCTAAGGATAATATTTGAACTCTTAATAAATTTTAATAAATTGTGTTGTTGTATAATGACAGTAATATAAACATATTTATTATAAGTTTCTGGATAAATTTTGTGAATTATCCAATAGGTGTTTAATATGTTAAAATATATAAAAAAAATCGTAAAAACAAAAAATGTCATTTCTTTTTTACATTAAATTTCCTACCATATAAACAATGTAAAAAGAGATTTGTGTCATTTTTTTTACATTAAAATTCCTACCATATAAATAATGTAAAAAGAGATTTGTTGTAATCTCTCAATACAAAAAGTATTTTAATGTAATGAAAAGATAGAACGATTGAAAAAAAGCCAACTTTTAATTTTTTTTTTATACAAATTCAAATTCAAATGATAATTTATTTACTTAAATTTGGCTATAAATACCCCCTCTACACTCGATGATAATGTGTCATTTTATGTTTGAAGTTCCAAATAATTTTCTCTTTTTTTTTTCTTTCTATTCTCTCCAATTGAATTTAAACTATGTCAACTGGAAGAAAGGGTCGTGGTCGTCAAAAGATTGAGATGAAAAAGATGAGTAATGAGAGCAACCTGCAAGTGACTTTCTCGAAGCGTCGTAGTGGGCTCTTCAAGAAAGCTAGTGAGCTTTGCACACTTTGTGGTGCAGATGTTGCTTTAGTTGTATTCTCACCTGGTGAAAAGGTGTTTTCCTTTGGTCACCCACATGTTGATACAATCATAGATCGTTATTTATCATTGATCCCGCCCCAAAACAATGGCACCATGCAAATCATTGAGACTCAGCGTAACGCCAACGTGTGTGAGCTCAATAATTTGTTGACTGGAATTAACAATATGTTGGACACTGAAAAAAAGTGTGGTGATAACTTAAACCATTCGCACAAGGCGATTCAGGCTCAGTTTTGGTGGGCTTGTCCCATCAATGGGATGAATATGGCTCAACTTGTACTATTCAAAACGGTTTTGGAGGAATTTAAGAAACTTGTTACACAACATGCTGATAGGCTTGGGATTCAAGGCGCTCCTACCCAAAATATTCCATTTTTTGTTGGAAATGGTTCTAACTCTAATACACATCTCCAAGATGGGGAAAATCAACAACAAGCTCCAATGTTTCCACCACACTTTTTTTAAAATCTCATTTGATTGGCTTCAACAATATGGTGGAAATGGCGGATATGGACCATTCAGATTCTTTTGATCTAAAGGCTTAGATCCGCCTTAAGATGCCCTTATGAATATTTATTTTTCATGTTATTTTAATAATTTTCAATTAGAGCACACAGACTTAACTAGTTTCATTTATGGATTTGGTTAGGACTGAATATCAATGTTATTTGAATATTTAGTTTCATGTTTATTATGTATTGTTGAAATAAATGGCATCTTATTTATTTATTTATATAATATTTCTTCAAAATTTTATTTATATATTGAAATCAAATGAATCTATTTTATTCCTTTATTGTTTTTTAATCATCTGTTGAGAGTTATAAAATTACAACAGAGTATAAAAAGAGGTGGAGGAGAGAATAATGACAAAGATTTGGGGTAAATTCAATTAAATTTTTTTGCATTATTTAAATTGATTTTTAATATTATGATAATATAAGAAAGAGTTTATTTTATTGTTAAAGATATATATGCAAATTTATTGCAACTTTGTTATGAGAGTTATTTTTCTGATCTTTTACGATGTGTCTTTCCTAATCTAAATTTTAATTCATAATAAAGAAAACTCACAGACAGAAACATGTTCCATTTAATAATTTAGACTAACAACCTTCTTTAAAATTAATAATTTAACTCAAGACTTCAGAAAATACTTCAAAATATAAACATGTACCATTTAGTAGGAGAAATGGCCTATAGAGTTTCTTTACCACTATTTCTTTTGAATATTTGTGATGTATTTCATGTTTATCGGTTAAGGGAGTATATTTCTGATATGTCTCATGTGATTCAAGCCGAGGATGTGCAAGTTAGAGAGAACATGACCATTGAGACATCTCCCTTGAGAGTAGAGGAAGTGAATCACTTGATATTTAAGAAGATTGCACTGGTGAAGGTGGTGTGGAGAGGACATGCTGGAGCTAGCATGACGTGGGAACTGGAGAGTCAGATGAGAGAATCATATTTGACTTTGTTTCCTTCAGGTATTTTTCGAGTGCGAAAATTCTCTACGTGTGGGAGAGTTGTAACACCCCGAATTCAATTAATTTATTTAATTGAATTTGGATGCATTTTATTTTATTTATTAAGTGATTTATAAGCTTTTATTTGGATAATTTGAAATATTTGTGTTTTGGAGGGTATTAAAAAGAATTAAGGAAATGGTAGAAATTAATTATATTTATTTTAATTAATTTAAATTGAGTAGAATAATTAATAATAAGTTGGTTTAGAAAAATAAGTGAAATAATAGAATTTGCTGGATAATTGTGTTGGAAATCCCCCAAAACCTATAAAGAATTTCAATCAATTTTGATGAACAAGATTGTTACGCAAGGATAAAGAAAAGAAAAATTGAGAAGAGAAAGAAATTAGGGTTCTAATAATATTTGGAGAAGAATGTGATTACCCATAAATCGTGGGATATTCTATTTCTTATTAACATTGTAACTGCAGAAATCTGTGAATACAAATTATGTTGAAGTGTTTACAAAATAAGGGTTTCTCCCTATTTATAGAAGTAGGTTTGCTTGCTCCTCAGGTCAAAAACCCAAAACTATAAAAGCCCAAAATATCTAATTTAGTTAACACTACTAAAATAGACAATTCGACGCATCCTTATTTTTGTCGAGCAACAAGATTCGACACAAGGAATTACAATTTAACACACCATATAATTCATTATGTCTAAGCTATTTACATTCATCATAGACCTTAGCTTCTTGAACACTTCGACACGCACTCCCTTCGTCATGATATCTGCAATCTAATTCTCAGTTGTGTAGTGTTCCAAGTTCATCTTTCCTTCTGCTACCTACTCTCGAAGATACTGGAACTTCATTTCGATGTACTTGCTTCTTCTATGTGCTATCAGATTCTTCGCCTAATTGATAGCTGACATGCTATCGATCTTCATGGTAATTTCTCCATGTGTCTTTGTTGTAATCTCTTCGACCAGACTCATTATCCATGTTGCTTGACAAGCACAAAGAGAAACAGATATGTACTCTTCTTCACACGATGATAATGCCACTACTGGCTTATTTCTCGAACTCCAAGCAACGGGTGCACCACCTAGCATATACAGATATCCAGCTATGGATTTTCGATCCTCAACATCACTAAACCAACTTGAGTCAGTGTACCCCAATATCTTTCATTCTTTTCCTTAATCAGTTGTAGGAAACAAAATGCAATAGCCGAGAGTTCCTTTCAGATACCTTAGTATCCTATTTGTTGCTACAAGGTGTGATACATTTGGCTTCTGCATTAATCTACTCGTCATACCTACATTGTATGCTAAGTCAGGCCTTGTGTGCCAAAGGTATCATATTGACCCAATAAGTCTTCTATATTGGGTTGGGTCGACATCATCTTCATCTGAATCTTTTGACAATTGCAATATGGGCTCAGCTGGAGTCGAAGTTAGGTTGCAATCTTGCATCTCAAATCTCTTCAATATTTCACCTCCATATCTTCTTTGGTGCATCATCAAACCTTTACCACTCTTATAGATTTTTTGCCAAGGAAATATGAGATATTTCCCAAGTATGACATTTCAAACTCCTCACTCAGGTCATGTTTGAAATCTTCGATCTCCTTATGGAAACTTCTTGTTATCAACATGTCATCGACATAGAAACATAGTATAAGTAATTCACCATTGCTTTTTCATACATATAATCCATGTTCAGTTGTGCACTTCACAAATTCTTTCTTCCTTAGAAAACCATCTATCTTCTTGTTCCAAGCTCTTGGAGCTTTCTTAATTCCATACAAGCACTACGCCAAAATTGGCTTGTAGCAGCGCAACAAAGACATCGCTTTTTGGAGAAAGCGTTGTTATAGGTATTTTAAAAATTTCGCTAAAACAAAGCGCTCTAAAAGCCAGCCTTTAGAGAGCGCTTATAAAAGCGCTGTTAAAAGTCATAAACTGAAGCCACCTTAGACAACGCTTTTCTCAAAAGCGCTGCTACAGGGAAACCTTAAAAAGCGCTTTCTTAAAAACGCTCTCTAAAGTCAATAAATATATTGAACTTTCAGAATCTCAAAAATGGAAAACGGGGGTTCGAACTCACACCCTTGAGGTTAAAAATAAATATAGTAAACCTAAGACACCACATTTTTGTAAAAGCTCTCTCATAGGTTATATTTTGAAATTCATTGCGTCGGTCTGCTCTCTTAATGTGTCGATGCAATGGACATTAATTTCATGTAAAAACGCCCTCTAAGGTAATTTATTTAATTAAATTATTATATATTATCAGAAAACCTAAGAAAGTGCTTTCTAAGGAAAGCGTTTTCTAAGGTATTTAAAGTTTAATTTATATGAAATTAATGTCCATTGCGTTGACGCATTAAGTGAGCAGATCGACGCAATGAATTTCAAATTTGTGACAGCTTGCTCTATGCACATGGGAATTTGCTCCACTTTATGGGGATTTCAAATTTTGACTCTTCAAATGGTTTAATATAAATTATATTTTAAATCATTTACTATTCTTCTTCTTCCAATTCTTCCCAAAATTCCTCCAAAACCCTAAAACTCATATTCTCTTTTCCAAAATTTCTGTTCTCTTTTTCAATCTCTTCAATATCCTCATGGATTCAACAAAAGTTGCTGGTAAAAGGTCAAGTCGGTCTGACTCAACATCTCATTTGTCTATACCGGTAAGTGTTTTATCACTCCTTGGAGATGAAATTAGGGATCATATAATAAGGAGTTCAAGGATAGAAACATTATTACACAATATGTCTATTCTAGACTTATTGCTAGTCAATTATACTTGGATAATATTGTGGAACTCATGGACTATCAAGACATAAATTATTTCCTAGGATTAAGAACTGAGTATAATGAGGATTTGGTTCGTATGTTTTATGCTTGCATTATGGGAAAATTTTAGGGCTATGAATTTGAGTTTAGGATGGGAAATTTGGTTTATAAGGTTGATACCAAAGTTTGGAAATCCATTTTGGGTGTCCCTCCTGCTAGATCAGCAGATAAAGCCTTGATAACTGATGCCTCCCGTATTACTGGTTTAAATTATAAGAAACACTTAAATAAGATGTTGTGGTATCCTCATGATAACAATACAGTAAATAGTGATATGTTCCCAAAGGAATTCACAACTGACTGTTTGAAGTCGGCTATCCAGGTTCTTCATTGGATTGTGTCGCATAATATTTGTCACAAGAAAGACGAATATTCCAAAATTGAAAAAGCTGAAGTAGCCTTGATGTATGCTCTCACAAAGAAAGTCAAGGTTAATTGGCCTTACTATATTACTAGTCGCATTTTTGCACTGAGAGAAAAAAACAATGTGGCCTTGAGTTATCTGTCTCTCATTCAGTCCATCTTGAATAATGCAAAGGTTGTTGTGAAAAGGTTGCCTATGATGTCCATCAATCTAAATCATGAATTTCAAGGCAAATATCTCAGTCTTATCGGACACTCATGGGATCCTGTTCAAAAGAACTTTGTTATAACTTTGAGACCTGGTAGTCAAATGGAACCTGCTATAGCAGCTGGTGAGCAAGAAAATGCTTCTAGTGGTGACAACATTGAGTCTGATGAGGAAATCATGATGATCAAACTCAACCTATGGAGGAAGATCATGGCAACTGGGTCAGAACAGATGTACAAGAATATGACTCAGTCTATGGTTGGAATATAAATGAAGAAGAGGTTCTCTATGATAATCAAGGTTGGGGAGAGTGGCAACACACTGGATGGACTCAAAATCAGTCATCTCGAGCATATTCTCCACCAGATTACACTTCGCCTTCTACTGATGAGCGACTATTCATGCTATGTTGCATAATATGCAACTTCAACAACAAGAACATTATGAGGCTCATCATGCTTGGAACAACGAAATGGAAAAACAAATCAAAGGTCAGAATGAAGCTTTCAACACTTTCAACCAGAACTTCAACCAGTTTCTCGAGATGTATGAAAATGATAGGGGTTCGTCTTCTAGCATATCTGGCATAAAGGGGAAAGGGGAAGATCTGATCATGGAAGGGAATAGGGTTCATCTAGTTTTTAATGTGTTGGCTATGTTGCTTATTTTTAAATTTAATGATACTTCAATTACTTTTGTTTATATTTATCTCTATTTTTCAATCAATCCCTTATCGTGTTATTGTGTGTAAGAAAATATTGAAAAATGAGATTTCACCCTGAACAGGTCGATCTGTCTCACTCTCAGGTCGACACATTTTGTTCACAAAAATTGATTGGCAGTTTCTAACACTGCCAGGTCGACACATTTTGTAAAACAGGTCGACCTGGCTTTCTGGGTAGTAAAAGGTCGAC
Organism: Lathyrus aphaca; assembly: GCA_963966055.1. Lineage (NCBI taxonomy): Eukaryota > Viridiplantae > Streptophyta > Magnoliopsida > Fabales > Fabaceae > Lathyrus > Lathyrus aphaca. Next base: position 37,605,339 of record OZ014520.1, read on the forward strand.
CTACCTTCTAAGGAGGTCGACCTGTCCTTATAGGAAACCCTTAGAAAGCGCTTTTGAAAGAAAACACTCTGTAAAGTGTATCATATGTTAACCTAAGAGAGCGCTTTCTCAGGAAAGCACTATCTAAGGTAATTTATTAAATAAATGTAATTAATCAAAAGAAATTAATTTTAAATATTTAAAGAAGTTAATCAAATATTTTATTTAAATGCCTTATTTGATTAATTTTAAATATTAATCAAATAATAAATATTTAAACAAATTAATCAAATATTTTCTTTAAAATATTTAAAATTAATCAAATATTATTATGATTTAAAAATATTTAAAATATTTTAAAGAATTTAATCAAATATTTTAAAGAATTTAATCAGTTATTATTATTATTATTATTTAAAATATTTAAAATGAATCAAATAATAATATTTAAAATTAATCAAATAATAATATTTAAAAATTAATCAAATTATAATTAATTGAAAAATATTATTAAAAAAAATTAAAACCATTGGAGAAAGTCATATATTTAAATTTGTATTTGAATATAAGTTTCAAAGAATGGAATTTTTGTATAAATTTCAAAGAATGAAGTTTTTTGGCTTCATCAGGTCGACCTACCTTCTCAGGAGGTCAACCTGCCCTTTTGGGCCAGCCTTAGAAAGCGCTTTTGACTGAAAGCTCTCTCTAAGGGTTTTTATAAAATAAATGTAATTAAAAAATAACAGAAAACCTAAGAGAGCGTTTTCCTCAGAAAGCGCTCTCTAAGGTTATTTTTAAATTAAAATATTTTAATTAATCATTGACCTTAGAAAGCGCTTTCTATGAAAAATGCTTTCTAAGGTCAATAATTATTTAAAATATAAAACTTGGCCCTTCATTTTCATAAACCCTTTCCTCTCAGAATTTTGTTTCGCTCTCTTCTTTCGCTCGTTTTTTCTGAGAAACTTTTCATAAACCCTAAACTTTCATTGTTTTCGTTCATTCATTCATTGTTGATGCATGACATTATTCGTTCATTCATTCATTATTTCTTCGTTCATTGTTCCCTTCCTTCGTTGTTCTCCGTGAAGAAGAAGAGGTAAGTCATTGTTTAGTTCATTGTTGTTGTTGTTTTTAATGATTTAGTCATTGTTTAGTTCTGCGTTCATCATCAGGTTGTTGTTGTTGTTGATGTTGCCATTGCCATTGTTGTTTGTTGCTGCTGCCATTGCCATTGTTGTTCATCATCAGGTCGACATGCCCTCTAAGGAGGTCGACCTGGTGTTCTGTTGTTGTCCACTTACCTAAAAAATCTAGGTTAACGAAAACTCTTTAGAAGTCTGGGAATTTTTTTCTAATCCTTTAATAGTTTACATGTTATCAATTGTAGTATCTTCAAAATAAGGGTTTCATTTACATACTCAAAAAAATATATTCAAAGTTGTGAGAAAATTCACTAGTGGAAGTCACAAAATACCTTAAACCAACTATATAGGTATCTTTGGAAAACCATCACATATCATGATGCACATAGTCTAGGATCTAGGATTCTCTTTGTGTTGTGTTTCTCAATCTTAAAATGAACATTACATTGTTTCGAAATAAGGGTGTTGAAATTCAAACATATCTAACTTAAAACCACAAATCACTTAAATTTAATTGACAAATAAAAAATGAAGAATAAATAGGTGCTTGTTTGTTAATACATGTTGCCACTTATCAAGTTATGACTCAAAACTGGTCAATTAATGATATTTTATTTTATGATACATGTACAGGGGGATCTTGGTAATTCTACCTTATTCTGACATTGTATTTCATTCTACAACTCTATAGGTATATCTTTTATTTATTTTTGTTTTTGTTTAGTTTAATTAGTGTAACTATGGATAAGAAATGGATGTTTGCAAATCGATTAACGAAAGAGTACGAGAATGGGGTATCGGAATTCGTTAAGAGACGGGTAGAATATATTCCAACCAAGAAAAGAAAGAGATGTGCCTAAAAAAGGTACTAGTTCTAAAATAATAGATTATATCATTCAATAATATTAATTAGTTGTCATTTTATATATATCTTATATCATTTATTGAATTATGGATTTTTATATTTGTCATTTAATTTTTGTTTTTTTCTTTCTTACAGGTCAAATGGTTGGTAACGAGGAGGAGGACACACGTGAGACACATAATGATACAAATGAAGCTCAGGATGCAACTTCAAATGTAGAAAGTGAAATAAAAAGAGGAATCTCAATAATGAAGTCAATCATTTGTGCTTAGGGATAAAGGGATCAAATATGATGTACATTGGAATGATGATAACCAACTGATTGAGCCTAACGGTTCAAAGTTGTCTTCATATATTGGTTCACTTGCCCACCAGCACATTCCTATTACCAATGATAATTGAAGGAATCCAGCGGTGAAATCTGGTAAAAATAGGATATGGACTGAAATACAGGTACTTACCAAATATGATTAATGTTATTTTATTTTTGTTGACAAATAAGTCTTTAATTTACTTATACTAACACAATTTATGTTTATATGTGTATGTTTTTTTAATAGAGGTCTTTTAATATTGAAGAAAGTCGGAAGAAGCATTGTCTTCAAATGGCCGGAAGGAGACATAGTGGGTTTAGAGCCTTATTAATAACAAAATATATGAAAGATGAAGATTTTTTTTGTTGAAGCAGACCTTCCACAATTGTGTGCGGATTTGATTTCACCGGAAGAATTGGCCACTTTTGTAGCCAAATGGAAAACCGAACAATTTAATGTAATGTTATCTTTTCATGTCTATTGATTGTATTATATACTTATTGCATTAGTTTGTTCTGAAATGACTTAAACTTGTTTATCCAGGCATTGAGTGCCATGAATCGTCAAAGAGCAGAAAAACCCGTGTATCCATACAAAAAAGGGTGTTTGGGATATGCACGGTTAGAAAAAAAATTGGTACGTATATATAAATGGTGTGATTTTATGAATTGTGTTATTGTGTTATAATTGATGAACTTATTAATTATCTCAATGTGCAGTTAGAAGAGTCGAAAAGTGAAGCATCATCACTTCCGAAACATGTTTTGTGGAAGGAAGCTCGTGTGGGCAGGGATGTAGCTGTTAGGGAAGATGTCCAACACATTTAAGACGAATGTGTAAGTATAACATTATGTCTTTATGTTAATTGAAATTTTATTTAAATATAAGTAATTTTTAATCCCCAATAATGATTTTCAGGAGACACTATCTCAATCCAGCGCTTTCATTCTAATCTTTGTATCTTTTGCATAAAAATTATCAATCTAAACTTTTGTTATATTTTACAGTGGACACTGGTTGTTGGTTGCCATTAATCCAAAAAAAAAGTGGTCTATTATCTGAATTCATTGGAGCATAATTGGACAACATATCCGGATCTGAAGGAAGTGGTTGATAAGTAAGTCATATTGGATGAAATATTCATGTGTATATGTATATTTATATTGTGATTGTTCTAAATTTACGTTTTTCTTTTATAGATCAATACTAATATACCGAGCACAACGAGATCATCGAGTAAAACGGTCTAAATTGGACAATATTCCATGGGTCCATGTTCAGGTATATTAATTTTCATATTGTTGCTTATTAGTGATGCTAATTGATAACACAAAATAATTCTATATTAATTCTTATTTGTTTGTCTATGTGTAGTGTCCTCAACAAAAAAACGGCATAGACTGAGGGTATTACGTGTTGAGGTTTATGAGAGAAATCATTCAAATGAATCAATTAGAGGTTCCTATCATGGTATGTATGGATTATAACTTAGGATTTAATTTAATATTTATCGGATATGTCATAATTTATTATTTTAAACTAACTAATGCATATTTTGTTTTGTTATGTAGTACTTCGATGAATTCGATGTTTCTCATTACACGCCCTCAAAATTGCATGAAATTAAGGAGGAATAGTGTGAATACTTGATTGAAAGAAGGGTCTTCTAGGTATAGGATAAGTGGACTTATATGTGAATGTATAGTTTTGTGAATGGTTTATTTCACGTACAGTTTTGTGAATGGTATTAATGTAAATAACTTGATTTGTATAAATAGTTTTGGATTGAAATGGAATTAGTGTGGTATATTAGTGAAATGATATTAATTTTGAGATGTAAATGATCATTTTTGGATTATATGATTTAGTGGAAATGGTCTCTGATTAGTATGAATTTTGACTGAAAATGTGAATTATAACAGGTTTAATACATGTTTATGTAAAAAAAAAAGGTAAAATTGGATTTTTAAAAAGATCCAATTAAATTATAGGTATAGAAAAGACAACACTTTCTGGAAAAAAAAACCCTGTCTAATGTTAAAATTATAGGAAAACATTAGAAAGCTCTTTAAAAAAGCGTTGTGTAAATGGGAACAAAAGAGAGCGCTTTTTCAGACAAAAGCGTTCTCTAAATGTGTATAAAAAAAAATTATTTAAATATTATACGCATACTTTAGACAACACTTTTTAAGGAAAAAATGTCTTCTAAAGGCCCATATTAGACAACGTTTTTTTCCCAAAAAGCGTTGTCTAAAGATATATACAAAAACTAATTAAAATTTTATATTTATATATTAAACATCGCTTTTAAGGAAAAGGCGCTTTTAAAGGGATACATTAGACAACGCTTCCTACCTTAAAAGCGTTGTCTAAAGGTATTTACAAAAATAAATTTAAATGTTATAATTATACATTACACATTGCTTTATAAAGCGATGTCTAAAGGCCCATTTAGAAAGCGTTTTTTAGGTAAAAAAATACTTTCTAAAGTTGGCCTTTAAAATCGCTTTATCATTAAATAAAAGCGCTGACTTTACCTACAATGGTGCATGCTTAGACAACATTTTTAAAGGTAAAAAAAAGCGTTGTCGAAAGTCTTGTTTGGCATAATGAAGGTTTTATGTGGCCTGCACACCTTTCTTTCTTCGCCTAGTTTCATAAACCCAATTTGTTTTGCAACATAAACTTCTTCGTCTAAGGGTCCATTTAGGAATGCATGCTTCACATCCATCTGACATGTGTGTCAACTGTCCATGTTCACTAAACCAACAACCAACCTTATTGTTTCGATCCTAGCAACAGGTGCAAAAACTCCATCAAAGTCGATTTCTTCCTTTTGAAGATATTTGTTTGCCACAAGTCTTGCCTTGTGTCGAGTTACTTCTCCTTTAGGATTCAACTTCACCTTGTATACTCACTTCACATTAATTTCCTTCTTGCCTTGAGGCAATTCGACAAGTGACCAAGTGTTATTGACCTCGATTGACTTTAGTTCCTCATTCATTTCTTTCACCCACTTCAAATTTATAAATTCCTTGGTTGCATTGACAAGTTCGACATCTTTATAGATAGCATAGTGTACCATCTCACCTTCTTTATCGATCACATCATCTGATGTAATTACACATTCTTGCAACCTTGCAGACATGTGTCTTGTTCTTTGAGGTCTGCTTGGGCCTGCTTCACCTCTAACTTCTTCTTGTTGAACATCTTTTTCGACTTCACTAGCTGGTTCTTTACATAATACTCCAACTGAATCTTTCTTGACATTTTCAGTTCAATCCCACTCTTTAAGCTTATCTCTGATCACGTCTCTGTTGATCACAACTTGCTTATTCATTGGGTCGAACAACTTGTAACGTCTAGTCGAATGATATCCTACTAGAATCATTTGACTAGACTTGTCATCAAGCTTTCTTCTTAACTGATCTGGCACATGTCTATGTTCTATAGATCCAAATACCTTTAGATGACTCAAACTTGGCTTGACACCAGACCAGCATTCTTCTGGCGTAATTCTTTCTAGCTTCTTCGTCGGACATCTATTCAAAATATATGTTGCAGACAACACAACTTTTCCCCATAGTTCTTTGGGTAGATGTTTTCCTTTCAACATCATCTTACCATATTCATGATGGTTCGATTCTTCCTTTCTGCAATTCCATTCGGATATGGAGTGTAGGGTGGAACAACCTCATGCAAAATCCCTTTTTTTTCTCATATAATTTGTCAAAGTCTTTCAACTCATATTCTCCACCACCACCAGTCCTTAGAATCTTGAGCTTTCGACCACTTTACCTTTTGACCATATATTTAAACTTGGTAAATACCTTGATCACTTCACTTTTCTTCTTGATCAGGTAAGTCCATAAGTTTCGACTGAAATCATCTATGAATGTGACAAAGTATATGTTACCTCCAATTGAATCAACCTGGATAAGACCACATACATTAAAGTATATGGCTTCAAGAATTTCCTTTGACCTGCCTCCTGCATACTTGTTGAAGTTGTTCTTGTGTTGCTTCGCCTACACACATTCTTCACACAATTCATTTGGAATGTCAATTACTGGTAATCCTGAAACCATATTTATCCTCTTCAAATATCTGATGTCTTTGAAATTGAGATGACAAAGTCTATAATGCCACATCCATATATTCCTGCTTGTTGCAGTTGTAAGGCACTTATGCTCCATCATATTAAGTTCAATCTTGAAGGTTCTATTATGAGACATTGGAGCCTTTAAGATCAACCTACCACTTGCATCGAGAACTTTCATCATTTTGTTTTCAATCGACACATTGTAGTTCTTTTCAACCAATTGCTCTATACTGAGCAAATTACTCTTCATGTCTGGTATGTGTAATACATTGGAAATTACTGACCTCTTGCCATCCTTCCTCACAATCAGAACGTCGCCAATACATTCAGCTGCTAGAGTATTTTCATTTGAAAATTTCACCATGTTCTTCATCGAGGGCTTCATATTGACAAACCAATCTTTCCTACCAGTTTTGTGTGATGAGCATCCTGAGTCCAAGTACCATTGATCTTGGAATCTTTATTTATCTCTTATTATGACTGTCAACAACATCTCTTCTTCTTCACGTTTCACCAGCTTTGCATCACTTTCTTGATTTTTTTTCTATTTTTCAGGACAATCACTAAAATAGTGACCATACTTTTGACAATTGTAATACTTAATGTGACTCTTGTCAGGTTTTCGACCACCACCTTTTCCTCTACCTGCAACACCACCTCTTTAGTTGCCTTGGTTCCCGGGTTTTCTTTTATTCGACCAGCCTCCTTCTTGCTAATTTTGACTAATAGAATTGTTGTAGCCTCCTTTGTCTTTGTTGCCATTCCAACTTCCTTTGCCCTTATTTTCTTTTGTTGATTGCGCCTGCAAAGCCATATAACTCTTTGACTTGCATACAACTCTTTCATCCATTATTTTTTCATGAGATTCAAGTGTCCCTTGAATATCTTCCTTTGTCAATGTTGACAAATCTTTCGACTCTTCTATGGCTACTACCACGTGGTCGAACTTTGGAGTCAACGATATCAAAATCTTTTAAACAACTACTTTGGTCGTCAGCACTTCTCCACATACTTTGATTTGATTCACAAGTTTTATAACTCCAGTGAATAAATTTGTTACGCTTTCACTTTATTCCGTTTGAAGCAATTCATAGGTTCTCTTGTGAGTTTGTAACCTCACCTTCTTTGAGCCTTCAAACGACTTCTCCAGAATTTTACATGCATCCTTTGTAGATTCTGCATCACTAACCTTCTCAAAATTATATGGATAAAAACATTGATGGATTATACAGAGAGATTTATAATATTTCTTCTTCAATTATTCGTGTGCAGTATTTTCTTGATCCGTCATGTTTTTCGCAAGCGTTATTACTCATTCCTTCACAAGATCCTAAAGGTTTGGATAACAGAAAACAAACTTTATTTGCTTGCACCAATTCTCATAATTATCTCTCTTGAGAATTGGAAGTTTGCTGGAAAATGCCAGTTTAGATGATTCACCACCATCACGATTTTCTTCCCACTAATCGATGAAACTGGAGCTTTAGATACCAAATGTTCGAAATCCCCCAAAATATATGAAGAATTTCAATCAATCTTGATGAACAAGATTGTTACGCAGAGATAAAGAAAAGAAAATTGAGAAGAGAAAGAAATTATGGTTCTAACAATATTTGGAGACAAATGCGATTACCCACAAACTATGGAATTTTCTTTTTCTTATTCACTCTATAACTACAGAAATCTGTGAATACAAATTATGTTGAAGTATTTAGAAAATAAGAGTTTCTCCCTATTTATAGAATTAGGTTAGCTTGCTCCTCAAGCCAAAAGCCCAAAACTATAAAAGTCCAAAATATCTAATTTAGCTAACATTACTAAAATAGATAATTGGACACATTCTTGTTTCTTTCGAGCAACAAGCTTTGACACAAGGAATTAGAATTTAACAAATTGTATTATTAGAAATTAAAAATAAAGGAAATTGGAGTTAGTAAGAAGGGCAAGGGCAATATGGGAAATAGGAGAGCAAGTTGAGGCTGATAAGGGAATAACATAATTAAGGGAATTAGGTTTTTAGTTAAATAGAAAAGAGTGAGGGATGAACTTTGACACTACATATTATTTGGAGAACAAGAGAAAAGAAGTAATCTAGGGTTTGTGAAGGAAAAATCATTGTTGAGGAACTTAGGGCTTGCTTTGTTGGAAATCAGGTAAGGGGATTACTCTTTTATAGGTGTATATTATATGAAGGGTAGAGAGGGATCCTCATCCTCCTATAAGTTTTTCTTTTGATTTCACCATTGTTTATGTGTTCATATATTCTTGATGAAAATTATGTCAATTATGTTTCCAATTATTATGATTCATGATTTAATTTGTGTGTTAAACATGTTTAATTGTTATAAGATTGTTATATGCTGTTAAATTTATGATATGATGTATTTGTATGTCATAATATGAATTGATTTGATGAATGAGGGTTAGGGGATGGGAAGATTAAGAGGTAAAGTAGTATAATTACTCACTCTATCCCAAATTATAAGTCACTTTATCAAAAACAATTGTCCCAAATTATAAATCACTTTACAACACTGATTATGTTTCTCAATCTGCGTGGAATGTCTAAAACTTCTTATAGTTTGGGACATAGGGAGTAAAAAAATGTAGTAGCTGAGGATTGAATCGACTATAAGTGTCACCTTTCTCTTCAATGTACTTGCAACCAAAGAGAAAGATTGAGACTTATAATAATACCTTAGGTTTCCAAGAAAACAGAGATAATAATCATTAACTAAATGAAATAAAATAAATCATTTGTAGTGGTGATATACATATACTAGAAATTAGGGGTGGACAAATTTGAACCAATCGATTGAAACCGATCGATCCGTTGTCTTTTTTGTAAAAATGGATCGGGTCGGGTATCAGGTTGATTCAGTTGCTTAATTAGATAGTATATGATTGCTTCAGTCGGACTCAAATACTTATTTTGAATCTGACGAAAAGTGAAACCGATCGAACTTAATTAATATATATTTTATTTATTTTTATTACTATAAACTGACTCACTATAAAATGAGATTCATAATGTTACAAGATATTATCATTTTTATAATTTAATAATGACATTATTTACTCACAAAAGTACAAGACATATAATATAAAATTTTGAGTATTATTTAATTTACGGTTTAAAGTATGATAATGATCAAAATTAATATCAAATAATATTGAAAATATTATTCTGTAATAATAATTTTCTTAATAATAAAAGAACTAATTCTATTCTAAATGTTTGATATTTTTTATAATAAATTTTAAAAAATAACCATTTTTATAGAGTTTTTCTAATAAATATTAAACCGACTAAATTGACTGGACTTATCTACCAAACCGACTTAATCGAATCAACAAAAACCAAAATTTTATTGGTCGAAATCGAGTTATAAAAATAAAACAATGGTTTATGTCAGATTTAGGTTTTGGGACCGAAACCAACCGATTGTCCAACCCTACTTGAAATACCTCTATATTTAACACATATTTTATTTTCGTTTATAACACTCCTCTTATCGTATTATAGGTTACATATTATATTTACCATCCATTATATTTTGAAAAATTAAATATTTATACTTTTTAAAAAATTTAAAAGTTGTTATAAAAATTACTCCAGCAATACTACATATTAAAAAGTATATAATTTAATTAAAATACACTGTCAATGTAAAAATATTTTACACTGACACTTAATCAGATATCTTGAATGTTAAGAAGAGTTTGAATTTTATTTTAACAACCCACAAGGTAATGCAAATATATGATGGTGATTAATTAATTGTGTAATTTTCTTTTTACATTGACACGACATAATAATTAATTTCTAACCATAAATATTGAATTTCTTAGCACAAAATAATTATAAATAAGTATAGGTCTCTTTAGATTAACTCTTACTCTTATATTGTTCATTATAGGGTTGGACAATGGTCTGGTTTGAATCCAAAACTTAAATCCAATGTAAATCACAATTTTATATTTATGACCCAATTTTGATCGATAAAATTTTGGTTTTTGTCGGGTTCGGTTAAGTTGGTTTGACGGTTTAGTCGGGCCGGTTTAATTAATATTTATTAGAAAAAACCTATAAAAATGTTTTTTTTATAAAACCAAATATCAATTTTTTAGAATAGTACTATTTTTTGTTATTAAAAAAATTTATTATTACAGGATAATATTTTTAATATTATTTGACATTAATTTTGATCATTATAATACTTTAAATTATAAATTAAATAATACTTAAAATTTTATATCACATGTCTTATGTTTTTGGGAGTACAATGTCATTATTAAATTATAAAAATGATAATATTTTGCCAAAATTATGAATCTCATTTTTGTAGTCATATAATAATAAAAATAAATAAAATATATATTAATTAAATTTGATCATTTTGATTTTCGTCATATTCAAAATAAGCATTCGAGTCCGATCGAAACAATTATATATTATTCAAATTAAGCAATTGAATCAACCCAATACGATCAGATCCATTTATAAAATAAAAAAAAAGATAACTGATCAATCAATTTCAATCGATCTATTCAAATTTATCCGACACTTTTCCATAATAATCAACAACATAATCACATATTCTTAATTGATTATGCTTTTTATATTATAATTGACAGCTGTTTTATGTTTACAAAAAGTTATAATTTATTAAGTATAATAAAAAAGTATTCTTTCTTTTTTTAAAAGTGACCACTAGAAGTTATCTAATGCATTGCATTTTGAAAGGAAACCACATTTACATGTAAGCAATTAAAAATTAGATAAGAAATGACATAAAAAATATTTATTACATAATTAAAAAATAAATATAATATTAAATTGTGAAATGTTTAACACAAAATAAATACAAAAATTATAAAAATTATAAATTATTTTCACACTTTTACCGCGCATTTTATATTAAAATAGTTTTCACTCATTTGCAGGGCATTATCGTCAATAATATGAGTCAATCAAAATAATAATTTTACCATTTTTAATAAAAGAAAAAATAAGTTGTAATACCATTGGCCATTGTTTTTGATATTAAAATTAAATAATTCTATTATATCATTTAGAAAATTCTTAAAGGCAAGTATTTTCTATCTCGAAATTTTTCATTTTATAATCTAAAATAATTATTTTAAAATTTTAAATTTTAAATTTTAATATTTATTGTATCAGTTTTTCTACATAAAAAAAATCATAGGAAAAAGAACATTGAAATACTCCTCCAACCATATAAGGACTCAAATTTAACTTTGAGAACAATTTATCTAGTAGCATTCTAAAGAACTCTTGATTTATTATGTTGCTGAATAATGACAGTAATATAAACATATTTATTGCAAATTTATCAAAGTACAATTTATCTAATAGGTGCTGAATAAGCTAAGATATATACAAAATGATAAAAGTGTGTATTCTTTTACATTATACTAGGAAGATGCCCGTGCGGTACTCGTGCTTTCGCATGAGTAAAATTATTTGATACGGTATATGATATGTTTAAATGTATATGTAAATTTGATATGATATAAAATATATTTATATATGTATTTAAATTTAAAATTAATTATTAATTTTAAAATAAAAAATAATTATATAAAATCAATTAAATTAAAATATATATAAAAAAAGACTCGTGAGATGAAAAAATTTAATAATTATTAAATACAAAATTGATACAAATGAAAATTTTAAAATAATTTACTTAATTGTAAAATGAATAATATTTATACAATTTTAATTCTATTAAATAATTATTAAAAAAATTGTGAGATGAAAAAAGAAAAAAAATAATACTTAAAAATAAGGATTTTGTCTCTTAAATTAAGATAATAATTAATTAAAATAAAATAAATATTGTGTTGATAGTGACCCGTGAGATAAATATATATTACTATTTTATTAAAATTAAAAAATAGGCATGTTGCTGATAGTGGTCCGTAAACTTTTTTCTTAGATTTGAAAATAACACTTTTATCTTCGAATAAAAATAATTGTTAGTTAAAAAAATAGGTATGTTGTAGATAGTGACCTGTAAAAAAATTGAAAATGATTAATTAAAAAAGATATTTTTCTTTCGCAAATACTAAACATAATCAATTAAAATAAAATATATATTTTTCGAATAATAATTTATGAGATAGAAAATTAATTGTATGTTTGAGTCATTATTGAAGTGAGACAAATTCTCTACTTCACTAAATACATGAGAGAGAGAGAGAGAGAGAGAGAGAGAGAGAGAGAGAGAGAGAGAGAGAGATTTGAGTGGAAAATGAAAATAAGAAATGAAACTTAAGAGAGAGAAAAATCAAATTTGAATTTCAAATGTGAAAATTTGAAATTGAGAGAATAGATGTGTGTTTGTGGGGTGACATGTGGCATGCAAAGAGAGGTTTGATTGAGATTTAATTGTGACATTTGTTAATTACCTAAATGTCCAAATGTTAGTGTAAATTGAAAAATTGAAAAGGACAAATTTGAAAAATCATACAATAGTATTTTGATTGATAGATAGTAGATTTGCTACCGTATGATCAATGCAAAAGAGATTTGATGTGAATCTCTCAATGCAATAAATATTTTGACATATCGAAAAAGGTAGAACGTATGAAAATAATCGGGTTCAATTTTTTTAGCCAAATCTAAATTTGAGTGAAAATTCATTCATCCAAAATTTGGCTATAAAAATACCTCTTCACACTTAATTATAATGTGTCATTTCTTAGTTTGAAGTTCCAAACACATTCATCACATTATTTTTTATTCTCTCATTTCAACCATGTCAACGAGAAGGAAAGTTCGTGGTCGCCAAAAGATTGAGATGAAAAAGATGAGCAATGAGAGCAACCTGCAAGTGACTTTTTCGAAGCGCCGTAGTGGACTTTTCAAGAAAGCCAGTGAACATTGCATACTTTGTGATGCAGATGTTGCTCTTGTTGTATTCTCACCTAGTGAGAAAGTGTTTTCCTTTGGTCACCCACATGTTGATATTGTCATAGATCATTATCTATCAATGTTCCACCCCCAAAACAATAACACCATGCAATTCTATGAGGCTCGTCGTAGCACCATTGTGCGTGAGCTCAATAATCATCTAACTCAATCAATAATATATTAGACATTGAGAAGAAGTGGGGTGATGAGTAGAGCCATTTACGCAAGGCAAATGAAGCTCAGTATTGGTGGGCTAGTTCTATTGATAGGATGAATATGACCTAACTTGAATTATTCCAAAAGGCTTTGGAAGAATTTAAGAAACTTGTTTTACAACATGTTGATAGACTCGTAATTCAGGGTGCACCTACCCAAACTATTCTCTTTTTTGTTAGAAATAGTTCCAACTCTAACATGCCTCTCCATAATCAATGATATCCTCAACAAGCTCAAATATTTCCCCCACAAGATATTCAAACCCCTGTGATACAACCTCATTTATTTGGTTTCAACAATATGGGAGAAGGAAAGTATCCACTCTAACCTGTAACCAAGCAGCAAAAGGAGGGTATGTCTTCAGATCCACTTTTCCAAATTCTTTCTTGCCTTTGCTCACTCTCACTTCCCAAGCCTGAAACGCTTGAGTGACCAGCTTCTTATTTCCTTCCAACGGTGCATACAATGACTCAACTACTTCTTCATCAAATGGAGTACTTTTCAGAGGGTATCCAAACGGCCTTCTAACTAGCACATGATTGTAGTTAATCATCCCATTCCTACCAAGAAAAAGGTACATTGGGAAACTCACCGCAGCTGACAATTGTCTCTTTTCCTAATAAGTCCATGTTGTTTCCACACACTATATCATCTGAGGTCAAGCCCATCAATCTTCGCGACCACTTCCATTATTGCTTCAGATCTTTGAACGGCTCTGACTCTGGGAGTTGCTTGGCAAACCAATCAACGAATACGGGTGCACAACAGTTTACATACCCTTTCCTTTTCTCGTTCCTGTAGTGGACATTATAATAGAAGTCTCCCAATAAAGTAGGCACTGGATTCCTTTGAACAAATATAGAAATTGCCTTCATGCTAACTAACCATTTATCTCTCAGGAACAAGCTTACTCCATACACCCTCAAGACTAGTAATGCACTAAACTTTGCCCACTTGTTTCCTAAAGCAAATAAATGAGCCTCTGTGATAAGAAAGTCCAAAGCAATCCCTTTTACCTTTATTGACTTCTAAACCCATCTTGACTCTAAGCACACTAAGGTGACAAACACTGGCTATGTCTGCATGTAAAGGAGCCTTCCCTGAAGCATAATAAGGAATACGCTCTTTGATAGGAATCTTCAGGATGCTAGAAACCTCTTCCAAAGTAGGAGCTAAGATATAGTCCAAAAACTCAAAGACTCGCAACTGAGGATCGTAGAACTGAAACAATGAATGGAGACTATCCCTTTGATCAACAATAGGCTTGTTCACGTAATTCAGAACCTTCCCATATTCTTTTTTGAAGTCCTCTAAAACTTTGTCATTCATCAGATTTATCAGTTTTTGAATACTCTCAATTTCTGGTTGTGGAAAGACATAATGAACATTCCTCTTTCTGGGAGTTTCCCTATCTTCTGCCATCTGGATAAGAGACAATTACCGGAACTGGGTGCAAGATGCAAATGGTAACCTAAAAATAAAAACACAAACAGTTAAGGCTGGTATGATGCAATGCAGGTACATGATCATCATCTGGAATTGTCTGGATAGAATATTGAGAGCCAAGTGATAAGAAACCCTCAAATTGTTCTCTACTTAGAAACCCTCAAATAAGAAACCCATAACCGGATAGTTAAGAATCCTCAGAACCATAGTAAACGAACCATAACATACAATCACACTGATGATAAATGGTATGTTGAGGTCAAGGGTTCCTGCAAATCTGCAAACCCCTCCCAATCTCACGGGTGTGCTCCGGGTCAAACATCACAGACTCTCAAAGCCGAATAGAAATAATATGTGCACCATTTTCGAGAAATGGCTCATGACCAGATCAGGGAATCGGTTAAGCATTATGTACTACTCAGGGAGGTCTCAGCGTGAGTCCGGGAAAACAAGTATCCCTTATAAGTCCTCAACTTCAAGTGTTGAAATCGATAAATAATAGTACATTCAGTTCATAAGATACAATACTATCTTCATACGACCAGATGCTTTAACTGAGTTCTTATAAGAGAACCAGGCCATCCTATGCGAGTTCCCAGTGGGCCCTCCGGTGCGAATGGGTTTGCCACAAAATATGGTCTGCCACTGTCACCACTGGAGAGGGATGTTTCCACAAAGGTCCTCAATGATCAGTCCCCAGATGCACATAACTATCAAGGTCCTGTAATGATCAAGAAAGATTCCTATATCAAAACATTTCCAAGACGGTCACAAGTCTGGGCATGGAACTCACTAATACCAACATAGCAAGATTCCATGAAGCCAAAGTGGAACCACTCTAAGTCCTAAGGTGCACTCGAGCCCCGGTTCTGAGCTCATCTCACAGTAACAGTAACCCCCAAGTCCCGCCAAACAGAAAACCAGTCCAGACAGACAATCCAGTATATACATATGATGCATGGAAATAAATATTGAAAAATGTAAATAAAGTTATAAATAAAACTGTAAATAAATAGCAGTAAAATACACAGGCAACAACAAACAATCAATCACACAATGAAACAAAAACACGCAAGCACTATGAGAGACTCTCAAGGGAACCAGAGATTCTGGGTTCGATCCCCAATAGAGTCGCCAGCTGTCGCTCCCTGGATTTCCATCCTGGTACAAACGCGAAAGTGGCACGGAAAAGGGTAGAGTCGCCAGCCAGGCATTTTTATCGCGAAGGAACGGGAATGGTAATGCTGCATAAACCGAATACAAGAAAGGAAGTACAAAGGTCCCGTGAACCAAAGAAACTGGGTTCGGGAGTCGGTTACAATCTGGGAAGGTATTAGCACCCCAGATCGTCCTCCGTACCCGACGAGATCCACGCTTGCAAAGAAACTGTTTCGAAGGGTGAAAAAATGAAAGTTGCTGCAAAAAGAAAAAAATTGGAACTGTAATGAGAAAGGGAACTGAAAAAAGAAATCAAAGAGGAAAAATGTAGGGAAAATAAAGATTGTGCTAGAACGGAACCTACCCCTCTGCCTACATACCTCATCTAGACATGAGGATTAGAGTCGTTGTAGTTCCCCTAACTAGGGGTGGAAAGATTGCTTGTGTCTTAACGCTTGAACTGCTTATGTCAATGCTCAGGTGTTGCAAGCTCGTCTGGCACGAGTGCGTTACCGTCTTGTAAAGTGACAAGTAGTAGCAAGTTCTTATGAAAGGAGTGAAGGTGATGAGAAAAGTAGTCCCGAAGGAGAGACGCTTATTCTTTGTCCAGTGTTTTTTATGAGTTTTTTATGAGTGTGGCACAAGGAAGTGAACTCAAACTCTTTTCCATGGAATGTGTACTTGCTACTACATTCCAATATGGAATAGTATAACAAGCACACCAAGTAAGGAGAATTTATCCAAGACTTGGTCCCCATGGTTAGGGCCTAAGCTCACTAACTTGTTAAACTTATTAGATGTTTTTGGGTTTTTTGATGAAGAAGTACCTTTTAAGTTTTTCTTTGTGAAAGTAGTCCATGATTAGACTTGTATGTCATGCTAGACAAGTGTATTATTCCAAGATGGAATGAATACAAATGCCCCATGGAATAAGGCTATGCATCAAGGACTATTTCAACCTTTATTAATGTTTTTTAGCTTTTTTGTATGAAGATGAGAAAGAGAGAGCACCAAAGGATCTCAAAGGTAAAAACTAAGGGAATCTAACCATCCTAGATGTTATCATGCAAAGGGTTGATCCTAGGTTAGTGGGGTCTGAAGTTTATCCTAATGAAAAATAAGAAAAGAAGAAGAAAGAAGAAGAAAGAATGAAATTCAACTTACTTCTCTAAAGAAGCTAAGTTGAACTCAAAGAAGGAAGAAAATAAGAGAAGCGATGGCCTAAAGCATATCTCAAAGACAAATCAAAGAAATTAAAGACAAGTTAAGGGAAGAATTTGTGTATGAGATTCCCTCCCACACACATGACTTACCATAACCCCCTGCAAGTTTTAGAAGTATTCACAAATGGAGAAAGAAGTATAAACATGCACAAGACAAGTAAGGAACAACCTTAAACAAACCAAAGCATCTAAGTCAGAACCTAATGGTCAAGTATGACCTCTAACATTAGTCATGCAAATCTAAACAAAGAATGGATGGAAAAGTTCCTAAAGGTATAAGTGAAGCACTTAAGAAGAAAGAAAGAGAAAACATGACAAAAGAAGTATTATACAAGCAAAATAAAGATCAAGCTCATCAAAGTCAGAACCAAAACAAGTGGAAGAGAAGCATGAGATCAAAGCATAATCATCACTAGAAACATACAAGTTCACATAAGAACACATAGAAGAAGCATGGAGAAATTTGAAGTGTTGTGGGCATTCATACAAGTGTGAGACTTAATGGATAAGAAACTCAAAGCAAACCAAAGTAAAATCATCATACAAGGACCAAAGACATTCTATCATGATAAAAAGTCCTAAAACAAACGCTAGGAGTTGGCAGAAGTGCCCTCCTAACCTAATGAGCAAGCAAAAGTCAAGAAAACATCACAATTAGGTCATGGCAATCATAAAATCCACATAAAATGGAAACAAGCTTCAAAAATTCCATAAATAAGCACTAAGAATCACATACCAAAATCACAACTTAAGAATCAAAAGAAAACTAGGTCAAATAATTGCACAAAGTTCAATTAGGGTTTCATAATTGTCATCCTAAAGAAAGATGGCAAAACCTAAGCAAAAAGGTCCTATAAATCATGGAATAAATCTCAAGTAATTCTCAACATGTTAGGAATCAGTAGCAAAAAGAACCAAGTTCATACCTATTACCAAAATAAAAATATAAAATGAACAAGACAGATCATGCATAAAAGGAATTAAACTAAAAGAAATAAAGTCAAGAATTAAATCAGACACGAAAAATAATGAAAAGTGCAATACAAAAATATAGAAAATTAAAGGGAATTAAAATGAACATCTATGAATGTTTTGGTGATTTTTTAAAATGATTTACTATTTTTTAAAATTGAATTTGAAACTGAAAATAAAAAGAAAATAAAATGAGAACAAAGTAAGGGAGGTGTAATAGCAACCAATTCACGTTTTAAATCCAATATGGCTTGAGCATTGGGGTTTCAAAAGCAAAGAGGCCCAGTCCAAAGGCGCAGGGACTTACAATGTTACCATGAGCCTAGTCAAAGTCAACAACAGACTCATAACCATACGATTGATCAAACATGCACAAAGAGAGTCAACCAGATCACAAAGTCAACACACTAAACAATCAGCAACGCACGCACACGATAACAATTGAAGGCAAGCACGCACAAGGACTAATATGAAATCACAAGCCATGTGGCCAGCACGCACAAATTTAATGCGGTGTCAACATTTAAGCCGCACGATTCAAAAAAGCAATGGACAAGATTTCGTCTTCCACCTTCTTCTTCCCTCTCACCTGAAACAACATTATTCCAGAATCTAGTGCCGGAGCCCTAGCTCCGGTCACCGGAAAAATGCATATCATGAACAAAAGTGCACAAATCCACGCATAAACCTCCAGATCCACAGTTCTTAACATGACAAATACGAATATGAGATCCAAAACATCAAACCAGCAACATAATTCGCAGATCGCAGACAACAAGTTTGGACATCAAAACTTTAAATCCATCATACATGCTCAAATCTCAACCAAATCCAAAACTAATCACATCAGGATCATCAGTGAAACAAGCAGATCACAACACACACATCAAAAACAAGATCTAGAAAAACAAATTTAGAAGTTAACCTCAAGTTGCAGTTTCTCAAAATAGCTTAAGAACGCCTTCCTAGAGCTGCAGTTCAACCTTCTTTGACCTCCCCCTAAAAAATTAATGCAAGAGAGATCTTGGAAGAGTCTGGATCTTGAGATTCGACAATTCTTGCTTCCAAATGGCACCTTAGTGAACTCTCATTTCAAGCTTAAATTGAAGGTTGCTTGATGATCCTTACACTCCAAGGATGAAGAAACCACAAAAATTTGAGGCAATGTGTGAGGGAGAGATGAGATTCGAAAGAAAATGCTCTATTGCAAGAAAGTTTGAAGTTGAGAAATGAGAGAGTGTTGTCACGAATTCAGTGCACTAATCCCTTAAATATCATGAGTATAAACACCTGAATAGGGTTTATGGAGCAATGGATGCAAGGAAAGTGTGATAGAGGTGTTTCTGCCAATTTTCATGAAACTTCACATGAGATAATTCATGCGTCCATCCTCTCCTTCAAGTGCCCAAACTGATTCAATATGGTGCCTTTACCACTCTTGGATTTATCTTAAGGCTTAGAATGCTTTGGTTTTCAAGTTATGGACCAATGTGCAAAATAATCAAATGTGAAATACTTCATGCACCACCCACGGGTTCTTGAATTTCTTTGCACCAAATAACTCCTCATTACATGTACTAAGAGATTATGATCACATTTGGTACATAGAATGGCTTGGAAATGAGTTACAAATCAAATTGCAAAGTAGTGGAAACTTAAAAATGTGGCAAAACCCTAAAAATAACCAAACTTCCAATGGCCATATCTTGAGTTCTACACATGTTATGACACAAGTTCTTGTACTTTTTGAAAATGGGAGAGAAAGCCCTACAACTTTCATTTTCAAGGAAATTTCATTTAGAGTCATCTTGTCCATGTAAGAATCACTTGAAGATTAGGGCAAAATATACCAAAAATAGTAAGTTTCCAATACAAGTCACTTACTAAATTTGGAAACTTTCTCATGAGCTCTTGATTCTTGATTTTTGAGATCACCAAAGCTCTTCTTTGCCCTTGGGAAGGTCCCTTTACTTGACAAACATGATTGGAGGCATTGAAATCCAACAATTGACTTTTCAGATGCACAATTGACCAATTTCTTCATTCACAAGTAACTGAAATTAGCTGACTTTCTTAATGAATTTTTGCATCAAACTTCATACATAGGCCTTATATATCATGTGAAGGCCTTTGACCACAAGAATTGGTAAAAGCCATGAGAAATTATTGATCTTAGGCAAAACCCTAATTAGGGTTAACTGTGTACTCATGTTGCACTGCTGAGCTTCTGATGATGCTTCATCCTCCTAGGGTTTTATGGATGACATTGAACTTTTGTAAGATGTGAGGATACCTTGTGAGCTTTTTGCAATGTTGTAAACACCCCAAATTTGACCTCATTAATTTCACACCATGACTTGTGATCTTTAATGTTTGCATAAGCATAGGCATACCACATCTCATATTGCATTTTTTGCTTCACTACATAATTTAAGTTCATCTGCATTTAGGGTTTGTGATCTGAGCAATCCAAGAATCCATCTGAGCCATCCCAAGGGTCTCAAAGCTTTCCAAGAGGGTTCATGTGTGTTCTATCATCATATTATGCTCCTCAAAGTTCATGGAAGTCAAGAGATCACAAGAACTAGCAAGGGCATGGAAGCAGAGCTAGGGTTTCCACTACACAGAAGACCAAAATTAGGGTTTTGGTTTCAGAGGCCTTAACTCCAAATTTTTTGGCCATTCTTGTTTCTAATGTTCTTAATATGTCATAAGGATCATGTGTACCAAGTTTTATGAAGAAACTCATTGTGGAAGTCATCTGTTCACTGGGTAACTTCTTGAGCAAGTTAAGTCAAAATTAGGGCATCTGAGGCCCCCAACAATGGAACCAAAGGGGTATTTTCATCAAATTTAAGTTCTATGATCTTTATTTGATCTTATAAGAGGTTGGAAGTTCACAATATTGAATAATTTTGAGCCATTTGCAAACTTGCCAAAAATGGAAATGACTTGAAATGCAAACTTTCCATTTTGGGAAAGTTTTTCAACCTCCTCTTTCTTAACCAAAAATGCTTCAAATGAAAAATTATTGGTCATGAAAGTTGTAGATTGGGTCTTTCCCTTTACAAAAAGTACAAGAACATGTCTTGATTCATCATAGAACTCAAGACACGGCCTTTCAAAGTTGGCAAAAATCACATAATTTTCAAGTTCATGCCAAAGAGGATTTTTTGCAAAGTCAAGTTTCAAGCATTCAAGTGACCTCTAATGGACTTCTAGACATCAACCAAACATGGTGCAACATTACAAGATCAAAATCTTGCCTTGGATCACAAGTTTCCATAAGCCATTTTTTACAAAATTCTCAAAAGAGGGATTTTTTGCAAGAGTGATTTTTAAGGCTTTGTATGACAACTTATCTCAATGCACCATAACAACATTGTGCAACATGCCATGACCAAAATTCAGCATTTAACAAGACACTTTCATGACCAAATGTCACAAATTTCACAAAATGACATTTATGCATAAACATTGCAAACTCTTGATCAAGGCATTACAGCTGCATTTTATTGATCTAAGGGTCATCCATGATCCATGCTGAGGCAATCCATGCTCAGAAATCACTCCTGTCCCAGCCCATACCTCAAGTACACATTCTTGACTTTTTTGCAAATCACCCCATACCAATCACACTATACCACACCAACTCCTCTGACCAATCACACTTGCTTACACTAACCTTATGAATCACATTTCATATAACACACAAGCTTGAAACTCTCCATAGCACATTTTACACAAAATCCCCTCAAAACTTCAGCTCTTCGAATCTCCCAACTCAGCTAACAAAAATCCAAAATTCTTTCACCAATCATCTCCACATAACCCCAGGATCATTTCCCACCCCTCACATTGGCCTGAAACACCCTCTAACCAAAACACGATTTCAGCTTCCTCTGAACTGAAACTCATAAAACAACCTACATAAATTTGTTTCAAGCTTGCCAGAAGCACCAAGGGGTTCATTGGAGTGGAAAAGCACCAAGGAGGTGGCCAGAAAGCTCCAAATAACAAAGCTTCATCTCAGGTATACCTCAAGAACAATTTTTCCAGAACCTTGATTTCTTGTTATAGAATGATTCTATGTGTTGCACTGATCATCCTGATATGTTTAAAATTGAAAATGGTTGAGAAATAAGCATTTCATGATCTCTGAAAGTTTTTGACCTAAAAATGTTTTGATTCGATTCAGTTTTAATACGTGAAATAAATGTGTTTTGGTTGATGATTCTTGTTGTATGATGTCTGGGGTTTGATTCTTGGCAGAGAGATTGAGTTTTAGAGACATAGGGAGAGAGTTGAGGTTTTGATTCGTTGGAGAAGATGACCGGAACTACTGTTCCGGTCATCTGAAAGTGATTAGGGCATAAACAAGTTTAGGGCTAAAAGTTTGAATGTGGACCCTTGGATAAGTTTGCGCGCGCGTGTTTGGACGGATAAGATTAGGTCATTAAGTCTTAATTCTGATTATTTAAATTAATTAATTAAAATTAGCCAGATGGATCCTCAGCCCTTGGATTATGCGCTAGTCAACCCCCATCTCCCCAGTTCAAATCTCAGCCATAGGATCTGATTACTTTGCATTATATTTGATTTTTATTTCATTTCTTTGTATTTTATTTCACATAATTATTAAAAATACCATAAAGCTTTCAAAAATTATTTCCTTTTTCATTTTTGTTTCAAATATTTTTCTTGATTAGAAAATGATTTTTATTTTATTTTTTACATATAAAAAGTATTTGTAAATCATTTAATTGTTTTATTTAATTAATTAATTCATTTTAATTAATTAAAAATACATTTAAGTATTTAAAAATCACAAAAAAAAATCAGAGGGCATTCTTAGACATTTAGAAACATTTACAAACTCATCTTACAAATTTCTTTTTTGTTTTGATCTTACTTTGAGATTTTTCAATGAATTAGGGTTCTTAAAAATGTCCATTTTCTAACCCTAGCTTCAAAATTCATAACCCTAAACCTAAGTTGAGTTTGTGAATGATTCTTTTTGCCTTGCTTTGTACATGCCCTCTAGCATCTAAAAAAACTTTTGTTTCATTTTTATCTTGCATTTTCAAATTATTTGGCATTTTACATTGAAGATCATCCTAAAACCCTAGCAAATTTAGAAAATCCATAACTTCTTCTAGGTTTATTTTCTGACCTCCCCCTTTGGATGGTAACCTAGTATAGGTTTAGGGTTCCTTTGAGTGCATTTTCAATTTTTTATCTAGTGCATTGCTTCTGTTTTGCTCATGTGCATCTCATACTTTCATATAACCCTAATTTGACATGTTCATTTGCATTCATCTTGCATATGCATCCATACATGAACTTTCCATGACATTTCATGCATTCATATGTCATCTTAGACATCTTAGGACATGTTAGAATCATGCTTGATCATTTCTTCATTCATTTTCCATGATTTGCATTCATTTCCTTTCATTAACTTTCATGAACTTTCAAACTTCAAAGTATGCTTACTTGATATCTTATCTTTGTATGATCATACATATGCACTTTATATGCCTTTGCATCATCTCACATGACATTAACATTTCATAAACACTTCTGACTTTGGTCATTTCATCTCATCTCATCTCATTTCATTTCATTTCTTTATGCCTTGAACTTTATGCATTCATGCTAACATTTTCAGGTGGTAAGTTACTTTGAGAAGTGGATTTGCCTTCACTTCTCATTTTTCTCTTTATCTCTTTCATTTGCATCTTGCTGGTTTTGAAGTGAACTTGTTCATTTGTGTTCCATTTCTCTCACTTTTTTATTTCTTTAAGTTACTTATCTTCTTCAATGAAGTATGTAACTTATTTCTTCTGCTTCTTCCTCCTTTCATCTGCTTCTTCCATTGGTGGCTTCCTTGAAGATCTTTCTCAAGCCTTACAAACCATAGGAACATCCAAGCATGATAATAATTAGGGTTGTGATTAGTCCCCCTAGTTTTTTACCTTTGAGTCTCCTTGAGTCTCTCGTCTCATCTTCATAATCAGAGACTAAACTCTTAAAGTTTTAGGACTTTGGAATTAGGGTTATGCCTGTATCCTTCTATTAGGATGGAGTGTATAACTTTAATCCTAAGTGTTAAACCTTTAATTTGTTTAAATCTCTTAATCAAATCATCTTAATAATCACTAAGACTTCATCTTGTAACTTGGGCCTTACATTAGGGTTCTAATTCTTCCTTTATGGTTAAGAAGGACAAACCCTAGTGTTTAATGGACAAGTCCCCCTCAAGTTGTCTTACAAACCATAAAACTCATTTCTTAATCTCACCCTTAATTAAAATCCACTTAATAAAGGCTTTGTTATATAATGAATTTAATCCCTAACCATGGACTAAGTTGAGGTATCTTCCTCAGCTTAAGTGTTCTCATCTATTATCCTTCTATTAGGATGGTGTTAATGAGCCTACTAATCTGTGATTAGAGATTAAACTCATTACTTAACACTAAACAAAAACCCAAAAACATCTAAATAATCACAAGTAGGTTAATGATCTTAATCCTATATCATCATGGCAATTAAGTTGAGATGTTTATCTCATACTTAAGTATTATCATTATCCCTAATCACAGGGAGGATATAATGAGTTTACAAGCCTTTGATTTAGGCTTAAGCTCATAATCCTATGCAAAACACCAAAAACAATAACAAAACTGAAAACACAAAAACAAACAATAATCGTCTCCTCCGGGATTCTTTTCTCACCACACTCATTCATAACCGTGAACTTGCTTCTTCCGTCTAATGCAAGACAGTTAGCACTTGAGCCAGACGAGTCGTACACTTGAGCATAAAAAGGCAAGAAGTTCACTGCCAATTTATTTTCCAGTCTCTTTGAGTCGAACTACGGTGTTCTAACTTCCTCATTGCACGAGAGGATACGTAGGCATAACTTAACTGTTATCGAACAAAAGTCTTTGTGTCTTCCCCCTCTTTCAACATTCTTTTCTAAGCCTCAGTTCCTGAGCATTCACCCTTTTGCACTGAAACTTGTATATTCTTTTCCATCTTTTGCACACAGATAGCACATACACCTACCTCTTTAAACACAATCTTGTAAGCGTGGATCCCGTCGAGTACAACGGACAATCTGGTTGCTAATACCTTCCCAGGTTGTAACCAACCCCCTTTCTCAATTTCTCTGGTTCGCAACCGTCTTATCCATCTTTTTCTAGGTTTATGCAGCATTACCTTTCCTTCGGGATAAAAATGCCTAGCTGGCGACTCTATTCATTTCACCTTCATTTTCTCCTTTCACCGACCGTTCGCGCTTGTACCGGGATGCAAATCTTCGGGAGCGACAACTTGGCGACTCTGCTAGGGACCCTTATATTGCAACCAGGGCTTCTGGTTCTTTTTGTGGGTTCCTCCTAGCGCTTGTTTGATTTGTGTTTATAGGGGTGTTATGTACTACTTGTGCTTTTTATTTATTTATTTTTGTACAACTTTATTTATTGCTTTCATTTACAGTTTTATGCATTTCATATTGTTATCATCGTCTGTGCTGGATCTGTTGTTTCCTTCGTGGGAGGGATTATTGAGTGAGTAAGGTTCCATACCAGGGACCTGAGTGACACATAGGATATAGTGGCTTCATATTCTTTCCCATTCCATTTCGGTCTGGTGCGGGAATATGAAACACAGTTCAAACATGGGTTTCTTCTTGAGAACTCTGTGCTACGGATTTCCTGTAGTACTAGGGCTATCTAGGAAGCCTGCTAAGTCTGGATGACCTTTTTTATGACCTTCAGCATCTGAGGTGAATTAGAGGAGGATCTTTTATGGTTATTGTAAACACTGTACCTCCGGGTTAGAAGTGTTTACACTTCTCATAACTGATCCAAATCTGAGGACCCTTATTCTAGAACAATACATGAGAAGGGGTTGGGGTGTTTACAGGTTTGCAGGAACCCTTGGCCTCATCATACCTTGTTACTAGATTTGTTAAGATTGTATCATTTTGGACAGTTCTTGTGAAACCCTGGACTTGTGACTCTTTATTTGAGTCCCCCACCTGGTTACTGGTTTTCTAAGCCTCCATCCGGACTTATGAACACACATGGACCTTATCAAGGCAGATAACAGATCCAACACTTGATCACAAACCCTTTGCATATCATGCTGCATACATCATTTAACATTTTCCTATTTGTTTTACAGGGTATCCACATTGTATATTTGGTTTGGTTTTGACCTGTTATGCTGCTCATACTCCCTCAGTTATCTGCACCAGCACCTTCATCAGTTTGTCTTCATCAGAGACTCTTCTCCAGTTGTCTTCATCAGAGACCCTTCTTCAGCACCTTCTCCAGTTTTCTTCATCAGTTTTCAGCAGTTACCTTCATCATGATTTCTCCTTAGTTTCTTCACCAACATCCATTGTCAGCCTGGACACTTCCAGGAAGAGCAACATCACATACCACTTCTTTGAGCCCACTCTGACAGGCATCAGAAAGATCTAGTCTCTCATCACTCCTGATCATGTCCCTTTATTCAGGGAACATTATGGAGGCATTATGGACATGATCATAGATTTGGATGCATCCCAAAGGATCATGATCCATACATGTCTGCAATTTTATAACCCTCCTCTCATATGTTTTACATTCCCTGATTTTCAGTTGGGACCTTTGCTAGAAGAGTTCTCCCTGTTGTTAGGTGTTCCTATCAGGAGAGGGATTCCTTTCAACCCTGAGATGTTTGCTTCCAAGAATGAAGATATAGCTAAAGCCTTACACTTGGAGCCTACCCTCATTGATCAGAGCATGACCACCAAGGCTGGGGTCCCAGGCCTTCACTTGGACTTCTTGATCTCCCAGGCCACCCTGCATGCTGCAGCAGGGAAGTAGGATGCTATTTGTGCACTTCTAGCCCTCAGCATATATGGAGTTATCTTGTTTGTAGACGAGCCAAAGTTTGTAAGAAAGAATGTTGTTCACCTGTTCTTACTAAGGAATCCAGTTCCTACCCTGCTTGGACACTTCTATTACTCAGTGCACCAGAGGAATGAGAAGCAAATGGGAAGATTGGTCAGATTTTGTGCACCCCTTTTCTACTGTTAGTTGTTAAGGCACTTACCAAAGTTGGACACTTTCCTGAATCCTCATCAGCCAAGGAACTGGGCCAAGAGATTGATTGCCCTTACATCAGAAGACATCAGATGGTGCACTCAGCGCACCAAGGGCAAAGATATCATCACTAGCTGTGGGCAGTATCCCAATGTACCCTTGATTGGAGTAAAAGGTTGCATCAACTACAACCCTTTGCTTTTCAAGAGACAATTAGGGTATACTTTGGTTCATCCCCCAAGAGGACAAGATTTGGCAGAGACCCTCTATTGTGACATCCAGCACAACCTTGCCATTGTCAGACAAGCAGCCTGGGCCTGGGACAACATTCAAACTAAGGGGACAACTATCCTAGGCAAGTGCAACAATATAGCTTCAGCTCAGTATCTTGACTGGTCTCGTACCAGGGGGCAGATCACCTAGATGCCATTCACCTTAGAGGATATACTTGGACCATCAGCAGTGCAGCCTGTAGCTACTGTCTGCTTAGAGGAGTTTGAGAAACTGAAGGAAAGGAATACTCAGCTCTCTGAAGCCTTGAAGAAGACCCTCTGGGAGAGGAATGACATCCGTATAGATAATGAAAGGTTAGAGAAGCTCCGGATGGAACACTTGGCCAAGATTGAGAAGACGGATGACTATATCAGAAAGGCTAGAACAGGAGAGTTAGTGCTGAAGAATGCTTGCAAGGAAGCTAAGACTCAGAAGGCCAGAGCTGAGCATTACTTAGAGGAGAGCCAGGCTAGGTGGATCAGGATCACTGAGGCTCGTGCATAGGAAGATCAAAGAACTCAAGCTAAGATAGAGCAACTGGAGGCTAGTGAGAAGAAGAATCAGGCAGCTTTGATAGCAGCACAGAAGGAGATCTCTGAGTTGAAACTACGGGCAGGGTTAAAGAGATCAAAGGACCAGGATAAGCATAAGAAGTTGACCAATGCCATTGCCACCAGGAACCTCCTCATAAGGACTATCACAGAGCACCCAGTAGGTCCAATGACTGAGGCTCTCCTGAAGGAAGTCAGGGAGGATGACTTTGGATTGGATGTTTGATTTCCTTGTACTTGTATTTCCTTTTGTTTGTACTCTTGATTTTGTTGTTGTATTTTGACCCACCATGGGAACTTTATTGTAATCAAACTATGTATTTTCACATTTTTGTAATATATGGTTTGTATTATTTTGTGGGTTTAATCTCTCTACAACATCAGCATTTCCTCGAGGTCTGGAAAGGTCAAAACCAAAGAACCAAATTGGATACCCTTGTAAGACAAATAGGCATCCTGCATTGCATACTAACATCATTTCTTTGTTTTGTAGGTTTTTGTTTTGTTGTTTCTCACTTTGTTGTGGTTTCAGGAAACATTGATCACAAAAGAGTATTCCTTGTCAATAGAGTGCACCGGTATCCGACAAGAAACAACCTTCCGGGATTACAAATGGATCAAGTTCAACAAGAATTGACTAAAGTGAGAGCCCAAATGGCCAATGAGAGAACAGAGATAAGGGCCCAAATGAATCAATTTATGACAGTGATGACTGGTTTAGCTCAGAGCCAGGAAAGACTGAGGGAGTTAGTCGAGCGGAAAACTCCCGAGGAACACCATCCAGGTACAGGGGGTACCAGTAACAACGATCACGTACAACCTCGTACTGATCCACCAGAGTTTGGACCTCATCTGAACCCAGACATCAATGCTATAAGAAACACCCAAGGTAACACTGGAGGAAGGGCCTTACAGAAGGACCCTCAAGAAGAACAATTTACTGTGGTTGGGGCTGGAGACGAAGTTTACGACCTTCGGTTGGATGAAATTGCAGAGAAGCTAAGGTCTCTTGAATCCCAAAACTCTCTGGGTTTTGATGTCATGGACATGGGATTGGTGGAGGGGGTGAGAATTCCTCATAAGTTCAAACCTCTTTGTTTTGAAAGATACAATGGCACATCCTGTCCACGTACCCATCTTTAGTCTTTCCTGGGGAGATTGAAAGCCTACACCATGGATGAGAAACTGTGGATGTTTTACTTCGAGGATAGCTTGACAGCAGCATCCCGAGAGTGGTATTCTCATTTGACCAGAGCCACAATTAGAAAATGGAAAGACTTGGCTGAAGCTTTCATCCGTCAATATCAGTATAATCTAGACATGGCTCCAAACAGAACCCTTCTGATGGGAATGTCACAGTCTTCCCGTGAAAGCTTTAGAGAGTATGCCCAAAGGTGGAGGCAACTAGATGCTGCCGTTCAATCCCCGATGTCAGAAAGGGAGATGGCAAATATGTTCATGAATACTCTCCAGGATAACCATATTGACAGATTGGCTGCATTTTCTTCCACCAGCTTTACAGACGTGGTGATAGCTGGGGAAAGAATTGAGAGCTTACTGAAGATGGGAAAGATCTCCGACAACGGTGCCAGTTCAAGCAGTGCAAGGAAGCCATTTACTGGGCCCCGTAGATCTGGTGAAACAAATTTTGTACATATGGGAAGAGGAAGACCCCAATATCAGCCCAGATCAGTTGCTGCCGTCACTATTCCTACTCCACCTCCTCAGTATACTCAACAACCACAACATTTTCCTCAACAGCCACAGTTTCCTCAACAGAGATCCTACAACAACAATAACAACTAGCAACAACGCCCTTTTCAACAGCGGCCATCTCAGATCAACAGGGTGATTGACCCTATTCCAATGCCATATGCCACATTGCTGCCACAACTCCTAAAGCTCAATCTTGTTGAGTTGAGGACATTGGCTCCACCCGATCCTCAGAACCTTCCGAGAAATTACGATGTCAATGCTAGGTGTGCTTTTCATTCTAATGCACCTGGTCACTCCACCGAAAAATGCAGGGCTCTGCATATGAAGGTCCAGGATCTGGTAGATTCAAAGGCCCTGAACTTTGCACCACCTCCCAATGTCATGAAAAATCCTATGCCTAGGCACAGTGGGCAAATGATTAATGTTATAGAGGAAGGCTCACCCATGAGTTTGATTGAAGATATTGCAAGTATTCAGACACCTCTAGCAGAGGTTAAAGCTCAGCTTTTGAAATGCCAAGTGTTTCCAGGTTGTGAGGCCTGTTGTGAATCTTGCAAGATTTTCGTGAATGGGTGTGAAAGCTTGAGGAATGGCATCAATGGATTGATCCAAGAAGGCATTCTGCAAATAACCACAACAGCTTCTACAACACCAACAACTCCTTGTACAAATGACTCTTCTACAACTGCAACAACAATTGTTTCTACAGACTCATCTACAACTTCAGCAACCATTTCTTCCTTCACTTCAACAAACCACAGTTCCATGTCATCCACTTCTACAACTTCAGCAACCACCAACAAAGATGTCTCCACAGTTACTATTTATTATGACCCTACAACTGTCCCAAACTCCAGCAACTTTCAACAACAATCTCAGCAATAGTTTCAGCAACAACCAAGCTTCAATCAATCACCACCAACATCCACAAGAAGTCCTGTCACCATTTTCTATGATTCGCAAACAATAACGGTTCCAACCTATGCTGCAGTAAGCCCAATCACCATCACGGTGCCAGGGCCAATTCCATATGATAAAGACAATGATGTACCATGGCATTATGGTGCTGACCTTTACTGCAACGGAGAAAGAGTCCTTCTTGATTCTTCCATATAACCCTAATTTTACATGTTCATTTAAATTCATCTTGCATATGCATCTATACATGAACTTGCCATGACATTTCATGCATTCATATGTCATCTTAGACATCTTAGGACATGTTAGAATCATGCTTGATCATTTCTTCATTCATTTGCCATGATTTGCATTCATTTCCTTTCATTAACTTTCATGAACTTTCAAACTTCAAAGTATGCTAACATGACATCTCATCTTTGTATAATCATACATATGCACTTTGTATGCCTTTGCATCATCTCACATGACATTAACATTGCATAAACACTTCTGACTTTGGTCATTTCATCTCATCTCATTTCATTTCATTTCATTTCATTTCTTTATGCCTTGAACTTTATGCATTCATGCTAACATTTTCAGGTGGTAAGTTACTTTGAGAAGTGGATTTGCCTTCACTTCTCATTTTTCTCTTTATCTCTTTCATTTACATCTTTCTGGTTTTGAAGTGAACTTGTTCATTTGTGTTCCATTTCTCTCACTTTCTTTCTTTAAGTTACTTATCTTCTTCAATGAAGTAAGTAACTTATTTCTTCTACTTCTTCCTCCTTTCATCTGCTTCTTCCATTGGTGGCTTCCTTGAAGATCTTTCTCAAGCCTTACAAACCATAGGAACATCCAAGCATGATAATAATTAGGGTTGTAATTAGTCCCCCTAGTTTTTTTTACCTTTGAGTCTCCTTGAGTCTCTCTTCTCATCTTCATAATCAGAGACTAAACTCTTAAAGTTTTAGGACTTTGGAATTAGGGTTATGCCTATATCCTTCTATTAGGATGGAGTGTATAACTTTAATCCTAAGTGTTAAACCTTTAATTTGTTTAAACCTCTTAATCAAATCATCTTAATAATCACTAAGACTTCATCTTGTAACTTGGGCCTTACATTAGGGTTCTAATTCTTCCTTTATGGTTAAGAAGGACTAACCCTAGTGTTTAATGGACAAGTCCCCCTCAAGTTGTCTTACAAACCATAAAACTCATTTCTTAATCTCACCCTTAATTAAAATCCACTTAATAAAGGCTTTGTTATATAATGAATTTAATCCCTAACCATGGACTAAGTTGAGGTATCTTCCTCAGCTTAAGTGTCTCATCTATTATCCTTCTATTAGCATGGTGTAATGAGCCCACTAATCTGTGATTAGAGATTAAACTCATTACTTAACAC
Organism: Lathyrus aphaca; assembly: GCA_963966055.1. Taxonomy (NCBI): domain Eukaryota; kingdom Viridiplantae; phylum Streptophyta; class Magnoliopsida; order Fabales; family Fabaceae; genus Lathyrus; species Lathyrus aphaca. The sequence continues at coordinate 37,637,651 of OZ014520.1, forward strand.
TAAACAAAAACCCAAAAACATCTAAATAATCACAAGTAGGTTAATGATCTTAATCCTACATCATCATGGCAATTAAGTTGATATGCTTATCTCATACTTAAGTATTCTCATTATCCCTAATCACATGGAGGATATAATGAGTTTACAAACCTTTGATTTAGGCTTAATCTCATAATCCTATGCAAAACACCAAAAACAATAACAAAACAAACAATAATCGTCTCCTCCGGGATTCTTTTCTCACCATACTCATTCATAACCGAGAACTTTCTTCTTCCGTCTAATGCAAGACAGTTAGCACTCGAGCCAGACGAGTCATACACTTGAGCATAGACAAGCAAGCAGTTCACTGCCAATTTATTTTTCAGTCTCTTTGAGTCGAACTATGGTGTTCTGACTTCCTCATTGCACGAGAGGATACATAGGCATAACTTAACTGTTATCGAACAAAAGTCTCTGTGTCTTCCCCCTCTTTCAACATTCTTTTCTAAGCCTCAGTTCCTGGGCATTCACCCTTTTGGACTGAAACTTGTATATTCTTTTCCAGCTTTTGCACACAGATAGCACATACACCTACCTCTTTAAACACAATCTTGTAAGCGTGGATCCCGTCGAGTACGACGGACAATCTGGGTGCTAATACCTTCCCAGGTTGTAACCAACCCCCTTTCGCAGTTTCTCTGGTTTGCAACCGTCTTATCCATCTTTTTCTAGGTTTATGCAGCATTACCTTTCCTTCGGGATAAAAATGCTTAGCTGGTGACTCTATTCATTTCACCTTCATTTTCTCCTTTCGCCGACCGTTTGCGCTTGTACCGGGATGCAAATCTTCGGGAGCGACAAATGTCACTTGGCTCTTAGCTTGACTTTGAATAATCTCAAATAGCTAGATGACTGATCATATGCCTTATGTTTGTCCATGGATGCTTATGCTTCATTATTCTATGCCTTATGCTTGGATATGAGAGTGACATGATATGTTATATGATATGAAAATTATAGGAAAAGAGTGATCAAAATTTGGGGTGTTACACCAGTGTCCATCCATGAGGATGTTTCGGTACCACATGCATAATAAGAGGTTCCATATCATTCTAAATGACATATCATGATTTGCATTGATTTTGTGTGATGATGTGATGTAATTGAGTTTTGTATTGATGCGATGTCTTTGATGTTATGTATGATTGAGCTATTGATGATTGATTTGTTGTTGTTTATGTTTTAAATTCTCATTTCTATATTACTTTATTGAATGTGAATTTACTCACCCTGTCTGCCTTTTGGTGATGGTCTATTATGCCATCCTGTAGATACTCAAGGTTAGCTCAATGTGCGCTTAGCTAGGATATAGTGAGTTATCTTGTTAGTTAGAAGTGGAGTCCTGCTCTGTGTCCAGTAAGATTGGGATGGGTTTCGCTTGAGTTGTTTTTGTTTATTTGAATTAAGATGTTGTTCTTTTGATTACTTTTGGTTAAACGATGTTTGGATTAAATTATGAGGTTTTATTTTATTAAAGATGAAAGACGATGTTTTGTTTTCCGTTGCGTATTTGTTCAAAAAGAGATTTATAGTGTTTCGTGATTTTATTAACCTGTGTTACGGGACAAGACTCAATATGGTGTTTTATGTTATTTTGAGTTATTATGAAGAATGTGATATCCTTTCTTGAGATTTACTCTAATGTTTGATTAAATTTTATTATAAATATGATGGAGTAGAAAGGGTGTTACATTAGTGGTATCAGAGCAGGTCGGTCTGTCGATCGTGTCGTGTCATTGTTAGTCATTTCAATTATTGTGTTTGAGTGTTTTGAGGTTGAGTTATTTTCTGATGTTGTTGGTGATTTGTAGAATGACTTCAAATCATGCTCTTGCGGATGCGGTAGCTGCACTTGCTCAGGCTACAACGTAGAACAATGTTTGTGATGAATTTCATGCCTTGGGGGTATTTCAGAGGAATAATCCGCCTAAGTTTGAGGGTACTCATGAACCGGAGAACGCTAATAAGTGGATGAAGGAGATTGAGAAGATTTTCAGGACTATGGCCTGGTCCGATGCTTAGAAGGTGTAGTTTGGCACCCATATGCTGGATGAAGAGACTGAGGATTTGTGGGATAATACCCGTTAGAGATTAGAAGGAGTTGGGGTTGCAATAACTCGGAATGTGTTCAGGAGGGAATTTTTGAGTAAGTACTTTCCTGAAGACGCCCGTGGCAAGAAAGAGGTTCAGTTCCTAGAGCTGAAGCAAGGGAACATGACGGTGACCGAGTATGCTGCGAAGTTTGAGAGGTTAGTGAAGTTCTTTCCTCACTACAATCGTGATGATGCTGAGTTGTCCAAGTGTTTGAAGTTTGAGAATGGGCTGAGACCAGAAATCAAGCAAGCGATTGGGTGTCAGCAGATCCGCATGTATGTTGAGCTTGTGGATAAGAGTAGGATCTATGAGGAGGATATTCAAACTCGATCTTCTCTCTATAATTAGGTGAGTGAGAAGAAAGACAAGGGTCCGTTTTGAGGGAAGCCTTATGCAAATCCAAATGACAAAGGGAAACCGAAGGTTAATGATGGGAAGAAGCCAAGTGGGGGAGCAGGTTCTACTCCTCTCAAGTGATATAAGTGTGGTGAAGTAGGTCACAAATCTGATGTGTGCACTACTATTGTGATAAGATGATATAAATGTGGTAAGAGGGGTCATATCAAGGATGAGTGTCCGAATGCAGGACCAACTTGTTTCAATTGCGGTGAAGAGTGACATATCAGTACTCAGTGCTAGAAACCGAAGAAGGTTGCTACTACGGCTCAGACTACTGGTAGAGTGTTCGCTTTGAGTGGCTCAGATGCTCAGAAGAAAGATAACTTAATTAGAGGTACTTGTTTTATTAATGATGTTGAGTTGGCTGCTATAATTGATACTGGTGCTACTCATTCGTTTATTTCGATTGAGTATGCGATCAGGTTGAATTTGCCTTTGACTGTTATGAATGGTAATATGTTGATTGAGATGCCTGCTGACGGTTCAGTTACGACTAACTGTGTGTGTTTGAAGTGTCCTTTGACCATTTATGGAAAGGATTTCTTGATGGATTTGGTGTGTTTACCTTTACACCATATGAATGTTATGCTGGGGATGAACTGGTTAGAGTACAACTTTGTGCATATCAATTGTTATGCAAAGATGGTGGAGTTTCTAGAGTTTGATGATTGTGGGGAAATGATGTTTCTATTTGCGAAGAAAGTGGATGAACTTCTAGAAGATGAAGCCCGGATGTTTGCGGCATTACAAGTTGACCATGAACAAGTGAGTGTTGAATTTCCTGTTGTTCGAGAGTTTCCCGATGTGTTTCCGGATGACATTAGTGATTTGCCTTCAGAGCATGAAGTAGAGTTTTCTGTGGATTTGGTAACATGTACTACTCCAATGTCAATGGCTCCATATCGGATGTCAGCTTCAGAGCTGAGTGAGTTGAAGAAGCAACTTGAATAACTTCTTGATAAGAAATTTGTTCATCCAATTGTTTCTCCATAGGGTGCTCATGTGTTATTGGTAAAGAAAAAGGATGGTAGTATGAGGTTGTGCGTCGATTATCGACAACTGAATAAGGTGACTATCAAGAATAAATATCCACTTCAGAGGATTGATGATTTGATGGATCAGTTAGTGTGAGCTTGTATTTTTAGTAATATTGATTTGAGATCGGGTTATCAACAAATTCAAGTTAAAGCATATGATATTCCAAAGATAGCTTTCCGAACGAGGTATGGTCACTATGAATATATTGTGATGCCTTTTGGTGTATCCAACATAACTGGTGTATTCATGGAGTATATGAATTAGACTTTTCATGAGTATTTGGATACGTTTTTAGTGGTTTCCATTGATGACATCCTAATTTATTCAAAGTCGGAAGAAGAACATGAAGGACATATGAGAATTGTATTACAAGTGTTAAGAGATAAGAAGATTTATGCTAAGTTTCCGAAGTGTGATTTTGGTTGAAGGAAGTGAGTTTCCTTGGCCATGTGATTTCTAGTGGTGGAATTTTAGTGGATCCTTCGAAGATTGATGTTGTGTTGAAGTGGGACACTCTAAAGTCTACTACTAAAGTCAAAAGTTTTTTTGGTTTGGCTGGTTATTGCTTGAAGTTTATAAAGGGTTTTTCTAAGTTGGCATTGCCTCTGACTCAGTTGACTCGAAAGGGTCAGGCTTATGTGATGGATGTTGCGTGCGAGAAGAGTTTTGTTGAATTGAAGAAGAGGTTCACGACTGTTCTAGTATTGATTTTATCTGAATCCTAATGAATATTTTTTGGTATAATGTGATGCTTCGAAGATGGGTCTTGGTGGTGTATTGATTAAGAATGGACAAGTGCTTGCCTATGCTTCTATAAAGCTACGTGTTAATGAGAGGAACTATCCTACCCATGACTTAGATTTAGCAACTGTGGTTTTTGTGTTAAAGATTTGGAGACACTGTCTGTTTGGATAGATATTTGAGGTGTTCAGCCATCATAAGAGTTTGAAATACTTGTTTGATCAAAAGGAGCTAAACATGAGGCAGATGAGATGGTTAGATATGTTGAAAGACTTTGTTTTTGATTTGAGTTACCACCCTAGTAAGGCTAATGTGGTTGCATATACTTTGAGTAGAAATACTTTTCATATGTCGATGTTGATGGTAAAAGAACTCAGGTTGATTGAGCAATTCAGACACATGAGTTTGTTGTGTGAGACTACATCTGAGAGTGTGAAGCTGGGTATGATGAATTTGACTAATGATATCATGGAAGAGATCCGTTTAGGATAACAATTAGATTAAGCTGGTTGATCAAATGACTTTGACTAAACAAGGTAACAGAGGAGAGTTTTGTTTTGATGAAAATGATATGATGAGATTCTGAGATCGTGTGTGTGTTCCTGATAATCCAGAGTTAAAGAAGGGTATTCTTGAAGAAGGACACCGAAGTAGATTAAGTATTCATCATGGCGCTGCTTAGATGTATCATGATTTGCAGAAATTGTTTTGGTGGCCAGGTATGAAAAGAGATATTGTGGAATTTATGTATACTTGTTTGGTTTGCCAGTAATCGAAGGTTGAACATCAAAAGCCTTTAGGTATGATGAAACCATTGAGTATTCCGGAATGGAATTGGGATAATATTTCTATGGATTTTGTGATAGGGTTTCCGAATACGGTGAAAGGAAATGATCCATTTGGGTGATTGTGGATCACTTAACTAAGTCGACGCATTTCTTATCGATGTAGATTAATCATTCCATGTCGAGACTAGCAGAGATATACATTGATGAGATTCTAAAGTTGCATGGGATACCGTCGAGTATCGTGTCAGATAGAGATTCGCAGTTTAAATCGAGATTTTGGAAGAGTTTACAAGATTCTTTGAGAACCAGGTTGAGGATGAGTTCTACTTATCATTCACAGATGGACGGACAGACAAAGCGGACTATCCAATCTCTAGAAGATTTACTGAGGGCTTGTATGTTGGATCATGAACGTGCAAGGGATAGTCATTTTCCGTTGATTGAGTTTACTTATAACAATATTTTTCATGCGAGCATTGGTATGGCTTCGTATAAAGCATTGTATGGAAGGCTATGTAGGACTCCATTGTGTTGGTATGAATCAGGCGAGAGTGTTTTGCTCGGGCCTGAGATTGTGCAGGAGACGACTGAAAAGATTAAGAAGATTGAATAGCGAATGAAGACTTCTCAAAGTTGTTAGAAGAGTTATCATGATAAGAAGAGGAAATCACTTGAATTTCAAGAGGAGATCATGTGTTTTTTAGGGTTACTCTAGTGACTGGTGTTAGGCGAGCTTTGAAGTCCAGAAAGCTCATTCCGCATTTCATTAGACCGTATCAGATTTCGTAGATAGTCGAAGAGGTGCATATAGGATTGCATTACCACCGTCACTTGCGAATTTGCATGATGTGTTTCATGTGTCACAGTTGAGGAAGTATATTGTAGATCCATCGCATGTTATTCAAATGGATGATGTTCGAGTAAGAGATAATTTGACTGTGGAAGTGTCGCCAGTACGAATAGATGGCAGGGAGATGAAGTGATTAAGAGGTAAATAGATTGCCTTGGTGAAGGTATTATAGGGTGGACCAGCTGGTGATAATTGGACTTGGGAACAAGAGGATCAGATGAAGGAATCGTATTCGATGTTGTTTTCTTCAGGTACATTTTCAAGGATGAAAATTCTTAAGTGGTGATAGTTAATTATTTGAGATTAAATAAAATAAAATAAGAGGAATTAGAGGATAAGGGTAGGAAAGACTAAAGAGGTCCTAGGGGAAAGAGTGACAAAAGAGTGAAATTGGATTTTTTACGATCATTTGGAACGATCGCACTTGTGTGAAAAGAGAAGAGAAGCTCTGAGGAAGAGAATGTAGAGTTTCGAAGCTTGGGATTTTTTGAGAAGATTATCGAAGAATTTTAAAAAACTAAGGTATGAGGAGTAACTCTATTTCGGTATTGTAATATGGGAATAGAGTTGGGGCTTTGAGGTATAGTTTTAGGGTATAGGGTTTTGATTGATCATTTGTGTTTTGCTGATGATTTTGTGACGATTTAATGAATATAATGATGTTAGATGATGTATATGATGTTATTATGAGAAATGTTGATGTTGAATATGATTTTGCTACTATGTTGAATGTTGAATGTGGATTTTTACTGAGTTTGTCGCAGAAGGGGAATTCAGGAAATCGCAGAAAATCTGCAAAAATCGCGAAGCTCACTTAGCGAGAAAGTCAATATCTTAAAATTCTGAAACCCATGAGTTGGTTGCTTCACGAGCAAGGTGTCTCGCTTAGAGGTTATATGAGTAGAATTAGTTATTGAATGATGTATGATGACTTATTTTATTTTTCTTGAGTTATGAAGTATGATTACATGATGTGGAGGTATGATGTTAGATGAGTATGTAGTATGATGTTCAATGAGTATGTAATATGATGGCATGAGTGAGTGTGAGAAATGATGATTAATGATGAATGTGGATTCAATGTTTATGATGTTTTGAGGATGATGTATGTATATTGCATCTTGCATTCATGGTATTGATTTATGAGGGGACTTTGGTCCATTGGTAGCTAGAATCCCATTGTGCGGATTGAAGTGATATGATGTTATGATGTACTCCCTTAGTGGAGAGTTGATGGCCCAGTGTCCATCCATGAGGATGTTTTTGTACCACATGCATAATAAGAAGTTGCATATCATTCTAAATGATATAGCATGATTTGCATTGATTTTGTGTGGTGATGTGATGTAATTGAGTACTATATTGATGTGATGTCTTTGATGTTATGTATGATTGAGCTATTGATGATGGGTTTGTTGTTGTTTATGTTTTAAATTCTCATTTCTATATTACTTTATTGAATGTGAATTTACTCACTCTACCTGCCTTCTGGTGATGGTCTATTATACCATCCTGCAGATACTTAAGGTTAGCTCGGTGCATGCTTAACTCGAATTTAGTGAGTTGTCTTGTTAGTTAGAAGTGGAGTCCTGCTCTGTGTCCAGTAACATCGAGATGGGTTTCGCTTGAGTTGTTTTTGTTTATTTGAATTAAAATGTTGTTCTTTAGATTACTTTTGGTTAAAAAATGTTTGGATTAAATTATGAGGTTTTATTTTATTAAAGATGAAAGACAATGTCTTGTTTTCCGCTGCGTATTTGTTCAAAAAGAGATTTAGAGTGTTTCATTATTTTATTAACTCGTGTTATGGGATATGACTCAATATGATATTTTATGTTATTTTGAGTTTATTATGAAGAATGTGAAATCCTTTCTTGAGTTTTACTCTGATATTTGATTAAATTGTATTATGAATATTATGGGGTAGAAAGGGTGTTACAAGCCTAACATCCAAATATCCTGAAATGATGCATTAAAGGTTTTATTCCACTTCAAGCTTCTTCTGGTGTAATATTCTTTAGATAATGTGTAGGGAATTTATTCATTACAAAATCAACCCATTTCACAACTTCAGCCAAAAGTTGTTTAGGTACACTCCTAGCCGACATCATGATTCTTACCATGTTAAGTAATGTTCTATTTTTCCTCTCAGACACCCCATTCTATTGAGGGCAGGGGCGGTTCTTCCATACGGCCAGGGTGGGCAGTTGCCCAGGCTCGGTCCGACCCAATTTTTTTTTATATATTCATGTTTTAAAAAAAATTCAAAAAAAAGAGAAAAAATATTGAAACAAAGAACGTGAAAGAGGAAAAGGACCGCCGGCTCTTCTAATTCTCTCTGCAAATAAATATATTAACAGAGATCGGTGTTCCGCCACCGCCAGTGAGTTACCGAATAGTGAATAGCATAGAAGCACAAGCATTGCAGGTTCCTTACTTACCAATCTTATTTCTCTTTTTTATTATTAGGTTATTCACTTGTTTTATGTAAAACAAAACAAATTTTTAATTTTAATATTGTAAGAGTGAATAAATATAAATTATATAATAAACATAGACTAGAAGCTAGATTGCTATATTGTCTAAGTCTCTCTGTTACGGTGCCTGTACTGTACGTGTGTTACAGTGTGTGTTGGTTTTTATTTTTTATTCACATCACATTCATATCACATCACATGGTTGGCTACTTGGCTATCTAATTGATTTGTATAAATATTACTATTTTAATCTAATTACTTTTTCTAATCTAAGATTTATGTATTACTTTATTTTAATCTAAATTGATTTGTATTAGTATCACATTTGATTTTTATCTAATTGGTTTTTTTAACCTAAGATTTGTGTATTACTTTTTCTTAAACTCATCAAAAAATGGTAGGTAAAAAGAATGGTAATTTTTAAAAGATTCTAATTTTTAATTCTTTTTTGTTTTGTTTTATGTCTAAATTAAATCAAATGACATCATGTTTATATGTTTGTGTTTTCTAGAGATGAGGAGATTTTTGGTTGAAAGAGAAAATATTGAGAATGTGAATATTGTGCAACCGGAAGCCGAATTAGAACCACTGCCTAATATGGTTAATGAGTTTAATCCAAATGAGATTGTGCGTGATCCAGGTCGTAGGAAACGAATTAATGAGTAGGCTCCAGATATTCAAGACCAAGTGAGGAGGGCATATATATTGAAGGGTCCAATGCAACCAGATTTGCCAAACTTTCCTCGTACTCCATTTGGAAATGTTAAAAGAGCATTTAGTAAATCATGGTATAAGAATTATACATGGTTAGAATACAGTGAGATAAAAGATGCAGCTTATTGTTTTTATTGCTTTCTCTTTAAGCAACCAGGGAGGGATGAACACTTTGGTTTTGAAGTCTTCACTAAAAGTGGATATAGAGATTGGAAGCATGCATCTCAAGGCTTGAAAGGCCACGTTGGTAGTCATAATAGTTTTCACAACTCATGTGTCAAACACTATGATGATTATAATAATCAAAGACAAAGTGTGACAAATAAGTTTGCTAAAGCAACCAAGGAATCAAAAGAATTGTATAAGATTCGTTTGACTTGTTCTATAGATTGTTCAAGATATCTCATAGCACAAGGAATGGCTTTCCGTGGCCATGATGAATCCTCTACTTCTCTAAATAAGGGAAATTTTAGAGAGATGGTAGATTGGGTAAAATCTCATAATGAACAAGTGAGGGATGCTTTTGATCGTGGTGGAAAAAATTGCACAATGACTAACGGTGACATTCAAAAGGATCTTGCAACGTGTTGTGCACATGAAGTTACCAAGGTGATTATGGAAGAGCTTGGTGATAGACAATTCTCTGTGCTTATTGACGAGTCACGTGAGAGAGTGGTTGGGATAATTTATTTGCCGATGTCCAAGATTTTTGTGTTGCTAAAGGTATTCCAGTGCCAAATATGGATGACGAAATACCAGTTCGGGGTCGTTCAAGGGTAGAAGGAAGGACTATCACTAATATTCATCATTATCGTGCAAAGATTTTTTATGTTGCTATTGACAAAATATGTGTGGAGATGGATCATCTCTTTAGTGAAGGAAGTAACATTGTACTTGATTGCTTCTCATGTCTTGACCCCAAAAACTCTTTCTCAAAGTTTGATGTTGATAAGCTTGCTCGTCTTGCTGATATTTATCATGCAGACTTTTCTGATGATAACCGAGGAACAATTAGGGATCAACTTGACACTTATGTTCATCAAGTGAGAAGAAATGCTTCATTTTCCACTTGTGAAGATGTTCAAAGTTTGGCTTTGAAGATGGTTAAAACTGAGAAACATTTAGTATTTCCATTGGTTTATAAACTTATTGAGTTAGCTTTGATATTGCCGGTGTCGACAATATCCGTTGAAAGAGCTTTTTCAGCAATGAAGATTATGAAGTCTAAATTGCGCAATAAGATCAATGATGTGTGGTTCAATGACTTGATGGTATGTTACACCGAGCGAGAGATATTCAAGTCACTTGATGATATTGATATTATTCGAACATTCACCGCAAAGAAGTCTCGGAAAGGACATTTGCCTCGTAATTTTATTTAACCCGCTATTGTAATGTTATATTTATCTCTTTTATTTTAAATTATATTTGTGTTGACAAAATGACAAGTCTCTTTTATGTTGATTGATAACTATTTATACATTATATACAATGTGAATTTGCGGTCTTTTAACTTTTGCCCAGGCTTTATAATTTTTCTGGCTCCGCCACTGATTGAGGGGTATATGTTATGGTCAATTTCCTTCTAACACCATTTGTGCCACAAAACTATTGAATTTAGTTGATGTTAACTCACCCCTCACCAGTTCTAAGATAATGAATAAGACATCTTGACTCGTTTTCAACTAAGGATTTGAATATTTTAAATACTTCTAAATCTTTTGAGTTGTCATGTAAAATATAAATCCATGTATTACTACTGTAGTCATTAGTGAATGTAATGAAGTACTTGTTGCCAACATTAAATTTTTGGGTTATAGGTCCACATATATCAGAATGAATCTATTAAAACTTCTTGGAGGCTCTCCAGTTTGCTTTCTTTGGAGTGTTGTTTCTATGTTGCTTCCCAACCAAGCAGTCATCACATTTTCCTTCTAGCTCATTCAGTTATGGCATCCCTTTAACCATCTATCTTTGATGAAGAGCCTTTAAACCCTTGATGTTGAGGTGAGCATATATGTTGTGTCACAGATTTGTTTCTTCCAAGATGGATACTTGAAGGAATTTTGGCTCCATCAATATGCTTCAACAATATACATATTATTGTTGGTTATTTCAGTTGTCAAAATTAATCCATTCGCTCTATGAAATAGTTGGCAAGAGTTGTTCTTGAATACAATTGTTACATTCCTCTGCTTCAATTTCCCTACAGTGAGTAAGTTGTTCCCTAGACCTGGAATGTAATACACATTTATGATAACATGTATCCTACCTTCTAACCATATCTTCACATTACCACTTCCCATCACAACCATATTTGAATCATTTTCGAGTCTTACAGATTCTCTGAACTTGTCATCAAAATTGAAGAACCACTCTTTGGTTCCCACCATATGATTGTTGCAACTGCTGTCAATGCACCACATTTCTTCCTTGACTTCTCTCTTTTCTTTAGAATATGCCATCAAAAGTACCTATTCTTCTTTGTACTTAACATAATTGGCATTGTCTTCCCAATCAGGACATTCACTGCAATAATGTCCAAGCTTATGACACTTGTAGCATTCAATAGATTCTCTACTTTGTCTTCCTCGACCACAACCTCTTGAGCCTTTTCTTCCTCTGCCTCTACCAGTAGTACTCATCTTGAGAGCTTGTTCTTCACTATTTTCCTTTAGTCCTTGCATTCTTTTCTCATATAAAAGAAGATAATCTGAAGCTCATCAATCGATATAATCGCGATGTAATTGGATTCTTCTATGGAGCACGCATACTACGTAATTGAATTTGATAGGCATGAACCTCATGATCTTTTCTACCACCGCAAACTACTTCATTCTTTGTCCTTGTGCAATCAATCGATTCACAATAGCTAGAGTTATTGCAAAGTTTCATTGAAGGATTCACCCTCCCCCAATGCAAGAACTTTAAATTCACGTCACAAAGATTGCAGATGAGTTCGTTTGACCTTTGGGGAACCTTGATACTTCTTGCACATCGCCTCCCAAATATCCTTCATTATGTCATGAACCAGAATGGTTTCAGGAATGGTACGATCGATTGATTGAAATAAATAGTTATTGGCCTTGAAATCACACAATTTGCTCTCGTCTACAGCTTTGTGTTGTTATGGGATGGCATCCGCTAGAGCTGTGATAACGCCCGTCTCAATCAAACTCCAATACTCCTTCAAGTGGAGAAGATTCTCTATGAGCATTAACCAAATTTCATAATAGCCATCAAACTTCATGATATTTTATACCACCGCAAACTGCTTCATTCTTTGTCGTTGTGCAATCAATCGATTCGCAATAGCTAGAGTTATTGCAAAGTTTCATTGAAGGATTCACCCTCCCCCAATGCAAGAACTTTAAATTCACTTCACAAAGATTGCATATGAGTTTGTTTGACCTTTGGGGAACCTTGATACTTCTTGCACATCGCCTCCCAAATATCCTTCGTTATGTCATGAACCATAATGGTTTCAGGAATGGTACGATCGATTGATTGAAATAGATAGTTATTGGCCTTGAAATCACGCAATTTGCTCTCATCTACAACTTTGTGTTGTTATGGGATGGCATCCACTAGAGCTGTGATGACGCCTGTCTCAATCAAACTCCAATACTCCTTCAAGCGAAGAAGATTCTCTACGAGCATTGACCAAATTTCATAATAGCCATCAAACTTCATGATCTTTTCTACCACCGCAAACTGCTTCATTCTTTGTCCTTGTGCAATCAATCGATTCGCAATAGCTAGAGTTATTGCAAAGTTTCATTGAAGGATTCACCCTCCCCCAATGCAAGAACTTTAAATTCACGTCACAAAGATTGCAGATGAGTTCGTTTGACCTTTGGGGAACCTTGATACTTCTTGCACATCGCCTCCCAAATATCCTTCGTTATGTCATGAACCAAAATGGTTTCAGGAATGGCACGATCGATTGATTGAAATAGATAGTTATTGGCCTTGAAATCACGCAATTTGCTCTCGTCTACAACTTTGTGTTGTTATGGGATGGCATCCGCTAGAGCTGTGATGACGCCCGTCTCAATCAAACTCCAATACTCCTTCAAGCGGAGAAGATTCTCTATGAGCATTGACCAAATTTCATAATAGCCATCAAACTTCGGGACCGTGGGATGAGTGAAAGTGAAGGATTCCACCATAAGGACGATAAAGAAGGAAGAAAGAAGAAGATCGAAAAAAACTGCAAATTTTTTAGGTACAAAATAAAAGGTTATTGGATTTGGGCCTTACTAATACCACTTGTTTGTTAAAATGGTTCCAACTAACTTCATACAATATCCACACATGCCTTTCATAGGCTACAACCAAAACTTTCAACAAGAGTGTTTGGGCTATAAGACTAAACAGGTGCAATAGACCCAATACAGAATATAAAGCCCAAACATAAACTATTGGTTTACAAACTTGATAAAATCCTTTCAAAATAAATTTTCAATTAATTTTATTTGACCATTTCTTATCCCACCCCTTGAGTCTCTTAGGTACTTAACGTGTTTCCGAAAATACATCACGTTTTCAGAGATATATCTCTGGAAGCGTTTTTTTTTTACTCAACATTGATTTTTTCCGAAGATACATTTCTGGAAGTACCATAAAACGGATAAAATACGTGTTTTATAGTACTTCCGGAAATATATCTAAAAAAAATCAATGTTCAGTAAAAAAACACTTCAAAAAATATATATTCGAAAATAGAGGATATTTTCGGAATTACAGTAGGTGTCTAGGAAAAAATCTTTTATTTGAGAGGTATGTTATTTTCTATATTCTCGTCCAATACAAATTTGGTGTCACTTTTTGAGTTTTTTTAGTGATCAGAAGATATTACAATCCTTGTCTTATCATTAGTTGTTGAACATGAAGAAAAAAGGTGGATAAACATTTCGATTGACTATAACTTTAATTTAAAAGTACCACCCTAAAAAGAATAATGTAGGTCCTTAGGTCCTTACGCTTTGAGGAAGAAATACCTCAATATATCTTAGAGCGGTTTCAAGAAGGATTTAAAATTCTTGCTAGATGTTAGAAAGTCACACTTTTAATTTCAATAGACATTTTATGTTTTTATGGTTTCTAACAACTCCTCCTCATATTATCATATAATAGTTACCTATTACATTTTACCATTTTAAAAAAATTAACCATTTAAAGTTCTGAAAATTTACAAGTTTGGTAGAGAAACTATATTCAAACAATACTACATATTAAAAAAAGTATATAACAATGAATATTTAATTTCTTAACACCAGTTATATATATGAAAAAATAGAGGTATTTTTAAATTAAAATTCACTCGTCTATGGTCCATTGTCGTCAATAAACTAATCACATATTCATAATTGATTACTATTCTTATAGTAAAAGAAAAAAAAATTATAAAAGCGACAATTAGATTAATTGTATTCTGGAAAGAAACCACCTTTCATTTTAAATATTTATTATATTTTTAAAAATATTAAGACAATAAATTGTAAAATATTTAACACAAAATAAATAAATAAATTATAAAAACATATAATGTTTTTCACACTTTTTCCGCACAATATATTTAAATTTTTTTTTTAATCTTTTGGAAAGATAGTGCATTGTATATTTCCTTTATTTCCCATTAATATTACCATTTTAATAGAATAATTTTACCATTTTAATAAAAGAAAAAATAAAGTGGAGATATTATATTAGCATTTTAATAAAAGAGAAGATTAAGTGGCAATTTTTATATTACCTCGTCGGCCATTGTTTTAATATTAAAAATTTAATTATTTGAATTTATGTTTTAGAATACTCTTAAAAGCAATTATTTTTCATCTACAAACATTTTCATTTTATAAATTAAAATATTTATTTTCAAATTTTAATACATTTAATATTTGTTGTATTGATTTTTATACATAAGTAAAAAAATAAAATAGGAAAAGGTATCGAAAATACACCAATCATTTTCAAAAATTGAAATTTAACTGCGAGAACAATTTAAATAATATCATTCAAAAGAATATATGGAACTAATCCGAATAAATTATATTTTTCTCTTTTGTTAGGTTTTTGTATTGGAACGGAGAATCTTTTTTTCTCCTTTTAATCAATATTGCTTATAAAAAGAAAAGAATATATTGAACTCTTTGATTACTTTTGTTGTTCTGACCATAATATAAACATATATGTATTGCAAATTTCCTGAATTATCAAAGTACAGTTTATTCGAATATTGGTGCTAAATAAGCTAAGATATATAGTAATGGTAAAAAGAAAAAATTGGCATTTTTTTATATTGAATTGTCTACCGTATAAACAATGTAAAAAGAGATTTGATGTGAATCTCTTAATACCTGCAATATTTTAATGTAACGAAAAGGTAGAACGTTTGAAAAGAACCAATGATATATTCTAATTCAATTGAAAATTTACTGATTCAAAATATGATTATAAAAAGACCTCTTCACACTCAATTATAATCATTTCAGATTTAAACACATTTATCACTTTATTTTCTCTTCTTTCTTTTTGAATTTCAACCATGTCAACCGAAAAGAAAACTCGTGGCCGCCAAAAGATTGAGATGAAAAAGATGAGTAAAGAGAGCAACCTACAAGTGACTTTCTCGAAACGCCGTAGTGGGCTCTTCAAGAAAGCCAGTGAGCTTTGCACACTTTGTGGTGCAGATGTTGCTCTCGTTGTATTCTCACCGGGTGATAAGGTATTTTCCTTTGGTCACCCACATGTTGATACGGTCATAGATCGTTATCTATCACGTGTTTTACCCCTAAACAATGACACTATGCAATTCATTGAGGTTCACCGAAGTGCCAATGTACGTGAGCTCAATAATCAATTAACTCAAATCAATAATATATTGGACATTGAGAAGAAGCGTTGTGATGAACTGAGTCATTTATGTAAGATAATTGAAGCTCAATTTTGGTGGGCTTGTCCTATTGATGGAATGAATATGGCTCAATGTAGATTATTCAAAAAGACTTTGGAAGATCTTAGGAAAATTGTTGCACAACATATTGATAGGCTTGTATTTCAAGGTGCATCTACCCATACTTATCCATTTTTTGTTTGAAATAGTGAGAACTCTAGCATGGCTTCAACAATATGAGAGGAAGTGGAAATCATATACCTTTTGCATTCTTTTGATTCGATGGATTTGATCCGCCTTAGGATGCCCTTATGAATTGTGATTTTAATCTATTTCAATTAGAGCACACAGATTTAACTAGTTTCATCTATGGGACTTGGTTATGATTGTATCTCAAAGTAATATGAATCTTTATTTGTTGTATTATATATTGTTTAAATAAAGGGCATCTTATTTATTTATATTTCAATATCTCCAAAATATTTTTAATCTTTTGAAGTTCAACAAATCTATTTTATTCCTTCTCCGTTTTATAATCATCGTTTGGGAGTTATAGAATTATAATAGAGGATAAAAAAAGGTAGACTAGGAGGTAACGTTGTATGGTAAATGCATAAAAGGCTTCATGAAATGAAAATTTCATTTTTCTGATCTTAATTGTATAGAGTGTATCTGGTCAGTTCAGACATCAAGTGGTCTCAACCCCCTCCTGATTGCAGTTGCAAGGGATCGAACTGTGGTTCTCCCTACTAAGTCCAGCATCAATCACCACTGAACCAACTAACAATTGATATTTTTTTAAATTTATAATAAAGAAAATTCAAGAACATGTTCCATTTAATAATTTAGATTAGGAGACATTTGAAAAATTAATAGTTTAACTCAAGCCCTCAAAAAACTTCAAGACATAAACATGTATTATTTAACAGTTTGGATGATTAAATATTACATTGACATTTGATATCCCAAATTCTTTCGGTTTATACCAATAAAAGTTCAAATGTGTCATCTTGTTTTTATTTAGTGGATTTTTCATGCACTACTTGTGTTAATTTGTTAGCTCCTTATTTTTTCTACTACTTATCCCTTCTATTTATAAAATTGAAGTCGTCAATAACTCTATATTACTCATGAGTTGATTTCTTCTTTTACTCTTCATGTTTAGAGTATTTTGGAAGTTGAGATGATGATTGATGGAATCCTTCTTATTAGTCTTCTAGGAATGATAATTATTCTCCAAGTTTTCTCATAACTTCTAAGGTATGGTTCTTTAGCTTGAATCTTTGTGATTCTATGGTTTATGATATTCTCTGAGATTTTCATAATTTGACTTCCTGTACTCTTGTGTTCATATGAAGCATATTTTTTCAAGTTTTTTAGGGCTCCCATCCCCACTATGACCAGGATGAGATGTGATTTTTTCTAAGTATTGTTGATATCTTATCTGTTATGCTCTCTCTTTGTAGTTGTTATTACCCTTGTGACCTAAGCTATTATTGTTAATTTTGTTAAGAAACTAAATATAGTTATTTATAGGCTTGACTTTTGGGAGACTATCAATTACTTAACTTTACCTAAAAGACACCCAAATCATCACTCAATTCGGTTGAATTTCTCTAATGATGATTATACTTTTCAAAAACTACAAATGATTGCCCCCCTATGATATTACGAGTGTCGAAGGCCGTAAGGAATTACGATGGGTTTATGGATAACTCACATTATTGAGATCCTCAAGTTTGAGGTAATTGTGGCAAAGAGAGAGCAAACTCGCTTGAGGTGAAAAAATCTTTATCTTTTGGGTATTTCTTGTATATATCTGAGTTATCTCTCTTATCCTTATGCTAAGGTATTTATAGAGGGTTATGGGCACAAATTTTAGGTTTTCTTGGGAGTTGCAACCACCTACCTAGTAATGGTAGTGGAATGTTGAATCCATATTTCCTATGGAAATGTTACGTGGGTTATTTTCACGAATCCTCTTATGCATTTCCTTTGACCAAGACACGACATTTCCCATGTTTCCCCATATTTAGCAAACGAGAGTGTTATGGGCAGTGTCATCCTTCGTACGAGCAATGGGATTCCATTGCCCCTTTTAGGTGACATGATCTTGTCTCCCTTTATGGGCTCTTCAAAAATATATCACTACACATTCCCTCAAGAATGATGACTTGAAAAAGGGTGAAATACTTAATCAATTAACGTGTTAGGAGAGTTTATTTGATGACACCTAAAGCTTAAACCTTTCTGATAAGATTCTAAGTTGAGACCCTCGGGCAAGACATCAGTCAAGTACCTTAGGCAAAACATTTGAGTTAAGTCTCTTGGGTCAGACTTTGGGCGAGTTCCTTAGGAGAGACTTTAGGCTTTACATTACCTTATGAGACTTTAAAGTCTCTTAGGCGAGGCGTTAGATGAGCCGGTTTGAGGGGGGTCTAAGTCTATCAGGCGAGATTATACATTAAGCATGTCTGATGAGACTCTAAATCCATTAGGTGAGATTATATAATGAGTTTATCTGATAAGACTCATAGTCCCTCAGGAAAGCTATTGAGTCTCTCGGGAAAGACGTTGGTTGAATCCCTTTAGGCGAGACCTTAGACTGAGCTTTGCTTGATGAAACTTAAATTCCATTATGCGAGGAGTTAGATGAGTATGTTTTGATGGGAATCTTAATGCCTTAGACCATATTATACATTTAGCTTACTTCATGAGACTCGTAGTCCTTCGAGTAAGGTTATACAATGATCTTGCCTAATGAGAATCTAAGTCCCTTATGCAAGATAATATCTTAAGCCTTCATGATGAAACTATGTTCCTTAGGCGAGATTATATGTTGAAACTTTGCAATGAGACTATAAGTCCCTTGGGTAAGGTTATATTTTGATAATGTCTGATGAAACTCTAAGTCCCTTAGGTGAGGTATTGTGTCTCTCAGGAAAGACTTTCATCGAGACCCCCAGGCCAAACTTTGGAGCTAAGTCTCTCAAGGCATACTTTGGTAGAGTCCCTTCATGCGAGACTTTAGGATGAAACTTGTCTTCTGAGACGCTAAATTCCTCTAAACAATGAGTTAGATGCTCATATGTTTTGGGAATCCAAGACACTCGGGCGAGATTATACGATGAGACTCTAAGTCCCTAAGGTGAGGTTATACGTTGAGCCTGTCTGATGAAAATCTAAGTCCCTCAGATGAGATTATACATTAAACTTGTTTTATGAGACTCTAAGTTCCTCAGTCGAGGCATTAAGTATTTTGGGGAAAACTTTAGCTAATATCCTCAAGCAAGACGTTTGTGTTAAGTATCTCGGGCTATACTTTGGTCAAGTCCCTTCAGGCGAGACTTTAGGCTTAACCTTGATTGATGAGACTCTAAAGTCTCCTTGGAGAGGCTTTATATTAGCCTATTTTGATGTGATTCCAAGTCCCTTAAGAGAGATTACACGTTGAGCCTGCCTGATGTAACTCTAAGTCCCTCAAGAGATGCAATGGATGATGTAAGTTAAATTTCCCTAAGGGAGGAAAGGATTTTCTAGTGGAAGTCTGGCTTATTCGTATTAAGTTGAGAGGGTGAAAAGATCTTCCTCTAAAGTTCAACATGTTCGTATTTCCTTTATAGGAAGCAAAGATCTTCCTATGTAAGTCCAATATATTTGTATTGCTTTGTGAGGCGGAAATGATCTTCATGTGGAAGTCCAATATACATAATAGTAAAACCAAAGTATTGTATTTGCTCATTAACATTACAAATTTTGTACATGAGTGGGCGACATCCCCCCTCTGAAAATTAATAAATAACTTAAATGTAATAATATTTAAAACGAATGAAGTTCCAAGTCCTAGGGACAAGTCTCCCATCGAATTCTTGTATATTTTATGCTCCATATGGGAGCTTCTTAAATATGTGATATGATCCTTCCCAATTGGGTTGAAAATTTCCCTACAGTGTAGGAATAACCACTTTTCTCAATACCAAGTCACCTTATTTCATTTCCCATGGAATTACATTAGAGTTGTTCTTATGGCCGCTATTTATTTGGCGTTGAACTCCCGAATATGGGAAACATCTCTTACTTTATTGATGTAATCTTCAACAGAGTATATACCGATATCATTCACTTCCTAATTGAGCTGAGAGCCCCTCCATGAGGGTGGGTCAATCTGTACAACAAGCATATCATCCATCTTGTATACCATGGTGAAGGGAGTCTCATTAGTAGTTAAGTGCAGAGTGGTATGGTGCAATGATATTATTTCATGGAGTATGATCGATCACCATTTTCCCTTTTTTTCCGTCCATCATTCGACACGAAACTGCATAATTGGTAACACATTGTTAGTCATTGTTATTATTTTCTAATCTATTTTCACCTTTTGAATTATCTTTTTGTTATTGTTTATTTTGCGAGTTTTAGTTAATTTGAGCACTTTATGTGTATTTTGGTAGTTTTTGTTGTTTCAGATCACAGGTGAAAGTCCTAGAGAATATACGCGAATAATGAACAAGTTCAGAGTGTTAGAAAGCTTTTTTGGACAAATTCAGAATCCTAACACGGGCCACCGTGTTGCTCAACATGGGTCGTGTCAGGATAAGGGATAAAAAGAAGTTTTACATGTGCCAGGAGGGCTGACACGGTCTGTGTTAGCAAATCTATAGCTTCAAACGTTCTCATCACATGGACCAGAAGGCCAACACGACCTCCCGTGTCAGCTTACGCGGACCATGTTGGCAGGCGTGATTAAGACTTCATATTTTTTTATAGTTTTAGTGATCCAAGGGGTATTCTTGGGATTTAACACTGTTATGATTGATTTGGAACTACTTAGTCTAGGTTTGGAGTAGAAACAAAAGACTTTTACTTTCACGTACATTTTGACGAGAGAATTGGAGGTTTTGAGGATTTTCTTAAGAACAAAGATTCATGTACGAAAGCAATTAAAGATCAACGTAATCCATAACTATTGTAATATCTTATCCGCATCTTTTTATTGTTTTAAGTTTGAACATGAGAGGCTAAACCCCTCAATGATAGGGGGTGTCCCTAGTTTGCAATGTAATGAATCTTTATGTTATTATTCTATGAGATTATGTTTCTTGCTTTAATCTTTTATTATATGCAATATTCTTAATGCCTTTTTGATCTGAACAATTGAAATCAATTTACGGTTAGGTTTTAGGTCGGATGAACCAACCTAACGCTTTTGCATAATAATATTAGGGTAGATATCTCCTAGGAATGGGGATACCCCGTAATAACCTTTATAATTTTGTTAAAACTATTACTTGATGTTCTTCCTAGACAACTAAGGAATTAGGGTCGAGGAAGAATATCAAAGGTTTTTCCATTAAGGAATTAAGGAAAAATACTTTTAAAATTGGATAAGATAATATTTGAGGCATGTCTCTTTGAGTAATGATTAAGGTTGTTACAGAGAAAATCATACACCTTCCCTAGCATGTTTTCATATAATTGTTAAATTTATTTTATTATTCTGTTTACTTTATATTTTTGGTATTTTAATTATTCGCAAGAAAAAAACAAAACCCCAAGGAACTTTTGTCTGATTTAATTTCTATAAAACAACTTATTATTCATGCGCAATCCTCAAGAGGTCGATACTGGGGATAACCCCAACTATTACTACATCGGTAAAAATAGTACACTTGCTATTTTTCCGATCAGAGTAATTCAGCCCACAACCTCTTAGCGTTGTCTAACTTATTTTTTATGCCTTTTAAGATAACCTTATTTTCCAACTTTGCTTGTCCAATAACTTAGGGATGGAAGACGGAAAGAACTTCAATTGTACACCCACTTCACGACAAAAGCCACTGAAGGTGGTGCTTCCAAATTGTGTTATGTTGCTAGAGACGACGACGTTTAGAAACGTTAACCTGTACATTATTTTCTTCCAATACAAATGGAAAACTCTTTCTACCATAATCTTAGTGTTGACCTCCTCCTATATCTACTTTATGAAGTAGTTGACCCCCACGATCATGAATTTTAGATTCCTAAAAACCAAACGGAACAAACCTAGAATGCCCACTCCTGCGAATAAAAAGGCTGAGGCGATGTCGTATATGGGAACTCCATACTATCTTTTAACAGGATAGGCTAATAGTAGTCTTCTCTAAGTAGTTTCTGCGCAAGAACCCTACTACCAATGTGGCTATGGCATGCTCCTTGATAAAATTTGGCAAGGAATAAGGCGGTTTCATGTTTCTCTAGACATTGAAGCATTAGGGAGACATTTCCCATCATATAGAGGTTTTCTACCAAGAGAATATACTTAGCGGCTTAATTTTGGACATTTTTCGCTTACACTTCATTTTTAGGGAGTTTGTCATCCTACAAATAACATAGTATGGGCGACATCCAACTCAAGTCATAGAGACTTCTAGGGTATAACTCTCGTCCACCTCAATACTGAGGGTGACAAGAGTTTCTTGTATTTCTTTCCAATTGATCCTCGTATTCTTCTAGTTGGCGAGTTTAGACATAAGGTTTACTTTGAATTTTTTTTCCTTGGGCACGTATTGTATTTCAAAATATTTTAAGCGCCTCGATAAAATTTGTACCTTGTGGATATATTTCATGAGATGGGGTTTTTTTCACCCAGTACTCCCCGAGACTCGATTGGCGACCAATTGAGAATCACTTTTTTCATATAATCTAGAGGCACCCAATTCCAGTACGAGGAGTATGACGATGATGAAAGATGTATACTCAACTTGGTTGTTGCTAGCTCTTAATTCAAATTTAAATGCTTTTTTAATTAATATGTATCTTAGGACTTTTAATATTGTCTTAATGCTGCTCCCTTTGATGTTAGAGGCTCTATCAACTGACAACTTCCATTCTGAGGGTGCATCTACATCCACTGGTGAACTTAATTTTTCTAAACAATCTACCAAAACATAGGATGTTGTGCTTCCTCTTGGAACATATTAAATGTTTACTTTGAAATTTCTACCGCACAAGATATTATCCTTCCCGCCAGGCATACTCTTGAGGACTATCCGGACGGGGAAGTTTGTTTTTACAAACACTTTTTGACCTTGAAAATAGGGCCATGGTTTCTTTTTCATGACAAAGACGATTATTGTTTGCTTATTGATCTTTTAATAGGCTTCTTCAACGCCTTTGAACACTTTTCTTACCAAATACACTGGCTATTTTGTCTTGTCTATCTCCCAGATGGACACTGAACTCATTGTCTGGTGCCTCTCCCGGGATTTCCATCCTGGTACAGACACGAAAGTGGCGCGGAAAAGGAAGAGTTGCCAGCCAATCATTTTTATCCCGAAGGAAAGGTAATGTTGCACAAACCTAAAAGAAGGAGAAAATGGGGTATCGCGAACCAAATCGAAAGGGTAAGGGAGTCATTTACGAACTGGGTAGGCATTAGTACCCAGATCATCCGTCGTACTCGACGGGATCCACGCTTGCTAGTACTGTTTCAAAGGGTGAGGATATCTGCTAATGTTGTAACTGCTACTAGAAAGGACTGATAAGAAATAAGGAAGAATGAGATTAAAAGATAGGGAGATTAAATGGCACGAAGAACAAGGAAAGAGACTGAAGGATTGTGTTCTCCAAGCACCATCGCTTGTGTCTACGTATTCCCTTTGTGCAATGAGAAAGTCAGAACATTGTAGTTTGACTCAATAAGATTGACACAACTTGTTAGTGTTTTTTTTAGAAGGGAACTACTTATGCCTATTATTGTACACCAAAATTTACCCTCCCACAATCAAGGCAATGTCTCTCAATATTTCTCAATGATCATAAGGTTCACAAAGTTCACAATTGGTCAGAAAGTTTGAGAGTTACCTCAGACAAAGCCTCCTCCTAAGCAATGGATCCACAACAAGGGTTTTGAGTTTATCTGAGCTAAATGTACTTCCAAGGCCTCAAGTGAGCTTCATAACATCCCATATGTATTCAAGGATCCCCATGTCAATTTTCAGGGTTTTCCCAATAAGTTTGACCAGTCAAATGATCAGATATGCAAAAATCAGTCAAAGTGGTTAAAAAGTCAAACTGAGGTCAAATTAAAGTCAAACTTCAAGATTTTTTTTCCAAAATCAAGATTATGAAGTAAAATTCATCATTTGATCAAGGGTTGATCATGATTCATCAAGGAAATCTCAAATCATCAAGAATCAGGAAGTTTCTAAATTAGGGTTTCCTAGGAAAAGTCAACTAAATTTTGACCAGCCATAACATTCACATGCTTCATCAAAAATTTCCCATCCAAAGCCCATTTTGAAGGAAATTGAATTCTTTACAACTTTGTGTCTCATAAGCCAAGCCTAAAAATGCTTCATTTGGAAGGTATGAGCCAAGATATTATAGGTCCTTTTAAAAGTCAACAAAAAGTCAACTTTTTCCAAAGTTCATAATTTGAAAATGGTAAAAGATATTGACATGGGACCAAAAGGGTTGGTTAGAGGACTCTTTAAGATTTCTAAAATTTCCAAGATCACTCCCATAGCCTTAAAATTTAGGGATTTATGCCTTGTCAAAGTTGGAAGATTTTCAAGGGGTGCATTGAGCAAAAAAGGGTCTCAAATCCAATTTTTTTTTCCAAATGGGCCTATCAATTTGCAACCCAATCTTCACAATAACATCAAACACGACCCAATTCCAATTATTTCTGATTTTTATAATTTATTTATTATTTATTTTGATTTTATTCATTACAATTCAAATTAAATCAAAATAAAATATAAAAACTCAAATATTTGATTTGATCCTTCTTCTAGAAGCTTTTAAAAATCATTCAAGACTAATTGAGATTCTCCAAATTTGTGCACAACCATAATAACAAGGAAATATTTGATTTTTTTTGAATATTTATGGTTGTATCTTCCTTCACCATCAAGTAATCACAAAAGCCCAATAATCCACTAATTTTTTGACCTAGACTGACTCTATTACATATACACAATTGAACCAATACACAAGACACGAACTTTTGCAGCCAAGAACACAAAAGCAATCTCAAAATTTTCATCGAAAACTCAATTTTTGGTTTTTCCCATTTAACTATATTCAAAGGTTTTTATGCATTGCAATCACTTTATTGATGTTTATTGAACATCATTCAATCATCATACGCATCAAAAGCATGCCCAGACGCACAAACCGAATTCATGTGTTCTTGAATTTTCGAATTTTTCGATTTCACTAATTCGTGTAATATAAATTGTTTTTGTTGATCAATACTTGTTTGTTGTGGTGCATAGAACATTTTTATATGTCTGGATTGAGTTTTCATTACAGGTACAAGGATTTTCCATGGTTAGGGTTTCGACCTCAAGAATGGGGTTTCGTGTTTTATGCCATGAAAAGACATATTAAAACCATGGCTAGATTATGTAAACCATGGGCAATCAGAATATGTTAATAATTTTAAGGATTGTATTGGTTTGTGTAGGATTTAAAGAACATAGGTTTCCCTGCAAAATTTTGTTCGTAGGAAAAATTGCAGGAAAAATCCAATGAAAATTCGCAGAAAATTCAAAGGAAGAAGACGATGTCTTGGCGCCACCTGAAAATTCAAATTTTGGTTTAATATTTGTAGAATTATTTGCTATTTTATTTCAGCAAGCATTGGCTGACCCAGTGGTTCCATGTGCGCGCATGTATTGGCTAGGTCCTGAGTTCGATCCTTGGTGAGATCCATCCTTTTTAAATTTTTTTAGGAATTTAACAAACTTTATATATTATAATGTTTTGCTATTATGATAACAGACACACCTCATGTGGCTTGATGGCAAGAGGACTGGCTTTGTATGCATAAGGTTGAAGGATCGAATCCTGGTGGAGGCAAATTTTTTTAATTCATTTGTTATTCGTTAAACTTAATATATATTTTATTGAGGCTGGTTGAATGACACCACGCGCGTCCAGCCTTGTTGGTTGAGGGGTTGTGTTGGAAAGTTGGAGACCTGGGTTCGACCCCAGGCTCCCTCAGGTATGTTTTTTGCTTTTATTTTCATATTGTTTAGCTAAATTCTAATTATTATAATTTAGTTAATAGGATTTAATTAATTTAATAAAAATCATAACCTTTCTAAATAAAAACCAAATAAATTCATTTTTTTATGTTTTCTAAAATCAAATTAATTCATTAGTTTTTTTATCAGTTAACTTATAATTTGTTTTTTTCTTAATTTATATATAATTTTTATTATTTATGTATTTTGTAAATAAAACTTAGTTAAGAATTTTATAATCTCAAATTAAAAATTCTAGTTATTTTTGTTAATAATAATCTTATATATAATTAGTCCATTACATTTTAATTACTAATTATATCATATTTTTCTTAATAAACTTATTTATCACTCTAATTTCTCCTAATTAAATCCTTAACCTATTTTTATTCTAAAAGCCCTAATTTTGTTTAACTAACCCTAATGTCTCTAACCCTAAATTTCAAATCTAATTTTCTTAACCTAAACATATTTCTTTTTTAAAAACTTTAATCTAATTTTTAATTTTAAATCTTAGTTTATTTAGTTTAATCTTAATTATTAATGCTTTAATTCTTCTTATCTTGTTATTTATATTTTCTTACCTTATTTTATAATTTATTCTTTTTCTCGCTCGATTATTTTGTAATTGCCCAAAGCCTTGTAATAACTTAGATTTACTTTTCCGTCCTTTTAATTATTATTATTTAATTGTGTGGTTAGTAATTTAGGGCGTGACAAGCACTAATTGTAATTAATTCGGACTTAGAAAATTAATTAAATAAGATAAAATATCTGAAAAATAACACTCACACACGTAAGTTGATCTAAGATCGCCGTCTGCATTTCCTAGGGTATCCTTCTTGGTTGCCTTATTTAAAATGGTCAAGTCCCTCGAACATATGGGTGTCTTAAGCAAAGTCCCTTCACGTATAAATCATCAAGTCCCTACAGATTTAAAAGATCAAGTCTCTTCGAGGTTGCATACAATCTTGATCTTGTCCCTTCGAATAAATGATGATAGTCCCTACGAATTGCTAAAGACACCCCTTAAGTTGCCTTCATTGACCATACGATGACCCTACGCCCGTCCCTTAAATAAATCCAAGGTAATGACTACCTATTCCTTAATAATAGGGATAATGTTACCCTTGAAAGGACATAAAAGAACATGAATGACTTAGTCTAGGGTAGGTACCTCATAGTTACTTGCTCATACCATTAAAAAATACTTTTTACACCTCACAATATTTTCAAACATTTTCAAACAAGGCTTTGTATACATCCATACGAGGATCATTACAAAGTACTTAGAAAGTTTCTAGTCACACACTACATTTTTCAAAAACAATTAAAATGAGCTAAGTAACTAAGAGCCCATGGATAACCATGGATATAAAGGGTGCTAACACTTTCCCTTTATATAACCTACCCCCCGAACTCAAGTCTTTTAAAATAGGTATTTCCTGTTCTTTTATGTCCTTTCTTTATGGATAAAATAAAAGTCGGTGGTGACTCTTTCTATCCGCAACATTTATAGAAAGTCAGTTCTCCAACCGTGTTACAGAACTGGCGACTCTGCTGGGGACTTACTAAGTAAAAGAGGGGTACCCTTAGGAATTAGATCACTTAAATTGTTTGCTTTGTTTTCTCTACTTTTCTGTTGGGATTTTTGTGTGAAAGATCCTAACCCGAATCTAGTGTACCCTAGGTAAATGGCAATAGACCAAAGAAACTGTACGGCGTATACCAATATGGTTGATCTGGTGGCCATAGTTAGTGTGACTTCTTGGAGGGTTCTCATGTTCCTTAAGTAAGTTGAGGATAACTTGAGGCTGCCATATGTTGTCAATACACTAACTAACCTTTAGAACCCTAGTTAACCCATCTTGGCCTTTAGAAAGTAGTGAGATAGCCGACTTTGGTGAAGACTGAAGTTGGTTGATACTCGATGCTAAACTCATTGAGATCCTAAACTTGGAGGGTTTTGGTTGGAAAGTAAGTTGCCCTACTGAACAACCACCCTTGGGAAGGATCAGTGATATTGAGATCCCTTAGAACCCGGTTACTTTTGTAGGACAGGATGAACCATCTAAACTTCAAGGGGGGTACTTACCTTTAAACCTCATGCAAGCCTCTAAACCTAGGGCTATTATGTGACTTGTTTGTGTGTGCCACATGTTTGTGATTGAACATAACATCATGACATCATGACATCATAAGCATAGCATTTTCACTAACCATTTCAAGGACCAAAGGATTTATCTTTGTTCTTTGTTGCAGATCATGGCTTCTGCTCGTAAGAATACTATCCGGATCAACTTTGTAGGGATACCTTCTAAGCTTAAGGAATTGGTCTCTCAAGTTTCTGAAAACTCCCAATTCATCAAGAGACATGGTTACCTGCTAGATCTAGTTACTCCAGGATTCAATGAAGATATGATGAGTGTCTTATTCTAGTTCTTTGATCCTAAACATCATTGCTTCATATTCCCCGACTATCAGTTGGTTCCTACAATGGAGGAGTTCTCCAAGCTACTGGGTGTGCCTATACCTGATCAGAGACCCTTCACAGGCTTAGAGAATGAGCCTAAACCTGAAGTCATTGTTGCAGTCCTACATTTGAAGAAATCACACATTGTCCTAGAAACAAGAAGCGGAGTCAAGGGTATTCTTGCTAAGGTATTGATGGAGAAAGCTCAAGTGTTTTTGGATGCTATGAGCTATGATGCTTTTGAGGAGATCTTAGCCTTGTTGATCTATGGCTTAGTGTTGTTCCCTAATCCAGACCAGTTCATAGACATACACGCCATCAACATATTTCTGACTCGCAATCCAGTGCCTACATTACTTGGAGATATCTTACACTCTCTTCACACTCGTACTACGAAGGCGAGGGGGAACTCTGATGTGTTGCGTACCTTTACTGGCTAGGTGGTTTATTTCTCACCTTCCTCGATCAATGATGAAGAATGAACAAGGGCTAAGGTGGTCTAAGAGGATCATGTCACTTTCTCATTCAGATATTCATTGGTGTTCTCGATCTATGGAGAATGTTACTATCATTGACCATTGTGGGGAGTTCCCTAATGTGCCACTCCTTGGCATAAGAGGGGAGTTACCTACAACCCTTCTTTAGCTCTACGTCAGTTTGGTTATGCTCGGAGTAATGGTCCTCATGACCTGCTTATTCAGGGTATTGTGTTCGACTATGACAACAATCTTCAGGGTGACCGTCAAAGGTTTATACGAGCTTGGAGAAAGGTGGATAAAGTTGAGAGCAAGACTTTGGAACCAAAGTACCCCATTCCTATGGATATCTTAGATGGGTGCGATCTCGTGATCAAACTCTTATGATGCCATATCCTGTTGTTCTACTGGTTACTATGGAGCCTGTTGCTGAAGGAGATGTTCCTTATACCATCCTTCATCCAGACATGCCCACTGATTTGGAAGAGTTGCAGAAGTCTTGGATTCAATTGAAGGAGCAAAGGGATACTTTTGAGACTCATTTCAGAGCTAGTCAAGAGAGAGTTCTGGAGCTGACAAGACAATTTCACGAGGAGCGGAACCTCAACACATACCTTAACACAAAGAGGAGCGTCCATGGGAGACATAAAACCCCATATATTTATCTCTTTATTCTTATTTCCTTTCATTGTAAGCCCAAGGGGAATTTTATATTAAACGTTTACTAATAAAAGTTTTGTTTTGTTTTTTTAAGCAAATTTAACTCATGCGGTCCTTTAAAACATTGCATATGCATCTACATACCATAACATTGCATAACAGGTTTTCTCTACAGGTTTCTCATCTTCTCGCTGTTTATTTCAGCAAAAATGGCTCTCGAACAATCTGTCAATGATCTCCAAACCCAGATTGCTCAGTTTCAAGAGGTGATCCTAAATTTGTCCAAGGGGTAAGAAGAGTTGAAAGTACTTATCACTAAGGACATGAAAAAGAAGAATCTTGGAGACATCAAGGGTGATCAGTTGGAACAGCTGCAAGCTGAGATAACAGAGATTAAAATCCAGATGAATGGTCAGGTAACTCTTATCCAGAGCTTAGCCCAGGGGCAAGAAGAGCTAAGAATCTTTGTCAACAAGTTTCAAGGTAATAATCAACCTCCGATTAAACAAGCTGACTTGGTTGCAAGGAGAACGAGGATAAGAGAAGGAAAGAGACCGGCTGCTACTGATGATTCTTCAGTTGAAGAAATAAGGTATTATAGGGCTAATCCACCACAACACAAGGAATGTAGAAGACAATTCACCCGATTCAACACGCCAATGTCACAAGCTTTGTAATGCTTGTTGGAAATGAAGTTGATTATCTTGAAAGACGCTCCTCGAAAACCCAATACTTCTTCTCCTCGCTATAATCCCAATGCAAGATGTGTGTATCACTCCAATTGCCCTGGACATAACACCAATAGTTGTTGGGCATTGAAGAATAAGATTCAAAACCTGATTGATGAAGGAATCCTTAAGGTTACACCAGAAGGTTAGGTTGAATTCTCCTATCATCCATCAAACATCAAAGCTACCAGACGTTTAGAGTAATAAGTTTAGAGGAGGCTTTGAGAACATTTTCATTTATGATTTCTTTTGTTGGTCTAAACATTTATTATTATGTCGAACTTTGTTTTATATTAATGCATTGTGTATGTTTGTCTTGAATTAATCCATTCGCTTCACTATACTTAAAATTATGCTTTTACTTTGCTATTTTGTGATATTTAACTATTGATAAAGCTGTAAACCTTTAGAGGGAGGATGACGAAAACAATACCATAATCTTATGCAATATGCTTTTGAACAGACTATGTTGACGATGTACAGACATTGTTTCAATTCCTAAACAATGGAGATATAAGGAATTTAATCCCTAGTCAACCATTTTGAGCCTATGAAGTAGGAGTTTTCCTTCTCACTCAAATTAAAACCCTTAATCATAACCTGGGGCAGGGTAGTTCCTCGGTTAACTCAATTATGTCAATTGTTTGTGTTGTACACCTCTAATGATGGTTCCCTGTAATCACTAAGATCAATAATCAATATCTAGCAAAAGAAAAGCTCACTAAGTCAAAACCTATGAAGGAGACTTAGTAAAAATTGAGACGTCCCGCTGGCTGTAATTTTAAAACAAGCAGTTTAGGACCAAAAGAAGGGATAACAAAGTCAAAAGAAAAGGAGGTCACTATAAATCCTCAACAAAGAAAGATGACTGAATTTTCAAATAAATTTTTGGTTTCTGAACCATCGCAAATGACAGTGTTACAATTCCAAATTACTTTGGAGCCTCAAGGCATAAGTTAACCGAACATAGGACTGAAGAACATCACGAAGAATGGGTTGGGTACAAATAAATTTGAGCCTTTTATCCTTTGTTTCTTAAACCGTGAATCAGGCCACGTTACAACCTTTTAAAAGACCTAACTAAAGCATGGTTAGTTCGAAAAGCATACTGCTACAAAAAGGTATCCTGATTCCTTTAGGGCTTATTATAAAACTTGAGTTAATATCACAATTTTCATAAAAATTGTTTTACTAAAATAATTTTTTTTTTCAAAACTTCAAGACAGACATAAGCATTGCATTTTGAATATCATTGTTTGCATATAACTAAGTGTTTGACAACAGAGAAAGTTACATGATGAATAGTCAATGAATCAAAGTCTTCTCGATAGACAAAGTTGCTTCCTGGATCAAAGTTAATAGTCACTATATCCCAATCAGGGGGGCATGCCATGTTACTATCCAATTCATTTGGGGCAATCAGGTCAAGATTCAACTATGCTTAAGTAGCCAGGGGCATGTCTCCTCATCTATCTAAATTACCAAGGGTAACATTACAGAGTTCACGATGCCAGGGGCATATTATTGTGGGGGATTCTGCTTATTTCTCTCGAAGTAGCTCCTTTCAGATACTTCCATTATGGGACAATTCATCCTCAACCAAGGGGCAACGCTCTCTTTCCAAATCTAATACCTGGAGTGTATATGATCCATCACAATTTGAAAGCACGTTCCTCTCATTGTATTACCTTGATATTGGATTCTCAGCATAAGCCATTGTGGAAATTAACTGTCTACACCAGTAGTATCAGATGGTGTCAGTATCATGTCTTTGGATCCAGCCATGAGAATTTCTGGGAAATTATTCAGGAAAGTTAAGAATCTTAGAAGCTCTAAATCCAATTGGTTATACACTCTCAAAGTTGAAACGATTGTGTTTTCGAAATCAGGTTTACTTTTCCCCATTTACTAAATTAAGAAACGTCTGTTGGTTATGTTTGAATGTATATATGCATTTGAATATGATTGATGTTTACCATAAATGCATAAAATACAATAATAACATCTACTAAGAAC